>OW443342.2:6250000-7500000 GCA_937001555.2 Hypsopygia costalis
GGTGCACGACGTGCAGGTGAGGTTGACTTTGTGTCAACGATGTTCATGAACCACTTACACCCCAAATACTATAACAAAGTAGCTCAATGTGCGAGAATACATAGCTTTTTTTATACCACTAAGGTGACAAACAAGCATACGGTCCTTATGGAAAAGGCCTTATGGAAAGCAGTTACCGTAGCCTTTGGACGCCTGTAAAACCAGAGGCATCATATGCGCTTTGCCGACCCTGTAAAAACCTCTTTACGCCCTTTTTGAAGAACCCCATTGACATGACTACTTTGTCTGATTTATACTGGTTCTCAACAAAAGATTCTATACTTTACGTAACAGCACAGTAATCTATATATATAAAAATCAATGCCACTTTTCGTTGTAATTTTATAATTCAAGAACGGGCTCACCTATCCAAACCAAATGTTTAAACCCTATTCGGACTATTTAGTAAATGGTTTAGGTGAAGTTTGCACAAAATCGGTGGAGCGGTTCTTCATTTATCACCTTTTTTGTAACAATTGAATTCAATAAATGGCGGATCATTTTGTTAATAGGGATTTTGCAGTCAAATTGAAACATTTTTCAGATGGGGATTGTGCTGTCAAATTTAAACTTTTTTCAGTGTTGACAGTACAATCATGTTGTTATGTCATTCATGCGGTCATTTCATTTTGGACGTGCTTCGACTTTATGTTGCCTGTTCCAGAGTCGGTACCCCCCAGCCATTTGTTTATTCATGCTCAAAATGAAAAATAAAATATTTTGTTTATCCAAATGTTTTGGATTAAGTTTTAAAATAGCTAGCAATGAATAAAATATTTTTTTTGTTTGAATAAATGAATTTGGTGTTCCAATTTTTTATTTTATTATTTTACTTTATACGTAGCGAAGAACGTACCGGGCCGCTAGTACAGTATATATAACAATACGTCTAAGTAATAGCGTAATAGTGTAACAGTGTGATATATTATCAAATTCTAAAGCTCAATAGTACCGCAAAGTGCAATCAGTCGATTAATGAGTCCAGATTACCTCAGTACAGTTGCAGAGCGAGGATCAGGAAGGCCATACACGGACATGCGGGTTTTTGTGGCCCACCGTTATGCCGTGACATCACTGGCTGTGCGAAGTCCAATTATAAGGGCTACTTAGCTTGTTAGCGTCGTTTATTTAGCTTTAACTTTAAGTTTATCACGTGATAACATTCGCCTGCGACTTTGTATCACGGTATCACGTGTAATTACGTATGTATCACACGTAAATAACATGCAGGTAGGGTGTGCCTTATTTCGGCACTGCCCAGGTCTCAGATCTTGATTTTAACTAGACAAAAAATTTGTCGTTAATTTGTCGAAATTTGTCGCCCAAAGCAAAAAATTTGTCGGTCTCCCGTTAAAGAGTTATAAGGTTTTATTTGTGGCAGTGCCGAAATAAGCTTATTTCGGCACTGCCCACTCGGGATCTATTAAACTACAAAACATAGCGAAGATATGATTTTCTCCAGAATTAGTCGTCAATTTGTCGAATTTCAGACACCAAGTATCAGAATTAGTCGACGTCCCGTTAAAAAGTTATAAGTACTTCTTTGTGGCAGTGCCGAAATAAGCCTTATTTCGGCACTGCCCAAAAAAACTACACCACCTAGCGAAAATCTGATTTCACCCAGATGTTGCCTTGAATTTGTCGAAATTTGTCGGATATAAAACACAACTGGTCGATGCGTAATTAAAAAGTTACACGCATTTTAATAATTCTCATAATAAGTATAGTCCGAGATCTTGCATCAAAATTATATCATGCACAAAATGCAACAGTAAACGTTTTATTTCCTTCCTTTTTCAGAGTCTGGCAAAGCTTGTCAATGCATGATACTGTTTTCTGATCTACGAATGCTTTAAGTGTTCTTTAGCACTACATTAGTTGCTTTTTACGATAGCCATATGTGAATGGGGTGGTGTTATTCTACTCTGCCTACGTTAGGCTCTCTGACTACAACGTGAATTATTAAAATGCGTGTAACTTTTTAATTACGCATCGACTAGTTGTGTTTTATATCCGACAAATTAACGACTAATTGTTTGTCTAGTTAAAATCAAGATCTGAGACCTGGGCAGTGCCGAAATAAGGCACACGCAGGTAGGTGATCTTTACCCGACTGCGACAGGAGGGTTATTTTTTTCGAGAGTATGTATGTATGAATAATTGTTTGGCACGCTCTGCAGCCTGAACGGCTGGATGGATGTTAGCTTGAGAGGTGTCGTTAGATTCGTATTTGCTGTGAGAGTGACATAAGCTGCATCAAATAAAATAAAAACAATATGGTGGCTGTGAGCCGCAAAATTGTCGTTGCAGTATTTTTTTTTTCTTCTAAATATATCGATATGGGTTTCAAAACAAAGGTCTCGATGACCTGATTTCAAATATATATTTGATATATTAGTTTTTGCCTGCGGCTTTGCTTGTATGGAATTATATTAAACGCAGTCGGGATTTTGATTTTTTTTATTAATTTATAACTTGTTTACTATAACCACAGTATAACTAATAGTACACGTACAGTATGGCCACTCTCTCGTGTCGACCTCACCTCCCCTCCGGGACAAATCTGGAACAGTTTGTATGGCGCCGCACGTACACACGCTCATTCACGCTGTGCACAGACGTTATTGTTTATATAGTAGTTAACGACGCGATATTTGTATGGAGATGCCGGGGAGTGCTATAACAGTGGATATTATAGAAATAGGAATCGCTTTAAGTGTTGTCTGGTGATAGCCAGTGATTTATGCCCGACTGCCGTTGGTCCCGGCTGTTGTCATTGGAGGACAGTCGTTAAGTCAGTAGCCTTTAGGCGGCATGAAATTACTGACCTCCGCCAACCCGTAGTTGAGCAATGTGGTGCAGTGTGCTCTAAACCCATTCGAATGAGGGGAGACCCATATCCCAACAGTGGGATGAATAAGTTGTCGACGACATTTACACATAGTTATGACATACATCTTGGATATGCATGCATATGCATTACATATAGGGTTGCCAACTATACTGTTTAAAACAGTATTATACTGTTTTTCACTACATTATACTTTTTACTGTTGAACAAAAATAAAGTATACAAAATACTGTTTTCAGCATCAAAATGCTTCATACTAGAGTTAGACTTAGAAGCTCACACATTTTTTTTAATTTAGTCATTAGTAGTATATAACTATTAATTTAATAAAATCAGTACTCCTGATTTAGTTATAATTGTGGTGAGGCGTATGTAATATTTAAAAAAAGACTGTAAATTAATAAGTTGTGCGTGGAGCTCTAAAAATATGTATTTAAAACAATGAATAAATAAAATACTGCTCATTTTTAGGGTTCCGTACCTCAAAAGGAAAAACGGAACCCTTATAAGATCACTTTGTTGTCCGTCTGTCTGTCTGTCTGTCTGTCTGTCTGTCTGTCAAGAATTTCTATGTCGAGAATGCGTGGAAGTATCAAGCTGAAATTTGAACTGTGTACTCAGGTTTACGGTCCCATGAAGTTGTAAAAAAATCAAACTGCTAAGTTTACGTAAAAAAAAGTTACGGCCGTTTATTCAGCAAAAAACGCATATTTCGACACACTCAAGGGAATCAAAACCTATAGGGTACTTCCCGTTGACCTAGAACTATGAAATTTGGCAAGTAACATCGTTATAGATTACAAGTACAGGAATAAATCTCAAAACTATACATTTGTAAATAGATCTTAAAAAATAGGGGGTCTATATTTTTTATAGGGTGTCGAAATTTCAAATTGAAACTACTAGTTCAAGTGGGGTATCATATGAAAGGGCTTGATGTACACATTGCAAAATATATTTTATTTATTTTTTTCGACGCATTATTTCTTATTTATAATGAAAAATATCAAATTTAATAATGATACTACGTACCTACGGAACCCTCGGTGGGCGAGTCCGACTCGCACTTGTCCGGTTTTTTCTAATTACATAATACTTATATTTATATGCATACATAATTAAAAACAACATAAGTTTTTTACCAACATATCTACAAATAAAATCTGAGACATAAACATTGTGTATCACTCTCAGAATGGGCGTTGTGGACTTATGCTCTCCGACTCCGCTCGACCGCTCCATATATGGACTCGGCTGTCCGTGTAATCAGCTGGATGATTGTTACCAAACACATCATACTTCACACGTACATGTAAATGTTTTGTTTTGGGGTGTAAGTGGTTCGTCAACATCTTTGAACCAAAGCCAACTTCACCTGCACGCGGTGCACCCTGCTGACTGACAAGCGAAGCTCTGGCGAAAAGAGAGGTAGGGAGCGTAATTGTAAGCTACCCGACTGGGGAATGTACCTCCACCTCACAGAATACCGCAGCCAAATAACGGTTCTCTTGAGGGCTGTTGTGTTCCTGCGAGTGAGTGAGGTCACCAGAAAGGAAGGAGATGCTGCGATGGCAGCGAGGGTGGCGGCGCGTGAACGATATTTTATGTTGCGAGCGTTGCGATGGTTACGGTGACCGCTTCGCATCGGGCGGGCCGTGTGCTTATCTGTCACCCGACGTAGTATATATATATATATAGAAGAAATTTCTTTATATATATATATATATACATATATATATATATATATATATATATATATATATATATATATATATATATATATATATATATATATATATATATATATATATATATATATATATATTTCTTCTATTTATAGAGCAATCATCTGCCCGTATCTACCCACTGCTGGATAGACCTTCCCAATGATCTCTACCAAATGCGATAATGTGAAAATGATAATTTCGTAATGGGGACAATTCATTTTTGTCACCAGCTGCGGCATATCTTACGACTGGCTCGTTTCCTGGCGTTTAAAAATGGCATGTAGAATAATATAGAAATGGCATTTAGCATATGCGTCAGGCATATCACATTACCACTACTAGCGACCCGCCCCGTCTTCGCACGAATGAAGTTTTTGAAGGATTACAATATATAAAGTTTTCTTCCTTTTAACCTCAAGTACAAATTTCATATTTTTTAAGAGCCCTGTGGTCAAAGGGCCTGCAATGTCCACATTGACTCCGAGGTCGCGGATTCGATTCCCGCTCATGATAAACATTTGTATGCATGAACATGTCTGTTTGTCTTGGTCTGGGTGTTCTCTATGTATATGTATGTATTTACAAAAAGAAATGTATTTAAGTACCTATATTGTCAGTTATCTAGTACCCATAGTACAAGCCTTGCTTAGTTTGGGACTGTGTATTTTGTCCAGGAATATTTATTTATTTATTTAATGGTTCGATTTAAAAAATTAATGATTTAAAAAAAAAATTGAAACCGACTTCAGTTGGCGAGCGCAGCTTATTGGTGGAATAACCCGGCAGACGCTGCTGCCCGTCTTCCGGGAGAAAAGTTATCGCGTGACACAAGATTCCTTATTCGCCCTGTACGACATCCAGCGCAGAGCAATGGAGTGGCACAATTTTATTCTGCCGGCTACCATAGGGCAAATTTAAGGGTTTCCCTCAATTTTTCTGGGATCCCATCATCAGATCCTGACTTGATGAATATGGGACCACCTTGCAATCATACCCTTTCAAATAAAAAAAGAATTATGAAAATCGGTTCACAATTCGCAAAGATATCGAATAACATACTCGTACATACAAAAAAAATATTCAGTCGAATTGAGAACCTCCTCCTTTTTTCAAGTCGGTTAAAAATACTTTAATCCTAAATTACTTACAAGATAAAATAAATTAAAACTAAATACTAATTAAAGAATAAAATATATTTAATTTATAACAAAAAAGAAAAATTATACGTAAAGAACTAATTGTAAAATTAATATAATAAACCACTGCCGCAAAATTCCCAATGTGCTGGTCCCGTTGTATTGTTTATACCGGAGGTTCCCAACCGGTGGTCCGCGGACCACCAGTGGTCCGTGAGAGGTAAAAATATGGTCCGTGATACAAACTTATAATGAAAGAGATTAGCACTATCATAGAAAACAAGCCAAGTTAAGTTAAGTAACAAGTCGAGTTTTACAATAATGGATTTATATGACACTTGGGGATCCTACTCCCAACAAAAACCTCGTAGTGGTCCCGCGAACAAAAAAAGGTTGGGTGACTTGGGTGTAAAAACCACTAATTAAGAATTTAGGCATAAACAGACAGACAAAGGCAGAAAGCGGCTTTGCTATGTAAATAGAAATCATGTAGAGATAGAAAAATATTATCACGAGGCGTATGACAGACAAGTAGAAAACAGGCGTGTTGTGAAACACTTACATTAAACAAAATAAAATAGTCATATATTGTGCGGTTCCTGATAAGTTTCCTTCCACGTACTATCGAGATTTTCCCAGGAGACTACAACATTAACTGTTGCATAATAAGGGTTATTAAAATACGAGTATAAGTTTATAACATGAGCCGAAGGCGAATGTTATAATAGACCACACGAGTATTTTAATACCTAATTATGTGCAGTTTCATACACTACTTTATCTAATCTCATGAAATATATGATAATAATATTTTAAATACAACCATGAAGTTAATTTAACAGCTATAATTCTTACCTATAAATCCATTTGCAGATCGAGCATGCGTATTGCGCATGCGCGACGCGCCGCGCGGCGCCGCGTTCACAGATTATAAAAATTTTGCATAGTTGCAATGTATTTGCATTGCAACCTGTTTAAAATACCTGTATCCAGGGCTGAAGCTGTACCGAAATGGTAAAAAAGTTATTTTACGATACAGTTGTCCCTAGAAGAGCTGTATCGAAAAATAACTTTTTAAATTTATTTTGATAGCTTGTGCGTAAAGACTGTCATTATGATACTGTGTTTAGTTTTTTAATGTGTAAATTTCAGTATGAGATTAGATAAAGGTTTTTACAGGACCGGCACCAAAGGCATGTGATGCCTCTGGTGTTACAGTCGTCCAAAGGCGGTATAACCGCTTTCCATCAGGCGGGCAGTATGCTTGTTTGTCACCTTAGTGGTATAAAATAAAACAAGAAGTCGTTCGCGCATTGTTACCCCTCACTACTATTACTGTACTTAAGAGCTTTCTGGCGACCTTATCGAAAATTAAAAAAAAATGCACTGGTCAAGCTTAATTCACTTATCACTAGTAATTAGCAGATGTGAGAAACATAAATGGTTTTAGAAACCAGTAGATAATGCAGTTCAATGTATCACAGTCTTAATTAATCGAATAAACATGCTAATTCCAAATGAAGTCACGAATGACTAGCAATCTGACAAGTTACTTCATTTTGCCTTATAAGGCAGTTGTACCTAGTAACTAGGCATCACAAGTAACCTATATTGTACTCTTTTTTTGTATTTCTAAATGTTTCCACCTCGCTATAAGGAAAGAGTAGGAAAAGACTTGTAGGGACCACCATTACTGTGATTACCTCTGCGCGAGTAAATAGGTGCTCCCCTGAATGACCTATTTCTTCAAGCTTCATCTAAATGAGCCAGGATTAAAGAAACAGGGAAAACTTTACAATTCCGCAGAGAAATGTATCCCGACAACTGTATCCCAATTTCAAATCAGCACGAGGAAGAATGGAGAAGGAGGGACAAAGTTCAAGTGCTCTACAGAACATTCCCTGGAAGACTTCTACCTATTAACTAACAATAAGTGCTATTATAAAATAAATCATATAGACACATTGGTAGTCTAAGTATTGTCTACAGCAGGGTTTCCCAACCAGGGGGGCGCGCCCCCTTAGTGGGGCGTAGAGGGATGCCAAGGGGGGCTTGAGACGTTTGTGTTTTCAATATAAAAATTATTTCAATGCGTTAATGAAGTAAACACTGTAGGTAGAATATGAAGTAAACACTGTAGGGAGAATGCAAGCTCAAGTATCTCACTAGTATTGTCACTATACTCCCTAGTACTCTTATTGATCGGTTGATAAAAACGTTTTAATTTAATCAAAGTTCATTTTGTGATTCTTTTTGTACAAATTACATAAAAATAAATGTTGTTAAAATAATGCGATTTTTATTGTAGGTACTTACTGAAAAAAATATTTGGGGGCATGACAATATTATTTGTGATCCGGGGAGCCTTGATGTAAAAAAGGTTGGGAAACCCTGGTCTACAGTATGTGATATACTCGTAGGTACGGTACATCTTTCTGTACCTGCCTATGAAACGAGTAAGTATTATTTATTTTGCATATTGCATTTTCGGGGTGAACTTGCTTTTTAATGACTTCTATGTTTTCTCATAGAAGCAATACAATGCAAATGCAATGCACGATTCTGTCATGACTGTCACCATAGGTAGGCACTGCCGATTTAGATCATACCTTTTAAAAACCTGAGCCTGCTGTTACAGATTTTCAGTAAAACCACATGATCATGTACCAGTTCTGCGTATAAATTATGATTCCTTCGGCGGCCAATGTAGCTCATGGCGTAGGTGTTAACCGCAATACCTAAATTGATGTGGTGATGTCACTGTTGCAACCAGTAACGCATTCTCCTTGCAAGGTTTTGGCCTTTAATATTTCGTATTATCCTCAATGAACCGCATGCCGCATAAGGCGTCTGAGGAGTCTCAGAGCTTGGATTTATCTCCCACTTGCGCCCGTAACTTCTTCGTATGCGCGTATCCCGGTATCCCGTGACAAGCAATTTGTCCAGAATATCGGGCTGCCGGCAAGCAATATGGCCGAGGTACTGAATAAATATGAAAGTCTAGTTTTATTCCTAGTTATTCTACAACAGATTTGTTCATTTCGCGGCCCTTTATCCTTTTCCAATACAACGCTGCAAAAGCATCTATCGTTTATCTGACCATTGCCCGAATCGTCACGCATCTAAGGCATAAAGAAAGATAGAGATGACTAAAGTCCGGACTAGTCTGATCTAGGTACACTAGACCAGTCATACTCAATCTGCGATCGGCGGGTCGCATAGGACCCACTAGCCTTTTCTATGCGACCCGAGGCTTAGTAGGTACAGGATTTTTAGAATAACAGCTGTATTTTATATTATAACGGTACAAAAATTATGTAAAATTTGTGTTGTTCATTAATTTTAATAATACTTTTTATAAGGGTCGTTTGTTTGTAATATCTTTATTGTACATGTTACCATTTTTATAAACCATTCTTAAGAATATAAATATATAAATATAAATATTTTTGGACAATTTACACAGCGCCATCTAGTCCCAAATTAAGCGCAAAGCTTGTGTTATGGGTATTAGACAACTGATAATTGTACTTAAATACATTTTTTTTTTGTAAATAAATACTTATAATACATAGAAAACACCCAGACCAAGACAAACAGACATGTTCATGCACACAAATGTTTGCCTTGTGCGGGAATCGAACCCGCGACCTCCGAGTCAAAGTGGCCATTGCTAACCATTCGACTACCGAGTTGACGAGCTTCGAAAGCTGGTCGAATGGTTAGCTATATATTTATAGTACAAAGCTGGGCTTATCCCTAGAAGGGATGTCTTCCAGCCAACCTTTGAGTATTTGACAGGATATACAGTGAAGAGTGTACAACTGGAATCCAACCGGTAGATGATTGCTACCGGCTAGGTGTATCAGTAGTGACTATGTGACCCAACGAAATGAAAAGGTTGAAGATGGCTGTTGAAGACCAAAAAGAAATATTTTTTACTATCTGTGCCCCGCGCTTTTTTATCAGCTCAGTCGTATCATCATCATCATCAGGTCATTTTTAGCCTTGTACGACATCCACGGGAAGAGATGGAGTGATTCTATTCTAGTCTGCCGGAAACCACACAGTTGTCGTATAAAGTTCAAATCCTTACTTCCTTACTAATCCTTACTAATCCTTACTTCCTTACTATCCTTACTTCCTTACTAGTCCTTACTAATATTATAAATGCGAAAGTAACTCTGTCTGTCTGTCTGTCCTGCTTTCACGGCAAAACTACTGAACCGATTTAAATGAAATTTGGTACACAGATAGTTTAGAGCCTGAGGAAGGACATAGGCTACTTTTTAATGCAAAAAAAGGGTTGTAAGGGGTTAAAAAGGGGGGGTGAAAGGTTGTATGGAAGTATCGTTAATTTTAGAGCCAGAAGCTTGAAACTTATTTTTTAGGATGTTGATTCGATATAAATAAATATGACATTCAAAGTTTGTAAAAGTTTTACCCACACGGGGGTAAAATAACAATAGGGAATAGGGGATGAAAGTTTGTATGGAAACATTCGATTTGCTTACTTTAGTAGATAAGTTATTAAATATTTTAGTTGAGTTATTGTTTTGTTTATTTCATTCGTTAAAAGTAGATTACTTTCGATTTAATTAGATGTTATTACGTCTTTATTTTTTGTTGCACATTTGGATGCTAGGCAGGTACCTAAGAACGGTAAGTTAATTGCCCTCACCAAATAAACAGTACTTTTTTGAGCGTTGTACAAACAAAGCATTTGACCATCTGTGAATGTAAACAAAAGAGAAAGCTTAATAGTTTTATGAATGAGTCTTTATGCCTTCGCATGCCGTCAGAAGTCGCAATATCCGAAAGGGATTTCTAGGAATCGGTTACAAATGGTTCATAAAAACAAGTTCTTAAGTACAAGTGTAAAAAGTTATACTTAGTATAGAGATTTTGTTTATTTGGGTCAATAAAATTATTTAAATTTAATTCATTTGGGTTTATAATATTTTTTTAAATAGGTTTTTATACAATTAAATAAAATACTTAAATAAGTTATTTTCATAATAAGAAGTTTTGTTTTCTGTGTTTACGGTTAAAAGCAAAATAAAGTGTAAATAGTTATAGGGGTATAGCGCACTCGGTTCTAAAACTACCATTGAACTTAGCTCATGAGGACATGCCAGTATGTAACATTAGCAAAAGCAGTGAGCGCGGAAGAAAGTTGCAGCAGTGTAAGCTGTTGGTTGGGATGGATGTACAATGTTCCACAAAAGAGCTTCGCACACTGCAATTCATATAAGTATTAATACGTATGTGTTTTATTTGTAAAATAATTAGCCGAATGCCCAAAGACACTATTCCACGCGGACGAAGTCGCGGGCACAGCTAGTAGCCTATAAAGTTCTTCAAAAAATGGCATATTAAATGTATTTTTTTTAATCCTCTTAGGATACCAAGATACGCGGTACATTAAAATTGTCACGAGCATTAAACCACAGTTTATGTAATAGTAATTACACTGAACGATGTAACAAAACCCATCGTGAAGTACCTAATATTTATATTATTTTAACAGACGCCATCTGCAGACATAATTTTAAAATTCCCACTGAATTATTTATTTCATAATTTATGTTGCTTATATTATGGACATTAATGAACATTTCAAGATGTTAAACACATTGAAGCGGCCACTGATGACTAAACTCGAACGTATGTAGTTAAAATTAATTATGCCATAATCTATATGAAGTAAGAACAACAGATTTGTGTGTAAGAACATATCTGTTTGTCTCGGTCTGGGTGTTTTCTATGTATTATATATCATGGTACCCATAGTACTAGTTTTGCTTAGTTTGGGACAGGATTGAGCTGTGTCATTTGACGAGGAATATTTATTTATTAACTAGCTGTCCCGGCGAATTTCGTACCGCCTAACAATCAATTAATGTCGTGGTACATATTGGCTGAACTAAATTTATGATTTTATGGAATTAACAATGAATAATAGAAAATAATAGAGAAGCATAATTGCGCGTTTCAGTCTAATTGAACACGCAATTTTATTACACGGGAAATCAAGGGAAACCCTTAAATTTTATAAGCAGGTGTGGTCAAATTCTGTTTTTTTATTTGAATTGGTATGATTGCGATGTGGTCCCATATTCACCAAGTCAGAGTCTGATGACGGGATCCCACAAAAATCGAGGGAAACCCTTCAATTTGCCGTGTGGTTACCGGCAAAATAAAATTGCGCCACTCCATTGCTCTGCGCTGGATGTCATACAAGGCGACTAAGGAATCTTGTGTGATGCAATAACTTTTCTCTCGGAAGACGGACAGCAGTGTCTCCCGGGGTACCAATAAGCTGCACTCGCCAACTGAAGTCGGTTTATATTTTTTTTTTAAATCAACTTTTTATTTAAATAATAATTCCGTCATACATGATTGTTGCATAACTTTAAGCATTTACGCAGCGCACGTAACGGAATCTCTCAAAAGTAATATTTTTATTCCTTTTTGGAACATTTTGCATTGATGATCGGCTTCTACTGGTCGTAGCGTGATGTAATGTAGCCTTCCTCTATAAATAGGGTAATTAACACTAAAATATTTTTTTCAAATCGAACCAATAGTTTCTGAGAATAGCGCATTCAACCAAACAAACAAACAAACTCTTCATAAGGAAATGGTCATATAGCCTATTTCATATAACTAGTTGTCGCCCACTGGTCGAAATTAGACCATAAAAAAAACATAAGAGTAGGTATATAAAGCTTGTGTGTGGCAAATATTTATATTTAATAAGGTTTTTTTTTATTGATTTAATCTATTCTTTCTGCATAATTAAAAAGAGATATTAGCATTCTGCGCTCCTTCTCTATATAAAATATAAGTGTGCGAAATTTCATACTTTTCCGCCCGCGTAATTTTCGTAAAAAAGGGGTACAGAGTTTTAGCTTCACGTATTACCACAGTATAAATAATAGTACTGACGTACGCTTACTAAAATAATATATAATATTACGTACTACTAAATACGTATTACTAATTATTTTTTTTTATATACTACGACGGGTGGCAGACAAGCATACGGCCCGCCTGATGTGAAGCGGTTACCGTAGCCATATTAACGCTAGCAACATAAAATATTGCTCGCGCGCCGCCACCCCCGCTGCCAACGCAGCATCTCCTTCCTTTCTTTCTGGTGACCTCACTCACTCGCAGGAACACAACAACCCTGAAGGGAATTGTTATTTGGCTGCGGTATTACTAAAATAATATCACTTAACCGGTTTGTTATTATGACGAACAGAAACTTATAAAAAAATATAGTATTTATGTAAATACAAGTTAACGATGGTAACAAGGCATAACCATAACGATTATTCGTTGTAATCGATTGCGCAAACGCCAATAAGCTTGCCGAATACGGACCACCATATGCTCCCTGACCCACTTGAGAACACTGACTGGAAAGTGGACGGATGGGTACAGAGCAGGGGTTCCCAAACGGTAGTACGTAGAGCAATATTGATTTTTTTATTGAGCTTGATGGCGTCATTGCGCGTATTTATTTACTTATTTAAAACATTATTGACCACAATAAATTGGTATAAAAGACGAAGTCAATGCTATTGCATTCTCTAACAGTCGACCATTGGGAGTAGAGACTAACTAACACGATTGCGGCCCTTCCAAATAACTATAACGACATAAATAAAATAAATATTAATGTCAGATAATAATGATAAGTATAATCGATCACGCAAGATAAGCAACGTAGACCGTAACCTGTATATGGATGGGATTATTTATCTCGAACTCCTCCGTGCTTCGGAGGGCACGTGAAACCGTTGGTCCTGGCTCTTGTCTTTAAACGACTGGCTTGAAAACACTGGCCTTCGCAAACCCGCAGTTGAGCACCATGGTGGAATATGCTCTAAGCCCCCTCGATTGTGGGGAGACCCATATCCCAATAGTGGGATGATTATGAGTTGATGCCGCCTGCCGCCACTTACATACATACGTTCGAAAAACATAACCCAAACTTTTTCATCAGGGTATTTATCTTCACATCAATTTACCACCTTGGAAGTCTAAATCGACAAAAGAGTTTCATGTCTTCTAAAACCTCTTTAAAATATTCATCATGTAAGGATATGGCTCCACTGACGGACCATCCAAAAAGTGACCAATAACACGTCGTAACTAACTGTGACGAATTGGTTATCCGAGGTCTGCTCAGCACGAGGCCGAGCAATCCACCGTTTTGAATCATATCTGTAGATAGCTTTCGGAAGCTATCTAATTGGATCAAGCATAGAGTTGCTATTATGTTGTATGTTGATGTTATTTACATAGGCACAGTATAAAAATAGTACTAATAGTACCCTGCCTCTCTCATAAGGCGACCTCACCTCCCATCTGAATCGAATGTATATAGAACCGATTGCAAGGTATGCAATCAGTTATACATGCGGGGCCGAGTATTGCGAAAGTTTGACCGTACTATATAATCTATTCTTAAATGAACTTTCAATGGCAAAATTATTTATTTCTTATTATATAACCATTACCATTAATAATATTAAATAAACATTCCTGGACAAGTTTCACACGGCCATCTAGTTCCAAACTAAGCAAATCTTGGGTACAAGATAACTGATATTATATTTAGATACATTTTTTGAAGTGAAAACTTCTTTAGCGGCGTTGTGCACTTTTTGGGTTGGGTAAAAAATGTTAAACTCGCGTCAGGACACGTGATTGATGGAAAATTCGTAAGACGGAGGGAGAGTAGGGTGTAGCGTAGGAGAGGAAGTAATAGCCCGCTCTATTTCTACCGCGCAACGAAAATGTTTGCCTGCTCCTACTGTTTATTTTTAATGTAATATAAATTGTCATGTTTGTGTACTATAGCGCAATAAATGAATATTGTATTTTACCACATAAATGATTGTACTATTATTCTGATAAATAAAGCAATTCGTGCGAAATTATTTTATAACCAATCCAAAATATTCAAAAATGCACAACGTTAATGTTCAGTTTTCAATTCTGCCAGCACTCCCGGAGTGCAACCCGTGTTTTTTTTTTAAATACATAGAAAACACCCAGACCAGGACAAACAGACATGTTCATGCACACAAATATTTGTCTTGTGCGAGAATCGAACCCGCAACCTGAGAGTCAAAGTGGCCATTGCTAATCATTCGACCACCGAGGTCGTCTTTGAACTATTTGCTTTTTATTTATTATAGAGTCACTGAACAAGTATGTACCTAGCATAACAGAGTCACCAATGAACTGAGACGAAGGCAAGCAGGACAAAGAGCGTGAAAACTAGGGATGGGCCCTACTGATTAAACTGAAGACGACTCACGTCGGATTTTTTGGTAACGCAAATCATACTTCATCTTAGATTAAGGTTTAGCTTAACTGATAGTTACCCAGGGAGCAGCCTTAGCGTGGCTGGCTTTCCCGGCTGCGCAGCTCGGGTACTTGCCTGCTTATATCTTATCTTAGAGTGGGTCCAGTGCTGAAGCACCGGCGACACGTCGACCCTCATGGATCTTTTGTGCTCTCCCTAATCCTCTAGTCACTCTCCCCTGACTGTCTGGAGACAAGTTCCATGTACTTCAGTATGCCGCTTATTGGGAAGAGTCTGTGGTCCTCCAGGTCCGGGTATGCCTTTCCTAGGATTTCCGTTCGTTTGCCGGCTAGGGCGTTACAATGACACATCAAGTGTTTCAAGGACTTGTTATACCCTTTGCATGTTCTGCACTCTGGGCTATCAACACGTACTTGCCTGCTTAGTAAGAGGACGGCGGGCAATCGCTTCCGTCGGCCCGGTCACTCTACCATAGGCCAGGGGTAAGCGTTCTCCGGTCGTCGTGAAATGAGCGTGTCTTACAACTCCGGTATCTGTCATCGACATCAGGCAGCCAGCTATCGGGCGCCCAAGTGTGAGTACAATTTTATTACACTAGGCATACGTCGAAGTGAGCGAGCGACTCTCTTTAGGGGAGCGCGCCTTACAGCTCCGGTGCCGATTATGGAGACTGGGGAATGGTGGTAGGGCCCCGATGATATAGGGAAACCGAGCGTCAGTCGCCACGACTCGACTTAAGAGTGCCCAAGTAGTCTGCTTGCAGGCAAAAGGAGAATAAGATCTGCTTACTAATTCGTTTGAGTGCCTGGTAGGTTTACTGGGCGCGAGAGCGGGGCGGGTAAAGGTCTTCTCGTCTGGTTGGTTTACTGGGCGAGAGACTCGCAATCCTGTGATTTTTGTACTTTCCTTGCCTGGTTGATTACTGGAGTCAAAGTGAACATGGTTACTAGGCGATTCGTCCGCCGGAGTAGTCAATAAACAATAGTGTAATTCGGTTTCTGACTCGTTGTGCATTTTATTTGAATAGCGCGACTTTTGAAACAGGGCGGCGTTATTGTCTAGGAATCTTGAATATGAAATGATACTTTTGTACGGAAATTTAAGTGCTGATTTACAGCACCGTTAAATACTATGTAAGTAATAATAGTGTATTTGTTTAAATTTATAACTGTCGCCGAACTTACCCGCAATAGAAATTCTGGTTGAAATCCACCTACGCACACACATAGTAATGAGAGAACGGATCTGTTTATTACATTGGATAGGTACCGAATTCCGATATTTCATTTAATAGTACCTATTTGTATTTACTGTAACGATATTGGCAATTAAAAGAGGCGGCCTTGAGTTTCTTGCCAGTTCTTCTCAAGAAGCCCCGTCGCCGGAACTGCGACTTAAATTCACTTTCACGTTCAAGATAGTGTGATGAAAGTGAATCTAAGCTCTGCGGATTTAGAGTAGTAATGTTTTAGATACAATCATGTTCTTATATTTAATTTGTAGGACGTTTCTAAGTCCAAGGAATAAAGATATTTTGATTTAATATACCTAATACAAAGAGCATGCAAAAGACAAGTCACAACGCACTGTCATGTCGGTGGTTTGTAATATAATATTGTTTGGGTCATGATTTCCGTTGCTGCATGTACATGCATGCATACAACGATCACGGAATGAAATCAAACGGAAATGGTATGCAATTAGATTTGTATGGGTCTAAGCGTGCCAAACTAACACAATGACAGACAAGTAATATGAGTATACTACTAATAACATAGTGTTATAATTGGTGACATTAACACAACTTTATTTACAAAATATTACATAAACATGTAACAGAAATAACAGAATATAACAACTATAAAACTAAAGTACCTACCTATAACTAAAAAATACTAAAATTAAAATAAATGTAAAAAATTTGGCCAATGTGGCATCGATCCCAAGATGCTAGCGGCACTACCTCACTGGATTGCTAAACTAATCCTTTGTTTTTTGTATTTATGTATTTGTTTTATTTTGATTGTTTAATATTATTATTATAATAAATATAGTTTAAAAAAACTAAAAAGCGAAAAATAATCCTCGATAAATTATCATTTATCGATAATAATGAATATAGTATTTTTTTAAATGTTATCAGGTTCACAATAGTTAATCAATCTATCAATAAATTAACAAATCTTTTTCGTTCATTTATATTTTCTGCCTTTATTAAAAACATATTCTTAGTTTTTATCATTGTTCGAATTATTGAAGCGTGTTTTTTAGTTTTTCTAAACTGTATATAGTTTTCACTTTTTAGTTCGATGTGATAACTTATTTTCATGATAATTACCCGACTGCAGCAAAGCAAGCATATAACCCGCTTAATGTGAAGCAGTTACCTTAGCCATGAAATGTATGCTACCTACTTATAATAATTTGAACAAATAAAACTTGTCTTAATGGCCAACTCTTATTACAATTTTTATTATTCATTTCACAAACTAACTTTAATATAATTGCAGTCGTTTTTTTAAATTTTTATTTTAAAAACTTAGGTCGGTACCTACTTTAACTTGCTTTTCACTCTCTTTGTTCAGAGGTCTCTCACCTCTGAGATTCGATTCTGATCAATGTTGCAGACAGTATAGTCAAGCACTTTCAACCCCAGACTAAGTATCAATAAATAGACGTTTCTTAGCTAAAGTATGTTAAACTATATCTGAGAAGGGATTCACTGTCCAAAATGGTTAATAGTATAGTCACAATATTCTGATTTGTGTGTAGGTCAAAATGACGGATATTTTGTTACGGAAATGAATACGTTATTATATGAAAGGAATGTCCTGGCAATATACCTGAATGTACTTTTAGTGAAATGCAATGTACCTACCTCCTTGAAACATTACCATTTCATATATTTGATTGGAGTTGATGCTACTCACGTTCGCAGGATTTGCCCTAGTTTCAGCAGTATACCCAAATAAATACGACAGGGGAGCCTTCAAATTCAGAGTCAATTTTTCGTCGTCGTCAACGTACCTTATAAAAATATAATATGAAAATTTTATACGACGAATAATTAACGAGAAAATCCAGAAAACGAGATATTTACGCGGGGGAGAATAATTTTGCAACAGGGCAGAAGAACCAGACGTTTAGGTGATTCTGCAATTTAAATTATTAAATTCAAATTTAAATTCAGATTGAGATCCAGATCCAAGTCAAATTCAAATTAATTTAAATTCAGCCTAGAGGAACCAGTTTTTTTAGAATAGATTTAGTTTAATTTAGGTTAAATTAGTGTTATGTATACTTTTCTGTTTTAATAAATGCTAAATTATTTACCTAAAAAAAACAATAACAACTTCAACTTCCAATTAAAATTTCTTTATTTGCCAATGGGTCCTTTCGGGCACTTGTCACATGTCATACATTATATCTATCTAATATATAAAATTCTCGTGTCACAGTTTTCGTTGCCATACTCCTCCGAAACGGCTTGACCGATTTTGATGAAATTTTGTGTGCATATCGGGTAGGTCTGAGAATCGGCCAACATCTATTTTTTATACCCCTAAACGATTAATGTATATGGCAAAACAACGTTTGCCGGGTCAGCTAGTTATATATAAAATTCTCATGTTACAATGTTAGTTACCATACTCCTCCGAAACGGCTTGACCGATTTTTATGAAATTTTATATACATATTCAGTAGGTCTGAGAATCGGCTATTATCTATTTTTCATACCCCTAAGCGATTTGGGTTGTCCACCTATTTTTTGGACAATTTTTTTTTAATTTTATTTTTTTATAATGTAGCATTAAAAAATGCATACAACCCAAAATTTTCACCCTTCTACCATCGACTCCTAAATTTAAATAGCAAAACAACCTTTGCCGGGTCAGCTAGTATATGTATATTTTTTTTTTTTCCAATAATTATACACCATGTACATCTTTTCTATTTTTAACTTATATCTATAAATGTATTATAATTATTAAATGGATCCAATATCAAAAGTACAATATTATGTTGACCTTTCTAATATTCTCAACGAGTATCTCATGTTTTCCACGCTTGACTATTACTACTTATACTGTGCTATTACATTATTTTTGCTCGACTTCGCGGGGGCACTGCCGTGCCCCCAGATGATACATCTATGCTCTGGACCTGCTTAAATTTTATTATTTTATTCCCTTGCTGCGGAATCTCGCGACAGTCAAGCAAACTTCCGTCGCAGTTAATCATCAGTCGCACACTCAGTTATTTCGTATTTGTATCTATTCTCGCGTCCCTCGCTAATGAGTACGGAAATAGTCGCTGTCCGAACAGACGCACGGACGAGACTCGCTCAGGTTAACGACTGTGTCAACTCAATTCCCGATTTACAAATCTTACTTTAAATTGCATTGGTAGGAAATTTTAATACTAAATATGTATTCAAAACTCCTTCTCATTTTGCGTTGAGTAAAAAGAACACTTGCTTATGACTAGGGATAGGTGCCATGAAAATTTTGAAGGTTCATGAATTTTATAAATATTTTTTTTGAAAATGAAAAATTTACCTACCCCGCCTAGGTGAGATTTGAACCCACGACCTCGCGATGACCGGTCGAGTGCTCTTCCTACTGAGCTACCAGGAAGGTTTGTGTTGGTGACGAATTTTTGCATTTTATACTTTACTGCGAGACTTGAGTGCGGGAGAGGTGAATTTTTCATTTTCAAAAAATATTTATAATATTCTGGTAAGTTGGCCGAAACAACTAATTAAATTAATAATAAGGTTCATGATTTTTTTTTTAACTTCGCCTTTTCCTAATATATAGGATCGGCGCAGGACGACTTTTTCTTCCATTCATTTGGGGTGTAAGCGGTTCAAAAGCCAACTTCACCTGCACGCGGTGCACCCTGCTGACTGACAAACGAAGCACTGGCGAAAAGAGGTAGGGCGCGTAATTGTAAGCTACCCGACTGGGGAATGTACCACCACCTCCTCAGCTCCTCCACCTCCCTTGAGGGCTGTTGTGTTCCCGCGAGTGAGTGAGGTCACCAGAAAGGAAGGAGATGCTGCGATGGCAGCGGGGGTGGCGGCGCGCGAGCGATATTTTATGTTGCGAGCGTTAATATGGCTACGGTAACCGCTTCACATCAGGCGGGCCGTATGCTTGTCTGCCACCCGACGTAGTATAAAAAAAAACACACACACTTATCAACCGTCAAATCTACAGTTACCCCCTTTCTTACCCATGTCATCTGTCGCACAATCCATTCATCTCGTTTTGGTCTTGTTCTCTATTGGACATAATGATGTCCATTCACAGTCATCGTTCTTTTTGTCACATGTCTTTCATCCCTCCACGTAACATAAACATTGCTTCAAATATAAATTTTCTCAGTGGAAAAATATTAGATTCATAATTTCACATTTTGAAACCAGGGTTAATCGATAAACGAATAGCGTTGAATTGAAAAAAATTGAAAAAAAATATATGTATAATTGAACGTTTATATTATTGTTATGAATAAATAAACTGAATTCAGCTGAACTATTTCATTCGGTACACGATTCGCTTTATTTGCTCAACAGAAAATATCATGGACATACATCAATTTCAAAAGCAATTCTCTTTTAATTCCTGTCTTATTTAATAAAAAAAAAATATAGGTACATCAAAAGGTATATTAATAGGTATGAATATTTTTGCTGGGAAAAGTATGCATGCCAGTAATGGCTATATGTAGAGGTTGCTTTCATAAATACTGTAACATCTATATTGTGCCTATAGATGTGGTACAATATAGATAGCAAATAAAGTTAATTCATTCATTCTTATATAAATTATTATTATTTTCATTTCAGAATTTTTATATAGTTCTATCGCAGTGTCTCTTGCAAATTAAAGCTAATCGCTTGTTTGTTTCCCGTGACAATTGATCAATTGCCATCTTTAATGCGATATAATGACCATTACCTTAATAATATAAAGATTTCCACATTAACCCCTATGATATGAGCACGTTATAAGTAATAGATATGACAATCAAATGAAAGGACTTGATGAGCGAAACATAGGAGTTACCTAAGAGGTCTGTAATTGTATGTTTTCATAGGTATTTATTATGTAAATATTGTCAGACAAATTGATGTGTATGTTTATTAACGTTATTTTATTAACCGCATTCAAGTCTTATCTGCTTTTCCCAAAGGTTGACTGGTAGAGAATGCTTTTCGTTTTAGATTAGCTTATAAAGTTTAAATAAAAAATAAAGGCTTGTTTAAGAATAAATGTTTTTTGTTTATTTTAACACGCTACTTGGCGTAACCCGCCGTGATACCATAGCTATAATAGTTTTAATTAATGACAGAGTGTCGCCCTCTGGGCTTTCTGAGAACTGAAAGGGAAATTTAACACGTAATCAAATTGGCACCAAAAATAGGTGAGTTTCAGTCGCTTATTCTGAGAAAGCGTAATTATTAACTTCTAATTTATACTTCAATTTATAACAAGATTAAATTCCGTTTCGATGTAGGTCGTTCGTTTACTTTCAAAGTAATTCTTGTTACTTTTCAGCTTATATTTTAGCTTTATATTGTATGTTTATATTACTTTATGTACTAAATAATATTTCTGTTTGGTTACTAATCAAAGTAGAGATAGAAAACGGAATTATTTTCAATTAATTTACGTAGCTAACAGAAATATTACATTGAATTTTATAGAAGATTTGTGAAATATTAACAACTAGCGACCCGCCCCGGCTTCGCACGGGTGCAATGCTGATACTAAATGTACTACAGAAGGTCTTTGCGCTTTGTCCTATCCAGTCCTTCCCCAGTTATAGGCACACGCCGCCGGCTCCGCGGCCGGTACCGCCACAGCCGTTATGTCCCTGCATTTTAAATGTGTAATATCTTCTAAACTATTCATTTAAATTACATGCTGTGAAGGGCCATATTGATCTATATTAAATGCGCAATGTATTTAAGGTACTTAATTGGATAAGGATTAATTCTGTATTGCTTAAAATCGCTTCGTAAATAAGGCATTATTTCTTGTAAAAAGCAAAGGATAAAATAACGGTTATTGTGTGTTACCACTAAGAGATAGACATATACCATCGCGAACTTTTTTGTAGACCATTTTAAGGTGAACAATACTGTACTACATTATTTTGATCTATCTCGTTGGGTTCAGCCAGCGTTTGCAATGAAAGAGCGAAAAAATGTGTTTATTTACGACATCACATTAGAAACCTCTAAATTATCAGAGTTTTTCTACTATGTTATGCATATATTATACATAATAGGTAGGGGAAAAAGTCTTTTCGCATTATAGTATGTATGAACTTGTAATAAAATCTCTTTGGTTATACCATTTGTATCTAGCAGGTTTTGATATCTATAAAAAGTTTAAATTTTAAAAAAGATAATTCCAAATTCAAATTAGGTAAATGTGTGATTTTCATTTGTTTTTTTTACTGTCAAGATGAGTGAATCTAATGAAGAAATTCGATACATTTTAAAATTTTACTACAAAAAAGGTAAAAATTCAACGCAAGCTGCGAAAAAAATTTGTGATTATTATGGACCTAGTGCAGTGTCTGTGAGAGTAGCACAAATTTGGTTTAAGCGTTTTCAATCCGGAAATTTTGATGTCAAAGATGCACGTCGCTCTGGTCGCCCTGTTACGGATAAAATGGATGCCATTTCTGAAAAAGTGGAGCAAGATCGGCATATCAGTAGTTACGACGTAGCTGAAGAACTAGGAATTGACCACATACCAGTTTTGGCGCATAAAAAGGTCGTGTTCAAAGACCGGCCAGGCTTCAGAGACTCTGGCGAAACCCGGGTTAACCCGCAACAAGGTGATGCTGTGTGTATGGTGGGATTGGAAGGGAAGATATTCATTATGAGCTGTTACCGCCAGGCAGGACTATCGATTCTGAACTCTACTGTGAACAACTGATGAGATTAAAGCAAAAAGTTGGGAGAAAGCGGCCGGAATTAATTAATAGAAGGGGTGTGATTTTTCATCATGATAACGCTAAACCTCACACATCTTTAGCCACTCAGCAAAAATTAAGAGAGTTTGACTGGGAGGTGTTAATGCATCCGCCGTATAGTCCTGACCTTGCACCTTCTGATTTCCACCTGTTTCGGTCTCTTAAGAATTCTTTAGGCAATGTCAGGTTAACATCACGAGAAGACTGCCAAAACCACTTGTCGCGGTTTTTTGAACAGAAGTCCCAAAATTTCTATAGTAATGGAATCATGTCTCTACCTACAAGATGACAAAAAGTTATCGAACATAATGGCACCTACATACTTTAGTTAAATGTAAATAAACTTTATAAAAAAATGTTTTGAATTTTCATATAAAATACGAAAAGACTTTTTCCCCAACCTAATATAAACTTTCCAGTTGAATCACTCTATCTATTAAAAAAACCGCATCATAATCCGTTGCGTACTTTCAAAGATTTAAGCATACAAAGGGACATAGGGACAGAGAAAGCGACTTTGTTTTATACTATGTAGTGATAAGGCAACGAAGAATCCTTCATATCATTTCCTTTCTAATTCATGACGCTTTTTAATCTTCAGCTCCTTATTATCTAAGTGAATGGTTCCAGTTTCACTCTATCGTCTTCGATCTAGCAACCTTCCATTATTAAATACTCCTATTCCTATACTAAATCTTTTACTGTGCGAACAGCACGTCTTTGGATTTCGCTCCCAATTGATGCGATGATGTCACAAACAAAGTATGGTTTCATTCAAGCCGCACCTGAACAGGTATTTAGGCGGTGCAACTGATAGTGTTCTTAGACTTAATTAGACCTATTAATTTTTAACTTAATTGTTTATTATGGTATAGCTATGGTATTCCCTGCCCTTAAGGAAAAGAGGCACTGAAAGAGAGGTGGGATATGTAGAGCCCGACAGAAAATTACTTCCAACTCACAGAATACCGCATCGAAATAAGGCCCTTGAGGGTGTTGTGTTCCTGCTGGTAAGCAAGGTCATCAGATGTGTATGTAATGTTAGCAGCGGGTGTGCCACGCCACGAGACACAAATAGCTTCCGGAGTACGCAGGACTCTTCTACACTGGTAACGTAGTGCTTAACATGTAGATGATCGCACAATGGTACAAAAGGTTGAGTTCTAGTGTTTGATATGATGCTCTGATCCTGCGTATCCCTGAGAGCAAGACGCAGACAGAATCAGGACCATTACGCGGGAATCTCTTATACTGGAAACGCAACGTGGAACTTTGCGTATAGGTAGTTGAACGCACAATATGTTGTGTTCGGAAAAGCTGTTGGATATGATGGCGTGATCTTGTGGAGCCACGAGATGTAGGTAGCATTCTTAGCACTACGCGTAATTTTATACTGGAAACGTGACGTGGAACTCTACATTTACGCTGGGACTTCGGCAAAGAATGACTTCCTTGCCGAAATCCCTAAAGATTGTCTTTCATAAAATAATAAACAGGTTTAGCTAAAGTTCACTGGTGTTGCAAATGAGCATAAGCTACGATGACTGCATCTGCTTCCTATGCTTGTTTAACATTTTAGCGATATAACAAAATAGAAGAACCTAAATTTTATTTTACCTTCGTCCATAGTGAGTGCCTGTGAAGTCACCACCATCGTGAGGAGGGCGAGGGCGCTCGCGGACACGGCCTTGAATGCCATGTTACCTGTAATTAAAAATATATGTAAATAACCTACAGCCAAGAGCACAATTCGATTGACAAGAAATGGAATTATTAAACAAATATTAATGCCCACGGTCTTCTCATATAATCGTAATGCATTAGAACTGAAATGGTTACAAATGCAGTCGGGTACTGTTCGACTTTACAGAGATTTTCTCATTCAACATGTAGCCGAGGTTGGTTTTGGCTCTAAAGATCGTGATGAGCCACTTACATCCCTAAAATACGTAAATAGTTAAATATCATTAGAGAAACTAGATTGGCCACATCGTTTAAACGACAACGATTGGCGATTACCGTCCACGGTTGGCCATATCATAGACATTTGGCCTATTTTCGCTACGGCCATATCATTATTTAGAACGTTTTATTTTATGTAGATCGAGGTTAATTGTTTTCGGTTAGGTTTAGGTTGTCGTGAGTTCCACAAGGGCAAGGAAGCCTAGGTATGGGGGAAGCTCAAGATCGCTCAACGAGCGATGGAGATAGCATCCGTAATGAGGAGCTGAACCACACCCCGGCCACTCCATACAAATGACGCGTCGTTCACTACTACATAAATAATGACGTCTGTACAGAGCGAGAATGAGCGTGTGTGCGTGCGGCGCCATACAAACTGTTCCAGATTTGTCTCAGAGGGGGGGTGAGGTCGGCACGAGAGAGCGGCAGGGACTGTCCATACTGTACGTAGTACTATTACTTATACTGTGGCTGAACTAAAATAACCGACATAGCATATAAGATAAGTAAGCTGAAGTAGCACTAGGCCGGCCGCATAGCTCGTAGAACCAACAACTGCTACCGGTGTAAGAAGTTCTCGAGTGGCGACCCCGTACTGACTGGACGCAATGTGGGACGAGCCTCCGATGTCGTTATGATGGATGTAGGTCACTCAGGATCGGGGCATGTGGCCCTCTAGAGGAGGGGGGAGAGGTAGCTATGTTCACCAGTGAATATATTTTACAGGCGTTATATTTAACATAATTATGATGAAGGAAGCCTACTCCTAAATGAAAATCGGTTAAAATTTCGCATGATTCTTAAAAAAGAACTAGGTTCTTAAAACTAACTAAATTGGTAAGAGAAAACAAATGTTAATCTTAATCATCATGCACCCTGTTGTTTTCCGAAATATTCCACAGAACAGGAGCCGCACTGCAAAAATAAAAATAGGCTTCAGTTTGGAAGCCGAAACTTAGATGTTTTGACTGTGAATATCAAACTTCAGTTTAAATCTCGGGTACCTGTGTTTAGGCTTAGCTGGTAGAAACCCTGGAACTCTACAAACTAAGCTGAAGATGTTTGTCAATAACTAAAACATACGACCTATTTTTCGGATCAAAATATAGTGAGTTGGAAATAAGGAGTTAGGAGGCTACTCACCTCCTAATAATCTCACACATTGGTGAGTTGCCCAGGATTTTCTTTATATGAGAGGGGGCAAACGAGTATGTTGGTCACCTGGTGGACAGCAATCACCACCGGCCATGGAGTTCATCAACACCAAGGGGTTCGCCGATCTATTGCCAGTATTTTAAGGGAAATAAAGATTCTGTTCTTGAAGGCCCCCATGTCGTAATTGTTCGGAAATAAATAATAAATTATTCTGGACATTTTACACAACGCCATCTAGTCCCAAACTAAGCAAAGTTATAATTTCTTTTCTTTCTTTACAAAATATATAATATCATACGTACAACTAAACTTAACTAATTACTGTACAAATTAGGCCCCCGGGGTAATGTACCCATAATGCAGGCGGCGTTCCCGCGCTGGATGGCTAGGCTGAGCCTTTGCGCGAGAAAGCCGCCTGCGCGGGGGTCCCCTGTCGCCTCCCTCAGGCGCTTACCTAGCTCCTTGAAGAGCCCGTGTGCACCACCTCCCCACGGACCGAGTGTCTCGACGCCAAAAGCCACAAAATCGTATTGGGCGCCGAGACAACTATATTTGCTTGTTTTTGCCCGCTCCCGGGCCTCGGCCGCCGCGCCCGCTTTCTTTATGGTCGCTGGGAGATAGGTCGCCGCTAGTGTGTCGGCGCACGTGGCATCCCACACCAGCGCGCGACCCATCCTCCAGGGTACCAACGACATCCCGTCGGGCCTCTTGCCATCGTCCCGTGCGATTTGAGGCTCAAGAGCCGCAGGGACGTTTGCACTGACGAGTGCCCTCCTGAGGATGTCGTTTAGTGCTGCGTGGCGGGAGTGGTGGCCAGCACCGGAAAGACAGACCAGTCCGTGGTGACCATAGTGGTCCACACTGGCTCCGCAAGAGGCACAGCTATGGTACATACCGGGGCCCCCAGCCGGAGACCAATTGCAATGCGGAGGGTGTTGGGGTCTATGAAGGTTCCAGTGTTTGGAGAAGGATAGGAATGAAGCCAGTGCCCTGATTCCCACCTGGATACGGCAACCAACCTAGCGCGATCCTTACCAGTGTGGGAATTTAACAAGTTGTTTAAGGTGGCGACAGAAGCTATGTCATCCCAGGCCCTTTGATTTTTGGGTTTGGGTGGTAACTCCGGGCTCGGTCCAGCTAGCCAAGCGTTCATACCTTCGGTTAAGCACGAAATCTCGCAGTTTGTTGCCACAGGGGCTTTTAGAATTTTCCCTGCGAGATCAGTCGTGTCAAGCAAAGCTTGTACTTTTGGTACTAGATACCTGATATTATACTTAAATACATTTTTTTTAATATATACATATAATACATCGTATACACCCAGACCAAGACAAAGAGACATGTTCATGCACACAAATATTTGTCTTGTGCGGGGATCGAACCCGCGACCTGGGAGTCAAAGTGGCCATTGCTAGTCATACGACCACCGAGCTCGTCAAACGGAAATGCCGTGAAGCTATGCGAAGCCGCGGGTAGAAGCAAGTATGTATAAACAAACAAAAATTCCTCCTTTAACAGTATAGGATTTGGTGCTATTACGAAATATAGTGACCTCTAGTAAATAGCGGTGCCCTGCGGCCGATATCCGTTGTTATCTCGTTTTTGCTCGGTAACCCGAATATTGTTATCTATTTCACTTGAACTATTATATTTAAGACAGCTAAAATATTAATGGTTGATATAAAAAAACATTATGATACAAGGGTGTTGACCGAAACATAGTATTGTTAATTCCGAATTTGCGAATTCCGGCAATTTCATTTCGTGGTTAGTTAACAACGAAGAAGCTCTACCGCCTAAGATATTTTTGTACCAAAAATAAGATACTCTGGTACTCCACCAATTGGGCTGAATATATTTGTCATTAATCTATGACCTATTTTTGGAATCAAAATATTCGATCGGAATCGGCTTCAGCCTAGGCGATAGTGGGACCCTGGCCACTACTAACTATACAATAACTAAACTAAATACTGAAACTATGTCTACCAAAAAATTCGATGGAAATGGGCTTCAGCTTACAAGGCAGGGCGTAACATAGGTAAGCTCTCTGATCTTGGTAGACCTCAGAGGTAAAAATCCAAAGTTTCTATTAACCGAAATTTCGGTTGACAGTACGGCAATTATTGATACGAATTTTTATTTAATTTCATCGGTGAATGCGGACTTTTCGATCTTTGAATATTGAGATTCGTTTTATTTTAACCAAAATAATTCGGATTAAGCAGAAAATTGCACCGATATCGAATTTTCTTATGCCGCATATGGTCTACTTTTTATACTAGAATCCGGAAATTCTTTTTATATAAGAATTACGGAAGACTAAACACGGGTTCAACCCTCCGTATTATGGTATAATCTTAGTGTAGTTTTATCACTTTGTAAAGTCATAATGATAAATCTTTTGTAAAAAAAAGTTTATGTAAAACTAGCTTGCGAGCGCAACTTCATACGCGCGTATCCCAGTATCCCGTGGGAATTTCCAAAAATACTTTCTTAGCGGATTGCCTACGTCATAATAGCAACCTGCCCCCTTACCACCATCTCTTATTGCGATTCAATAACTGAATAGAATGCTTATTCATACCAATGAATAAGCGACTCTATTTCAAAGGAATAGAGTCGCTTATTCATTCATTATTCATTGATATCAATAAGCAATCTATTCAATTATTGAATCGCAATAAGAGATGGTGGTAAGGGGGCTGTAATCGTACTATTTCTCATTGGATAGATAGATGATTTATTAATCATGCATCTAAAATTATAAAACTTTTTTTAACGGGACAGACCCACCACACATTCCCACCACTGTGTCTCCTGTGTAGCCAGGATTAACAGCGGCATCCGCCAAAAAAGGCAATGAACAGTGAAGTCCATTGCAGTCCCGGGGGTACAACTACGGCTGCCTTGGAACTCACAACGAATTTAATCAGAAGAAATTAGTAGGAGTAGGAAGCTTTTGGAATTTGACTTCCCCTCTTAGCAATGTGAGAGACAGCAATATGGCAAATAAGGCATTAAAAGCCTAAAGAGATGGCTACTCAAGTGAAGCTCAACTGCCGTGCACCACGGATTTTAAGTATCTACCTAACAGTATTGGGGACCTAAAACATTGAGTTGTTACCTAACACATCGATTCCAATAATAAGAATTACAAAATGGAAAAATTATAAAACTTGTCGACTACTATCTAACTTGGCGACTAAAGATATTATAAACATACCAAACCTAACCTAACCTGGGGCTCTATCGCCGAAGCTGAAGCCGATTACCATCAGATTTTTTATATGCGAAAATGAAACTACTGCCTACATTGTTGGTAATTGTTTAGCTCAGCTGGTAAAAACTCTATAGCTCTACCGACTAAGCTGAAGATGTTTGTCAATTACTTTAAACTAAGACCAATTGTCAGAATCAAAAAACCCGGTGGTAATCGGCTTCAGCTTCGGCGGTAGGGCCCCTGGTATTTCAGTCACCCATTTAGTATTTTTGAAGGCTTTTGTTATTAATTTCCTTAATCTGTGCCTGTATGGCAAATTTCAATCCGATCCGTCCAGTAGTTTGAACTGTGCGTTGATAAATCAGTCTGTAACGGTTGTCTTTTTTTTATACTACGTCATGTGGCAGACAAGCATACGGCCCACCTGATCTGAAGCGGTTATTACCGAATGCTCGCAACATATCGCTCGCGCGCCACCACCCTGCCGCCAACGCAGCGTCTCCTTCCTTCCTGGTGACCTCACTCACTCGCAGGAACACAACAACCCTCAAGGGAATTGTTATTTGGCTGCAGTATTCTGTGAGGTGGAGGTACATTCTCCAGTCGGGTAGCTTATAACTACGCTCCCTACCTCTCTTTTCGCCAGAGATTCGTTTGTCAGTCAGCGGGTGCACCGCGTGCAGGTGAAGTTGGCTTTGGTTCAAAGATGTTGGTGAACCACTTACACCCCATAAACTTGTCTTTTTTACAGATTAAAAAAAATACCTAGGTAACAATTAAAATCGATTTGGCCTTATATTGCACTCGTCGCCGTACGCTTGTTTGTACCCACTGGAGGTATAAAAATAAATAAAACCCGTAGTTGAAAATTCAATACCTAAAAGATGTTTTAGTAACTATTAAAGTAAATAAGTAAATTAGGATATAAATTAAAAATAAAACTTTTGCATCAGATTTTAAAGTCCTACTTGAATATTTTTTAAGAAATTATTTTCTAATTCTTAATTATTTTACTTAAAAAAAAGTACCAATTAAAAAAATAAGTAATAGACATTTAGCCTTCTTAATAGTTAGGTACGTAATTCATTTTTAATTTATAAATAAACGCAAAGTGAAAGTTAAATGAAAAAATAAAATTTAATTTAATTTTTATGATAGCTTAAAAATTTTATGAAATATATTTTATTGTTTCTTTTAAATTACGGATAAATAAATATAATGTGTATATGCTCATTTATTTACTTTTGAGTAATTTACCAACATTAAAACGTATTACAAAAGTTACAAACAACACACAACGCAAGTCCTATTGTGGAGATCGATATTATTCCCGAAGTAATTTGTATGTAAGTAAATATAACGATATGAAATATTTTCAGTTGGCCATGTCATTAAACATTATCAAATTATTTTGTATTTTTTTTTCTCTATATTATGTAGTAACCTATTTAATAAGTTAATTATAAAAATATAGAAAAATTATAATTACCGCGAAATTGTTTTGATTGTTGCACAAATATTTCCCGCGTAAAACTTTTTAAAATTCGGTCGCGAGCTTTGTATGAGAGCGCATGCGCGAGCCCGCGCTTCTCAACTCGACTGACGCGGGATCTCGCTGGCTGGATTGGACTGGCAGTTATCAAGTTAACTACGCGTCAATGTGCATTACTGTATCCAGTTCAGTCTATCTATAGCAAAAATGACGAGTTTAACAAGTATTACTTTGTAGTTTATGTAGGCCCTAAAATGTAAGATTAAAGACGAATAACGTCAGCAGACCAAGTATAACATCTTAATATTATAGATGAGTAGAAGTGTAGCAATAGACCTGACGGTAAGCAGTCATGGTAATCTATGAACACCTTTTTTTTAATTATTGCAATTTAAACAACCACAATACCTTTAAACTATTTTTAGCCCTATTTATTGTCATAGAACCACCGAGTTTACTGGTTTTCGAGCTACTAAATGTTGGAACAACATGCCTCCGCTATAGCGACTACTCATTATGTAGAGTATGCATAAGAAATAAATTAAAATAAACGGATATAAGGAGCACTAAAGTTAACAATGGCAACAATGTGTTGACACAATTTCAGTTTTTTTAGTTGCCGCCCATAAATCGACTCGGAAACGCATCTACATTGCCTTACCGCAGGCGCTAGAGGTAGTTGAGTATGCAAAATCCGAATGACGGCAACTATGACCGGATTGTTCTTATACCTGAGACCCTAAATAATAACAAAACACATCTTGCCACCAGCCCCATTATCACCATCTCTTATTTATTGCGATTCAATAATTGAATAGATTGCTTATTCATACCAATGAATAAGCGACTCTATTACATTTGAAATAGAGTTGCTTATTCATTGGTATGAATAAGCATTCCATTCAGTTATTGAATCGCAATAAGAGATGGTGGTAAGGGGGCAGGTCTGATGGTCCCTTCCCGCTCTCTTCACATCCCCTCTTCGCCCATACAGTAAGCACAGGGCGCGTAAGCGTTTAATGTGTTTCTACATCTGTTGACGTAAAGACGTTGCTTTGTTAGCTCGTGTTTTTGTATACATTTAAAATAGTTTCATTGTCACCTGGAGGGGAAGGTCAAGCTGGCTTCGAAGAAACTAGGTGTGCTCAACAAGGCGAAGCAGTACTTCAACTCGCCGCAAAGACAAATGCTTTACAAAGTTCAAGTACGGCCGCTTATGGAGTAGGTACTGTTGCCATCTATGGGCGGGAGCGCCTAGATACCAGCTTGCACCTTGTGACTCAATTCAAAGGCGTGCTGTAAGGATTGTTGACGATCCCAAACTGACGGACGGTTTAGAACCTTTAAGCCTGAGAAGAGATTTTGCGTCCCTTTGTGTGTTCTACCGATTGTACAATCAAGGGCGGATCCAGGGGGAGGGTCATGGGGGTCATGACCACCCCCTGGGCTGGGTCCAGGACTTAGATGGATCACTAATTAAAATAGTTAAACTTAACGTTTTCATGTATATTTTTGTCACAATATAGATTAAGTACAGTACTTACATACATTAATAAAATACCTACTTTTTACCTGTATCTATTAATATCAAAATTAAATTATAACTGGATGTGACTTGACCACAACTATGTGACCTCCCCCTGGCGCCAAAGCTGGATCCGCCCTTGTGTACAATGGAGTGTTTTTTTTGTATGAGTGGGGGGCAATGAGCATGTGGGTCACCTGGTGGAAAGTAATCACCACCGCCCATGAAGACCAGCGACACCAAGGGGTCGCCGATCCGTTGCCAGCCTTTTAAGGCAAATGAAAACTCTGTTCTTAAAGGCACCCATATCGTAGTTGTTCGGAAATACCGCTGAGAGAAGTTGATTCCACAGTTTCACTGTTCGTAGTGTTCGTGACTTCGTGGTATAAAATGTCTTAGGAAACGTACTGTAGTAGATCGCCAATTATCAAGATGATATGGATGGAATTGTAATTTATGGCGAGTTGTACGATAATGTATCAGCGGCAGATATCAAATCAAACAGCTCATCCGAGCACTCCCCGTGACATGTGTATAGAACTAAAAGAGACGCTACGTCTCTGCGTGTAGGGAGAGAGCCCAATCAATTAAGCTCAAAGCAGTGGCTCAAAAACATGCTCAAAATGATTAAAAGCATGCTCAAAAAGTTTATAATCATGTGTGATTGATTTACGTCGAAAGGAACCTAAGTACGGAAATGATTTTTTTAACGGGGATAGTTTATGATCTGGAGAATGACATAAGCTACTTTTTATCCCGGAAAAAGATCTTAATCCCATGGGAAAAAATAAACTTTATAATCATTTGTCCTTCTATCACGTCGAAAGGAACCTAAGTGCCGACATGATTTTTCTAAATAGGGATAATGTTAGGTACATTATCCCTATTTAGAAAAATCATGTCCTGGAGAGTGACATAAGAGAGTTTTTATCCCGGAAAACATCTTAATCCCATGGGAAAAAATAAACCTAGTAATCATTTGCATTGGCAAACGGAACGAAGAGAACGGAAGAGAGTACTAATTGTAAACACCGTGTATTGTTTACAGTACACACTTTTTTTAAGAAACAGAGAGCAAGTAATTTTATCCGCTGATTTTTATACCAAATATGATTAAATACTGAAATAGCCAAAGTTTTATGGGACTTGAAAATTTCGGATCTTGCAACCCAGACCGAAATTGGAAGCGTGCGATTACACTTTCCAACAAGTTGCCTTGCCTCCAACCGGTTGATACCGTCCAACCATTATAACTGAATTGACTCGTTCAACACACTGTTCAATTTCATGCACATTTCCTGGTTATGTGGGGGTTGTGTTGATAATGTAGGTATGAAGAAAATGAAGTGCTCTTTCCATCTGTAAAGAGCACTTCAAAATACATCATTTTAGCCTCGGTTTTATGATCTAGATCGGTCCAGGGCTCTATGAGTAATAGGCGCAGGCATTCACACACGTGTGTTTCTGCGTTACACGTGTTTCTATTGCCCCCAACTACGGGGTGAATAGAAATCATGAAGAATTTTGACATTTCTTCGAAAACACTTCATATTAATATGATAATTACCTATATAAAAATATTATGCCTCTAAGACAACCCATGAATACAAATAAAGCAGCATGTTGACCACACGCAAGTGTAAATAATGAAATAGAAAATATCGACCACAAAGTATTGCATTCTTTTTGAAGGTTTCAACTGGCAACAATTATGTATTTGTCTATGGTCAATAATTTGTTCAAAGAAAATGGCAATGGGCATTAATCCAAAGCCTAATATATAAAAAAAAAACATGTCTGTGGTCGATGTTTGAGTGATTTGTCTGCAATCGTAAATGTCATATTAGTATTTTTTGAGCTCAATAATTTCAGGATGGCAGAGAACAGAGAGGAAATTCTAGCAAACTTTCAGGTAAATAAACCTATCTTTACAAAATCTGATAATCAATAAACACTACTTTATCGGGTTTTCGCTTCTTGAAGGTTATGTAGTTAACAACAACAGTGACTAGGAAATATCCTATATCTCTTTGTACTTTCCACATACAAGATAAAAATGTAATGTTTTGATGTTTCTTGTAATAATTATATCGTTATGTATCACAGTCAATACGATAAAATGTATTTTGGATGCATACGACGTGTTTAAACATATTTTCCATTATTTGTTCTTTGTGCCTAGTCAACGTTTACTTGAACGTAATAACTGCGTTACAATGCAAATGTATGTACTATTAATACGTTTAACATTCATTTGTCATGTTATGGAAGGGTGGCCAAGGCACTGTTTTAAGCTTTCAAGACAATATTCCTCCTATGTGTTCAGTGGTGAATGATTACCATGGTGTTGTGAATTTTAGGGAATAACTGCTATAGAAGATGTCGCAGAAGCAATTTACCACTTAGAAGAAGCCAACTGGGATCTACTTGTAAGTACCTTGTTATTATTTAAATTTATTTTTCAATATTTATTCAATTATTTTATGTTAAGAACTATAAATTTTTGCAATTCCATAATATTTAAGTTGAGAACAAGGATAATCTTGCATCACATGAAGTTCCATATGTTAACATAATTATTCTTTCAGACTAGATACCAACCTTGATATCATTGATTACAATAGGCTTGTGAACAATGTTTTAAGTTGTAAAATCTATTTATCAGCATCACACACGAAACTACAAAGATCTGTGATGTTAAAATTTTAATAACTTATGTCCAGTGTGTTATGGTTGATCAAAATTAGGTGGAAAATCCATTTCAAAAGGATGAAATTGGAACTATGATAAATACTATAACTTTTATTACGGCTCTAGGTACATAAATGCAATATTTAACATAGCTGTTTTACAAATTTCAAATTTAATACATATACAACACAAAGGTGTGATATCATAACATAGTAGCCTTATGTATGGAGTGTTTTCAGGATAGTCCAAAATAGTGATTTTCAAGTTTTCATGAGAAGTTTTATGCTATCGAAGTAATTCTTTCACTTATACTCATATTATTGTGATCGCTACATAAGAAATAAAAAAAGAAATGGTTCACAAGCCTATTGTGTTTATACTTACAGTTACTTGATACAACTATATGTATGGGCTGAATCGGGCTGATAACTCATACACCTTAAAAGGATAGTTTTATTGTTAATAAATAAATCATTATATGAGTTAAAATACTCATATAATGATTTATTTATTAAGTTATTGATATTGATATTATTGAGTTGTGAGATAAGAGATTATGAACTGGCTCACATTTTGAACTTTGTATCATTTTAAAGACTATTGTAACTATGCTAATAGTGTATTATAATATTAGTGTCATTAACCTACCATTCTAATGGGTGCTGGGTTTTATACAAATTTTATGAAAACAGTGCCAACAATCAACAGTATCAACTTTAAACTTTGCTACATTTATGGAAAGCGCTCTGAGGGAAATAATTTACATCAAGCTACTTAAGCGCCATCATATCCATGGCTTGGAGGTACGGTGGTGAAGATAAGAGGTGCACTTGCTGGGGAACACCTCTATAATACTCTACAACATACAAATAATTTACTAAATGTCTAAAATAAAATTTAAAATATGATACACCATCATAATCTTTTCTCACTTGAATTGTTTCTACAACTTTTTAAGATAACTGTCTGATTACTCTCTTCTTTCTGAATGTGTAATCAGTCAGTTATCTAGATGAAGATTGGTGCACGATTTTTACTATGTATTTCTCCAATTCAATTTTTCTTTGTGGGGATCTACTATTTTAATTCAGCATGTATATTAATTAGCATTTATTAATAAGTGTGTAAGATTTGTTTCTTACACATAGACATTGGCTATTACACTGGCAAAGATGTGGACACAGCTACTTATTATTATTTAAATAATTTCAAAATATGTATAATCAATGGCTTACCTACCTTACTTTTAACATTGAATATAATATGGATTTATTAGAATATAAAAAAATAATTTTACTTAATTTGTAGCCCTAATCCATTTTTTATATATTAATTTAAGGACATTTTACATCACAATAAATATGTGCTTTATAAAAATTAAAGATAAGGTGATTTACCACAGTATTAATAATAGTACTACGTACAGTATGGCCCCTCCCTGCCGCTATCGTGTGTCGACCTCACCTCCCCTCTGAGGCAAATGTGGAACAGTTTGTATAGCGCCGCACGCACACAAGCTCATTAACGCTCTACACAGACGTCATTGTTTATGTGTGTAAACGAACGCGATATTTGTATGGAGTGGCCGTGGTGTGGTATTACTGTGCTTATAATCCTTGACTGTACATACACAAACTATTGTATGTGATTGGAGTTCACAAATCCTATAGACTTGTAAATGTTTGTCACACAGGCAGCTATCAACCGAGTGATGCCACAAGATGGAAATAGCTCATTGCCGCAAACCGATGACAGTCATGATGTCGAGATGATAGATGATGATATATCTGTGATAACTCCAAAAACTCACCCACCAGGTATGATCGCAATTATTTTGTTTTAGAAAGTTAGGATAGATAGAAAGTTTTGTTCAGAGAAATGTTTTTTTTTTTTTAAATAAAAGTGCATGTTCCTACGGTAAGCCATCTGTGATGCATATAAATCTGATTACTTAAGCTAAAGCCAATTTAAATTGAATATTTTGTTGAATGGAGACAACCAAAGCAACCACGGCAGTCGCATGTATCTACTAACGTAGTGGGTGGGTGTCGGCTGGCAGCAGTTTGGATGAACTAATTGGTGGCAGAAGGACGCAAAGTTTTGTACATCAAATTTCCTGTAAATTTGACTTTCGCAAAATAACATTGAATCAATTAAATGAATATTTTATTCTAAAAATGTTACTGACAAACATCTTAACCATAGTTATTTTTATTCCCAAAATATTACATAGATTTAACTTATTGACAAACAGCTTCGTAACTGTAACTGCTTTCCATCAGGCGGACCGTATGCTTGTTTGTCACCTTAGTAGTATTAAAAAAAAAGCTTCACCGTAATTGGTACACTCCCAGGATTATTACCAGCTACGCTAAACACACCACTAGTCTAAGCTGAAGTTTAATATTCGCATTAAAAAAATCGTACTAAAACCGGGTCCAGCACAGACTGTAGACTGCCTGCATGCCCTACAGTTTAGACTTTAGAGCTTCTCGATCAACAATTGTTGATCGAAGCTTTAGAGCTTCGATCAAGAATATACAACTAGATAACGGGTCACATACATAATCAAAGCTAAATGCTGTCCGCTTGGATATATACTTATATAGCTGCATTTGTTTACTAATGAGTTGAGACAAAAGTTGTAAAACAGTTCTAAGTTCAACCTAATTACAACCTAGCAATAAAGTAGCAAATCTTCAAAATATTATCTTATACTTATAATCATTTGTTACAAAAAACGAGCAAAGCAATAATAATTTATTGCTTTGCTCGTTTTTTGTAACAAATGATTATTATCTTATACTTATAATAATTCGTTACAAAAAACGAGCAAAGCAATAATAATTTAAGATAATTGATGATTAAACGAACTTACCAAGTGATGTTCTATCATAATTATACGAAGACTTCGTCTGAAGAGATTAGGATACTAGTAGTAGCACGAACCGTGTGGCCATTCATACACTATAGTTTATATAAAAATTTAACATAGATTAAATATCTTAAAAATATTTTTTATTAGTCCAAATTGTACTTTTCGTAGGGCAATCCTAAGTCGCCATCTTCATTTAGTTCAGAGCTGATATATTCTTACAATTTTTTTTTTTTTTTTTTAATTCACCCATGGGAATCTTAAATGGGTGGGGGGGAGCTAATCTCTTCAGACGAAGTCTTCGTATAATTATGATAGAACATCACTTGGTAAGTTCGTTTAATCATCAATTATACTGGTCTTCGTCTTCGAGATTAGGATACTAGTAGATCTTTAGAGATGTGAATTTGAGAAAAAATAAAAACATACTTATGTTTATATAATCAGTTATATTTATTATAACAAGTAAACATATCACAAAAGAAGGATTAACTTTAGTGATTTAAAAAATATACATCTTTACTGCTAGGAACTATGATTTAAAATAGACATTGCAAAATCATTGCTATTATCTGAAATCACAGCTTTTTGGTAAAAACGAGCAAATACTGATGACGAATCTGACCATCCAGCAGTTTTGCGTATAAGATCAAGATTAACCCCATTTCTATGTGCGGTAGATGTGGACGCATGTCTAGTTGAATGAGCACTAAAAATATTTGTATCTACGCCACTCTTATTTAAAACCTCTTTTATCCATCGGCTGATTGATTGGGAACAAACTGGTTTATATGGGGTTTTGAAACTGATAAATAATTGATCATGGTTTCTTAAAGATTCGGTTTTGTTTATATATATTAATAAAGCACTTGCTGGGCAAATTTCTGGCTTCTCTTTAAAAAATGGCAGAATCAAAAGTGGTTGAAGTGAACCCGCCCGTGAAGTTTTGATAAAATCTGGAATTTTTATAATGATTTTTTCATTGGTGATAATTTCAACGTTATGCACGTTAATTTTACTTAGAGTTTGCACTCTATGTGCCGTTATAAGAGCTAACAAAGTTACAATTTTTTTTGTTAGGCATTCTATACTAATATCCTCATTTGGATACCATGTTTCTAGAAACCTTAACACAATTGAGGGATTCCAAGTAATATTATATTTTGGCAAAGGAGGACGAATTCGATAAAAGCCCCTGAACAATCTAGTTACTCTGTCATCAGTGCCTATTTTTGTACTAATAATCAATGATAAGGCAGACCTATAACTATTCAATGTACTATATTGAATTCCTGTATGAAACATTTCCGTTAGAAATGTAATTATATAAGGTATTGAAGCCTCATATGTATCAATATTGTGGTCTTTACAAAAAGCAAACCATTTTTTAAAAGCAACTCCATATTGTTTAACTGAGTTGTCCGATATTGATGCACACATGATGTCTAATGCATTTCGAGGGATGCCCCTTCGGGATAATGCCGTGCGGATAACCTCGCGGCTACTAACGTGACCTTGTGTTGCAGTTGCCTGTTAGGAACAGACAACAAAACATTTGTATTGGTTCCGAGTACCAGCATATCGCGACATAATCTTTTAAATATAGGAAACCATGGTTGAGTGGGCCAGAAGGGAACAACCACTATGCCTTCAGCGTCATCAGATATAATTTTACGAATCATTTTTAAAATTACTGATACTGGTGGAAAGGCGTAAAAATTTAAATTATTCCAATTCAGTGTAAATGAATTTATTGCTGAGGCTCCTGGGTCTCTATGCCAGGAAATATATGTGTCGCATTTTTTATTTAACCTAGTCGCAAAAAGATCTATATCTGGTTTTCCAAAATGTTTTACAATTCTGCTGAAGGCATGGTCGCTTAATTCCCACTCAATATCAGGGTGCGATCGTCGCGATTCTGCATCTGCCACTTCATTGTCCTGAGAACTAATGTACGATGCGTACACAAAAATGTTTCTGTCCTCGCACCACTGCCATAATTTTTTGGTAATGCTAGTTAGATGAGGAAATCGCACACCACCCATTTTGTTAATATACGAAATGGCCGTTGTATTGTCTATGCGAAGGAGTATCTGACAATCATTTAGATTCTTTGCAAATACTTTCAAACCAAAGTATGCTGCCATTATCTCTAAATAGTTGATGTGCATATTTTTCTCATCTTCACTCCATTTTCCATTGGCTCTATCTTTATCACATGCTGCCCCCCACCCTGTTTTGCTGGCATCTGAATAAATTTCCAAACAATAGTAATCATCTCTTATTGGATTTATAGCACTGTCGATATGGCTTAACCACCATGCGAAATCATTTATTAAATATTCTGGAATACTCATATAACAATCATAGTCATCTGTTTTTTGAAGCGCGAGGTATTTACACCGTTCAATATTTTTTGTGTACAACCAACTATATTGAATGGCGGGGCAGGATGAGGCAAGGAGACCTGCTAGTCGAGCGAATTGTCGTATAGTACATCGTTTCAGTTTTATGAACTTTAATATTTCGCGTTTTATCAAAATTCTCTTTTCATTTGGAAGAGCAATATGAAAATTTTTGGTATCAATAATCATTCCCAAGTATTTACATATAGTGCTAGGTGTTAATGAGCTCTTTTCATAATTAATTATGAAGCCTAATGATTCCAAGAGAACTATTGTTTGGTTTACATTTTGTTGACACTCATGAAGTGAGTTTGCTATAATACATATGTCATCTAGGTATATAGATGATATGTATCCTAGAGACCGTAATAGAGATATAACCGGCTTCATTAATTTCGTGAAGACTAATGGAGCCGTGTTCATTCCGAAAGGGAGGACATTAAATTCATATAATTTGTTGTCAAATGAAAAGCGAAGGTATTTTTTAAATTCATGATTAATGGGCAATAAAAAATAAGCATCTTTTAAGTCAATTGTACATAAAAAGGAATTTTTTGAAATTAATTTTAATGTTGTCCTTAAGTCCTCCATTTTAAAGTGATTTGTTGATATATAATTATTTAACGATTTAAGATTTAAAATAAATCGTTTTTTACCATTTGGCTTTGACACTAAAAAAATACTTGATATGTATTGTTTATTACATGGTGTGCATTCGGATACTGCACCAGAGTTTAATAGTTCATTAATGATAAGATGAAATTCATTAAACTCTACTTGGGAATAATTTTTAGAAAATGGTGTAAAAACCTGTTCAGGGTCTTTGTGAAAAGGTATTTTATACCCCTCTAAAATCCATGATAGGATTACTGTATCATTTGTAATGAAACGCCATCTATCGTAAAACGAAGACAGTCTACCAGCATGATGACGTACCTCAGCTATCGGCGAGTCAGCGTGCGCCCTCGTGAGCGCTGCGGCTGCATTGGCGGCGGTGCCCGATACAGTGGAGGCGGCGGCGGTAGCGGCTGTGGCGGCGGCGGTACTGGTGCCTCGTATCTGCGAGGTTGTTGCGCTGTAGGCGCTAATCTCCTCCCTGCTCCCGGCTGCCTCGCCAGTGGAAGCGGAGGTCTCACGTTTAAAGAACGTGGTTGGTTAGGCTTAGGCTGTGAAACTGCAGATCTAGGTTGAGAAGCAGTTTTCATTTCAGCTCCTGATTTATTTATTGCTTTTGCAGCTTTTAGCGTATCAGCTAGTTTTTCCCCAAATAAAAAACTGTCAATATTCGTTGTATAAAGATGATCTTTAATCTCTTTTTTAATTGTAGAGGTAACAAAACTTCGTCGAGACATTGATTCGACATATTGATAGTCGCATAGAAGTCTAACTCCATCTAACAAAAATTTTAAGACGTCAGTATCCTTGTCTTGACTCGCAAACATTTTTGTTAATGCCTGGCTAATGCAGGTTATAGCAATCGCTAGTTGGTTCTGTTTGACTTCAATGGCTTTGTCTTTTTTTACTAAAGTGTCAGACAATGCGGCCCTTAGTTCTGGGTTCAACTGAGGGGACCCAACTCTAAGACAGTTTTCAGACAATAAGTACTTGTCGAGGATATCCTTTTTTATTTCTTTCGTCAAGCCAGAAGTGGCTATGTGTTCCCAACGTACAGCCAGTTCGGACTGTATTGGTGAGCTGTAGTTTTTACTTTTTGAGGGGGTTTCACCTAATAAGTTAAGTATGTTATCATCCAACGCAATCTGAGTATCACTATTCTCTACGGAGGTTGGTGTCATATCGAGTTGACTTAATTCGATTGAAGGTGATTGAATTTTACTCATTGCATTATCTATGCTATCCGTTATGACGGGCGCATCTTCGGATATATCCGGTTGGTTGTCTACAAGTAAACAATAACAGCAATAAGAACCAAATTTGGTTAATGAGTTCATAATATAAGACATAGGCTCATAACCTATGCTCAAATAATATAGACGTGAAGGCATTATCCTCAAGAGATAAGCTCATCACTTTAATCATTATTTTTTTACAAAGGCGATAGTCTCAACAAACTACCCTCAATGTACTTTCGTGAAGGTGACACTCTCTAATGAAGTGTACTCAACACTATGAATTTTACGATTAGATTAAATATTTATTTCCAACCTTTTAACTAAGCGTTACAAAATATAATTGATTTTACATACCTTCTTGTAATGACAATGCCGCAACGGAATTATCCGAGGATGATGAACTCGATAGTTTTCGAGAACGTTTTTGTATCTTCCTTTCGATTTTCTTTAGTTTTCGTAGGAGATAATCATTGCTGTCCGAGTCCTTATGCTTACGCTTTGGCATCTTTTAAACTCAATAGACACTAAGAATATATATTTTTTGGAGCGAACGTGTTGAACGGCCGAGCACTAGAACGCGAATGAAGATGGCGACTTAGGATTGCCCTACGAAAAGTACAATTTGGACTAATAAAAAATATTTTTAAGATATTTAATCTATGTTAAATTTTTATATAAACTATAGTGTATGAATGGCCACACGGTTCGTGCTACTACTAGTATCCTAATCTCGAAGACGAAGACCAGTATAATAAGGGGTAATCCCCTGTCACTTAAAAATTAAAAGACATAAGTTAAACAACATTTAGTGTGAAATAAACCTTAATCTCCTACAATTAAAGTACTTTTTACCGTTATTGCCTTGCGAGCCACATCCTTTGGATGTATCCGATCTACTGTTCTGTTAGACAAAATTTTGCACCAACGTTGGCCAAACATTTGAATCGGTAATTTTTAACAAAATTTGTTATTATTTGTTAGATTAAAGCATAAAATATAACTTATTGTACATGTACTTACCGAAATTAAGACACTCCGGCTGTTAAATTATTTTTTCGGGCATTATTTTTGCAACTTTTGAATACACATTGCGGCATTGTGACGTGTTTACATTGACTGTGATTCGAGCGGACTAAACAAAATAAGAGCTCACATTTCAAGTGAGCTCTTATTCACCGAGACGTATTTTATGCCCCGACCCGTTATCTAGTTGTATATTGTTGATCGAAGCTTTAGAGCATCTAGTCTATTGGTCTATTTATTTTGATATGGCACAGCCTTTGGAAGCTAATCATAAACGTCAAGAAATTGTTTTTTTATACCACTAAAGTGCAAACAAGCATACGGCCCGCCTAATGGAAAGCAGTTATCGTAGCCTATTTTATTTATTATGTAGAAGTTTTTATATTATTTGTTCGGAAGGTTCAGACTCATTGTTTTTTTTTTTTCAGATCGGGAAGACAGTCAAGCTTCCACATCATCACCTAGAAATAATTCCTCTGATATGGTAGAGCTGCAAGTTCATTGTAACAATAAGATGCATGAAATCAAAATGTCTGGTGTAGCAACAGTCAGTAAGTAGACATTTTTTTAAAGGTTTTTTTAACTGCACACTTTTATCTAGATTTTACCCAACATTCCAACTGACAAATCCCAACTGATAGGGATATTTGAATATTTTTTCATATATGTTGGGATATATGGAACTTTCTACTCCATATATCCCTATTGATCCATTTATCGTAAAATAAACAAGTAGGGATACATTTTTGAGGATTTCTTTATATGCTTAATTTTGTGGAGAAAATTTCTTCTCTTCCTCCTCCACAAAGAATGAATGAAAATGATAAGAATTCCTTCCCCCACAAGATTAATCTTCTCCCATTTTAGAATTATAACAAAAAAAGTGAGTGTCGGACCACGCGCAATGTTAGGGTTCCGCAGTTGCCCGTCACAATATTTTGATTTTAATCTGTTGTATTGTGAATTTTGTAATTCTGAAAATATGTAATATTTGTGGAATTGACACGAACAAAAGGTACTAGTAATCTTAAACATGTATTATTAACACGAAGCTCTGGCGAAAGGAGTGGCGTCTCTTTTCGCCAGAGCTTCATTTGTCAGTAGGGTGCACCGCGTGCAGGTGAAGTTGGCTTTAGTTCAAAGATCTTGATGAACCACTTACATCCCAAAATGTATGATAAATGATTCCCAACTCCAAAACTTGATTGAGTAAAACTTTTAATATTTTTACCCCAATATTACATTTTATATACTGTTTTAAAGGTGATTTAAAGAAACGGCTAGAATCTGTATGTGGGGTGCCAGTATGTCGACAACAAATCTCCGGGCTGGGCGGTTCAAGAGCGACGGCCTCCGCCACATTAGCTAGCCTCGGTCTGCCACAGAATGCAGTGCTGAGACTCAAACCTGCCGATCAGTTGATGGCTGATGATGAGTAAGTTCCTTTTTTAACACGCTTGCATTAGCTTCACTCACTTGTATGTTTGCTTGTCTGCTTGTCAGTTTGTAAACTAATTTATTAACTTGAGTTTGAATGACCAGCTTTAATTTAATCCTTGTATACTTATCAAGGACAATAATTTGATAAGTTTATTTAATTATCCTGGTAAGGATCGCCTGGATTAATTAATTTCCTTACATATCACATCGAACTAAAAAAATATGTATAGTTTAAAAAAACTAAAAAACATGCTTTAATAATCTAACTAAAAAACTATTTTATTTTTTAATATAGACAGAAAATATAAATGATCGAAAATGATTTGTATTATTGTGAAAAAAGCGTTGGGTGCTCGATAAATGAAGAATATAGCACAAAGCACCCCACGGTGTTTTTTAAACTATATTCAATTTTATCCTACGTGGGGCGCCAGGCCAAGTTACGGCCCACCTGATGTGAAGCGGTTACCATAGCCTTTTAAACGGTCACAACAGGTAATAATGCTCGCGCTCCACCTCTCCCGCTTCCCGCAGAAATTACTTGCTTCCTGGTGACTCACTCACAGAAACATCAAAGTCCACAAGGGAGTAATCATTTGACTGCGGTATTCTGTGATATGGAAGTACTTACCCAGTCCAGGCAGGCAGCGGGCAAAATGACTCGCTTTAGTCATTTCGAGTATTAACGTTTAGCTGTATAATAAAATTAACGAAGAAACGAGTAATTGAAAGAAAGTCGAGAGAATGACGAGCTCAGTGGTCGAATGGATTAGCAATGGCCACTTTGACTCCGAGGTCGCGAGTTCGATTCCCGCACAAGACAAACATTCGTGTGCATGAACATGTCTGTTCTTGGTCTGGGTGTTTTCTATGTATTAAAAGTATGTATTTACAAAAAAAAATGTATTAAAGTACATTTATCAGTTGTCTAGTACCCATAACACCAAGCTTTGCGCTTAATTTGGGACTAGATGGCGCTGTGTAAATTGTCCTTTAAAAAAAAAACAAAAAAAAAGTTATTACAGTTTCAATACACCAATATCTATTTATGGGAATGATCCTGACGATGCTCAATGACTACACCCTTTATAGCAGCCAGCACTGTGATATCTTAATGTCTTTTACATGCATCATTATTATTAACTCTCAATTCTTTTAAGTGTTTCGCAAACTTTTTGTGTTGGTACATCTAGGAAATCGAAAATTTTTGGAGGTACACCATAAATGAAAAATCTGTTTTTATTTGTATAAGAATTTTTCTTCCGTCCGTCTATTTAGCTATATCAGATAGCCTTAATTTTTCTGGGGCACACAACTAATGACCAGAAGGTGTGCCTTATTTCGGCACTGCCCAGGTCTCAGATCTTGATTTTAACTAGACAAAAAATTAGTCGTTAATTTGTCGAATTCAGACACCAAGTATCAGAATTAGTCGACGTCCCGTTAAAAAGTTATAAGTACTTCTTTGTGGCAGTGCCGAAATAAGCCTTATTTCGGCACTGCCACAAAGAAGTACTTATAACTTTTTAACGGGACGTCGACTAATTCTGATACTTGGTGTCTGAATTCGACAACTTGATGACTAATTCTGGAGAAAATCATATCTTCGCTATGTTTTGTAGTTTAATAGATCCCGAGTGGGCAGTGCCGAAATAAGCTTATTTCGGCACTGCCACAAATAAAACCTTATAACTCTTTAACGGGAGACCGACAAATTTTTTGCTTTGGGCGACAAATTTCGACAAATTAACGACTAATTTTTTGTCTAGTTAAAATCAAGATCTGAGACCTGGGCAGTGCCGAAATAGGCACACGACCAGAAGGCCAATTCTCGTACTTTTTCTACGAACGCAGATTGAAAGTTGACCGAATCGAGATTGAATTGTAAATTGACTAAAATTATATACTTGATTTCATTAATTAATTATTATCAATTCTTGTTGTTGGCAAAGTAACATTCTTAGTTTGTTTAATTTTCACTCATATTTCGATATAATGCCGCTTAAATTTAATTTTGAAGTTACATATTGTGTTACGAGAATGCCAAATGACACATTTGTGAGATCGAGACTGGATCGAAACTGAATTTTGACTATATTTTAATTACGAGAATTGCCCCTCACTTAAAACAGTGTGTGCCGCGGCATATTGGTGTACCCACACCAATATGCCGCGGCACACACTGTTTTAAGTCATATGAAATGATAATGGTCTTAACATTCATAACCAAGTATGTACCTTACTTGGTAAAAACATAAATGTGAAAAGGGGAGCCAAGGTCAATATTACGATATACGAATTATTTACACAAAGTAAATAACCTATGATCTATTATGATCAATATTTGATGAAAATTATATGTAGAACACTATTATTCGCACAAAACGACGGGGTGTTATAAGTTTGACGTATCTATGTGTGTATGAATTGGACATTTCAATTTGAAAAAAAATCGGTTCATCTACGGTAGCTCCCTCCCACGGATGAACCGATTTTTTTTATTTATTGAAATGGGAATATTTTTTTTTTTTTTTTATACTACTTCGGGTGGCAGACAAGCATACGGCCCCCTGATGTGAAGCGGTTACCGTAGCCATATTAACGCTCGCAACATATAATATCGCTCGCGCGCCGCCACCCCCGCTGCCATCGCAGCATCTCCTTCCTTTCTGGTGACCTCACTCACTCGCAGGAACACAACAGCCCTCAAGGGAACCGTTATTTGGCTGCGGTATTCTGTGAAGTGGAGGTATATTCCCCAGTCGGGTAGCTTACAATTACGCTCTCTACCTCTCTTTTCGCCAGAGCTTCGTTTGTCAGTCAGCAGGGTGCACCGCGTGCAGGTGAAGTTGGCTTTGGTTCAAAGATGTTGATGAACCACTTACACCCCATAAGTTGAGTATAAGTTGAGTGTTCTTAGCAATATTTGATGAAAATCGGTCCAACATGGCCGCCGTCACAAAATGACGGATTAAAAAAACATTTAATCTTAACTCCTTAAATATGGGTATCAAATGAAATATTTGTTATAATATATACCTAATAGACCTTGATCAAAGAGTGTACAGACTGAGACATTTTCACATTTAATGGGGAGTGAATTCCATGACCATGACTATTATATTGTTCACAGAGTAGCAGAACGGTTGACTACCACGTACGTGCTCCGCGTGAAGCACGACGAGAAGGAATACACTCTCACGTACCCAGGCACCAAGACCGTGCAAGAGGTCAAGAACGACATCTACTCGCTCACAGACATACCGGTTAGACATCAGGTAAGCAGGTCCTCTCTATTCCTCAGCCAGTTCGGCATTATCCGCCAATCAACCGCTATTTATAAGATGTGTCGACACTTACACACTTATGTCATGTTGAATTCATTGCAAGTGACATCCGGGGTAGTATACTATTCAGATTTGGTAGCAACAAGGGAAAATAGTGTATTTGACAAACATTTTTTTCGGTTTGATATGTAGGGACGTCTCAATAATATAACCATAGGAGAAAGAATTGTTGATTTGTGTTGACTCGTTGTAAATGTGTGATGCGAGTTTCATTGAATACTTGTCCCACTCGCTCTTATGTGTATCATTAGAGGATGGCATATTAAATCCTTTGTATTTATTGTGAACAGCAATGGACAGGCTGGCCGTCGGTGTATGGACTAGATGACACGGTACTAGCGATGGTGGGGCTCGAGCCACAGCACGAGCTCACCGTCAAACGGGCGCCCAGCAACAAACAACAGAAGGAGTACAAGAGGGTAGGTCTATTTGAGGTTTTATAAAAGTAGCAATAGACCGACCGGCGATCAGTATATGCTATAAATGATCTATAAATGCGTCGTGCACCCTGCTGACTGACAAACCAAGGCTGTGGCGAAAAGAGACGTAGGGCATAGCATATTTTTTAAGATGCCTGACTGGGGAAGTACCTTCACCTCACAGAATACCACAGCGAAATAACAATTCAAGTTATGTTCCTGCGAGTGAGTGAGGTCATCAGAAAGAAAGGAAGGAGTATAGGCTGGCAACGGATCGGCGACCCCTAGGGTGTTTCTGATCTTCATGGGCGGTAGTGATTACTTTCCATCAGGTGACCCACATGCTCGTTTGCCCTCGTATCATATAAAAAAAATGACTCGCGGGCGATGATGACAACATTAAAAAAATTCTCTAAAAATCAAATTTTAAAGTTTTGCTGTTGAATTAAGAGGAAAGTAACCTGTTACTAAAACAGGTTACTTTTTCCTTAATGTTTCACACAGCCGGTATATTTCAGCATTTAAAATATGAATATCGAGCCCTAAAGGACTAGTATCCATAGCCATTAAACGAATAATAAAACCGACTACAGACCACCAATTTTTTAAACCCTATGATATATGGCTATCAAATGGAAGGGCTTGATGAACGAAATAAGTACCTAAACGTTTTAAGATTTTTTTTTATTACATTTTAAAACCTTGTTAAAAAAAAATATTTTTTTTACATAGATAATAGTGGAGAGTTCAGACAGCGAGAATAGTTCTGTGGAGGAAATAGAAGACACGGCCGATGCATTCACAGGGGAAGACGACATGTTCGTGGACCTCGTGCATACGGAGAGACTGCAGCCACTTAGTAAGTCATCTCATCATACGATAAGTGTCAGGATGGGCGAGCTTTGCCCGGTATTTTTATTTTTAGTAGCTAATTAATATTCCGTGGAATAATGGTTAATCGATTTTTTCCCAATTTACCGCGCAGTGCCATCTATTGTCAAGTAGGATACATGCTTCAGGGAAAATTCGTTCGCTAATAGATGGCGTTATATTGTAATGCCAGTCGGACTTCGGCGTTTTTAGGAGAAAATGAATTTTCCCAAAAGTTAGGACCTAGCCAGATAGATTTTGCGCCTCCGTGACTTTCGTTTTCAACGGGGCGGGGGCCCCCCCACACATTCCTCCCACAGTATCTCCTCTGTAGCTAGGATTAACATTATTGAACTGAAAACTGTTTACGCGTACTTTATTTTGCGGCTAGTCAATTAGACAGCCGTCTCGGTCGTGTTATAGATCCTAGCGAGACGGCTGTCTCATTCGGCTCTGTAACACTCGTTCGGCTAAAGTCGGTAGGGAGGGAACGAGAGATAAAGTTTTCACTTCTGTTGTGTGGAACACGCTGTTTTTTTTATGTGACAAGTCAATGAAAATTTGTAGTGCGCTAGGTGAGTAAAAGTAACTTTGAGAACCATTAATTAATAATTAAATTAACTTTTTGTCGTAGTGTCAGAGCACGTGGAGGACGAAGCCCTAGGTTGTATAGAATTCGCGCAGCGCTTCCGCTCGCGGTACGGCCCCAACACGCCGAGCTTCTTCGAAGGCACGCTACAGGACGCCATCAAGGAGGCCTGCCTCAAACCTGCCAAAGAGGTATCAAAAACTGATTTTCTCAAACAAAAAAAATGTATAAAAATCAAGCGAAGTATTTACATTCATAGAAAAACAAAATATTCCGCAGCCACATAACAATTCCCTTGAGGTCACCAGAAGAAGGAATATAGGTTGGCATCGGCGACCATTTTCCATAGGCGGTGGTGATTGCTTTCAGGTGACCCACATGCACGTTCCCCCCCCCCCCCCCCCCCTCACAAAAAAAGTGAAGGGGGTAGGCGGGCGGGCAACTTGGGTCCAACGTCGCTTCACGATCCCCCCATTGTTTGTATCAGTACGTTCTATGCCGAGTGCGAATTGGACGTACGACATGGACTCTCCGAAATTAATTGACTAAATAATAATAATATGTGCTCAATGCATAGGCGTAAGTAGCCGTAGCAAATAGGTTCTCGTCCGACATGATGCTGGTGCCCGCAAGAAGTGACGGGTAGCCTCGGTCCAACCATCCAATGCTCTTGACTAATAAGTTGACCAAAAGGTATTTGAGTTAATGTGTAAAAAGGTATTTATTGCATTAACTTGGGTACAATAATTGGCCATAAATTCGTAGCCAAGTTTGGACCCAATTTGAATCCAAAGTGTGGCCGCGGCATTACGTACAACATTGCCCGCATGTTTTTTTTATGTGCTCAATTTCATAATGATAAATGTTCCAAACAGAGAAAGCTGTTAGGCGTGTATCTGCACCACGAGCAGTCGGTGTTATCGAACGTGTTCTGCGCACAGTTGCTCGGTTGCGAAGCCGTGTTGCAGACGCTCGCAACCAACTTCATCGTCTACGGCTGGGACCTAACGCATCGGGATAATAATAACATGTAAGGAAAATTTTGGTAATAAATGTATTATTTATGATAATTTTAGTGCAATACTCAGATTATATGTTTGAGAGAGATTTATATGTTTATATTTTGTTTGTAATAAACTCAAAAACTATTTGACCTATATTAAAAATGCTTTCACTAATAGAAAGCTACATTATCACTGAGTAACATAGGCTATATTGTTAATCGAATTAAATTAGAGATCCCTCCGAAATAAAATAAATTAGAGAGATACGAAAACTCCAATAAGAAACGCAAGGTGTAAAAAATTACAATATCTACAAGTTCACTATGCTATTAGTGCAGCTATGTCATTATGACTACTTTTTTACTTATAACAATTGGTTATTAATCGGTGACCAAATAAATATAATAAATATACAGTCCCAGCCCCTTTACAACCATCTCTTATTGCGATTCAATAACTGAGTAGAATGCTTATTCATACCAGTGAATAAGCGACTCTATTTCAAATGGAATAGAGTCGCTTATTCATTGGTATGAATGAGCATTCTATTCAGTTATTGAATCGCAATAAGAGATGGTGGTAAGGGGCTGATCTTTGCCTGTACCCTTCATATATACACTTCTATACTTCTAAATGTCGATTTGTGTACTCTGGCAGGCTATTAACATCAGTGGCGAACGCCCTCGGGCCGGTGGCCAGCATGACGATACGCAGCATCCCCATGGACCGGCTGCCCGCTCTCGTCATCATCATGCGCATCCGGTCCAACACTGAAATATACTCCGTCATCAACGGTGAGTAAAAATAAAACAAAAAAAACCGGACAAGTGCGAGTCGGTCTCGCCCACCGAGGGTTCCGTACGTAGGACAATTATAAATAGTTCAAGAATCTAACCCCCTATTTTTTAAGATTTAATTACAAATGTATAGTTTTAATATTTATTCCTGTACTTGTAGTCTATAACGATGTTACTTGCCAAATTTCATAGTTCTAGGTCAACGGGAAGTACCCTATGAGTTTTGATTCCCTAGAGAACGTCAAAATATGCGTTTTAAGCTGAACAAATGGCCATATGTTTTTTTTTACGAAAACTTAACACATTGATTTTTTTACAACTTCATGGCACCGTATACCTGAGTATACAGTTCAGACAGACGAACAACAATGTGATCTTATAAGGGTTCCGTTTTTCCTTTTGAGGTACGGAACTAAAAAATAATGTACCGGTAATGTCCAGGTAACGTGGGTGTATCGGAGTTGCTGGGCGGGCTGATGGAGGCGCTGGAGCGGTTCGCGACGCTGCGCGACGAGGACGCGCGCGTCGAGCGCGAGCGGGACGCCAGGCAGCGCGTCAAACTGGAGCAGGACGAGGCGTACCAGAGGAGCCTCGAAGCGGATAGGTAAATATTATTTACATCTCTCATATTCGGTAAGTAGGTCCTTATTACCCCCAAATGGGGCTTGTAGGTGACCAATTAGCGCTCTAGGGTAATAATGTAGCTATAAAAGGCTCTAGGGCGGTAAGTAATTAAAAAAAAAACACTTCACTCTTTCAAAAAGTTCGCGTACATCTAACCATCATACTGGCAATAGACATCATGCATTCAGCCCAATGACAAAAGAGGTCGCTTCGCTATTCAGCCTTGTCTTCGTATGAGTATATTAGTCATCAATTTAAATATCGAACGGCGAAGCTCAATTTCCTTCTAGAAAAAAATAAAAATAAAAAAGAGATGAAAAAAGGCGGGAATAGAAACTTTTACTTTTAATATTGTTTGTTTTCGGGATTTTCTTATAATTACGTGCTAATTAGGAAAAAACATGAGTTCTGCAAGTGATGAAGATATAAGCTGCACTCCCGATTCAATGAAAATGGAAGCTGAAGCAGCAATTAACAATATTTTGCCTGAAAGTTCTAAAGAGAGATATTTGAAAACTTACGACGAGTTCATGAAGTGGCGAAAAGAAAAACAAGTAAAGTCTTTTATTCTTGTAATCCCGTAATAATGTTTTTTTCTACTTACCTCACAATCGAGATGTAAAGCAGAGTAGTTAGCTCGGGTGTAAGTATCAATTGCACCCTCGAACTATAGGCGCCCTCGCTGCGCTCGTGCGCCTAAATATCTCGGGCTGCAATTGATGCCTTACAGCCCTTGGCTACTAATCTACTATTACATCTCTCATATTCGGTAAGTAGGTCCTTATTACCCCCAAATGGGGCTTGTAGGTGACCAATTAGCGCTCTAGGGTAATAATGTAGCTATAAAAGGCTCTAGGGCGGTAAGTAATTAAAAAAAAAAAAACACTTCACTCTTTCAAAAAGTTCGCGTACATCTAACCATCATACTGGCAATAGACATCATGCATTCAGCCCAATGACAAAAGAGGTCGCTTCGCTATTCAGCCTTGTCTTCGTATGAGTCTACTAGTCATCAATTTAAATATCGAACGGCGAAGCTCAATTTCCTTCTAGAAAAAAAAATAAAATAAAAAAAAAGAGATGAAAAAAGGCGGGAATAGAAACTTTTACTTTTAATATTGTTTGTTTTCGGAATTTTTTTATAATTACGTGATAATTAGGAAAAAAACATGAGTTCTGCAAGTGATGAAGATATAAGCTGCACTCCCGATTCAATAAAAATGGAAGCTGAAGCAGCAATTAACAATATTTTGCCTGAAAGTTCTAAAGAGAGATATTTGAAAACTTACGACGAGTTCAAGGTTTTTTTCTACTTACCTCACAATCGAGATGTAAAGCAGAGTAGTTAGCTCGGGTGTAAGCATCAATTGCACCCTCGAACTATAGGCGCCCTCGCTGCGCTCGTGCGCCTAAATATCTCGGGCTGCAATTGATGCCTTACAGCCCTCGGCTACTAATCTACTATCAATACTAACATTAATACCATATGGGAACAATAAGCCTTCAAGATCAAGAACAGAGTCAATTTTTTCCGTAAAAGGCTGGCAACAGCCCTCTTACCACCACCTCTCACCTCTTATTCATACCAATGAATAAGCGACTCTATTCAATTTGAAATAGAGTCGCTTATTCATTGTTATGAATAAGCATTCTATTCAGTTATTGAATTGCAATAAGAGTTGGTGGTAAGAGAGCTGATCTGCGACCCGATGGTGTTACTGATTTCTATAGGTCAGTGGTGATTGCTTTTTTATCTAATGGTGACCTACACTTACTCCTCTCTCATGTCAAAAAAATCACGAATAGATTTAATTTGACCTAGCATGCGCCCGCTATGTGCATGAAAGAAACTTGCCAGTATGGGTCTTTTTTATATGATTTATTTTTATAATTATATATATTAAATATTTATTTTTCGGCTTTAACAAATTATATTATACTACAGTATAAGTAATAGTACAGTGAGTACAGTATGGCCACTCCCCACCGCTCTCTCGTGTCGACCTCACATCTCTGAGACAAATGTGAAACAAATTGTATAGCGCACACACGCTCCTTCACGCTCTGCACAGACGTCATTTTAAATGGTGACGTAAACGACGCGACATTTGTATGGAGTGGCCGGGGTGTGATTATACTTTGACACAACTTTTTTTCCAATTCTAATTTATGACTTCGTGGTTCAATAATAAATGAAGAATTTGCTTTTTCAACCAGATGTTATTTTAACAACAAATGCATTACCTTGTGTTATTAATTCTTTTCCTTATTTGTATTATAGAGCAAAGGAAGAAATCAAAAAACAGCAAGAACTAGAAAGAAATCAAGAGTTAGAAAGGGCAGAATCAGAAAGACAATTAGAAGAAGCAAGAAAAGAGGTGAGCCGTAATCACTTTACGTTAATCTCCTTGGTTAATCCATGGAACGGAATTTATACCAATCATAATATTTGAAATACCTGCAGAGTTTCTCTTGGCATTTTTATGTGAAAAGGATTTTTCCTAGAATTAAAACTCGTTCATTGCAAATTTCGTCGAAATAGAATCGTTTGCGTGGCTTATGTATCCCACGCAATACACGATATACATGACTTCTACGTTTAAGTAATAATATATATACTATATAATACATTAATATAAAATTAAAGTACAAGATAGCATCATTGCTCTTTTTTTATTGATAATAATTACAGTCTACAGACCCCGGGGTTTTTCCTTTTGTTAACAATCTTATATTTTTATCGTACAATTTTCTAATATTTTATTAATTGCAAGTCGCTATTATGCTAATAATCATACTATTGTCTAGCATCAGTGTTTAAAAGTAAAGTATAATTTCGTCACTGGTTTTATTTTTGTAATTATTTCAAGAAATTAAATTACGACACGATTGTTTCCCGTAATATTTTTTTGGCGTTATCTAGTGGGTACAAATATATATAGGTCGCGTTTTCATTCTGTCATAACTCCGGATTCGTAGCGAACGTTGTATTCAAACGCTGTATATCCAGGGTCGTTAAACTATTTTAAAAAAGCAAATGACATGTGACAGGCGGAGCAGGCGAGCGCAGCGTCCCGCGTGCCGGCGGAGCCCCACGCGGACGCGGCCACGAGCGAGGTGGCGCGCATCCGCGTCAGACTGCCGCCGCCGCACCAAGACTGCTTAGAGAGACGCTTCCACGCGCACGACACGCTGCGGGTAACATACTGACCATATTACACACGCGCGCATCTCTCGCGATTCGACTCATATGACCGCGAGGTCGGTGGAGCCATGGGAAGGTGGAGGGTTTGACAATATTACACTCGACTTAAGAGTACGCAAGTAGCCTGCATGCATGTGAAAGCGGATTAAGACCTGCTACTGCTCCGCTTGCGTGCTCGGTTGGTTTACCGAGCGCAAAGGCGGAGCAGGTAAAGGTCCTCTCGTCTGGTTGGTTTACTGCACGAGAGACTCGCAATCCCGTGATTTAACCGGAAGGTTGGCACACGGGGCGCACTAGCTGTTAGGTATAGGGTGCGTTGACCATATTACATCAACGACCCTATGACTTAAGAGTACCCAAGTAGTCTGCTTGCAGGTGAAAGGGGTGTAAGACTGACTACCAATCCGTTTGAGTGTCTGGTTGGACCTGGTTGGTTACTAGCTTACACTCGCGGCTTCGCCCGCGCGTACTTTTTTTTAATAAATAGTATCGTATGGCCTTCTTAATACCTTTGAGAATATGTGCACAAAGTATGATGATGATCGGTTGAGTACGCGTGAAAGCGTAGCAAACAAACTCACATTAATAATATTAGTAGGGATTGAACTGAAAAGTTGATTCGATTCGAACACTGTGTCGCTTATCAAGCCCTTTCGTTTCATACCCATTTCACATGGGTTCAAACAGAAAATAATAAATCACTACTTTGTGGCGGTATTTTTAGTTCAAAATCGGCACGACACTCATGCATTGTCTCGAAAACCAAACGAGTGTGCCAAATTTCAACTCCATCTGACACTAGAAAATAAATAAATATTTCTGGACAATTTACACAGTGCCATCTAGTCCCAAATTAAGCGCAAAGCTTATACTGTGGCTACTAGACAACTGATAAAAGTATTTAAATACATTTTTTTTTTTTTGTAAATATGTACATACTTATAATATATAGAAAACACCCACGCCGAGACAAACAAACATGTTCATGTACAAAAATGTTTATCTTGTGTGGGGATCGAACCCACGATCTCGGGAGTAGAAGTAGCCATTGCTAGCAATTCGACCACCGCGCACCGGGCTCGTTGAAACAAAAAGATCAAATTTAACTTGTAAGATTTGATTACAGACACCACGGTCACTGTAATAATAATCGATCATTACTCGAAACTATTTATGACATAATCGAAAGTTCGATTATATTATCTCGTGCGCCCATCTCTGCCATATACTGTAAAAACTACAATATTATAAGTAAATGTTATGTACAAATGCGGGCTTATCTCTTTTAGAAATCTCTTCCAGTCAAAAGTGTTTGGTAGGAACACATACAAGAAACGTGAGCGGTAAAACGTGTACAAGCATAAATGTTGCATGGAAAAAAATAAATAGCGAGAAAGTTCAATTTCCCAAATATATTTACCGCAATACAGGTAGCATATTATATAAGCACATACATTTTAATATTAATATTGTAGTTGAAAAGTCTCTAGTTCCTTGTTCTGAGTTCTTTACCAATTTTGTTACATTGTTAATTATTATCATTTAAATAGTTGTCTTGGCCAACTTGCCAGATAAATATTTTTCCATTTTTCAAAAAATATTTACATTGTTAATTGTTTATATTACAGGCCTTATTAGACTTCCTCGCGTCAAAAGGTTATCCACAAGAGAACTACAAAGTTATATCTAGCTGGCCTAGAAGAGACGTAAGTATTTTTCAACTATCGTATATCGTATATATTACCATTACGAATTTAGGAATTAAATCAAAACATTTATTTATTTGCGAAATTAAGTATACAAAATAAACATTTACAATATTTTTATCTTCTATACATTCAGCATACATGCAAGCATACAATATTATATTTGAAAATTAATAATGTGAATTTATAATTAAAATAAAAATTAAATATTGTGAATTTGTGACGCACTTTATTCAGATTTACTAAGAGTTGTCGTATCGTTAAATAACTTTTCATGATAACACACTCTTATCAAGGGTATTTATGTTATTCCTGTTCCTTTTACAGTAATATAATTCACCCATTGCTCACAAGTTTGCAAAAATGCAGATTCGGTTTGTCACTATAACTCCCCTTTTTTATACTACGTCGGGTGGCAGACAAGCATACGGCCCGGCTAATGTGAAGCGGTTACCATAGCCGTATTAACGCTCGCAACATAAATATCGCTCGCGCGCCGCCTCCTCCGCTGCAAACGCAGCATCTCCTTCCTTTCTGGTGACCTCACTCACTCGCAGGTACACAACAACCCTCAAGGGAATTGTTATTTGGCTGCGGTATTCTGTGAGGTGAAGGTACATTCCCCAGGCGGGTAGCTTTACAATTACGCTCCCTACCTCTCTTTTCGCCAGAGCTTCGTTTGACAATGAGTAGGGTGCACCGCGTACAGGTGAAGTTGACTTTGGTTCAAAGATGTTAGTGAACCATTTACACATTCCTACCGAACCAGTAGTTTCCGAGATATTGTATTGAATTGGAAGACAAATCGCGAGAGCTCACTTCGAGGCGAACGACTAACATGTTTTAATTTCAGTCATCGTAGCCAACCGAGTGTCTCATGACACCACACGATATTGCTATCTCGACGTATCGTATACTATTTAAAAAGAGCATGTATCTTATTGCAGTTAACGACGGAATCTCACAGCAGTACACTGAAGGCTCTGAAGCTGTATCCCCAAGAGACGGTGATGCTCGAGGAGCGGTGAAAGGCGTCGGCCGGCGCACGCCCCTGCCGCTCACCAACGGGTTCCAAACATCATACACTGTAAGGCTTCCTACACACGATCCGGTTTTCGACTGCAGCCGCTCATGTGCCGGACTGGTTGTTCTTCAAAATTTTATTTATGGTTTTTTCAAAGCTTTTACGTCAAGCAGTAGGCTATATTATCATTAATTTTGAATAAATAATTTCTTTTTAATATATCAAAATTTACATGTCACTTACTTAAGTCATGCACAAAATAAACCATAGACAAATTATGTCATAAATTATACGAACATATTACAATATATCAAATACATATGTAACAAAAAAATTAAGCATTGAATTAATTGCATTTCAATATTGTTTGCCAATTATTGCCATGTCACAATATAAATTTATTCGTCAAAAATGTAATAATCACTGATAGACATTTAGCCTACACTTGTCTGTACACTTTGCAAAATACTATTTTGTCACCTGTTATACCGTATTTTGTGCAATAACAATAGAAATGTCTACTGTACAGAACGCCTTTTTTTCAAATCGAATACACTAACTTGCGGGTCATAATTCATTGTTACTTGTATATTTATTTATATACCAATTTAAAAGAGAAAAGATATGCATAATGGATCATTAATAAAAAAATATGATGTATTTAAATGCCCGCAAGGGCCCAATGACAAAAAATCACTTTCGGCGCCACGGCGCCGGCACGGCTTCGGCCGAAAACCGGATCGTCTGTAGGTAACCTAACTATACCACACTGTCTCCACCGCATTCCTCGTCACATCAATCATTGGCATACATTTGAACTGATATTATAATTGTGATAAAAATTACGATTCACGCTGTCTCGAATAAATATTTTCCATTTACCCATGATTACACCTCTTGATACATCTCATGTTGGTTCTATAGTAGAACTTTACGTGACGGATGACCGAATTTATAATCTAGTTCCGACACTGGTCGCGCAATTTTGTGTCCAATTAGTGTCGCAATGCATCGCATTTTGTCGTTCACCTAGGACAGTGCTCAGGTTGAATGTGAGCTGTCCATGACGCAAAATATTTACTTTTGTAATATGATATTTATATCCGATTAAATAAGTTGTTATTTTATGTCGTAATAAATGTCAGATCAGGATCCCCCAAAATAAAATTAATTCAAATAATGCCAATGATAACAATGATCTTTTTAACATTTTTGTTTTTAAAATTGTATCCAACGTGTACATGTGAAATTATGAAAATTTTATTTGTATTAACATATAATATATGAACTAAACGAAATATGTAGTGTGCAAGCACCCAAAATATAAATTTCACAAGGAACAAAAAGAAATACAAAGTTTATGGTGAAGCCAAGATCCTGTTGGTTTAATTATGTATTAGTATAATATTTATTGGATTTATTTATTAATTAAGAAGTCCGAGAATTGTTTAATAACTCGGGAAGCCAACCTGTCCTCTTAATTGTTTTGCATCGAAAATGTATATATACTAATATGTGTTCTGTATTGGGGAAATAGATACTACTTTTAAGTACTTTTTACTACAGAAAATTACGAAGAAGAATTATAAAGACTTAAAAATTCAACTTACTCGCTGGTCGAGAACTGTATGTGTAAAATGGATGCACTCATGTAATAAAGTACTTTTTACAATAAAGGTTTCGATATCAAAATTGTAGTTTCACATCTACATGTTGATTATTTGAAAAGCTCAAGAATAACATTAGTTGATTTGTACTAAAACAAACTTATACTACATTTTGAAAGATCATAATACAAGTATTTTAGATAATTGCTCTGCGCTTTTCTATTTCTAATTAAAAACAGTTCGAAAGATTATCTGTAAACGCATGCTATAAATTATATTATATGATCGTTTGAACTCGCGTGGTAAGACGCGGCCGCCCGAATATTCCACACAAATGCATTATAAATAGTCTAATATTTAAATAATTCCCCGAATTGTTAGCCATAAAGCGAAATGTCGTGTAAATTTAGTGCAGCGTTAAATGTTTAGTTATTCGTTTGTATTTATATAAAATGGTTATAGCTTAATATGTAAATTACTTAAAGATTGACTGAGAGTTCCCAGGTTAAGTTCATATTTGTGTTGTATAATTTGTTCTTTTACTGATATTGTCGGATGAGAAAAGTGTTCAAACGTTTTAGAGTCGCGTGATTTTTGCGTCGCATACTGTTCTATTTTATTTGAAGTGCAATGCGTGCATCGTTTTTCTTCTTATGATTATTGTAATGCGTATATAACGCAATGATTTCTAGATTTCTAAGAAGGATTAAATGATATAGAAGGCTTGCATCCGCCCGACTCTAAGGAACATTTTACACCAAAGTGGAAAGTAATAAAGTTGTCTAATTTTTCATACGTTTGACTGAGCTCTTGTACAGTCAAATGTATAAAATGTCACTCTTCTTTCTAAGTTTGAACAGAGGAACGCCCTTAGTCCCTCTCTCTTTCTTATTATGTAAAGTTACATCACATGAATGGCAACACTTATCTTCCGCAATTATGATTAAACAATATAAACCGTAAAGTGATAGCACTAAGGCAGACAATATTTTTTCAGCAGATCGATCAGTGTTGCCGTGTGCCACCGAACACTTATATTGAATGAGAACACTTGTTCAGATTTTGGATCTTTGTAATTTTCCACATGGAACAAATGTGTTGTACTTCGTAGCACGACCATGAACGCATTAATTATATATTTTGGTGGTAATAAAATCCTTTCAATTTGTACTATTTTATACCACCATTTTAAAATTTTGTACCTCTCAATTTTTGGAGATATATTGGTCGTGCTGGCAAGATTCCTTCCCAGCACGACCAAGGCAAAATTACAGTTAGCAAGGAAGTTGATGAAACGGGGGCATGTCTAAAAATTTGTACTCATTTTATACTCCTTTTCCATAACTGGCAAATTATCGTACAACGATAAAAAAACAAAAACATATTTTCTGCCCATATAAACCCGTCTATGACTTTTATACTTGACACTAGATGGCGTTAATTGTAGAAATTTTAAAATATAGATACAAACACAATGCCATAATAATATAAATAAAGGGTCGCTTCTTGGTTTGCAATTTCTTTATTGAACATTAATTAAATATAATAAAAGACACGAAAATGAAAAGCAACAACAGAGAATTTTGAGATTTATTTTTATGATAACAATTAAATTGTGACATGAATGAAAATGCAAAAGTGAGACAAATAGTACAAATAAATCAGCTATGAAAAGAATCAAATCGTTACATATATTATTAAATATGTATTTTTTGATCCGTTTCTGATTTTTCAACTTTGTTTCTAATTAATATTGCAGGAAATACACAGCGCCATCTAGTTCCAAATTAAGTTACGTGTGTTTATCAGCTATTAAGTACCCCATAGTACAAGCTTATTAGGGGGTACTTAATAGCTGATAAACACATTTTTTATAATATATATATATTTTTTTAAATATATACTTGTTATACATAGAAAACCCAGACCCCGACAAACAGACATATTTCGGCGCACAAATGTTTGTCATGTGCAGGGATCGAACCCGCGACCTGTGATACTAAAGTTCTATTATATTATTATAAAAATTATTACAAAATAAGATCATATATTTAATAATATATGTAATGATTTGATTGGTTATAGCTGGGTAATTTATTTTTATTATTCAAATGAAAAATGCATAAGTTATGTGAATAAGACATAACTTATGCATTTTTCATTTGTCACAATTTAATTGTTATAATAATGATAAACCTCAAAATTCTCTGTTGTTGCTTTTCATTTTTAAAAATAATAATAAATAAAAATAGTTCAATAAAGAAATTGCAAACCAACAAGCGACCTTTTATTATTTTATATTATTACAAGAAATTTCAACGTCAAGCCGTCAAGCCGTTTCGGAGGAGTTTAGTACAAACACTTTGACACGAGAATTTTATATATGTATATAGATGTATTGTGTTTGTATCTATATTTTAAAATTTCTACATTAACGCCATCTAGTGTCAAGTATAAAAGTCATAGACGGGTTTATATAGGCAGAAAATGTTTTTTGTTTTTTTATCGTTGTACGATAATTTGCCAGTAATGGAAAAGAAGTATAAAATGAGTACAAATTTTTAGACATGCCCCCGTTTCATCAACTTCCTTGCTAACTGTAATTTTGCCTTGGTCGTGCTGGGAAGGAATCTTGCCAGCACGACCAATATATCTCCAAAAATTGAGAGGTACAAAATTTTAAAATGGTGGTATAAAATAGTACAAATTGAAAGGATTTTATTACCACCTAAATATATAATTAATGCGTTCATGGTCGTGCTACGAAGTACAACACGAACAAATGATTGAAACAGTGTATTGCGAGGAAGTTATGTACCCGAATAAATAAACAGAATGACTATGATGTATTTTATTTTTCAAACCTATTTGTCAACTAAAATATACAGCGAGGATCTATGAAATCAAAATTGAGTGGATCGAGCGGAGCCAGCGAAATACTTTATATACGCCGATAAATCATTCTTGGAAATGAATAGGCTCCAAAACCACTGAACCGATTTTGATGAAACTAGTCACAATTACAGACCTAGACATGCTCGAGGTTTATGTCAAAAAAATTGAGATCGATCATGTCTTTGAGGAATGATCAATTACATTTTCCATTTCAATCAATGGAAAACATACACTCAGCGAGTCTACTCGCTCCTCTCAACCTCGATTTCGGCCCCGTGGGCTAGAATCCGGCCTAGTTTTATCTACACTCATAATGTCAATTAATTTGAATATGTATTTAAATATGTGATATAATTTATAATATAATCACAAACAAATAGTGGTGATAAGAGTTTTAAGTGAGAAACAGAGTATGTCCAACTACCTAAACCGTGACTACAGTTTGTACCTAAGTATATAAATTACTGTAAATTAATTAATTAAATTAAACGGGTTAGTCACGTACTTTTATTGGGAAAGCCGACTAGTTCCGATCGATCAACGGAGATCTTCATCGAGCCGAATGACCAGACGCGGTGAGCCTTATTTCGGCACTGCCCCAGCTCTCTGATCTTGATTTTAACTAGACAAAAAATTAGTCATTAATTTGTCGAAGTTAGTCGCCCAAAGCGAAAAATTTGTCGGTCTCCCGTTAAAGAGTTATAAGGTTTTTTTTGTGGCAGTGCCGAAATAAGCTTATTTCGGCACAGCCCACTCCGGATCTATTAAACTACAAAACATAGCGAAGATAGATATGATTTTCCCCAGAATTAGTCGTCAATTTGTCGAATTCATACACCAAGTATCAGAATTAGTCTACCTCCCGTTAAAAAGGGATTTCGGCACTGCCCAAAAAAACTACACCACCTAGCAAAAATCTGATTTTACCCAGTGTTGCCCTGAATTTGTCGGAAATAAAACACAACTGGTCGATGCGTAATTAAAAAGTTACACGCATTTTAACGGGAGACCGACAATTTTTTTGCTTTGGGCGACAAATTTCGACTAATTTTTTGTCTAGTTAAAATCAAGATCTGAGACCTGGGCAGTGCCGAAATAAGGCACACCCAGACGCGTACTTCCATTCTCTATCGTGTCAAACACTGCGCACTAACGCTCTCGCTGCTCGACTCGAAAGGGCAGTGGGGAGCGTCCCGTTTAATTTAATTAATCAATTTACTATGATTTCTCACGTGACTATTAATAATTGCTCCTTAAAGCCTAAACATAATACGTCGTCTCGCGTTCGCTCTGTACACCAATATTTCTCCAATCAGCACAATAGCTGCCATAAGCATTCCAGTAGCGAGCACCACCAGCGCCATGGAGAAGTCTCGTAAGGAGACTGATATCGAGCTGCTGTCAGGCGTCCGGACGCAGGAAGGCTTTGGCTCATTCCACACCGACGACATGCGAACCATCAAACCAGACTCGAACATTTTTCGAATTCTGAAAACATTTGTTGATTTTTTTTACATATATACGATTTTAAAATGACTTAGAGGTATTTTGGGGTGGAAATGGTTCATCAACATCTTTGAACCAAAGCCAACTTCACCTGCACGCGGTCCACCCTGCTGACTGACAAACGAAGCTCTGGCGAAAAGAGAAGTAGGGAGCGTAATTGTAAGCTACCCGACTGGGGAATGTACATACCTCCACCTCACAGAATACCGCAGCCAAATAACAATTCCTTTGAGGGTTGTTGTGTTCCTGGAAGTGAGTGAGGTCACCAGAAAGGAAAGAGATGCTGCGTTGGCAGCGCGCGAGCGATATTTTATATTGCCAGCGTTAATATGGCTACGTTAACCACTTCACATCAGGCGTGCCGTATGCTTTTCTGCCACCCGACGTAGGTAGTAAGTATAAAAACAAAAATAGGGAGGCAATTCAAGAAAACGAATGATAACAATGTCGGGAGATACAGTTTGGTGTTGCATTTACAAATCTATCACCAAACACAACACCCAACTCTATCCCCCATTTTGTTTATCATTCGTTTTTTTGAATTGCCACCCTATGCAAGCAAATTTTAAAGTCGTATTTACGTCAAACACACACCCATATGTAAATGGCTCCTTATAAGGCGACCGCTTCCGTATAATCATGCCCATCATCTGCTCCGGATACATAAGCACCTCTTGCAGTTCGCATATCTCCCTCTCGTCGAACGTCTTCCTCATGATCCTGTAGGCGACGACGGCGTCTACGTGGAAAGCGTAACCGCCCTTCTTTACCAAAGCCATTCCCTCCTCGGCCGTGAGGAAGTTGTAATGGTGATCTGTTTTTATCTTTTTGTGTAATATTTGGAGTGATACTGGGTTGGTGGTGTGCTGAAACATAATGCTCTTAAATAAACGAACTCGGTGGTCGAATGGTTAACAATGGCCGCTTTGACTCCGAGGTCGCAGGTTTGATTGTGTGCAATGAACATGTCTGTTCGTCTTAGTCTGGGTGCTTTTTATGTATTGTATATATGTATTTACAAAAAAAATGTAGTTAAGTATAATGTCAGTTATCTAGTACCCATAGAACAAGCTTTGCTTAGTTTGGGACTAAATGGTAGTGTGTAATTCGTCCAAGAAAAATAATTCATCCATTCTTGGAGTATATAAATATAGACGAGCTCTGTGGTCGAATGGTTAGCAATGGCCACTTTGACTCCGGGGTCGCGGGTTCGATTCCCGCACAAGACAAACATTTGTGTGCATGAACATGTCTGTTTATCTTGGTCTGGGTGTTTTCTATGTATTAAAAGTATATATTTACAAAAAAAATGTATTTAAGTACATTTATCAGTTGTCTAGTACCCATAACACAAGCTTTGCGCTTAATTTGGGACTAGATGGCGCTGTGTAAATTGTCCAAAAATATTTATTTATTATTATGTATCTCTTTTTAATCACGGGTCAAGCCCGGTCATTTGATAGGCGTGCGCGGGGATATGGATCCAACGCGTAGAGGCCCCTTTGAGAAGTTTGATGTAATGTTGTACGCCCGCCGTGACCCGCTCCAGGATATGTCAATGGAACGACATACCCATGAGCAGGTCTCGGCAGGCGTTGAGACTATTGCGAAGTGTGATGGAAAATAAATGGGCTATGGAGATGAGATCTGGGTGAACTTAATACCGAGCTATTACAGAAGAGGGACGGACGCCTGCCATAACTGCTTTTATTGCTAGTTATTTGCGGCAGGCGGTGGCTTGCCACTCACTAGATGGGCCCCCGAAATGCCAGGAAAACGGCCGGAGGCAACACCGGTGTGAGTGACTCAGGGATGTCGAGAGGTGTGCTGCGCTTTCTCCGAAGTTACTCGCGGCGTGATGCCCTTTAACACTTCCACCCCTGGAGCATATAGCTCTAGCGGCTCCTCTCTGGACGGCCAATGAAGGCAAGCCAGAGCTGAGAGTCCTTCAGGCCTTCTTGTGTTTACACTCCGACCGATGAAGACACGTCGGATACGAAGGCCCTGACCGACTCTCTGGAGACTCGGGTCCGTGGTGTCGCTACTCACACAACAGCTCGCCACACAAGCTGCCCTGCGGATTATTATATTAGCTTCCACCGGCGGCTTCCGCGCTTAAATGGCGGTTATCGCTCCAAACTTGTAACCATGCCGCGGGAATAGTTCATTTTTCCTGGATAAAAGGAATCCTATTACTTGTATCTATTATGCGCTTGTATTAACATGTACCCTAAATTTCATGGCAATTGGTTCGGCATTTAAGGCTTGAAAGTGAAACAAACATACTCACTTTCCCATCACTACATAGTATAAAACAAAGTCGCTTTCTCTGTCCCTATGTCCCTTTGTATGCTTAAATCTTTGAAACTACGCAACGGATTATGATGCGGTTTTTTTTAATAGATAGAGTGATTCAACTGGAAAGTTTATATGTATAATATATGCATAACATAGTAGAAAAACACTGATAATTTAGAGGTTTCTAATGTGATGTCGTAAATAAACACATTTTTTTGCTCTTTCATTGCAAACGCTGGCTGAACCCAACGAGATAGATCAAAATAATGTAGTACAGTATTGTTCACCTTAAAATGGTCTACAAAAAAGTTCGCGATGGTATATGTCTATCTCTTAGTGGTAACACACAATAACCGTTATTTTATCCTTTGCTTTTTACAAGAAATAATGCCTTATTTACGAAGCGATTTTAAGCAATACAGAATTAATCCTTATCCAATTAAGTACCTTAAATACATTGCGCATTTAATATAGATCAATATGGTCCTTCACAGCATGTAATTTAAATGAATAGTTTAGAAGAAATTACACATTTAAAATGCAGGGACATAACGGCTGTGGCGGTACCGGCCGCGGAGCCGGCGGCGTGTGCCTATAACTGGGGAAGGACTAGATAGGACAAAGCGCAAAGACCTACATTTAGTATCAGCATTGCACCCGTGCGAAGCCGGGGCGGGTCGCTAGTTTATAATATTAGTAAGAATTTATATTCAGTTTGTATTTTTCAGTTAATTTATGTATTCTTTTTTCTTATTAAAATTTTTCTCAAAAATAATATTTATTCAATGTTTAAAAACTTAAAAATGCTTCCACAATCAAATAAATAAATTAAACATATTTTTATTTTTTTAGTACTGTTCAATTGTTTTTTTTTTATATATTTTTTAGATGCAGAACGGAAGAACTATTTTTGCCTACCGGTTACAAAATATTTTAGGGATATAATGGGATGTAAATGGCTTGTCATCATCTCTAGAGCCAATAGCAACCTCACCCGCACGTGGTGCAGCCCGACAATTAGCAATCGGAACTAGCGTAAAAGAGCAATAAGGTACCTATAGATAAAATCGAGCACAGAAGACCGCAATCGATATTCTCGAGAGATTTTGTTTTCCTAAGAGTGTTATGATGTCCATGCATTGCAAAGCATGCACAAATTGGACCATTTATACAAACCACATATCGATGCCTCCACGGAACACTACGCCAACTAAAATTTCGACAGTTTTCTTTTTTTATCTAAATCGATTCATTACTTCAGTAACATTATGCTACCTGAATTTTACTTATAAAAGACACTTTGTGTCTTTTACAACAAAATCGACAAATACAAACCGCTAAGTAAATGTATAACTCATATTAGCGGCGTGTATCTGATATATTTTGAGTTGGCGTAGTGTTTATTGCTGGTATCTATATAGTTTATTTGTGAGACCACAAACACAGTGGTGTAAAGTCCGTATTTTTTTAAAAGCTTTGTTACATTTTTTGGAATTTTTAGATGGGATCGGGGGGGCATACCACCTAAGCTGAAGCCGATAAGATGGGACTTTTTAATTGCAAAAATCAAATTTTACCTTCAATTTGTGCTAATAGTAACGTAGCCGGTGGGAACGTGAACGCTCTGCCGATTAAACTCTAGATGTTTATCAGAAACTCAAACACATGTGTGATCTTCGCAATGAAAAATCCAGATGGTAATCGGCTTCAGCTTAGACACTACTGTCTAAGCTGAAGCGTCCTGGTCATAAATGATTTATCGCATGGGAATTTTTTTTTTTTTTTTTTTTTTTTTTATGTGAGAGGGGGGCAAACGAGCATGTGGGTCACCTGGTGGAAAGCAATCACCACCGCCCATGGAGACCAGCGACACCAAGGGGTCGCCGATCCGTTGCCAGCCTTTTAAGGAAAATGAAAACTCTGTTCTTGAAGGCACCCATGTCGTAGTTGTTCGGAAATACCGCTGAGGGAAGTTGATTCCACAGTTTCACTGTTCGTGGTATGAAATGTCTTAGGAAACGTACTGTAGTAGATCGCCAATTATCAAGATGATATGGATGGAATTTTAATTTATGGCGAGTTGTACGATAGTGGAATTCAGCGGCAGGTATCAAATCAAACAGCTCATCGGAGCACTCCCCGTGATATAATTTGTATAGAACGCAAAGAGACGCTACATCTCTGCGTGTAGAGAGAGAGTCCAATCGATCCGAGATCATTGGGTCACCGACGATTCGAGCTGCTCTTCGTTGTATGCGGTCAAATGGAGCAAGCAAGTACTGGGGCGCACCGGCCCAGAGATGCGAACAGTACTCCATGTGAGGTCGAACCTGGGCTTTGTATAGTTGAAGGCGGTGTCGGGGTGTAAAATACCGCCTGGCTTTACTAATCACACCAATCTTCCTGGAAGCCAGTTTGGCCTTGCATTCCAAGTGACCGCGAAACTGAACATCACTCGATATGTCGACACCCAAGATGGTAATGCTAGTTCTTACACTAAGGGGAGTACCTTCCAAACTAGGAGCTACGACGAATGGGGACTTTTTAGCGGTAAACGCACAAACCTGTGTCTTGGAGGGATTTAGCTGCACCAAATTCAATCTACCCCAATCCGAGACGTGTCCAAGGGACGTCTCAATCTCAGACACAAGTTTTGTTCGGTACTCATCGACGCAATCCCGAGAAACATTACATTGGCCAGTGTATCTTACGTCCACTGTACTGTCATCCGCATAGCAATGAACATTGTGTATAAGCAGCTAGTCATTGATATGCAGAAGAAACAGCGTGGGGGACAATACACAGCCTTGTGGTACGCCAGCATTCAAGCGTAGTGGGTCCGAGCGTGCTCCGTCAACTACAACTTTGATGCTACGCTCAGATAGAAAACTGGCAATCCATATGCAAAGCTTCTCAGGTAGCCCAAAAGAAGGAAGCTTGGAAAGTAATGCTTTATGCCACACCCGATCAAAAGCTTTTGCTACGTCCAGACTAGCAGCCAATGCCTCGCCCTTGCTTTCCACTGACTCCGCCCAACGGTGAGTCAAGTATACCAGAAGATCACCAGCTGAGCGACCATGGCGGAAACCATATTGGCGATCATTTATCAGCTGGTGATCCTCTAAGTAGGCTACCAGCTGTTTGTTAATGATAGCTTCCATGATTTTGGAAAATATGGAAGTTATCGCAATAGGCCTGTAATTGGACGGATCTGAGCAAGTGCCTTTTTTAGGGATCGGGTGGACTAAAGCCTCCTTCCATGAGCAGGGGACCACGCCAAGTGAGTAGGAGTACCGAAATAGGCGTGTTAAAATCGGAGCCAACTCTGGAGCACATGTTTTTAAAACAATAGGTGGAATGCCATCCGGCCCACTCGACTTATGGATGTCCAGGGAGAAGAGTGCTCTACGGACAGCTCTTTGCGAGAACTTAATGTCTGGCATAGAGCTCTCACACCGTGGGATGGTTGGCGGTGTTGCTCCCTGATCATCGAGAGTCGAGTTAGACGCAAAGAGAAGTCCAAGAAGATCGGCCTTTTCCCTTGCAGTATGGGCCAGTGAGTCATCCACTCGGTGCAATGGTGGAAACGACGACCGACAGAAGTTACCTTGAACAGCCTTGGCGAGCGACCAGAACGCACGAGACCCAGAGGGCAAGCGCACTAATCTCTCGCCAATTTTGCTAACGAATTTGGACTTTGCCCTGGCGATGCAGCCCTTAAAGGATCTAGACGCAGCGTTGTAATTCTTCTTAAGGACACCGGTATTTGCATCTCCAGCTGCCTGAGCCTCGGACCAGGCTCGGTAAGAATCCTGCTTATGACGCAACGCGGCTTTGCAAGACCCTCCGAACCATGGTCGAGATTTGCCACCAATGGGCACCGCAGAATTAGGAATAAAAAGTTCCATGCCCTGCAGAACCACATCAGCGACAGCATTAGCACAGGCGCTGGGATCTTCCAGCGAAAAGCAAATCCGCCCCCAAGGGTAGGAGGCCAGGAAACTACGCAGCCCATCCCAATCTGCTGACCTAAAATGCCACACACGACGTGTGCTGGCTGTGCGCGGTCGCCTTTGGCGTGTGAGTGGCACAATACTCTTTATGAGGCAATGATCCGAAGACCCAAGAGGGGCGCCAACAGACACACGATAATTTTCAGGGTGGGAGGTCAGCAGAAGATCCAAAAGGGACGCCATATGCTCCGACACATCCGGCACCCGCGTGGGCGAGGAAACCAGCTGTGTCAGACCATATGCCAAGGCAAAGTCATGGAAAGTTCTTCCAGCATGGTCAGTTGATCTAGACCCTAGCCATTCGACGTGGTGGGCATTAAAATCACCCAGTACCACAATCTCTGCAGAAGGCATCTGCTGGAGTATACTGTCGGTCGTCGTTTGTATGTGCTCCACAAGACGCTCCGTTTCGACATTTCCGCTGTGGGACCTGTAGAGGCACGCGTAAATGCGAGTGCGGTCCTCAAAATCTGCGCGCAGCCACATAATTGACAGGTCCCTCGCTTCAAGACTGCCAAGACGTCGACAACAGATATTCTCCCGAATGTACGCGCAAACACCGGCTCGTGGCACAAAGTGATGTTCCACTTTGTACCCTGGGTAACGCAGATATGAGATGTCAGCAGGGGGGAATATCTGAGTCTCCGTCAAAAAGAGTATGGCCGGCCTAGCCGTCTCTAGATGATGGTGGACAGCATTGATGTTGGAGTTAAGTCCCCTAACGTTACACAGCTCAACGCAGAGCTCAGGGGGAGGTGCCACCACACTCTTCTTGCGTTTGCTCCCGGCAGAAATATAGAGCGGCGTAATGCCCGCCCCAGAATACGTCGGGCGGCCTGAGCAGTGGTGCTCAGGGAGGGATTCTCCGTCACCAGCGGTGACGGTACCCTCCTGGGGTATTGTTCTTTTTACTACCGCTGCCATATTTAGAGTTGGGGTGTTTGGGTTGGGCTCCGGGTTTCAACACTCACCGTACGAAACGCAATAGCGCGAGCTATTACTTCACGCCGGTCTTCTGCGTGAGAGTGGTACTGCCCCGGACGAGCCGGCCCAATTACGAGCTGTATTCATTCAATGTCCAAAACTTGACCGCGATCATGTTCTAGACACTAAACGACTACAGCTTGGCTCTACCACTCAGGAAAAAGGCTACTCGTTTAGCACCACCCAGGGGTCACGTGCAGGGAAACTAGGGTAAAGCCTGCGGACGTGAGTAGCATCAACCCCCAAAATGAAATGAATGGGAATGATATATTTTTGAAGTTTGACACTCGACGAGGTATGAAATGGTAATAATGATAGGATCTTAGTTCAGATTTATTCACGAACCTTGAAGTAATCCCTAGCGTAGACATAATCTTCAGCGGCCGCCTTTAAGTTGCTTCTCAATAGATCGTCAAGAGTTCTGATAGTCTTCGGCGAATCGCGAAGCAACGAGGACACGACCACAGCATTGTAATACTGGTACAACGTCACAGAGTACACAAATACCACGAATATTAGTATCTTGACTGATATCGAGTTTCTGTCTATCGACATCCCTAGTAAGAATATAGAGGATTTAGAATAACAATTGAAAACTTCGGTAATGTGCCGCAACTAGAAACTAGTAGGTAGTCTAGTGTGAGGTGTAAGTAGCTCACAGCCATCATTAGAACCCATCTCGTCTGCAGGTGGTGCATGCACCCTGCCGACAACCAAACGAGGTTCTGACGAAAGAATGGCACTTAGAGCAGGTGTCGGCCCCATCTCACAGAATATCGCGGCCTAATAACAATTTCCTGAAGATTATTGTGTTCACAGTCCTACGAGTAAATGAACTGGCGTAATACTAGTAAAAAAAGAATAAAAATTAAAAAGCTCATGTCTTCATCAAGTAACATCATCATCATCAGATCATTTTAGTCTCCACTACAGGAGCACGACCCTCTTTCATCCGTCCCAGACAGAAGGAGGATTTGGCCTACACTCCCCATGCTGGCCAGACGGGTTGGGGAGGCCTGATCGATGTTTGATAATGTATTTCCCTTAGTCGCCTTGTACAACATCCACGGGAAGAGACGGAGTGATTCTATTCTAGTCTGCCGGAAACCACACGGCCAAGTAACATCGTTCGTTACATATTGGAGGCTGACTTCTTTGACGAGCCCAGAGGTCTAATGGCTAGCAAAGGCCAGTTTGACTCCTGCCGGTTCGTTCTGGTCTGAGTATTTTCTATGTAATAGGTAGGGGAAAAAGTCTTTTCGCATTTTAGTATGTATGAACTTGTAATAAAATCTCTTTGGTTATACCATTTATATCTGGCAGGTTTTGATATCTTTAAAAAGTTTAAATTTTAAAAAAGATAATTCCAAATTCAAATTAGGTAAATGTGTGATTTTCATTTGTTTTTTTTACTGTCAAGATGAGTGAATCTAATGAAGAAATTCGATTCATTTTAAAATTTTACTACAAAAAAAGTAAAAATGCATAGCAAGCTGCGAAAAAAATTTGTGACGTTTATGGATCTAGTGCAGTGTTTGTGAGAGTAGCACAAATTTGGTTTAAGCGTTTTCAATCAGAAAATTTTGATGTGAAAGATGCACGTCGCTCTGGTCGCCCTGTTACGGATAAAATGGATGCCATTTTTGAAAAAGTGGAGCAAGATCAGCATATCAGTAGTTACGACGTAGCTGAAGAATTAGGAATTGACCACAAAACAGTTTTGGCGCATTTGAAAAAAGCTGGGTACACTAAAAAGCTCGATATTTGGGTGCCTCACGATCTCACTGAAAGAAACTTAATGAACCGTGTACTCATTTGCGATTCTTTACTACGACGTAATGAAAGCGAACCGTTTTTGAAGAAGCTTATAACTGGTGATGAAAAGTGGATCATGTACGACAAGAACGTGCGAAAAAGGTCATGGTCAAAGGCCGGTCAGGCTTCACAGACTCTGGCAAAACCCGGGTTAACCCGCAATAAGGTGATGCTGTGTGTATGGTGGGATTGGAAGGGCATTATTCATTATGAGCTGTTACCGCCAGGCAGGACTATCGATTCTGAACTCTACTGTGAACAACTGATGAGATTAAAGCAAAAAGTTGAGAGAAAGCGGCCGGAATTAATTAACAGAAGGGGTGTGATTTTTCATCATGATAACGCTTGACCTCACACATCTTTAGCCACTCAGCAAAAATTAAGAGAGTTTGACTGGAAGGTGTTAATGCATCCGCCGTATAGTCCTGACCTTGCACCTTCTGATTTCCACCTGTTTCGGTCTCTTCAGAATTCTTTAGGCAATGTCAGGTTAACATCACGAGAAGACTGCCAAAACCACTTGTCGTGGTTTTTTGAACAGAAGTCCCAAAATTTCTATAGTAATGGGATCATGTCTCTACCTACAAGATGGCAAAAAGGTATCGAACAAAATGGCACCTACATACTTTAGTTAAATGTAAATAAACTTTAGTAAAAAATGTTTTGAATTTTCATATAAAATACGAAAAGACTTTTTCCCCAACCTAATATTATAGGTATATGTATTTACAAAAAAAGTATTTATGTAGATCATATCAGTTATCTAGTATCCAAAGTACAAGCTTTGCTTAGTTTGGAACTAGATGGCGCTGTGTTTAATATCCACGAATATTTATTTTAACTGTGTAAATCTTTGTAAAACAAATACTTTTTACCACTATAAGATCCATTGAAAAGATACCTTGATGTTTCTCTGTGGGTTTTATGCCTACTTTATCTCCTTATGTGTAATAGGTATTAAAAAAACGAGATTGCACTCTCTTTTTTGGAGGGGGTAAGTAGCGCACTAACACCTATTAAAGACACACAATAATTCTTACCTTGTTGACAATTAGCACTCCAAGCAAACAACACAGCAAGACTGACAGAAGAGTCCGTGTTCTTTTTGCTGATAGCTTTTAACTTAAGCATCACGCCCAGAGCTGCTGCTGAGGTGGCAATTATGCCAAGGATGCAGTACCAGACTTTGGCCGCCAGGGGGCGTGTGTAGTTGCTGTAGAAAGGCCCGGGATACTTAGGGTGACGAAACATGAAACATTGCCTGAAAGTTTACAAACAATATAAAGTTGGTAGGAGGCGTCCTAAATACACATCGATACATTAATCGAGCCAAAGCCAGCGAGGCGGATAAATCGAATTAGGGTGATAAAACATTTTTTGCATATTTGTGTTGCGATCTCAACAACCGCTGCTGCAATTTTGATGAAATCGGTATAGATCAAATTTGGATATAATTTTCAAGTTCGTTCAAAATCGATTCTACTATACCGATTTGTGAGTAGGTATTGTAGTTGACGTGAAATCCAATATTGCGCTATTATTATATTTATGGGGGGGGGGGGGGGGGGGCTAATCTCGCGAGGAAAAGCGCAATATTAATTGCTGCCAAATTACATGTGATTTAATGAAATGGTCGTTGCAACACGCCAACACAGTAGATGATACTATTATACTAATGGTATACACACACATGGCGCCGGCTTTTCCGCAGGTTATTCTTCAATCCGGGGCCCTACCGGCCTACTGAAGCCGATTTACCATTGGATGTTTGGTTGCGAAAGTCAAACTTCAACTTAGATTTTATGTTTAGCTTAGCTGGTAGCAACCCTGGAGCCCTGCGGACTAAGCTGAAGATGTTTGTCAATAACTTAAATCTATGACCAATAAATACTTCGAATCATATTTGGTCATAGATCGAATATTATTCGATGGTAATCGGCTACAGCTTCGGTGATAGGGCCTCAGGTTTTAGTATACGAGTAAACACGCCCGCCGAAGCTGAAGCGGATTACCATAAGATTTTTTGATTCCAAAAATAGGTCGTAGGTTAAAGTTTATTTGCAAATATCTTCAGCTTAGTAGGTAGAGCTGTAAGGTCTACCAGCTGAGCTAAAGATATTTTTTTTTTATAAATATTTCTGGACAATTTACACAGCGCCATCTAGTTAAACTACCAAATTAAGCTTAAAGCTTGTATTATGGGGACTAGAAAACTGATAATTTTTTTTGTAAATATATACTTACTTATATAGTACATATAGTATTTGTAAATACATACTTATTAAGTACATTTATCAGTTGTATAACATAACAATAGGTAAGTATTCCTACATAGAAAATATCCAGACCAAGACAAACAGACATGGCACACAAATGTTAGTTATATGAGGCGATCGAAGCCGCCACCTCGGAGTCAAAGTGGCCATTGCTAACCATTCGACCACCGAGCTCGTTAAATAAATAATTAGCAACAATCTATGCAGTAGTTTCATTATTGCATCCGAAAATTCCGATGGTAATCGACTTCAGGATCGGCGGTAGGGCCCCTGATCGAAGGGGCATCCATCATCGCTTGGCTCGCATCATAGATCGGCGGCATATTCCCATTCCTTCTGTCATAATTTAACTTCAATAACATTGGACTTTCATACAAACTACCATCCCCCGTTTTACCGGTGGACCTACCTGCCAAATTTCAAGTTTGTAGGTGTTATAGTTGTTTCTGAGATTTCGTGATTAAATAATCAGTGAGTGGTATTTCGCTTTTATATATATAGATTAAGGTAACGCGGATGTACCTGGAAGGCCAAGCCTCTGCTATGTACTCGACGAATTGGGCTCTATCAATTCTGAAGAAAGCACAGCTACCCCCAAAGTCAGCTTCATTACGATACAGAGCGCCGACAACACCGTCGAAACTACCATTGCGTTCGTAACCCCACGAGTTCACACGCTGAAGTTTATAACTGAAATATATAAGTAACTAAGGATTCGGGTTATAAACAAATCATTTTTTTTATACCACCAAAGTGGCAAACAAGCATACCTACAGCCCGCTTGATGGCAAGCAGTTACCGTAGCCTATGAACGCCTCTAACATCAGGAGCATCACACACGCTTTGCCGACCCTGTAAAAACCTCTTCACGCCCTTTTTGAAGAACCGCATGCTGTAGTCTCCTGGAAAAACCTCGACAGGCAGTTCATTCCACAGGTTGACAGTACGCGGCAGAAAACTTCTCTGGAACCGCACAGTACGCGACCACTTAGGTTCCAATGTGTGAGGATGAATTCCCTGTCGATGGCTAGCGGTGCGACTGTAGGAGGCTGTGGGCGTCATGTCAAACAACTCCTCTGAACACACCCCGTTGTACAATCGGTAGAACACACAAAGGGAGGCAAAATCTGTTCTCAGACTTAAAGGTTCCAAACCGTCTGTACGTTTGGGATCCTCAACAATCATTTATTCCCACATATCCTGCCATTCAGACAGCAATGTTTTAAGTACCTCATCAACAGGGTTGAACAATCTAAGTATCTTATATAGAATATAGAAAATCAGAACATTTTGGGGTGTAAGTTGTTCATCAACATTTTTGAACCAAAGTCAACTTCACCTGCACGCGGTACACCCTGCTGATTGACAAACGAAGCTCTGGCGAAGTGAGATAGGAAGCGTAATTGTAAGCTACCCGACTGGGGAATGTACCTCCACCTTACAGTATACCGCAGCCAAATAATAATTCTCTTGAGGGTTGTTGTGTTCCTGCGAGTGAGTGAGGTCACCAGAAAGGAAGGAGATGCTGCGTTGGCAGCGGGGGTGACGGCGCGCGGGCGATATTTTTAATGTTGCGAGCGTTAATATGGCTACGGTAACCGCTTCACATCAGGCAGGCCGTATGCTTATCTGCCACCCGACGTAAAATAAAATAAATTAAAAAAAAAGAATACGGTTTCTAAAACTGCTTTAGATGTTTGAGTTTGCAATAAACTCTTATTTTATATTATCACTAAAAAAAATAACAAAGAAGCCAAAGTTTCATACCCTGGCCAGGAGGAGCCTTACCTATAATTATACATATCCCTTAAATGCATCAATAAAGCATAGCTTTTTAACTTATTCATTGAATCAACAATTTTTTTGTTCATAAAGTGATGCTCATAGGTCTCATTGACGATCCTTTCAGTTACAACTACAGGACTTCTTATTATTACACCACTCATGTCCGATCGTCTATTTTTAACAACATGCACAGCAGAGTTCCAGTAGCCAACCCTGTTTGCTTTAAAAACGCCATTTGAATAATAGCCCGTATTATATATCTCATACAGATCAAAAGTATTTTCGTTTTTATTAGCAACAATAACATCCGAGTTAATATCAATGGGATATTGAGACAATGTGCTCAAAGCAACGGAAATATCTTCTACAACAACAAACCACACAAATTCAGTTTGAAAAATATCTTGAGATTTAAATTCACTGAAAACCTGAGACCACCCATCACAATATCCGTTTAAAAACATGCCAATTTTATTATGTGACGTTGGTACACTATATGTTTCATTATGTTGTAAATTCAATATAGTTGTTTTGAAATTAGTTTTAAAAAGCATTTTTTGAATCCAAATAATATTGTCATCTTTATCACAGTGTAAAATAACAACACTATTCAAGCTTTTAAATCTGAAAAAGTCTGTAACTAAAGGTAACAAATTCAACAGCGAAGCAAACTTCATGATGGCTCGGAATGAAACAACTTAGTGCAATAGAAAGTATTTTATTTCAACGACATACAAGTGACAAGAAAATTGTTTGATAGAATAATGAGCAGGTGCCATCATCAAACTCCATTACTGTCAGCAAACACATCACATTAAATGGACCTTGTTATGTAGAATATCCAACCGACATTTTGCTACTTTTAAGTTAAAGCTATTTAAAATTTTATAGGAATAACAATGAAAATAAAATTTAGCACTAAATAATGAAATACAGGAAAACATAAAATAGATAAATTAAATAACAACATCTAAATTAAAACTAATCATATATCATAAATAAACACTAAAAGCTTAACTAATCTAATAAGTTAAATTTCCCAATATGGTGGTCCTGTTGCCTCTTTGGAGTGCAACACTAATTCTTTGTGCAAAGTACAGGACAGCATTTTGATCATAAGATGTTTCGAAAGGCGCGACGAAAGTTCTTTAAAAATTAAATTCATCAGTTATAATTCCATAGGAATAAAAATATCACACAGTATAAGTTTTGGGTAGCAGATGTCTTCAAACTGCTAGAATCTGTTGTGAATATATAAAACTGGATTTGATATTTCTCGCTATGTATATATCTCAATTTTGCATTGTTTGTCTGTTGGATCTCTTCTGCATAACAGGCTCCAAATAACAATTTGCTGGTCACAAAAAGACAACAACCATTTAACATATTTTCATAATAAACTTTTAATAAACAACTACACTAAAAATACTTAGAGAAAACATCTTGGAAGGGAAATTCAGCTTTATCTGGTAATAATAAATCAGCTAAATAGCATACAGTGCCTGCAGTCCCTTCGTACAAACTCTCTGGACAGTCTGGAAGCCTCGCGTCCCTTATAAATTCATCAGTTGTCATGAAATCAGCAAAATGTTTAGCTCTATACAAGTACTTCTGTTCACCAGTCAATCGATATAATAGCAAAAACACATATCCATTGCCAGCAACTCCGTGACAAATGCCAGGACCCTTGCGCAGAAGCCCCTTTTGCCAAACAACCTCACCAGCTTTGATACAAGCGTTGATATACATTTCATCTTTATAGACAAGATATGCTTTAGCCATGAGATACACAATTCCAGGGGCCCCATGACACCAATGGACCAGCTTATGGTCACTTGAGCTAATTTCTGCCATACAAGAAGGCCAATTCCCTTCCGCCGTCTGTATAGATGCTATATATTCAGTAGTAGCTCGTATATCACGAGCAGCTGACTCATTGTATTCCAAGTAACCTGGGACAGTCAATAGTATCTGCAAAATAAAACTAATCCCATGTGCTGCCCCAAGATACTCAGTATTATAGTAGTGATACATGAGGGGACATGGACTTTTATGATGTTTAGAGTGCGCACGACCAAAACCTACCATCATATCACAAATTTGATAAAGCTCTTCTTTTGCAAAGATCTGTGTGTTTAACTCCCGGCTCATCCAGAGAGCCCCTGCGAGGAAACCGGCTCGGCCTACAAATAATTCATCACCTCCACATTTCAAGAATGTGGGATTCAAAAATAGACTGCGAAGAGCCTTGTATTTAGATAGTGTACTGGAAAACTCGTTCCTTCCTAGTTCTTTGTACAAAACAGTTGCTACCGCAAATGTGCCCAGATCGCCAAGTATAAATGAGGTCTTATCACCGGCAGATGTCTCCAGTGCTGGTTTTATGTATTCTAGACTTTTTTCCAGATACATCTGTTTGAATTCTGAAAGAACTGGATTCTTTGATAAATAATAGTACATATAAGATATTCCAGTCACACCAATATACAATCCTCCTTCGACATTATTGTGCATAGGTAGCACACGTTTTGTTATATTCTCTAAGTGTTCCGATATCTGAGTGATAATCTCCTCTTGGTTTACCGACGATTCCGTGTCGGGTTTGTAATCTTCGTAGGGGTTGGGAAAATAACGAACCATTTTTAGACCAAATGGACTTACACTGGAAATAAGTTTACCCAACGCACGCAGTGAAAATATTTTAGATAAACTTTTAATCATCTAAATCTAAATAATAATTTTACCTACATTTGTAGACCTAAATTACTGTATAAATGTTTATTTATTTATACTAAAAAAAACCAGTGTGACCAGATTTAAAATTAACTTTATGCCAGTTGCTCGCCTAAATTCTGCTAAAGTCTGCTATTTTTTTTATAGCTAAATCATTTAGCAGTTATGTAGAAATCACTTACCGACTGGCCAGAATATCCTATGTATGATACTTTTTTTGTGTTTAACTGAGTTCATAAGATCTTTCAAAACAGAAAGTAGGTCGTGAAACTAATTTCATATTACATGCTTTACAAAAAGCGGCATTATTGACATCCTTGGATCTTGATAACCAAGACGAAAACATTGGATCCTTCTCCCACTCGGAACGATAGTTTTGACAAATTTTCTTTTCATTTTCACTATTTATATCTTTACTAGCTAGCTGCCCGCCCCAGCTTCGCACGGGTAGAAAGTGGTGTTTTATTTTCCTTGCAAATTTTACGTCTTTTCTCTCCATATAACCTTTATTATATTAAAATAAAAATTTGCAGAATTGGTCGAGCCGTTCTCGAGTTTTGCGCTAAGTAACATTCAATTATATGTGTAAAGCTGTTGCCCGCAGCGTCTCTCGCGTAAAATTCGGGCACTATAGATTACCCAAGCTAAATCTAACACGCAACGCAAACACCTTCATATAGCGCCATTAATTGTACTCTAATATGGATGCAAGAATTTTTCCGATAACTATTACACTCGTCCCGTTCCCGCCGCGATCGCATAAGCACCAACTCATAATAATAGACGCCAAATACAAATTTAAAAATCTATTATGATAAAACAAATCTTATCCCATAGCGTCTTTAACTTTAAAATAATTACACCGACTTCAAAAATCTCAGATAGTAGTTTTTTTTGGCTATTTCGTGTTAGTATTTTTCAGTTGGTTTATTTTTTTTTTAAGTTATTCTTTTTTAATGAAAATTTTTTAATTATTTATTTTATTAATGTGACATAGTGCCTTCTAGACGAAAATACATTAGTAACTTTATTAAGAAAACACAATACTATTGCCTAACTCCTAACCGTTCCTCGTACAGGTACAATAAATAACAATAACATGTAATTTCTGGGACAAAAACTATCTTATGACCTTTCCCAGATTTAAGCGTGAAGAGGTAACAGACAGCCACTCTGTCGTTTTATAATATTAATATGGATTGGCGTTCCGAAAAAACCGTAAAAACGACACATATATTGATATATAGACATTTCAATCCTATCGCACCCCAATAGACTATGGCCACGTTAGCAACGTTGAATTTTAAAATCGTTGTTGTTTTCGTAATCAGCGACCAGGTAAACCATGAAAACAATGTCCATGACGATTTGCAGACTTTTTCACCCTATTTACCCCATTTAGGGGCTGAATTTTAAAAAATTCTGAAACACGTGTTTACTCATTTATCTATAGAAGTACTCGTGTAAAGTTTCGGATAAAATAGTCTAACAAATCTTGTTTCCCCATACAAACTTTGGACGCCCGTTTCACCCCCTTATGGGTTGAATTTTCCAAATTCCCGTCTTAGTGAGCACCTACGCCCTAAAAGGAACCCCCATGCAAAATTTGAGACTCCTAGCGCTTGTAGTTTTTGAGATTTCGTGATGAGTGAGTGAGTGAGTGAGCGAGACAGCGGTTTACTCTTTTAGATATTTAGAAGATAGAAAATCGATAGATAGGGCGAAGCGCGGTCTTCGACGCGCAAGTTATAGGCATGCACCGCGCCGGTCGGGCCAGTACCGCCGCACCGCGATGTCTCTGCATTTAAAATCTGAAATATCTTCGGAAATATTAATTTAAATTATATGCTGTAAAGGGCCATATTGATCTATATTAAATTGACAATGTATTTAAGGTACTTACTTGGATAAGGATTGATGTATTGCTTAAAATTAGTTCGTAAATGAGCTATTTTTCGCCGTAAAATGTAAAGGATAAAAAATGGTTATTGTGGGTTATCCTTAAGTGATAGACATATACCATCGCGGACTTTTTTGTTGATCTTTTTAAGGTGTACAATAATGTAGTACATTATTTTCATTTATCTCGTGGGGTGTACCCAGCGTTTGCAATGTAAGCGCAAAATAATGTCCTCTCTTTCTAAACCTCTAAATTTATCAGTGATTCTCTACAATATTATGCATGTATTATACATATAAACCTTCCTCTTGAATCACTATCTATAAAAAAAAACCGCTTCAAAATCCGTTGCGTAGTTTTAAAGATTCGAGCATATATAGGGACGAACAGACAGCGACAGCGACTTTGTTTTCTAGTAAGTAGTGATAATATAATTATAATCTTTGCTTGGACGACACAGCTGACTAACGACGAATGCAAAAAATGTACTCTACATAAAACTCGAAAGAAAAACACATAATTATGTAGGGAGTTCCCCTTACTTTTTAACTTGTGGGTTGAACTTAAGGGTTGCCAGCATATTAAGAACAAATCGTACTTACATTGTTACTGAATGGTAGAATTATTAAACATTTCTAGCAAAACACAGATAAATAATTAGTCGGTGTCTAATTCTGCTAATTTTCTGCAAAGATTTTACAAAATTCTGCTATAAACTGCTATTTATTCAGATCTGCGACACAATCTGCTAGACCTTAAATTGGGGATCTAATTCTGCTAAAATCGCAGAATTCTGCTAAATCTGGTCACACTACTAAAAACACCGGCAAGAAGAAAAATCACAAGAAGCGTTACTTTAACAATTAAGAACATTTTTAATGTTGGTTTGTTTTTATGTGTGTTTTGTTTCCACTTTGAAAACTGAAAATAACTGGGAAAACAAACTGAACCGCAAATCGCCAAAATCAAACAATTTTTTGTGCGAACAAAATTGGACCGAAAAGAATCAATTGTTATAACAGTAATAAAATAATCTAACGAAATAACAATTTCACATAAGCTCTGCAACTATAAATTCGCTCTATATTTTTCTATGGTTTCCAATTTTGTTCGCACAAAAAATTGTTTGATTTTGGCGATTTGCGGTTCAGTTTGTTTTCCCAGTTCTTTTCAGTTTTCAAAGTGGAAACAAAACACACATAAAAACAAACCAATATTAGAAATGTTTTATGTAAACTAATGTTATTGATTAGGTAACGCTTCTTGTGATTTTTGTTTAGGCCGGTGTTTTTAGTAGTGTGACCAGATATTTATGGTGGGTTATGTTAGGGTGCGGAGTAGTCGCGATACAGAAAGACAAGAAGAAGAAATGTAGAGCGACCAAAGAGAGAAGAAATTAATTAAATTTTTGTATGTATTATTTTGAAATACCAACCCCGAAAAAAGTCTTGTATGTTCTACTAAAGTATTTACCTATTTTTTAATTTTTAATATTTTATTAAAGTCCTAATAATTGCTATTATGTACTTAAACTGTATGGATGAATAAATCCACATTATTTTTGAATAAGCTCTTCAATTTCTATTTTGACGTGACAACGTCTTATAAATTGGTTAGCCGGGTGACACTTCAAGAAACTGGCTCACGTTATGCGCTTACAATGAGAGCGAGTGAAAGGCACGCGTCCCTTCTAAGAGCGAGAGAGACAGACATAAAAAGTGAAAGGCATGCGTCCCTTCCACTCGAAAACATTTTACCACTCAAAGTCGTTGTCACGTAAAACTTTCGCCCGTATACCGACTTTACAGGCAACCAATTTTTTATTAATAAAATAATAATAACAAAATAATTTCACATAAACTCTGTAGAAAATTCACTCATATTTTTCTAGGGTTGAAAAGCAATTGCAACTTTAAAATACTTACCTAAACCACAGTATAAGTAATAGTACTAACGTACCTAAACAAAAGAAATCATCTATACATATAAAACAGTAAAAATAATGTGTCTGTACATTGAATATATTTACAAAAAAACAATTGGAGGCGATGGAGATACAGTAATAGAGTATGAATTTAAAAAAAAAAGTCTGTCTGTTTGTCTGTATGTCTGTTTGCCTGTTTGTCTGTTTGTACACGCTAATCTCTGGAAGTACTGGACGGATTCGAATGAAACTTTTTTTGTTATATAGCTGTTAAGCCTGGGCAAAATATAGGGTATAATTGATTTTGGAAAGTGGAACACCTGATGCAGCACCATAATGGTTCAGGTAAACTATAAGAAATATAAAAATGACGCCTTAGCAAAAGTTGTTCAGCCTGATGAGCATTTTCTGTTGAGGTATAAACATCCAAGATTTGGAACACCTGATGCAGAACCTTAATGGTTCAGGTAAACTATAAGAAATATAAAAATGATGCCTTAGCAAAAGTTGTTCAACCTGATGAGCATTTTTTGTTAAGGTATAAAAATCCAAGATTTGGAACACCTGATGCAGAACCATAATGGTTCAGGTAAACTATAAGAAATATAAAAATGACGAATTAGCAAAAGTTGTTCAGCCTGATGAGCATTTTCTGTTGAGATATAAAAATCCAAGATTTGGTACACCTGATGCAGAAAAATAATGGTTCAGGTAAACTATAAGAAATATAAAAATGACGAATTAGCAAAAGTTGTTCAGCCTGATGAGCATTTTCTGTTGAGATATAAAAATCCAAGATTAGGAACACCTGATGCAGAACCTTAATGGTTCAGGTAAACTATAAGAAATATAAAAATGACGCCTTAGCAAAAGTTATTCAGCCTGATGAGCATTTTCTGTTCAGGTATAAACATCCAAGATTTGGAACACCTGATGCAGAACCTTAATGGTTCAGGTAAACTATAAGAAATATAAAAATGATGCCTTAGCAAAAGTTGTTCAACCTGATGAGCATTTTTTGTTAAGGTATAAAAATCCAAGATTTGGAATACCTGATGCAGAACCATAATGGTTCAGGTAAACTATAAGAAATATAAAAATGACGAATTAGCAAAAGTTGTTCAGCCTGATGAGCATTTTCTGTTGAGATATAAAAATCCAAGATTTGGAACACCTGATGCAGAACAATAATGGTTCAGGTAAACTATAAGAAATATAAAAATGACGAATTAGCAAAAGTTGTTCAGCCTGATGAGCATTTTCTGTTGAGATATAAAAATCCAAGATTTGGAACACCTGATGCAGAACCTTAATGGTTCAGGTAAACTATAAGAAATATAAAAATGACGCCTTAGCAAAAGTTGTTCAACCTGAATGGCAGTTTTTGTTGAAATTTGGAAAATCCAAGATTTGGAACACCTGATGCAGAACCATAATGGTTCAGGTAAACTATAAGAAATATAAAAATGACGCCTTAGCAAAGTTGTTCAATCTGAAGACCATTTTTTGTTGAGGTATAAAAATCCAAGATTTGGAACACCTGATGCAGAACAAAGTTAAATTTATTTGCATAAACAACACGTGTTTACAATAAATTATAGTTTTCAAAAAAGGAAAAAAAAACACGTTATAATAGCCAATAGGACTAAAAAAAATTTTAAGTAACTTTTTTAGTTCTATTTGCTATTATAGCGTGTTTTTTTTTTAATCTATTTATTATAACAATAAATAGATTAATAAAATATTGAATGTATATTCGCACAAACCAGAAGAATACGTGCATTTGCGGGACGCTATGTAGCAAAATCAGAGTTTATTTGATTTGGTGGTGGAAAGTGTTTTAAGCGACGAGAGGAAACTGTTTTTCTTAGATGCTCCAGGAGGGACTGGAAAAACATACCTGACGAGATCTTATTTTGGCGCCTGATTTCAGCGTGGATTACGCTGAAATCAGGCGCCAAAATAAGATCTCGCAGCAGCATCGCCAGGTATTGCAGCCACATTACTACTAGGCGGAAGGACGCAAATACAATGTTCAATATCCTACTCGATTTAAACAGAATTGAAACACCGACATGCTCTGTGACACGAAACTGTGACAAAGCAAAGGTGCTTCAGGATTGCTGTCTAATCGTTTGAGATGAATGCGAAATGGCCAAAAAAACAGTAAGGCACTAGAAGCTGTAGATAGAACTTAACGTGCCCAAGAGTTTTCAAGAATATTATTAAAATTTGGGGAAGATCTCCTTCCTGAAGTAAAGTCAATGGCAGCGCAATATATTTGAAGCTGAGATTCTCACTGGGAGTGGTGCCGGTGAAACTGTATTTATTCCGCGTATACCACTCTTCTCCAAAAAAAAAATCCATTTTAATTTTAAACGTACGCAGTTGTCTGTGACCACTTGCTTTGCCATGACAATAAAAAAATCACTAAAATTCGCTGGTGTCAAGCTTAGGACTGGTCTTTTCATATTAGCTACCGAAGGAAAGACTCCCTTAATTTTTTTTAAAATATGGTTACAATGTTAAACAAAAAAAATTTTTTTTGACTTTTAACGTATAACAAATATTTTTTTATGTAACAACATTAGTTCGTATTTGTATTAATACGGCGGAATCATAAAGTCCACGCGAACGAAGTCGCGGGCATCAGCTAGTATCAAATAAATACCGTCCTAAATAAATAATGGTCAAGTATCAAAATTTTATTGTCCTAGTAATCGATGTTGCTCTTAACTTGATGATGTTTATATAATTAAAACATCCGAAAAACATGTATCGTTCATAAACATCGATGTTTTACTTTTGAGAGCGATGTTGCATGACCTTTTGCCCAAAGTGTCATGAATGTCATGGGAAGGACCGGAAACCCCTCTTTTTTAGATTATGCTTATTGATTTGATACGTCTAGTTATTGATGGGTTAACCCTATTATAAGGTTAGGTTATCCAAACGATATGGTTTCCAATGATATTGCAGTATTGGGAAGTTCCCTATTGATAATTCAGTGTTAAATAGGTAGTTACATTACTATCTCTATGTGATACATGGGCATGGGTCAAGCAAGGCCGATCATTTGGTAGGCGTGCACGGGGATATGGATCCAACGTGTAGGGACCCTTTGAAAAAATATTTCAGTGTTGTGGAGGCTAGGTATATATAATATCACGCTTTGACCTATAGAAGCGGAGAATCGATACTATGTGGCTAAATCAGCCGGAGCATTTGGTACTCACACGAACGAAGTTGCGAGGATTAGTATTCCAAAATTCCAAATTTACCCCTAAAGAGAGGTAGAATCACAGACCTAGGATTTTTGTGGGTAGAATACGTATTAATATATCTATAGTGTACGTAATGATTAAATTCTCTTTTCAACATTGATCCAAGGTCGTTGAAGCGGTAACTAAGCAAAAAGGAATAATAAGTAACTAAGTTTACTTGTAACCAAGCGACGGCGTGACACTGTTAAAATGGACCAAAACTGCCTTTTGTACGAATTTATTTTCATAAAATAATATTGTATCAAGTGGGGCCAATTATTGAAATTTTCTATATGTAGTTTAATTTATATTTTAATACTAATGCCTATCACATACAACCGTGGTAATGTAAGTACCCAGATGCTGTTAAAAACTTTAGTATTTATTCAGCAATAAACGAATGGAAAGACGCTTCAATGCAAATTGCATACAACCGGTGGAATTAATGCAAACGGCACGCAACTGAGCGTTGTGAAATCTAATATGAGACCTATATTTAACTGCATATAGGATGTCTTTCGCTGATAGTAACAAATAGGACATTGTGTTCCTATAAGGTTCCCATAATATAAAAAAATCTAGGCGTACCTATATGTATTATAAGTATGCATTTACAAAAAAAATGTATATAAGTACATTTATCAGTTGTCTAGTACCCATAACACAAGCTTTGCGCTTAATTTGGGACTAGATGGCGTATGGCGCTATGTAAATTGTCCACAAACTTTTATTATTTTTTATGTATCTCTCAATTCACGGGTCAAGCCGGTCATTTTTGATAGGCGTGCGCGGGGATATGGATACAACGCGTAGAGGCCCCTTTGAGAAGTTTGATGTAATGTTGTACGCCGGCCGTGACCCGCTCCAAGATATTTCAATTGAACGATATACACATGAGCAGGTCTCGGCAGGCGATGAGACTATTGCAAAGTGTGATGGAAAATAAATGGGCTATGGAGATGAGATCTGGGTGAACTTAATACCGGGCTATTACAGAAGAGGGACGGACGCCTGCCATAACTGCTTTTATTGCTGGTTATTTGCGGCAGGCGGTGGCTTGCCACTCATTAGATGGGCCCCCGAAATGCCAGGAAAACGGCTGGGGGCAACACCGGTGTGAGTTATTATAATCTCTCTTAAATCACGGGTCTAGCCCGGTCATTTGATAGGCGTGCGCGGGGATATGGATCCAACGCGTAGAGGCCCCTTTGAGAAGTTTGATGTAATGTTGTACGCCCGCCGTGACCCGCTCCAGGATATGTCAATGGAACGATATACCCATGAGCAGGTCTCGGCAGGCGTTGAGACTATTGCGAAGTGTGATGGAAAATAAATGGGTTATGGAAATGAGATCTGGGTGAACTAAATACCGGGTTATTACAGAAGAGGGACGGACGCCTGCCATAACTGCTTTTATTGCTAGTTATTTGCGGCAGGCGGTGGCTTGCCACTCACTAGATGGGCCCCCGAAATGCCAGGAAAACGGCCGGGGGCAACACCGGTGTGAGTGACTCAGGGATGTCGAGAGGTATGCTGCGCTTTCTCCGAAGTTACTCGCGGCATTGTGCCCTTTAACACTTCCACCCCTGGAGCATATAGCTCTAGCGGCTCCTCTCTGGACGGCCAATGAAGGCAAGCCAGAGCTGAGAGTCCTGCGGGCCTTATTGTGTTTACACTCCGACCGATGAAGACACGTCGGAGACGAAGGCCCTGACCGACTCTCTGGAGACTCGGGTCCGTGTTGTCGCTACTCACACAACAGCTTGCCACACGCTGCCCTGCGGACTTATTTTTATTATTATTATTATTGGTGTACATGTATTTGTTTCAGCTAAGGAAGATAGCATTTCGCACAAGAGGGCGGTCAGCACAATCTCTAGATGCTGGCGCTCCTCCACCAGACCCTGGTGCTTGTGGAGATGGTCGCCTTTTCCTACAAATTAGACCCGCAATTGCTGATCCTAGAGCAGTCCTCGCACGATCTCATACAACTCTTTCTGGGTATGCATAAACAATTTTATACTGGAATGTCTTTTGAATTCATGGGTTGAAAATTATCATAAATAATTTTGCCGTAAACAGTTGTAGATGATTTATGAAGAAACACCAAATTAAAAGTACTTATGTACAGCTATTATTAACAGATACATTATAGACTTATTATAAATTAGGTGAAGCAAGAATACAAGATAGATAGAATAGGAAAAAAGATTAGATTACCTACGTTCGATTCACAGACACATTTTAATGTTTTGATAATGTACATTTTCTCAGAAACGACTTTATACGCAAAGAAGATGGTAGAGATGAAGCAATCAATTTGCAGGCGGTAGGAGAGGGAAAGGTTCAACTATCACGTACACCTCAAGAAAAGGACCGATTGCCTGATAGAATAACACTTGACAGGTAAGTTTCTATGTAGACTTGTTAGAGTAGTAAATATGGAATGTAGCTTCGCGTTAGCAAATTGTACACAGAAGCTCACGCCACGCTTTGCGGCCTACATATCGTTTCTGTTTACGATTTTCGTATTATGTTTCAGACGAGGATTATCATCTATCCCACACATAGTTGGGGAGCCAGGACTGAGGCTACTTTCGCTGCAACATAATTTGATCAACAGTTTATCCGGGTTATCACCACTCGACCTAAGCAAACTAGTATTTCTCGATGTTTATGACAATCAAATTGATAAGATCACTTCTTTAGATAGACTTTTTAGTTTAAGAGTACTATTAATGGGGAAAAACAGGTAATTAAAATTTTCTTTCAGTACATACGTATACATTTTGCGCAATTAAAATATTAATTACTTTTATTTTCAGAATAAAAAGAATAGAAGGCCTTTCAAATATAGTAAAGTTAGAAGTTTTAGATTTACATGGAAATAGAATAGCTAAAGTGTGTGGTTTATCAAACTTAAATGACCTAAAAGTTCTTAATTTGGCCGGTAACCAATTAAAATGTATAGGTCAAACAGATCTACAAGGATTGGTGTCATTAAGAGAATTGAACTTAAAAAGAAACCGATTAAGAAAGTTACTTGGTTTTCAAAATACCCCCAAACTTGAAAAATTGTATCTCGGCAACAATGACTTGCAAAGGTAAGAAATAGCAAGGTTCACGGATAATAAATATGTATTTTGAAGATTTAATAAAATACCTATTAATTCAATTAACAGCATAGAAGACGTATCATCACTCGCTGAAGCTGTATCCTTGATAGATATTTCATTAGATGGAAATCCAGTGGCGTTGGGTGGAGACTGTACCCCTTTTCTAGTTTCATACTTGCCGAACTTGCTAACATTAACAAATATGCATGTGACGGACCAGGTGAGCTTAGACTTAACAAGATAAATGTGAGAGTCACATACAGATAAAAAACAAATCGCGACGTATAGTTAACAATTCAAGTAGTGTCTTACAGAAACATTTATTTTGATAGGTCCGTAAAGCAGCAACGGCATGGCGAAACAACAAAGAGGCTGCCCATGCAGCCTACTGTGCACTGGGTGGATCTGCGCAGCAAGCAGCACGACGGGATCAAATTATACACAATGCGCGAACGAACTGGGAATTACTTAGGTTTAAATTATTAAATTTAATTTCTTTCACACGTGTTACCTATGGAGCTACCATAGGTACTACGTGAACAACATCTATGGTAAAACTATATTAACCACATACATTTTTTTCTCACTTTTAGATCCGAAAACAAGTGTTTTATAAACACTGCAAGCCCAGTTAAAAATATCGATATCAAGAAATCTTTTATTTTAGAAACAACACCTACAGCAGCCACCCAAAGTGACAGAACGCATACCATAGAAGCAAACCTACCAGATGTAGTAGTATCTTTACAACATGCTGATACTGAAGATTCCGACGGAAAGAATAACAGTAGTGATAATAATATAAAAACTGTTCCTGAGAATGGTCGAGCGATCTCACCGATGAGGAAGTTACAAAGGAGTTCAACAGCAAAAAAAACCTCAGAAAGAAGAGTAAATTTTTCAGACCGAAGTGCATCTCAAGATACAGATGCTTCACATTCTACATCTACGAGTAGTGACTTAAGATTGCCTCCTATATTATTGCCAATAATTTCATCATTAGAAAATGTTAAATTAGTTGATACGAACGAGCCTATGTTGAAAAGGTGGGAAAGTATATCTAGTGTAGATCCTGTCATCGATTCTTCCTTCAGTTCACTTCCAACTTCTAGTAGTGACAGTGAAGAAGAAACAAATAAGAGACAAGTCCGGCGCATGCCAACAGCGTTGAGACGGCGTGAAAATTTCAGCACCATGCGTTCTAAATCAGTTTGTGATCCTGAATGTCGAAAAGTTAAAGCAAATGCAAAGAATTCTGACAATAGCGAAAATGCAAGTAACATTTCAACTAGTACCAATGTCGGTTCCGTAGCCAATTCATCTACTTCTGGAAGTGATCATAATAGTAAAATATTAAGACGGGAAGGATCAATTAATAGTCGATTAAGCAACAGGAATATCAGAAGTGCTACAATATCGCGAAGGAATGAAAGAGCCTCTTCGGCGAGTAGAGCTTCAACCGCTAGAGCCAAATCTGGAAAGAGCTTAGCTAGCTTGAAATCATCTGAACCAGTACCAAAACCTGTACCTACATCGAAAGATAGAGAACAAGGTTATGCTTTGATGAAAATTTTGTAAATTGGGTTATAATCAATGAATACGCATTAAATCAATAACTGTGTATTATTTTTATAGGTGTCGACTATTTAGTTGAAGTGGGAGATGGCGTAGTAAGTGCATGGGGTGCAGGAGCAGTACGTCGTTTAGCTCGAGATTGGGATTGGGAACGTGCGCGCGCTGTTACTAAAGCAGCTTTTCACTACGTGCACTTTAATGCGGTGGCTCAATCTCTTCCAGAATTAAAATCAAAGTTAGTTCTTATTATTAAAAAAGGATGTTGAAATATAGAAAATAGCTAAATAATCAAACACTACATATAAGAATTTCTAAAATTTCAGATTTCCAAATGTAATACACATATCGGTTAGGGCAACTGGACTTCAATGGTTAGGTCAGCTACATGCTTTAGCCGAATTACGTGGTATTACCAGTCTAACTGTACTTCCAGAAGGAAATCCTATACATGCAAAAATTTGGAGGGAATATGCAATTTACAGGCTTGCACACTGGGGTCTCAAAGAAATTAATGATGATGCGGTAAGTTTATCTTATTACGCGTAACAAATAATATTATAAATTTAAACTTTTATGTCTGTGTAGATGTTAATTGCTCAATGTTTAGACTGCTCCAGGAATAGCACAAAAGTAGTTAGCTACTAAAATACGGGAATACTAAAACACTAGAATAATATAGTGTATTACCTACTGGAAATTTAAGATCAATACATTCGAAACGCGGCGAACTAACGAACAATATCCAGTGTTATGCGTTTAGAATTATAAAGTAAAAATCGCTATTGCTTATCAGGTGACTGACGATGAAATAAAATCAGCAAATGTAACTTATAATGGATTGAGCGACATTGTGTTGAGAGCACTCCCGGACGCGCCCTTACAACCTCTATTGTCTCGCCTTGGGAGAAGTGGTAATAGCACAGTTAGTGCTAAAGCTTGGTTACGAGCTGCTGATCCTGCATTAAGAGATGTTATAGCCAAAGAAGCTTTGCAATATAAGAAAGGACACGTCTCACAGGTAAGAGATAAGCTAAACACTAAATTGCAATGTAAATTAAGTAAGAGGAATAAGTTCGAAATAGCACCTATTTCAATTTTTGGAACAAAATAAAGAAATATTATCTTAATTTACAGGAAGATATGAGTTGGCGAGTTCGAGGCCGAGGCCAATTATCTCATGCCATTGATTTAGCTTGTGGAGCAGCTCAAAGGTTACGAGCTCTGGAACTTCAATGGCCAACCATCTTAGTCGAGATGATCGAGGATATCTTGAAAGACTTCTCGGATATGGAATCGCATGTGAAAGAACAAATATCGATGCTTATGGATTCCCTGTAGATCTAGGTTTTATAATTTTATATTGTACTTTACATTATTACTAGTAACAAATATTTTCTAAATTTTGAATGAGTGGTGGTCGTTGGATACTAAAGATTGTTGCGATATTTTGTGAATCGAAAAGAAAAAAAAAATACAGTTGTCTTTCACGTCAGAAATTCGGGTGTCTAAAATAGTGTAACGCACAAATTAGATAAGTAGTTAGGTATTGTATGCGAACACTGTCTATTTCAAATATATTTTTATTTTATATCGGTACATACGATTCATTAGGTGACATTAAACAAATAATATTTAGATAATGATTCAGACGAATTTATATGCAATCAAAACTATTTTGTGGACTGAGACAAAAAGTAACAGTAAAATTGCTCAACATAGATAGAGTACAATCAGTAAATTCTATTACACCGTAGTAAAAAGTGAAACCACTGTTATTAATAAAGCTAGTATCTAACTTTAAATATTCACTTAAGTACCTAATTAATTAGATAGTGAGACTGCCTTGTCTGTGCCTCATGAAGTAGTCAATAAAAATGTTTCCTAAGGAGGTATTTTATTTTGTCTGAAGTTTAAGGCTGCAGACGCAAAGCAATCGGTACACGCCGAGTTTTTAGCGCAACTTATATATATTTTTCGTAATAAACTAGGTGACCTACTTGAAAATTCCCAATAAATATATACTATGTAATATGAGTAACACCTACATATTTTTTTATATTCTTGTACTTCATTTTTATTATGTAAATCGGGCATACAATATCACTCCTTAACGGTTAACAACAATTCGAGTTATATTTGTATTATTACTACATAGTAATAAATAACATATTACAAAATACAATCAGCACATTGGTATCCTGCCTTTTCGCCGAAAACTGTTTGGCCGATTATCACTTGCCAACCAATGTTTCACCTATTGTTCACTCTGACAACTAAAGATTATCAATTTTTTGTATGACGTTTCATTTGCTAAAATTATTGCTAAGTTGATTATTATAATGACACAAAACGTTTGGGGCATTTATCTTGTCAAATCTTTCACTAGGCCAAACAATTACGACGAGCGAAGCAAGGGGGAACGTGTTAGTTGACTGTGAGCAAACCAGAATCAACGTTTTTGATTTAATAAAATAAAATAAAATGTTATTAACTACCTGTATAAAATTTGGCCCAGATGAAAATGGCATCCATCCATCCATGTACCTAATTGCCATAAAAACAAGCTGCGCTTACCCACATAATATTACATAGTTGATAGTATAGTTACATATTAAACGAAACCCTACAATTATTAATACAGAATTTGGTAAACAATATACAACTAAGTAGGTAAGTAAATGAATATTACGTTAGCTAAAACATTCGCTATTTGAAAGTTGTCATTATAAAAACTAGAGCAAACATACAGTTGGCAACTGTGAGGTTGGGAAATAAAACAATTTTATATGAAAAGTTGGCAAATGATTACCTATTTCGCGAAATAAAATTCTTCGAAACGTTAATTGGCAAATGATAATCGGCCGAAAATTTTTCAGCGAAAAGGCAGAGAACCTGTCACATTATTATGTAAACATACTCTGCCTTAAACTGTCCTTATTTTGTATGATTGTCTTATTTTAGTTAGCACAAAATCACCAAAATCCCGAGATTTTGTGTTACGTTATAATATATTCTTTATTGCATAAATATTACAAACTGTTTCGTGTTATACAGGTAAATATAAAGGTGAGCTTATCTCTACGAGAGATCTCTTCCAGCCAACCTCAATGGTTGTACTCGAGACATTACATTGTTGGACGGGTAGACCAAATAAAAACGTCAAGTATAACAAAAATGAAACTGAATACATGACAAAATAAATCTACTTCTAGTTACTACATTGATAAACAAATACATAGACATACATATATTAACATATCTACTATACTATTTATACTATTTACATATACTACACCATACTATTTACTTATATATCATACTATTTACTTATCTACATATACTACATCAATAAATACACATATACCTACATAAACATACATAAAATTCTTATATTATTTTATGTGAGTCAAATAGTGCTCCTTTAGTCTTTTCTTAAAAGTTTTTGCATATGTGCACTCTTCTTCTTCTTCTAGTTCTTTTGGCAGTTTGTTCCAAAGTTGCGCTCCGCGAACAGTGAAAGAATTGAAAAAGAAATTTGTGTTCGAAGGGGGACAAGACAATGTTTTGATAATACAAGGACGCTGGGATCGGGTTGGAGGCGGTAATCGTTGAAAACGGGAACGAAGGTATTGGGGAGCATTTTGATTTTTCAATATTTTAAATAGAAGAGTTAACAGGTGCACATTTCTGCGAAGTCGAATAGGGAGCCACTTCAATCTTTCGCGAAATTCAGATACGTGATCATATTTACGAAGACCATAAATGAATCGGATAGCCAAATTTTGTAGACGTTCCAATTTATTGAGCAGCTCTTCCGTTGCATCTAAATAGCTGACATCAGCGTATCGAGTATTGGAAGTAGGAGAGATTGAGCAATCATAATTTTAGTTTTAAAAGGTAAAATATTTTGAAGTCGTCTAAGAGAGTGATATGAGTAGTGCATACGTTTGCTGACATCGTTTATATGGGCTGTCCAAGACAAAGTACCATCCATAATAAGGCCTAGATTTTTGGTTTTGTCTACATAGGGGATTTGATCTTCTTTATAGGTAATTTGCGGTAAATCCTTAAAATTAAGCAAAGCTTTCATTCGGAAGCTTCCAACAATAAGTGCTTGAGACTTAGTGGGATTCACAAGTAAACCATAGGCATCAGCCCAGTTTTGAATAATAGAGAGTTGCCGGTATACTGTTATTTTCGTAATAAACTATCAACTAATTATAAACATTATCGATAAGTTCATATAGGGCAAGTCATGCAAGTGTATAATGACTAAATTAAACAAAATAATAAATAACTGTACATAAATGTATTTACTCACCTTCGGTTTGCCGACGATATCGTAGTCATGGCAAATTCGATGGAAGATCTCAGCACGATGCTCGAAGGCCTCAATCAAGTTTCTCAACAAGTGGGTCTTAAAATGAACATGGACAAGACGAAGGTAATGTGTAATGCCCATGTTGTACCCACTCCAATATCTGTTGAGAGCTCGGTTCTTGAAGTTGTTGACTCGTACGTCTACCTAGGACAAGTAGTCCAGTTAGGTAGGTCCAACTTCAAGAAAGAGGTCAGTCGCCGAATCCAACTCGGCTGGGCAGCGTTCGGAAAATTGCGTGATGTCTTCTCGTCCGACATACCGCAGTGCCTCAAGTCGAAAGTCTTCGACCAGTGTGTGTTACCAGTGATGACTTACGGCACTGAAACGTGGTCCCTCACTATGGGCCTTATGAACAAGCTCAAAGTAGCCCAAAGAGCTATGGAGAGGGCTTTGCTCGGGGTCTCTCTGCGAGATCGAATCAGAAATGAGGAGATCCGTAGAAGAACCAAGGTTACCGACATAGCCCAGCGGATTAGCAAGTTGAAGTGGCAGTGAGCAGGGCACATAGCACGGAGGACGGATGACCGATGGGGTCGAAAGGTTCTCGAGTGGAGACCACGTACCGGCAAGCGCAGCGTAGGACGTCCACCCACAAGGTGGACAGACGACCTCATTAAGACCGTAGGATCGCGCTGGATGCAAGCCGCTTCCAACCGGTCTTATTGGAGATCTAGAGGGGAGGCCTATGTCCAGCAGTGGACTTTCAATGGCTGAGATGATGATGATGATGATGAAATGTATTTAATGTCAATTAATATTGGCTCACAATAAAGATTGTGTATGAAAGATATTTGTGGGATCTTTGATTGTTTATATCGCTCATGTCGAGTTGTGATGAGAAGTCGTGCAAAACAGCTGTAAACTGCACTATCGGTTTTGCTGTTGAATTATTGATTATTACTACTGGATTCCTGGTGATATTATTCGGCATTTCCTTGAAGTTGGGACGATGAGATTATATAAAAAAACTTTATAATACCGAAACTAATTTAAAATTTTCGACTGAAGAGTGACTGCCAAACAAAATAAAGAAGACTGTGACATTTACGCCGGACGACAAAGAAAAGTCAAACAAAGAAAAGAGCAAAAAAACTGCAAGCCAAAAGTCAGACAGAGCAAGAAAGTTGATGATAATTATTCCACTTTTCGATGGTTGCTTTGCACTTTTGCTGAGTTCAATAATTTCTGACTTTGTTGTGTACCAAAAAGAGCATTTTTCATTTTTGGATACTTATGATAGCTAATAATTTGACATGAAGCAATAAATTGTGACGACATGGATGATACGGAAAGTACAACAACGTCCGTAGATGAGAACACGGGTAACCTTTGTGACAATCCTACACGAGACACCCTCGCCGAAGGCCTGCTAGGATTGTTGAAGCCCACTGTAGATACGTTAGACGATAGAGTGAGAGCTACAAGGTAATAATTCATTTTTAACACATACTAGTTTTCAAGACAAAAATGTAAATATTCCTACTGTAATCGTAATGTTTCCAAGATTATACTTAATCTGTACTAAAAGAATGCCATTTAAATATAAGTATAGCATATTCTGGTACAAACATTTCATCAAACTGTGACTGATTTCACCTACAATGTTCCATTGTTTTAACATTCTCAACCAGTCTATTGTTTAACTTTTTCACAGCTAAAGTTGGCCATGCCAATGTCTATTTCTCCCCATGTTCGAAATTATTATCCAATTAACACGCCTCAGCTATGCCTGTGTGGAATAATAAATTTCTTCTGTATCTACAATAGGTAACAGTTGTCAACTGATCTATCCATGCACAGCTCAATTTACTGGAAGGGTTGCATTGAAATTTGGCATACAGGTGGCTATTATGACATAGGCATCCATTGAGAAAGGATTTATGAAAATTCCTATGAGATAACCCGTTATACATCCCGATGTATGAGAAGTCACGAGTCCAAGCTAGTTGTTTAGTAGTATCTATTTTTTTTTATACTACGTTGGGTGGCAGACAAGCATATAAGGGCCTGCCTGACGTGAGCAGTTACCATAGCCATATACATATGTAGAGGTACATTCTCCAGTCAGGTAGCTTACAATTACGCTCCCTACCTCTCTTTTCACCAGAGCTTCGTTTGTCAGTCAACAGGGTGCACCGCACGCAGGTGAAGTTGGCTTTGGTTCAAAGATGTTCATGAACCACTTACATCCCAAAAGTTATATCTATATATATAGTTATCTAGCAGTCAGTATAAACTAATGTACATAAGTTATTACTTGTGCTGTTTTAGAGCACTGTATATGTGTACTATTATTTATTTTGTACCCTGGGCATATAATCTGTGCCTTGCTGTCCTTGATGAATAAAATGCATTTTAGTAATTGCAAGATGTACATTCTTTGAGTTATCTTTTCTTTATTCTTCGATTTTCAGAATATCCCAGTTGGAATTAAAACAGCAGATAGAATCTTTGAATGAGGAGTTGCTGAAAGTGAGAGAGGCACTCAATAACCACCCAGATTTGGATCCTTATGTTAAGAAGTTGATTGCCTGCAAGCACAAAGTTACTGTAGTACTTAATGTTTTACAAGCTTCACAGGTTGGTATACACATGTTAACTTCCATTTTTCATTATTGACTTAAAATTCTTCAAATCAAAATCAAATCAAAATATTTTATTTGCTAGAATACAATTAAATAGTTTTTACATTTTGATAATATCGGGTCGTGTATCCAATCTGCGTGCAGACATGCAAAATTTATTAACAAAATCAGACAAAATGAAATTGTGTTGCGCTACAAGTAAATATACAATGCAAATAATTATAATAGTAACTAATGTCAACCTATACATTATTTTCGTGATTTGTTATAGTCCAAATAATCTTTAATACTGTAAAAGCAATGGTCCAAGAGCCACTTCGTCAAATTACCTTTAAATTTAGCTGCGTTTAAGATCTTGAGTTCCTCTGGCAAATTATTATATAGTACTATACTCGTATTATAGACTTTTTTTGTATACATAATCTTATGACAGGTTGGTTGATGTAGTAAGTTTTTATATTGAGCTCTAGTATGCCTTGCTGTAACTTCACCTCGCTTTTGAAAAAAAGGTCTTGTTATTTTTTTCTGATGGCAAAAAGGTTACTACCTATGGATGCATGTTTGTGCATCACCAGGCATATAATTTGTGCATTGCCAGCCAAGTAAAAACCTCTTCAACCTTTTTGAAGAACACCATGCTATAGGCTCCTAAAACCTCAACAGCAAGTTCATTCCACATCTTAATAGTGCTTTGGAGGTACTTCTTACTACAGTTATATTGTCATAACTCTGAAATATTTAATTTCCAGGATAGATTAAATGAAATTAGGCGCATGATTAGTAAAGAAAAAAGTGTTCGTACTGCTGTTATACCTGAAGTCCTACCTCAAGAACCTGAACAGAGTACAAGTGGAGTTGTGTCAGACCGTGGCACCATCAACTAAAATGGAGACTCCATATCAGAACCATATTGAAAAGGCTGATTTTGACCATGTTTATGAACCAGCAGAGGACAGTTTTCTGCTAATTGACGCTTTAGAAAAGGACCTTGATTATTTGAAAAAGAAGAATCCCACATTTTGTCTAGAAATTGGTTCAGGCAGCGGGGTTGTAATTACAGCTTTTGGGATGGCTTTCCCAAATACATACTGTATAAGTACAGATGTTAATTTTAAAGCTTGCATAATGTCAAAATCAACAGCAAAGTACAACAATGTGTTATTAGACTCTGTAAATATGGATCTTGCAAGTTCTTTTGTTGATAGAAAATTTGATGTTATATTGTTTAATCCACCATATGTGGTGACTGAATCAGATGAGTGTGGAGGTAATGATATTGCGGCGAGCTGGGCTGGAGGAATCAAAGGCCGTGAAGTGACGGATAGATTGCTCAACTTAATACCAAAGAAGTTAGCTGACAATGGAACTTTTTACCTTCTGTTGATTGAAGAAAACATTCCAGATGAAGTCATAGAGATTATGACAAATTTAGGCTATAATTCAGAACTTGTTATAAGAAGAAAGGTTAGAAACGAACAGCAATTGGTACTAAAGTTTCATAAGTTCATTGATTAACAACTTTATTAAAAATATGTACTTCAAAACATGTAAAAAAATATATAAGAAATATATGTTTCATATTAAAGCGTTTCACTGCTTAAGATTCTTCCGAACTGCATCCCCAAACAGTTTTGCACCCTCTTCATTCTCTTGGGCACCTGGGAGTGTGTCACAATTTTTTATCCAGCGCTGGATATTAGGAAAATCTGTTATGTCCCAACCCACAGCCTGAAAGGATACCATAAATTAATTATAATATTAATTGTACGAAAATGAGATACTGATTTTAGATGCTGCATCAAACCATATACATCCCACTAGTGGGATGGATGCGGCCGATACGGGTCTCCCCTTAATTGAAGCGGCGGTTTAGAGCATATTTCCCCACTGCTCAACTGCAGGTTGGTGGAAGCCAGTGTAGGCTTAACAACTATCAGACAATGACAACAGCCGAAACTGATACCTTAACGTGCCCTCCGAGGCAAGGAGGAGCTCAAGATAAACAGACCAATCCATAGACAGGCTACGGTAGCGGTAGCTTTACTTGCGTGATCGAATATATTGACATGCGCAACGACGCCGAGCTCCTCCGTTTAATTGTAAACTTAAACCAAATACATTATATTATATTATTTCATGCTAAATAGTGATGCACTATTGTATTGAAGTGAACAAATTATAAATTGGCTACTTATATCAAATAGGCTTTTTCCAATGTTTAAAAATTGTATAAATAAATTAATAATAAATATCTGAAAACTTTCATTCTAATATCTTCAGTCAGACTTTTTTCTAGCGTCGATCAAAGTTTGGCGGGAAAGTCCATTTTAAAAGTATGAAATTATTAAAAAATTATATTTCCATTGGAGAAGTAATAAAAAATGCTATAACTTTTATTATGATACTAATTACATAAACGTAATATTTAACATAGCTATCGTACAAATTTCTGATTTGATGCATACAAAATACAAACCTGTGACGTCATAATTCGGTAGTCTTTTGTATGGAGCGTTTTGGGCAGTGTAAAAATTGTGATTTTCAAATTAACATATCTCGAGAGATTTTTGTGCTATCGAAGTAATTCTTTCACCTATGGTTATATTATGGAGACACGTCCCTACATATCAAACCGAAAAAAATTTTAGTCAAATAGCTTATTCTATTAAATTGTTATTTATTATTCTTGATCATATCTCAAATGATTTTGTCGCTCGCATGGTCGCATATTATCCGATATTTTTATTACAAAAATTTTACTGTTCGCCAGAAGGCACTCCATCTGTACTAACAATACGTATAATAATTAGCATAGCAGTGTAGATAACCTGCCAGGTAACATAGCGATGATTAAATATGTGTACATATATGTAAATTACATTGGTATTTCTGGCATGAAAAGTACACGAACAGGCAGAGAGACCTTGAGTTTTTATAGTTTGAATGTATAATATGCCCAATGTGTTTGATATTCACTGATATAGAGATAAAGGTAAAATTCACTTTATTAGAAAAATAAGGTGATACAGAAGTTTTTTTTTTATACTACGTCGGGTGGCAGACAAGCATACGGCCTGCCTGCCTGATGTGAAGCGGTTACCGTAGCCATATTAACGCTCGCAACATAAAAAATCGCTCGCGCGTCGCCACCCCCGCTGCCATCGCATCATCTCCTTCCTTTCTGGTATGATGATATATCTACATGATGATAATGAGATTGCTTGAAATTTGGGACTGCAATTTGATTTTAGTTTCGTACTGTTATGCTATTAAAATTATTTTGCCAAGGAAAGTGAAACCATTCTCTAAATATAAAAAAAATGGAGACTTTTACCCATAACGAATGATATAATTACTTAAAATTGTTATGTAGAATAATAAGCTTTAAAATAAATAAATACCATTAAAATGTTTAGACTGATACCAAAGCGAACATGTTAGTAGTAGCAGTAGACAAACAGCATATAAACGTTTCAGATTGCATACAACCAACTGGGTTACACAAACATAAGCAAGTCTCGTTATGCAGTGTATGTATAATAGAACTAATCTGTGTAGTAGTTATGAATACAATTTTGAACATTTTATTTCACGTGTTGATGTCGAATCCAGAGGGCCCTGCTCCGGATTAAATTTCTTTTAATGCCACACACACATTTAAAGGTGCCTCTCTCTGAATGAAAATCTGCATCCACACCTGGGGTCCTACCACCGAAGCTACAAATGCAAAAATTAAGCTGAGCTAAACATAATTAGCAAGAATCTAATGCTAATTATGTTTAGCTCAGCTGCAGCAGCAGACTAAGCTAGATACTGACTAAGATGTTTGTCAATAACATTAATTTTAGACCAATTTTTGGTATCAAACAAACCGATGGTAATAATAATAATCAGCTTCAGCTTCGGCAGGGCCCCTGGTTGAAGTGCCTTACTTATCTAAACTTATTAGTAAATAACATATTGACTACATAATGAATTGTGCAACTACTTACAAGGATACTGGACATAGAAGAGTAAATAGATGTGTCTGCAATGGTTGGATGATCTCCGGCCACCCATTTTGTTTCCTTAAGGAATCCATCAAGAAAGCCCAAAGAAACATTGAGGTCATCTTTTAAAGATTTCTTAATTTCTGTCTCACCAAGGAACAGTATAGGGAACTGAAATTTATTTATAACTTAGTAAATAAACTAAACAACTGAATTATATAATAAAACAAATAATAATAAGTGAGCAATGTTCTTTGACATGATTCATACAGTGCATTAGTTACTTAAGATATTTATTTATAAATAAATAAATATTTCTGGGCAAATTATCTAGTCCCAAACTAAGCAAAGCTTGTACCATGGGTACTATATAACTTATCTTATACTTAAATACATTTCTTAATGCATACATATAAAACACGCAGACCAAGACAAACAGACGTTCATGCACACAACTTGTCTCATGTGGAGAACGATCCTGCAACTCCGGAGTCAAAGTGGACATTACTAGCCATTATGACTAGCTTCTGCATACAGCTTGTGTTTATCCAGGTTATACATTATCTGTGTGTGAAATTTCAGCCGAAACAGTTCAGCCATTTTACGTTATTTTACATTTAGTGCTTGTTCAAGTAACAAACAATAGAAACTTTCATAATTATATTAGTAGAATGCACTAAAGCTAACTAATGCACTATGCAAAATACAGGAACCTTCTATCGGCTAGATCTAAAAAGGGCTTGGAACCGATATTGAAAGAAGGTATTGAAATGGTAATTGGACTGGAATGGAGTATTTTTTATTTCCGTTCCTATATAAAAATATTTATTACTGGTATATGGTATTTGGAAATACCGGTCCCTTAATCAATTAAATTTTAAATCCTTGAAAACCAGTTAGTCGAGTTATGAAATTACAAAAAAACTACTTACACAAATAGCCCGGATCTTTACGTATAAGTTAGAGGCGTCGAAATATAATCTTTGATTGACTACTCCTCGCCGCTTTAAATCCTTTGGATAATATTGGTCGTCTTTGCCGAACTTATCAGCTAAGTAGCATGCGATGGCACGGCTTTCCCAAATGACAAATCCATTATCATCCAATGTAGGAACACAGTGCTGAGGGTTTATCTTCAGAAAACTCTCCTTAAGTTGTTCTTTCTTGAATAAATCCACTATTTCAACTTCTACTGGAACGCCGACAGCTCTGGCAGCAAGTAAAGCGCCCCGTGATGGGCCACTTCCAGGAAAATGATATAGTTTTACTGAAGCCATTGAAAAATTCCACAAAAAGACGTATTAGACTAGAGTAATTATATCTTGAAAATTAATAAAATATGTTATACAAAATAGACGTCGATCTCGATAGATAGATGGAATCGAACAAAAAAAAAACAACATATAATCAACTACATCAAACAAGTATTTTCTGCTAGGGTTGTAAAAATAAAAAATATGTATTGATCGATTATTAACAAAGTCTATTAAGACGATGAATCGATATAAAATATCCAATATCGAGAACGTATCAAAATCTATAGTGTTTTTCGAGAAATAGCATTGACGCCACCTGACAGTCTAACCGCTAGAAATGAGCAGCAAAAATTTGTTAAAACGTTCTCTGTAAACGTAGGTACCTACCTAGAATTTTGTCTACCAATCAAAAATCTTCATTTAGCAATATTAAAAGAACAAAGAGTTGTAGAAAAGACGGGCGCAAAAGGGCATTGATTCCAGAGCCGTATAGGTATTTGATAAAATAAAATTATTTTTTAATTTTTTAATTGTTTATTTTGTATCTTGTATTCAAGTATGTAGTAGTTGTATTCAATTTCAAATGAAATTATTAGTTTATCGAAGGTGAAGTTGTATTTTAATACTTTGATTCTGAGTGTAATTACATTAGAAATTGTTGAAAATGAGTAAAAATAAATGTAGAATATGTTTAGAAGGTGAACTCTTATCTAGTATTTTTGTTATTCATGATTCTACTTTATTATCAAGCAAATTAATGTGTTTGGCAAAAGTTCAAGTAAGTTACAATATTTTTAATGATGATTTAGGTAGTAATTAAAACATCGTTCCAAATCCACATAACTAAATAAAAAGATAATCGTATTTATATATATGTACGTTCGTATTCGTACCTATAAAATGAAATTCCGAATGAAAAAATCATGATGCAGCAAAAGTGATGACTGCGATGACTGATGAGTATAAAAGTGATGTGTAAATTGAAGTTTGATTAAACTGCTTGACAATGATTACCTACTTTGCTTGTGAAAACCATTATTCAAAGTGCACTTTGGCTTCGGTGTCCAATCATATTTATCTTGAACTACATTACGGTACAAGTTAAATATGATTGGACACCTAAGCCAAGGTGCATTGATTAACTATTACATCTTAGAGTGGGTGCATTGCTGGTATTTTGGTGACTACTACATAAACAATGATGTCTGTGTAGACTGTGAATGAGCGTGTCTGCAGCAATATCACAGTATAACTAATAGGACTATGTACAGTAAGGCCACTCCCTGCCGCTCTCTCCTATCGCCCTCACCTCTCTTCTGAGACAAATCTGGAACAGTTTGTCTGGCGCCGCACGCATACATGCATATGCACGGATGGCATTGCTTAGGTAGTAGTTCACAATGCAACATTTGTATGGAGTGTCTGGGGTGTGGCAATATACAAACTGTTCCAGATTCGTCCCAGAGTGAAAATGAGTTTTGCCGAGGAGTGGCCACGCTGAACATAGTTACTATTAATTATACTGTGACCACATTCAATTTTAATGAAAGTTATTTTGTCAAGGTGTGCTTTGATTTCGTCAATGCAGGTTTACCTATAATTCTCATCATCAACTATTAACTATATTATACTGTAACATTGCAGATATATCCAAATGATGGTTTACCTGAGAACATATGTAAAAGATGTATTTTTTCAATGGAACAATGTTTGGAATTTATTAAATTGTGTGAAGAATCAGACTTGAAACTTAGAGCTTTATACAAAGTTAATAAAAATGAGACTGAAGATTATTGCAGCAATTGGGATAATAGTGTAGACTTGGCCAGTGATCAGAATGAAATAAAGTTTCTGAATAAAAATGACAATTTCCTTGATGATATCTCCTCTGTTGATGTTAATAAAAATGATTCCACTTTGAACGAACAATTGAGCATAAATATTAAAAATTCTGATAAGATCAATTTAGTAAGTGTTCAAGAAAATAGTTTACAAAATGAGAAGAAAACACAGAAACAACAATGTTTTACATGTGGAAAAGTTATGTCATCTAGGTAAGAACTCTTTGTCTCTGATTAAATCTTATATGATCTATTAAAACTTATGTAAATCAATATAGATAGATGGGTATAGCATAATGTTTCTTCACATACATACAATCAATTAATAACTTAAATAAAAATATGTAAATTACATACTAACTTACATAAGAATACATACATAGCATATTCTCCAAAAAAAAAAAAACACTGTTTAAACAACAGATGACAAAAAGGTCTGCTCTGCTCAATGTTGCTCAAGATAATCAAAACACTAACCAGTGTTTTTTGCTATTTCTGCTGCATCCAAAGGGCAGTCACAACGCACCAACTGCAACATAGATGGATACATTTAAAGAATTAAAAATTTTTATATCTCATTCTTGAGTAAAGACTTGAAAATAGTGCATTACTTGTGTATAATTTTTACATCAACAGGCTATTTGTCAAAGTACACAAATTGTATAAATTATTTAACAATATCGTAAAATACACAAAACTATAAAGATTTGCAAACTTTCATTCTAATATGTTCCTTCCTACTTATTTTAGGGTCGATCAAAGTTTGGCGGGAAAGTCCATTTTAAAAGTATGAAATTATTAAAAAAAAAATATTTCCATTGGAGAAGCAATAAAAATACGGAATAACTTTTAATATGATATTATGTAATTAAATAAACGTTTTTTTCAAAGCTGTCGTACAAATTTCTGATTTGATGCATACAAAATACAAACCTGTGACGTCATAACTCAGTAGTCTTTTGTATGAAGCGTTTTCGGGAAAGTCCAAAATTGAGATTTTCAAATTAATATATCTCAAGAGATTTTTGATTTAATTCTTTCATCTATGGTTATATTCTTGAGACGTCCCTACATATCAAACCGAAAAAAAATGTTGGTCAAATAGCCTATTGCAGATTTATATTACCAAAAAGGCAGCTAACATATAAAAATATACATCAAGGGTCAAGTCGTTGCTGTTCATATGAAAATACTTTTAATTTAATTCTGAAGCTTACTTTACTATTGAGTAGTCGAAATGGTGGAGGTATGTCGTTCCAACATTTACTGCTTGATGTCGAAAGCTGCTGTCAAAAGCGGCGGTTCTATGAGATTAACCGGCTAGCAAAAAACTCAATCACTGATGATTTATTTGATGAAGGAAATTTTTACTTTGAGTATTAATCTTCACTAAATCAGATAGAAAACAAACAAATTGCAATATCTACATGGTAACATTTTTAATGTAGAAATATTATTTAATAATAAATTAAATATTATACTGAATTACGAGTCACTTGCGTAATTAAGTCAGTAAATATTGTTGATCTTACACAGCTGCTGTCTGCTTTTGCTTAAATGCTCGACAAAAAATGGGCAGCTGCATGCCGACACTCGCCTTGATGAAATATTACGTTTGAGATCGACTCTGATGTATAAATGAAAAAAATGTTTTTTTTTAATTATTAACCTAACATTCCATTTAAAAATTCCAACGTCCAGTGGCTTATTTGTGCAAATGAATAGAAATTTATGGATAATATTAAATTATTCCACAAAAAAACCTGATTTACGCATCAAATTAATCTCATCGCACATCAAAACTTGCATTTGATGTAGGTATCAATAAGGTTTGCAATGAATTTATTTGATGTTAAGTTAAATAGTATCCGAAATTTATTAGTCGCATATAACTATAGTTAAGTTGTATAATGATCTAACAGCTGCTTTTTCATTTATTTTATGATTTATTAATTGTTTCAGGTTTCGTTTAAAAACACATCTGCGGACTCACACAGGAGAACGCCCATACTCATGTCCACACTGTAATAAGAACTTTTCACTTGCACAAAATCTTAAAGTGCATATAAGAGTTCATACGGTACACAATGATTATATATTTTTAATAGTGAAAGTAAAGTTGTTTGCCTGTATCATCTACTGCTGGATATAGACTTTCTCTAATTCCTTCCATGATTAGTGATCCTCTGCTTTCCATATCCAGTCACTTCTGGCTGCTTATGAAGTGACTAGTATTACTGTCATCGTCATCATCATCAGGTCATTTTAGTCTCCACTACAGGAGCACGACCCTCTCTCGTCCGTAACAGACGGAAGGAGGATTTGGCCTACACTCCCCACACTGGCCAGACGAGTTAGGGAAGCCTAATCGATGTTTTATAATGTATTTCCCTTAGTGGCCTTGTACGACATCCACGGGAAGAGACGGAGTGATTCTATTCTAGTCTGCCGGAAACCACACGGCCAAAATCCACGGGAAGAGAGAGAGTATTACTGTACCATAGACAATTTCTTTGTGTATATTGGAGTGTACCACTTCTGTGGCTCACCACAATCTGGCTGATTTGGCTCTAAAGCCAAAGCCAACCTCACCTACACGTGGTGCACCATGCTGACTAGCGAAAGAGGTTCTGGCAAAAGAGGTGGGGTACAGTGTATTTGTAAGCTGCCTGAGTGGGGAACCTCACAGAATACCATAGTCAAATAACAATTCCGTTGAGGGTTGTTGTGTTCCTACAATTGATTGAGGTTATAGAAAGGAAGAAATTGCTACGTTGGATACAGGGGAGGCGGCGCACTAGCGATATTTCATATTGCGAGCATTAATATGGCTACGGTAATCGCATCACATCAGGCGGACCGTAAGCTGACCGTGACCTTTTGCGAAAGATACATTCTGCGAAAGAGGCAATATGAGAAAGATACATTTTACTACCAGTAGACATTCTGCGCCTTGTAAGCCGAAAAGAGTCTTGTAAAAGATTATTCATAATTCTCCTAGAAAAATCTTCAGTTTTTATGTTGTGATTTTTTCAGGGTGAAAAACCACTGCAATGTTCCATATGTGGCGAATCATTCGCCCATTCCGCGGGGCTAGCAGCGCACAAACGCAAGCACACAGGCCAAATGCCGTATAGATGTGTATTGTGCCCGCGGACGTTTAGAACTGTTGGCCATTTGCAATATCATATAAGGTATTTTTTTTTTGAACACTGCATGAGACAGGTCTGGGGTGGTGTATTCCAAGTGGCGATTTTAATTATCTCAACATTGTGGCTAAGCTTCGTCTGATGGTAAGCGAAAGTACGAAAAGAGGAGCCCAAAGTGAGAAGGGAGAATGATGTGTGCCGGTAAAGTGTTCCACATTTTAATGGTTTGACAGAGGTTGGAGTTGCCACCCTTTTCACGAATCAGTATATCGAACTTTTTAAAGTTCTTAACTTGACTTCTAGCTTTAGAGAAGTAAAATAATCATACATCGATACATTATTATCATTCTAGCCCTGTATTAAGTTTCAAGTATTTATGCACCATGATATTTGAAAAGATCTAGATCTAGGGCGCAAGGCAAACAGGACACTGGTGTCCAGAAATAGAACTACTTACTACTATCACAGTATAAGAAATAGTACTACAGTATGGCTACTACCTGCCGCTCTCACAAGGCGACCTCACCTACCCTCGGAGTTGAATGCGGAACCCTTCGGAAGGGCTGCAACGCAACACCGCGTTTTACAAATGTTCGTTCATAGTATTCTCTATAGAGTAGAGAATACTTCCTATTCTCAAATGAAATTTTAAATTGTAAAATGATTTATTACTTATTACGGAAACACTCCCATTGTTCATTCGACATTTGATTTGACAGTTTGATGTTTTTGAAATTATTGAAAGTTGAATGTTGATTTTTATACCATACTAGCGGCCCGGTACGTGAAAAATTTTATTGGAACATCAAATTCATTTATTCAAACAAAAAAATATTTTATTAATTGCTAGCTATTTTAAAATGTAATCCAAAACATTTGGATAAACAATATTTTTTGTTTTTCCATTTTGAGCATGAATAAACAAACGGCTGGGGGTACCGACTCTGGAACAGGCAACATAAAGTCGAAGCACTGTCAACACTGAAAAAAGTTTCAATTTGACAGCACAATCCCCATCTGAAAAAAGTTTCAATTTGACAGAAAAATCCCCATTAGCAAAATGAACCGCCATTTATTGAATTAATTTGTTACAAAAAATGTGATAAATGAAGAACCGCTCTACCGATTTTGTGCAAACTTCACATAAACCATCTACTAAATAGTCCGAACAAAGCCTAAACATTTGGTTTGGATAGGTGAGCCCGTACTTGAGTTATAAAATTACAACGAAAATTGGCATTGATTTTTATATATATAGATTTCAATGGACAATCACGACATTAAAAGTATACAAATTACAACCCGCGTGACACATTTAGTGTACCACTGTAAAAGTAACTGGATTTAGTCCAAAGTTATAATCACAATTATTCGAAATAAATGTTTAAAAATACTTATTAATACCTTATTGTACCTACAATATTGAAAGTATAATGGCTTACATCACAGTGCGAGGTACCTACTTTGCTATATGCAGTCATCACATACATCCCGGGGCCTGTTTATGTAGTAGTTTTTTGTATGGAGTGGCCAGGGCGTGCTGCTACTGTATATTTGAACAATTATTGTACGAAGCTCCTCATTACCTATTGAGCTCTTAACTTATCTCTTTTGCATGTAATGCTCCCTAGAAAATATAGGGTTGCATATTAATAAATAAATAAATAAATATTGTCAGACAAATTACACAGCGCCATCTAGCCCCAAAGTAAGCGAAGCTTGTGTTATGGGTACTAGACAACTGGTAAACATACGTAAATACATTTTTTTTTTGTAAATACATACTTATGATACATAGAAAACACCCAGACCAAGACAAACAGACATGTTCATGCACACAAATGTTTGTCCTGTGTGGGAATCGAACCCACGAGCGTTGGTGTCGAAGCCGCGTCATTGACCGCTACGCCACCGAGCTCGTCATTATTTATTATTATACGAGGGGAGGCCAATAAGTTCGCGGAATGGAGGGGTTGATGGGGATAAATTTACCCGTCCAGGTAGGCACTAGTTAAGCACCTCATTAAGAGTATATATACCAAGTTTGAACCTAATCGTGTCATTAACTTTTGAGTTATCGACCTGCAAACAACTAAATCGGGAAGAAGTCAGCCAGTATGGAGAAAATTGAACACCGTGCCGTTATTAAGTTTCTTACCAAGCAAGGAAAATCCGCTCAGACGATTTTTCAAGAGCTGTTAGCGGTTTACGCGGACTCTGCCCCTGGTAAAACCATGGTTTACAAGTGGCATGGTCTTTTCAAACAAGGAAGGGAGTCCATTGAAGACGACCCCCGCTCCGGACGGCCAATTGAGGCCACCACACCGGAAATCGTCGAAAAAGTAGAAAAACTTGTATTGGAAGATGCCCGACTGAAGAAGAAGCAACTTGCAGCAATGGTTGGAGTATCCGAATCAAGTATTTTAAATATCCTACATCATCATCTTGGGATGACTAAAGTCAGTGCAAGATGGGTTCCGAGAATGCTCACGCCACTTCAAAAACGCGAGCGTGTCGAGTGCTCTCACCAGTTTCTGGAGCTCTGTGGAGAGAGAAAGGAAGAAGTTATGGCCCGGATTGTTACTGGAGATGAAACCTGGGTTCACCACTATGAACCTGAGTCGAAGCAAGAGTCGATGCAGTGGCATAAAAAAGGCACACCTCCTCCAAAGAAGTTCAAAGTGTCACAATCGGCCGGAAAGATCATGGCGACTATCTTTTGGGATACAGAAGGTATTTTACTGATCGATTATAAAGAACGTGGTGCGACTACAACGGGACAGTACTACGCTTCTTTACTGGAAAGATTGAAAGAAGCCATTAAGAAAAAAAGAAGAGGAAAACTGTCAAAAGGTGTGCTCCTTTTGCACGACAATGCACCCGTCCACACGTGCCATGTTGCGACGGCTGCCATTCACCGATGCGGCTTTGAACAATTAAACCACCCACCATACAGTCCAGACTTGGCCCCCAGTGACTATTATTTATTTCCAAAAATGAAGAAAGAGCTGCGTGGAAAGAAATTTGACGACGATGATGAAGTCAAGTCGGCAATTTCGGCCTATTTTGACACCAAAGACAAATCATTTTTTTTCGATGGTATAAACAAGCTATTTGAGAGATCCGAAAAATGTATTAGGGTTAAAGGAGAATATATTGAAAAGGAAAAATAATTTGGTGTTTAATTTCAACCTCCTTCTCTCTCATTCCGCGAACTTATTGACCTCCCCTCGTATATTGAGTCCGACTAGGGAACTAACTCCACCTCACAAAAGATCACAGAGCCAAATAGTAATAGTGAGAGTGAAGTTAGTACATTATGAGGACATGCGTTAGCAATGGAGGTGCCAGCGCGCGGGCAATACTTGTATTGCAAGCTCCTGTAGGCTACAATAACAGCTTTGATCAGGCGGGTGGTACTTATTTGGCACGCGATGTGGTATAAAAAATAATCACTCAAAATTTCTGAAACGATATATGTATATGTTTTTTTAGGAGACATACAGGCGAGAAAAACTTTGAATGTGACTCTTGTGGACGAGCGTTCATAACACGAGGTGATTTGAAGCAACATCTCTTGACACATACTGGTGCGAGGCCCCACGTGTGTTGCGTTTGTGGCATGCGGCTCACTCGCGCCTCCCACCTTAAGCGGCACATACAACGAGCACATGATTCCCAAAAACCATTCGCCTGCCCTCGCTGCCCTATGAAATTCATACAGAAGTTAGATTTGGAAAAACATAAAAAGAAACATTCTGTCACAACGGAAAAGCAACACTGAACATAGGGTTGCCAACTTTTATTTACAAGAAAAACAGTATATTAAAAGCTGCGTAGCAAAAGAAATAGTATAGTAAGGCCCAGTGCATGCGGAGCAGTACAATAAACAGTGCTATGGTCAAATGAAGTTTTTTTTCAACAGTATTAAAGCAAAGAAAACAGTATAATACTGTTTTTAACAGTATGGTTGGCAACCCTAACTGAACATAAGGATCAACAAAAAAATCAGTTATTTTTGTATATTATTGTTAGTTTATGTAAGTTGTCACCAGATGGCGCTGTCGCTAAACCTGTTGAATGTAAATCGCGTTAAAGGTGCGATTGTGCATATTGTATTGGTTAAATTTAAATTATTGTGATACTTTACAGTTGTTTCATTTATTTATACTTGAATTATTGAAGCTACATAAAAATGTAGTTCTGTTCTGTTAGTAAAATATTTTTTAATCATAATTAATTTGATGTCGTATATCATATGGTGGTAACTATCTATCTTCCACCCGCGGCTCTTCCGCGTTTACTTTTCTTTTTTAATAAAACGTATCCTTGAGAATATGATGATTTTATGAGTTTTTGCACGATGCTATAGGCATCGTTATATAGTAAAAAGAATTCGTTTCTCCACGTCATAATAAAAATAGAGAAGTAGGAGAACTCAAGCCCCGAGCGGGAGATGATAGCCTAAACACGTAGGGCTGTCGCTTAATAGTTTATTCAACCGTCAAAAATACTTAGTCAATCTCTATTATACAAAATTAAGTAAGGTACAAAATATAAAATTAAGTAGGGTAAGTGTTAGGGATCTGTAACAAAAAGCCGGCCAAGTGCGAGTCGGACTCGGTCACGAAGGGTTCCGTACCAAAAACGACACACAATCACGTTTGTTGTATGGGAGCCCCCCTTAAATATTTATTTTATTCTGTTTTTATTATTTGTTGTTATAGCGCCAACAGAAATACATCATTTGTGAAAATTTTAACTGTCTAGCTACCACGGTTCATGAGATACCTACAGCCCTTGGTGACAGACGGACAGACAGACGAACACCGGAGACTTAGTAATAGGGTCCCGTTTTTACCCTTTGGGTATGGAAATCTAAAAAGAATAAAAATAATTATTTATTTTGTACATACACCAGGAGTGACTGCAACTTTTTCATTACCTACATTTTAATGCATGCTTACTCAGTGACAAACGAGCAGACAGCCCACCTGATGGTGAGCGGTAACTGTCGCCCATAACATCCACGATTCACGCATTCAAGCTGTTGGCTACAAAAATGCAGAATCGCAGGTGCGTTGTCCTTCAAACCGGAACACAAAACACAACAATGCAAGCATTGTTGCTTGGCGGCAGAAATAGATAAGGCAGTGGTCCTCACCCAGGCCACAGTATTACTATTTTTCATACAGTAGGGAATCGCCTTTAACGTGGCACGATGCCGCCGCCCGCGTAGGTATCCACGCGGTCGTTCGCCGATATGCAAGGGTTGTCACAAAATTCGAAATCAAATAATCTTTAATATTTTTATAATCATTTATCAACAAGAATATAATATACATATTTACAAATGTTGCACTGCTAAATATTTACGTGAAGGTTTATTTTTAGATTTCAATTTTCTATCATTAAATTTAACAATATAATGAATTCGCATTCGGATAAACAATTTGATCATGAAAATATGGGGGAAACATAAGCATGGCTGTGATATAAACTGTACTTGTTTTAATAATATCTACCTATAATTTATCTAAAAATATTGTTTCCTACAGCACCTGGTTGGTGTTGGTATGTTAACTTATTATGGCGAAGACAAAAGTCCCTATGTTCATACGTAACTAATAAACGGCTGAACCAATTTTGATTAGTTGTAAAATTTTTCTTTATTGCGCCAGTGTCACGGAGTATATCAAAATTTAAAAAAAAATAGCGGATTTCTGGTGCCAGCCAAGTTGATGTAGATACCAAACAATTAACGATTTAAATTTGATTACGACTTTACTCACTTCATTTTCGCAAGATACTTAATAATAGAAACTAGGAATATCAATACCCAAAATGCAATGACTGGATAGCAAAATTTACTGTATATATATAACTAAAATGTGTAAAATAAAAAAGTAAATAAAAATTATCAAAAAACGTGATTGCTTAAAAAAATTTAGAAAAAGAAACTAGCCCTGAAACAAAGATCTTAACTACTAGGTATGGATAGGCCATTCTAAGGAGATAATTTGTCACGAACCGATGAGTCATTTGGCTTTTCGACAGCGAAAATAATAAATATGAGAGTGTAAGTTAAAAATTGGTGTCCCATTTGTTTATAAAGTTTATAGTGTACATTTACGTAACATAAACATACACATAGGTTCGTCCCACACACAGCACGTGCATATAGTCGCAGAGACAAATTTTATGTTAGAAATGGCACAGCCATACGTAGTAATTAATATCTTTGCCCAGAAATCTTGAATATAGGTGAATATAGAACCTTGTCTTTTTCTGTCGGTTTAAATAAAATCATAACAGTTGGATATTAGACAAATACCTACTCCTTCTGTGTCCGACTTCCCAACTATTAAGAAGGTGTAAACATAATAATTACACTTTGGGCAAGAGCATGCGCCGTAAAGAATATATATACCTACATATTTACACTTGAAAACCCCGCTAGGTTGGAGTTCGAGTTACGAAGTACTTAACTATTTAGTCATCTGTCGTTGGAGCACAAGAATTCGGTTATTTGTTGTATACTTATAGTTGGAGTACCTTGCACTTCACCAACAATATAGCTACATACATTTCAACAAAGACAAAGTAGGTAGGTTTTTACGAAATTATAGAAAAAACTTACCTTGCGTCACGGGGAAATCTATAAAATTTTAAATTCTTGGTGTGTTCCGACATCGAGTTACAACCGTATACAGAACAATTTGTATTCACCGTCATAATAAATAGGAATCACTGAACGTAAATTAAAAAAAACGTTTAAAACACTCAGTACGCGCACGTGACTGCCTTTCACGGTGGCTCCCACAAACTACGCTTGTTTGTGGGACGCTGACCGCACCGCCCGCTTCTCCGCGGGTTCCCCTCCCTTGCTCTGCGCAAGTACCTTCGCTTCCCAACTGTATGCTTTTAAAACTGTGCCCAGGCGGACTCCTACCATTTGATAAAACCTACTTCATGTTATCTGTTTAGTGATTTCTTTTTTTTTTTATACTACGTCGGGTGGCAGACAAGCGTACGGCCCGCCTTATGTGAAGCGGTTACCGTAGCCATATTAACGCTCGCAACATAAAATATCGTTCGCGCGCCGCAACCTCCGCTGCCAACGCAGCATCTCCTTGCATTCTGGTGACCTCACTCACTCGCAGGAACACAACAACCCTCAAGGGAATTGTTATTAAGCTGCAGTATTCTGTGAGGTGGAGGTACATTCCCCAGTCGGGTAGCTTACAATTACGCTCCCTACCTCTCTTTTCGCCAGAGCTTCGTTTGTCAGTTGGCTTTGGTTCAAAGATGATGATGAACTTCTTACACCCCATTTGAAAAATTACGGTCTAAATAGGAATACGATTAATTAAAACGTAGCTTTACTGAATCATAATATTTATTCAAATAATCTAAATTATTATGAAAATTTATTTTTATTAAGTACCTATTATATATTATTTTTTACACTAAACTATTTTTAATACTTTTTAATTTACACACTTATCATGTGATTATTAGGAGTGTCGGTGGCCGAATGGTTAGGGTATCCGACAAATTGTTATTGAGACATCCATGAACACTGCAATGTTTTTATGGCTAGTCGACTTTCTAGCCATCTTTAACGAATTTGTAGTTATATACGACGTAAGTAGGTACTTAAATGTTCAAATTATTAACGAACGTCAGCGCAGGCGCGAATCTTGCGCGGTTTTGCGTACGGCGCAGCTCCGACCCCGACTGGCGCTCCATATAACCTCCTATAAATGTTGTCAGTGTGTGCGTGCGACGGCCATACGTACGGGCGCGCTCACATACAAACCGCGCTCGGTGCGTTTGTATGAAGTTACCTTACTTCTCTATTTATACTATGTCCACGTTCACTCGGAGCCTCGCCGAGTTCAATCTATTCAACTTCGCTTCGGGATTATAATGGACGCAGTTTCCTTAAATATACATTTGATGCGATTCATTATTACGCCGCCGCTCTCTCTAAATGAGCGGGTCGATTTCAAACATCGAGTTGAGGTACACTGCGCTTTTGGTCTGAATATCTGCCAACATTATGTGGCAATACCATTGACCTTCGATTTTTCCCTGACGAGTATTTTATTAAACTATATTTTTGTATTTAGTTTTATGTACGTATTATTTTACCATCTACAAAATGTGTGTATCGTAATCAATCATACCTGAATCTGAATTTACTGAGCACAAACGGTGTTTGAGAAACGGACTGTCATCAAATATTTCCGATTCAGTGTAGGGATGTGACTTTCTACATAAAAATCGATTTTTAGTTAATCGATTATTTTTTTAACATGAAAAATAATCGATTTTGTGATATTAATCGTTTTTTTCCTAATTGTCAATAAATTTCAAAATAACGCATTAATTATTGTTTTAATAATAGTTTTATTATATAAAAATAAACATCAGATATTAAAAAAAATTAAATGATCGACACAAATTAATGTTTTAGTAATAATCAACATCCTAATAGGATCTAGGTACTGTCGGAAGACCAGCTCTGCAGTGGTATCTGTGCAGTAATAGTTAACAAAATTAAACTATTGAAATACAAAAAATACCTAGAAATCTGTTGGCAATGAGTTCAGGAACAAAAGCTTCTCGAATCTTCAACGAATGACATAATCAGCCGAATGGGTTAAATAGTACTTACTAGCCGGGTCAGCAGTAGAAAAATCGATTTTAATTGAATATAAGAAATAATAGATTATTTTTTCACATCCCTAATTCAGTTAAGGGCTCAAATAATCGAGCTGGATCTCTATCTCGATCGGCATGTTGCGAACGGCAGAGTCCGTCCTCGGCGGTAAATTGAGAAAGTCAGATGCTTTTTGCATTCCCCAATCGAAAGAAGACTTTTTATGGTTCCGGTTACGAACATATAGGGTATCACACTGTCCATCCACCGTTGTAGGCGTAAAAATACCGTGATATCTGAGCACAGAGCTATAAACATAGTGTAAGTATTATAGGATCCCCGTAATTTCGGAATCAGAATTAAAATTAATCCTTAGTAGAATTAGAAGAAAAGTGCTATTTTAAAATATAAACTTTTGGTTAACCGATTGCTTTCAAAATTAATATCTGTGGATTCTCGCAGTGTCGAAAAATGTCCCACTACCAGAATTGGAAAAAGGGCCGCCATTTTTCATCTTTATAGGGACTGATTGTTTTTGAAATTGATATCTGATTATCCGCGGTGGCTCGGCATTCACTACCTATAAGGACTCCCGAAATGTCAGGAAAGATCGGTCGAGGGCAACACCTTATTATTATATTTTTTTTGGTATAGCTAAATGATGGCGATGATGCTGCTGTTCGGGATGGAGAGAAATCCAACAAATCAAAAATCATAAAAAATGGGCCCTGCTGTTCATGATTTATAACTTGGTTTTATACTACGACTGGTGGCAGACAAGCATACGGCCCACCTGATGTGAAGCGGTTACCGTACCCCAACCCGTTTGGCCAGCGTGGGGAGTGTAGGCCAAATCCTCCTTCCGTTTAGGACGGACGTGAGAGGGTCGTGCTCCTGAAGTTCCACTTCAGGAGCACGACCGGTCAGTCAGCAGTGTGCACCGCGTGCAGGTGAAGTTGGCTTTGATTCAAAGATGTTGATGAACCACTTAAACCCATATACACATATATATATTGTGTAGAAATACCCATTATCTTTGAGTATAAATCGACTGGAGATGCCATACGCGGGCGATCCCCTCCGGCAAAGTACATTGGTCAACTGGTCATACACGTTATATAAAACTACTTAAAGTCGCTTCACCGTCATATTGCATCGCTCCGTGTCGCGTGATTTTTCTCTCCAAAAATGGTGAGTTGTGCAGTATTATCGTGCAAAAGACGATCTGATAGCTTAAATTCGCAACAAGATCGCGTTTTCTATCTTAAGTAAGTATTTTTAATAACTATTAAATGTGTATTAAAGTACAATCTCCATTTAAAGTAAAAACCGTTGCGATACGTAAACGACAGAGAAATGTAAACATGAATACAGTGGTACAGGCTTTAGGGATGTGACAAAGTCAAAAAAGCGATTCAACATTTGAATGAATCATTCACTCATTCAATTACTGCAGTTCGTATAATAGTCAGATTTTTATTAGATATTGTATTAAATAGTAGGTATAGATGTATGTTACATTTAAATCTTGTAAGGTGAATTAGAAAAATTACCTTTCTCTGGACATACGATGTTGAAATTTTGTCTGAAAATGAAAAGAATTGTTGGCTAAAAAAAAGTAGGTAAAAGCAATACATTTAGTGTGGGACTATGAGTGTATACGTTATACAGCTACTATTATTCATAGGCTTTATTTAATATAATTGTATTTCCTTTTAGATTTCCAAAAGATCCCTATATAAAAGAAAAATGGAGAAAATTTTGTAATGACGAAAATGATTCCTGGAAACCTACACATACAAGTGTTATCTGTTCGGAGCACTTTACCATAGTAAAAATAGAGAAGTAAGGTAACTTCATACAAACGCACCGAGCGCGGTTTGTATGTGAGCGCGAAATCAATTGACAATATTTCATGTTCTCAAACAGGGTTTTGTCCAATAAAATTAAATAAAGGATAAGAAATTATTTAAGCAACTGTATGAAGGGATACAAGTGCGTAGCTGGGTTTTTAGATGGGCGTACGCTCTTTTCTTGAAGGTTGTTTCCACTGACCTCTATACTACAAGTACGTACATAGTCCAGCGTACTCGTATAATAGAAGACAGTGGTTGTATCAGCCCGGTGAAACCGCGGGCGACAGTTCATACCACAGTTTAGCTGCACGAGAGTGCTAATGACACATAGACACATAAATACAGACAGACATACATACAAACAAACATATTTTTTGAATAATATCTTTAATGTACAGTATTTTCACTTTTACAATTTTATAATAAATAGTATAAGACAATTCAGTTCATTCATCAAACTGATTTGACTCATTCTTCAGATGTGCCCCATCACTAACTTTTTCGTATGTGTGCTGCATAGTTACATGAAAACGGTGTCTGTGGGCGGGTAATTTTTGATGTGTTGATTTTTTTTGTAGTGTGCGTTTATCGCAACAGCAAAATTTGTGTATGCGAGTTAACTACATCTTTTGGTGGTGTGCTGTACGTGTTTACCTCGCCCCCCGCTAAAAATGGTGAAAAAATTTGTTCGAAGAGTTTCGTTATGGCACCTCCAGTCGATTTATACTCAAAGACCCATTATATACATATTATTATATATATTGTGTAGAAATACAAAAGTCGAGTCCTAAAAACTAGTATCCAGTATCGTAAAACTATTTAAAAAAAACACACGTCACATCGTCACAAATTCCGATTAATTCTTTCCTTTTCGAATTTTGAAATTCGCTAACGTCTGTTTTACTTTGTTGTCTTAGTTCGTTCGACTGTTTAAGAATTTGTGGAAATTGTGACGAGGTGTATAATATTTTATTCGATTAAAACTTAATGAAGTGTTGTTTACCCATAAAATCCAAGTTTTGGTATTTACATTCGCCCAGAATATAAGAATCTAGTCCTTGGTGGACAATAGTCGGCATTATGTCTGGAAGAGAGAATATCTATTATTCCGAGAAATACTACGATGAAGAGCACGAATACAGGTAATTAATAGTATAAATGCTAAGTAATTATTTAGTTATATAAGATAAATTTTACTAGACAAATTTTATAACCTACTGTCTATTGTACGTTGGACTATGACTGTATTTTGTGACGTTTGTATTCAGTGGATTATTTCATAGGTAACATACGTACTTATTTTAACGTTTCCCATTTCAGATTATTATAACTTGCCACTCTTGTCTGATTGTCCGGGTGCATCAGCCTCTTGTAACATTTTCAGTTAGAAAATTAGTAAATATAACGGCAAACAATCCTATCTACTAAATACATTTTGCATGAATCTGCTGTGAACAATGAAAAAAGAAAAGTTTATGTAATGACTAGTTCTGTCTTCCAAAAAAAGTTTTAGCTTTATACTTTTAGATGGTAATTTAGTGTGTCATTTGGAGGTATCAAGTTGAAATTAATATAAAATACTCAGGGCTGAAATCCCTTGGATCTGTGAAAGAACCAAACTACTAAACCAGACCACATATTTTCATAAGAAAGAAAATCAAAATGTATAGAGTATATTATATTGACCAGCGTTTTTTAATCTAATTAACATTTCACGTAATGACATTACAGGCATGTAGTGCTGCCTAAAGACATGGTGAAACTGGTACCCAAAAACCACCTGATGTCTGAGCAGGAGTGGCGCAGCATTGGAGTCCAGCAGAGTCATGGTTGGGTTCATTACATGACACATCAACCTGGTTAGTATTACAGCTCTACCTTACCCGGACACCATAGCGACATCGCCGGCCACTTATCCAAACAATTCATATATATAGTACTAATTGGCTATGTTACCACACCATCGCCAAGTGAGTTAGCTACCATAAATTTCAATTTAAACTGTTTTGAATTTGAATATGTGGACGGCGATGTTGCTATAGCGTCTTAGTGAGACATAGGCCTTATTATCACATGAACCTACTCTTGCAAACATTGTAATACACTAAGTGTGATCAAGGAGTGTTGCTACTACTGTGTGAGTGGTATCAATCATATGGGGCACCTGGGCTAGGCTAGTCTAGGGCTAGGCCAGACCTCTATAGTTATATGAAAATTGTTTTAAGAGACTCGTAATAATTTAAAAAAAATATATATTTCTAGACATTTGCAGATTTTGAAAAATATTGGTATTTGTATCTTCAATAGATACTTTTTCTTCTTTTGATTTTTTTTTAGTTATGTTTTTCAAATACACTAAAAGTAGTGGGCAAGAGCTAAAGCTAGCTTAGATTATTTTTAATTGACTGAAAGACAAGGTGTGATATGTTTTTAGAGCACATTTATGTATGTACGTGGATGTCTTTAGCATGCTCTACAGCCTAAATCGCTTGACGAATTTCAACATATTAGGTGCCATTAAGATTTGACTTTGATTTGACATAGGGTATATTATTTCATTATGGCTCCGCGATAAAGTTGGAGAGTAAAAACAAAAAAAAATATATAATTTTGCAGTCAGGATTTTACTCGCTTATTGATTTCTTGTTTGTTACCATGGTTTGTGATCAAGTGTAGTGTGTAAATAGAATTGTTAAATTTCTTATATTTTATTTCAGAGCCCCACATCCTCTTATTCAGAAGAAAGATAACCACACCACCTGAGAAGAAGTAACTCAGCCACGTAGTGAACAAGTTGTACAGGTCTCTCTTGTGATTAGTTTTATTGGTAGCATAAGTTTTAGCCCATGACAAACTGTCCGATTTTATCATTATAATGTAATGTAATGTTTTTAGATATATACTAATGATTATTGTATTGTATACACAAATAATTCAATCAATCATGCACTTTAATAATGTTCTATCAAGTTCCCAATAGTATATACCATAATCTGCACTACTTTGTGCCTCCAGTTCATACATATTACTGCTAGGCGGCACCCACCCACTGTGTAAATAGTCTAGATATAATTGCATGTAAGTTTTAGATTGACATCATCATACACTTTCTTATTTGCTACTATTATTCCGAAATTTCAAAGTGCTATTTTATGTAGGTACTTCAGTTTGCCTTAGGATATTTTTTCAAATTTAATAATATAGTAAAAATGTTCATAAGGACCCAATGGCATGAAGAATTAATTTCATTTTACAGATTCAGTTTGTTATGGGCATTATGATCGTCAATCGGTAAATTAAGTTTCATTGCATAATAATCAGTCATTAAAATTTAAGTTATTAAGTCTTTGTTGCACCGTTCAAGATTTGTACATCATTTGCATCGGGCGTGTGGCCTGGAGTAATCAACCAATCAAGTAAAACCTACCGCCTGCTGCAAACTGTAGAATAGTCTAGTGTCAATTGTGTTTAACTTAGCGGGCAGAAACCCTGAAGGTTTACTGATAAAGCTAAAAATGTTTGTTAACAACTTAAACCTAAGACCTATTTTTGAGAATATTCGATATGAATCGGCTTCAGCTTAGGCGGTAGCGCCCCAGATATGCGTGGAGTGAACAATGCAATTGGTTGATTGTTATAGGCCACAAACCACAGGCGTGAAATGAACCGTGCGCACAATTGTGCCATCCCTACAGTTACATTTGTGGACTGACTTCAACATATTTATGTTTCACTCATACACCTTTAAGTATCTTATGTGTAAAAGAAGAGACCATGACAATATGGGGTGTAAGTGGCTCGCCATTATCTTAGGAGTCAAAGCCAACCTCACCTGCACGTGGTGCACCCTGCCGATTAGCTAACGGGGCCCTGGCAAAAGATCAAAAGATAGGTAGGTCACATCGAACCCGATTGGGTAGAGTATGTCCACCTTACAGTAAAGGTAAATAAACAATATGTTTAAGAAGGTTTCTGTGTAATGAGTGAATTGTGATAACAGCGTGGTTGTCAGCGCACGAGCATTAGCTCCATAATTACTGGCATATACAAGTATATAAATTGTATAGACTCGGATATAATTTTTACGTTTTAGTATGCTTTTTTTTGGAACCGTGCTATAAAGGTCTAGAAATACCTGAAATTATTGTAATTTCGGGTAATTCTAGGCCTAGAGTGATATTTTTAAAGAGATGGGAAGCCTAACATGGTAAGGGTAAAGTAAACTATTAATTCTCAGAGTTTCAAATGTGGTCTCTACTTTTACATATAGGCATTGTTTAAGCTTCTTGTCCACTGTTTATATGAAACTACAATGAATTGAGTAGCAATGCAGAGCTACCTTATCTATCACTTACTATTTCACAATAGAGTGCAGCCAGACTGTGCGGACTAATAGGCTTGTGAACATTTTTTATTCAATTTGTTATATATGGACGTCACAACAAATCCATAGGTGTATGTATGAATTGCTTCCATGGCATAAAAACCTAAGAGACACGGTAACTTGAAAAGACACATTTTGGAATCCGGAAATCGTTTTTCTTATGGCAATTTTTGAAGTAAAAACTTCTTTAGCGACGATGTGCATTTTTGGGATGGGTAAAAACTTGCGTCAGTCACGTGGCCTGAGGCCTGATCGAAAATTCGTAAGACGGAGGGAGAGTAGACCGCCGGCGCGGCGTAGGAGAGGAAGTAATATCCCCCTCTCTTTCTACCGCGAAAATGTATGCCTGCTCCTGCTGTTATTTTTAATGTAATATAAATTGTCATGTTTGTGTACGATATCGCAATAAATTGTAATTGTATTTTACCACATAAATGATAGTACTTCCTCCTCCTCGAGTCGTGTTCCTCATTGTTGAGGGTCGTGACCTCTCATGATCCTCGTACGGACAATATTACGCCATTTGTGTCTGTCTGTTGCGGTATGGATGGCCTCGCAAATTGTGGTGTCGAGTGTAGATCGAATTTGATCAGACCAACGCATCGGACTCCGTCCCCTAGGTCGCTTTCCCTCAACCTTGCCGGTTATCAATAGTTTTTCGAGGTTGTCTCCGCTTTTCCTAGCAATGTGGCCAAAATACTCGAAAACCCTGCGAAGACATGTGGTGGAGAGTCTCGTGTGGATTTTGATTTCTTCGAGTATTGATGCGTTGGTCCTGTGAGCTGTCCATGGTATATGTAGCATATGTCTCCAACACCACATCTCAAAAGCATCAATGCGCAAACGGTCGGCCTTCCTTAACGTCCATGTTTCAGCTCCGTAGAGCAGGATAGAGAACACCAAGGCTTTGACTAGTCTGATCTTGGTGTTTCGAGAGATGTTCCTGTCTGTCCATATACGATTGAGCTGTCTCATGGCAGACTTTGCCATTCCAATACGCCTCCGCACGTCCCGTTCACAAGAACCATTATTAGTTATAAGGGAACCCAGGTAAAGAAATTCATCCACTGTGTCCAGGTTTAATGCACCAGTAATTTCCCGCTCCCCGCTCCGGTCCACCACCATGATCTTGGTTTTAGCCCTATTAATGACCAGACCCATTTCTCCGCTAATACGCTCCACTCTCTCCAACAGGGCGATCATTTCAGCTTCGCCAGTTGCAAAAAGTGTCGTGTCGTCAGCGTAACGCAGGTTGGTGATCTTTTTACCCCCCACAGACACACCACCATCCCAATTCTCGAAAGTACGTCTCATTATGTATTCTCCGTATATGTTGAAGAGAATGGGCGAAAGGATGCATCCCTGCCTTACGCCTTTTCCGAAAATAAAGGGCTTGGAGTGAGTCTTGTCCACCCTGACGACCCCCACACTCTGATAAATTAAGAATAGTTTATTTAATTCTGATAGTACTTATAAACTGATAAATAAACCAATTCGTGCGAAATTATACCCTAACCATTCCAAAATACACAACGTTAATGTTCAAGTTTTCACTTCTGCCGGCATTCCCGGAGTGCAACCCGTTTTTTTTAACAATTTTCTGATATAATGGACTTTCCCACTAAACTTTGATGGACCATAAAACACGTCGGACATAAGTTATTAAAATTTTAATATCACAAATCTTTCTAGATATGTGTATTTTACGATTAAATTTAATAGTTTTTATAATTTTAAAACATTGTTTACAAGCCTATCCTAGTAGGTATGCCATTAACACCCGCAATAATTTATTATTTGAAATTACCTGTGTAGATATAAGAGTTCGAAGCCAGTGTTTCTTCTAGCGCTTGAAATCCACACCAGACTAGTAGGCAGTAATTAATTTGAATTATTACATTTCAGTATTATTGAGGGACTTGTTACCATAGTACTAATTCTCAATCTCTCTTCTAGCAATAATTCTCAAAGTTCTCCAAATACTTACCTATTATTTGAAAATTCTTTTCTTCTATTCTTTATTTCTGTGTTGCATTCTATTGATGTATTTATCATTAATAATTTTAGAATCACCTAAAACAATTTAATTGGTGGAGTTGAATGAAACTTAATTTATAAAATATATTTTTTTGCGGAGTACTTGCGGTACGAACTTCATTGGAGTACCCATGCGACCAATGCCGCGGTAGAATATTTCAGGTAACGCAGCAAGAGTTAAGGCGAATATAATACTCACACGATTCACAGTTGTTATTTCTTTTTGATTGTCTATCTATTTTTGGTGTACAATAAAGATATTACAAACAAACAAACACACGTCTAAGTACTTATTCGCCTCGTCTCTCGTTGCGCGACCTGTAATAGACCCATTAATATATTTACGGGCTGCTGAAGCTAAGTAGTAGAAGATAACCCCTAAATTTCAAATTAAATTGTAGTAACACAGTGTTTGGTGAGTTTTTTTGTTCGCGTTCGATCATGTCAACGTAAACAAACCGACCAAATAGAGGAAAACTCCCATGTTGTCAATTATAAGACGCGTGTTACATATCAAAATTATGTGGCTTACTTGATCACCCCCTCACACAACCCGGCTAATTTGGATATGTAGCACGCGTCTGGTAAATTCACAAACATGAAACTTTTTCTCAATTTGATTGGCTTGTAAACGTTAACACATTTGAATGTCACCACAAAACTCGCACTAAGCACTCAGAAGAGATAAAAAAATAAAGTTCCAGCTTAACAACTCTGTAAGTTATGTAAGTAGGTAATGAGAATTATGAATTTATGACTAAAAATCATCTCTTAAGTCGGGGATATATTCTGCAGCTACTCATTGAATCATCTTCCGATGATTAGATTGCCCCTAACTATGAATCATTTCATATGTCTAAAAAAATTGTTTCATTAAACTTTGAAGTTTCATATTGTGATACGAGAATATCAAATGTGACATTTCTGTGACGAGACTGAAGCGGAATTTAATTTAATTACGAGAATTGGCCCGGTATCCCGTACATTGAATTGTTACATGCTGTTCCATCATGATCATCATTACATCATATGCCTCTCTGGAAGATCGCTTGATATTTATATTTGTATCTAAAAGCAAATCGCATGATGGAACAGCATGTAAAAATTCAATGTACCGGATCTTTTGAAATAATATTTGTATGTTCAGTGGAGCAAAATATTTGTTGTCAGTCTTGCTGGACCCCTTTTTGAAATATTATTATTAACTAATTATGTAGCTGGATGTGAAAGTGAGGGATTCAAGTTAATCTACTGTATCCTAAAAACATTGTGATAAAAATGGTAGGTATACAACTGTTACAATTTTGATATAAATTAGGTAGGTAGTTCTTATTGTTACTACAGTGCCTTAATAATTATATGAATTTGTCCACTGTTATTTGGTGCACAAGAGTTCACTTGTTCACGTATTGTGTCCAGAATGCTGTAGGCGTCATTGAAAAGTAAATGTTAATGTCCATTGCAAGCGAACTAATATTTTAAAATACATTAAGTTTTACATAGGTAGGTAATTATGTTTTGTTGTCTAGTTTATTAAATTATCTTCTACTCGGATAACTCTCGCAAGTTTTAAATTGCTAGGCTCTGAAAAAGCAAATATTTTTGATAATATTTCACAATAATTTAATTTGCTATGGATGTCACATTTTATTAGTTTTATTTTATTATTATGTATAAGTTTGAATAATTTTGTTTATAATCATTCCTTTCATTCATATTTCTGTATATAAATTAGTTATACTATTAGCATCAGTCTCATTTTGAATGACAAATCGAATTCAAATAAATTATTTGGTGCTATATTACTGTTAGTTTTATTTATTCGAGTGTACAAATATATGTTGTTGTGATTAGTATTGCCAGAACCGTACCATCGGGGCGGGCGCCGACGACGTGGGTGTAGGTAAAAAAAGTAATTTTAGACAGACTAAACAATGATGTTATAAATACCTACTATAGATTTACGTGATTTTGTTGGAATGGCTGCATAAAGAAACAAAGACCTATTGACATGGAACGATGAGAATCGAAATCGGAATGAAGATAGAAATCGATACCGGAAGCGGAATCGGCAACGAAATCAGAATCAGAAAAGGAGTTGATTAATATGGATTGATACTGATTGATAGTGGTAATAGGAGTTGATATTGGTAATAGGATTTGATAATGGTTGATAGTGGTCGACAGTGGTTTGTAGTGATTTATAGTTTTTCAAAATATCGGTGCTTAAACGTAAAAAAGCGGGACTGGTATGAAAAAATCGGGGGGTAGGAAAAATATATTATAATCATAGTTACAATCCTTTATTTTAAAACCGCTATGTACTGAGATGAATCAAACAATGACATTGATTAAACATATATATTTTTTATATTTTACTACTTTCATGAAAATGCGGGATTTTCGGCGTCCCACTCAGTGGCTCGACGGGACGCATCCAGAGATGGTTAAAAAACTTGACGCCTCGCCAAAAGCGGGACATCTGGCAACACTAGTTGTGACCACTAGAATGTAGAGCATTACACTTCCACTGTAAGATCGTCTGGTCTTGTGTACTCGTGCATGAGACAGGTGGCACTAGACGAGTCTCGTATACTGGAACTCGGCATGTAGCCGATTATACAATAATGTATATAGGGCATTATTGCAGTGCAGCAGGCCTAGTTGTATGGCAGCTTTGCCAGATTATCAGTATCTGTGGAATGGTTGCCATGTCCTGTGCTGCGTTAGTAACAACCATTCCAGCACTATTATGGGGTGGGGCCTAAGCTATGGTAATTGCTTTACATCGGGTGTGCATTGTGCTTGCTTGGCAGCCGGTGTATCTGTGGAATGGTTGCCATGTCCTGTGCTGCGTCAGTAACAACCATTCCAGCACTATTATGGGCTGGGGGCCTAAGCTATGGTAATTGCTTTACATCGGGTGTGCATTGTGCTTGCTTGGCAGCCGGTATTATAAGTTATTTAGAGTTGTTGTATAATTTTGTTAAGCCTAAAATTGGTATAATCAAAGTATGTTTCTAAGCTCAGTTGCTTTTAGAAGGATATTAGAAATAATAAAAAAAATATAATTTATATTAAAATTTTACTTTCTTTTCTTCTTAGCACTAGGAGATAGAGAAGGTAATTTAGCAGTTGTTTCTGGTTGTGAAAATTCCATAGGCTCAATCTTTATGTCATCTGGTGTAACAGTGTCCAGGAGATCCAATCCTTGTAGTTGCTCCTGCTCCAAGCTATGGAGCATCTGGAAGCCTGGCTCTAGTGATGGGGTAAATGCTCCATCTAAAGCTGCTGGAAAATGTAGTTCCGGCACCTCTTCCAATTTCAGTTGTGGAGCAATATCACCTATTGCAAAAGCTTCACAATGAGCCCTCAGATCTTCACATTTCTTCTTAATTTTAGCATGATACTTCACAACACGATTATCATAAAACTGATGCAAGTTTCCAACATTAAGATCGGCCAGTACTTTTGATATTACATCAGGATAGCCCGATGTTATACCACTGGCTTCTCTATCAACTATTGTCCTCATTAATTTGCACATGTTAGTCATGTAGATGTCCAATGCATCTGCAACAGCGTTAACTGCTGTGCTTGTACATGTAGAGATTCCGACGTGGCCGATAGCTATCGCAGCACACTGGCGCAACGCTCGCTTATGACTTTCTGGTGTAAATGGGAGAATTACTGGCCCTTTACCTAGTGAGAAATCGCAGTACTGCTTCTGAAGGAAATTGATAGGCGGAATAGCTTCGTGTTCCAATTTTAACGGCGGGTCTGGCGGAATAGTGGGCAGGCTCATGGGATCTAACCTTGCACCTTCAAAAACTGCATTTTCGGTTTGTTCTAAAATAGCTGATAGTTGTCTCGAATAGGCATGTAGCTGTATCGTATGGGTGATTAAGTTCGGTGTTGGAAGTTCGATTGGCGAAGACTTGACTGTGATAGGTATTTCGGGAATGTTTTGCATACCTAATTCTATGATAGGGTTGAAATTAACATTTTGTGGTCCGGTATCATCGCTTCCGTCGTCTTCAAATTCGCCCCATAATTTTCTTGTAGCCATAATACGTTTCCGATAGATAGTTATTTTTTGGAATCACAACATTTACAACAAAGAAATAATATAATAAGAATTGAATTCATTCACAACAGCTATTGCTATTCAACAATCGCACAAAAACAAACAAATGACAGAGAAGACAAGTGACAACTGGTGACAACAAAACAATGATCAAATTTAAAATGCCAAGTTGACAGTGACATTCATAACTCGGGATGCAAGTAAATCGAACAATCGATATATCGCTAACGAAGATCCGAATCGAAAGAAATTCAAAATATCGAATCTAAATATCGAATGAACCAGTCGGGTTCTTTCGATAGTTACAAAATCAAATGAAATGCTACCATACTGATCTATCAAAGTTATCGTTTTCAAATTGAATGGCCAGTAATAAATACTGGGAAAAGTTTTCTATTTTGACGTGACAACGTCTTATAAATTGGTTAGCCGGGTGACACTTCAAGAAACTGCGTTACGCTGCGCTCACGTTATGCGCTCACAATGAGAGCGAGTGAGAGGCACGCGTCCCTTCCACTCGGGCATGGTTAGCCCGCCTAAGAGCGAGAGAGACAGACATAAAAAGTGAAAGGCATGCGTCCCTTCCACTCGAAAACATTTTACCACTCAAAGTCGTTGTCACGTAAAACTTTCGCCCGTATACCGACTTTACAGGCAACCAATTTTTTTTTTAATGCTCTTTATTTATTACAAATTGGGTAACATTATGGGTGAACAAGGAAGAGCTAATCCAACTCTTCCCACCAACCCCACTAGTCCCCACTGATTGTAAATACAGTAAATTCAGGACGGTATACAAGTGTGCAAATTATGAAATGAAACACGCAAATAAAAAATACTCATACAATTTACAGATATCAACTTATTTATATATTATATTTTCTTTTATATAAAAAGAAGTTTATATATAACTAATTTTGACTAATAAATATTAAACGCAATTTCTGTTTCAAGAACAATGGCCAAAGAAAAAAAAAGAGTGGAAATCTCTAGAGATGATTAATAAAACGATAACGATGGGTTATTTTACATTATTTCAGATTATCAAAGTATCAGGTACAAGACGTCTCAGAAAAAATATGTTATACAATTAATATTCAATTATTTTAAGCGAAAATCTGTCAGAAGACATAGGTTTGGAACGCACCCGGAAATGGACCAAGTCGAATGTTTACATTTTATGATTTTAGCTTTCCAAATGATTTCCTCTGTCGTTCGTCTCTGGGGTGTGGTTCTTTAAAGTAGAACCTTTGTATTTTAATTACTCGTAGGTTTATTTCTCATTTTTATTCCGGGACTAAGGACAATATCGAACAAAATGTTACAGTAATTATCCCGACATTTAACTCAAAATGTCTTTTGCGGTGTCTTCTGTCTGCATAAGTACGGATATAAGCCTCAAAATAAAAATGTAGTTGCCAGCAATGGAAAAGATAGTTCAAAATATTTATTAAATATGACTTTAATAAAATATCACTCATATGCCATAATGTTCACTTCAATTAAATCTATCATATACCAACCTGTTGATTTGATACCTCAAGTGAAGTTGGGGGTAAGTTAGTATGTGAAATGACCAATGTTCTTTATTTCAATGGTTTATTGATTGATAGAAGATTATTACATAATCAATGAACGTTTGATACAATTAAAAAGAGTATTTGTAGTAGTATAGTAGTAAATGTAGTATTTTTTTTCTTTATGACAATAATATCGTTTATTTGACAAATCAATATGGAGCTGAATCGATATTTTATTTACACCTTGCATCCCTATCCCTGGCTCCTTTTTTATTTGTGTTGGCAACCTATTTCTACTTCCCTAATATTTTTGCTATTATTTAAAACTCTTTATGATAAACGAGTACATAATCTATTTAAAATATATACTGTCTCTATACATTACTCCTCCGAAACGGCTCGACCGATTTTTATGAGTTTTTATGTATATTTGACTGGTCAGCTAGTTTTGTTGTTGGTCGACAACAACGTCTACCCGGGCAGCTAGTTTTGTATACTTACTTTTTCAAATAATGTTACACATTTCTTATCTAAAGCAATATAAAAAGCAGACCAGCGCGAGTTAAACTCGCGTGGAGAGAAAAGTTATACAATAATATTATTATGGACCATCCCATTCGATTGCAACACATAGTCACATGAGGACCATTCCATATGTTCTATGGAATGGTCCTCATGTGACTATGTGTTGCATAGCAAATAGTAGGTATACGAGAAAAAAATGACAGATTATGGGCATGGGATTTATGACCCCAGTGCCACACCCTGGCCACTCCATACAAAAGACGACTACAGAAAGACACCACGTCTGTAATGTACGTTGTATTGTTACTTATACTGCCAGTGCTTCGATTCTAGTAAATGTTCAAGAACAACCGCTACGTTATCGCAGCGACTCAGTCACTGAAGCACTTTGGATACGTTCACACGATGACAACTCGACTGTATTTCTTCACGTTTACCATTTCTCTGAATACTCGATACTCATTCACGCAAGGACCATCAAATTCAATTGTAACATACATGAACTCATGGAATTGTCCTCATGTGAATGATCGTTGAATATACTGGCAATTATAATACATGAAAAATTCGAATCTTTGATGTGAACGTAGCCAACGCCCAAGTCGCTACGACAACGCAACGATTGAACATTACGGGAATGACCCCAGCTTGTAGTAATCAATTTCCATCAGGCAGGCTGGAGGACTGTACTCCACATAAGGTATAAAAATAATCTACCTAGGTATATATGATTTTCATTGAGCTAAACTTGTATGAACGAAACGTGTATGTGTTACACGTTACATATTTTTATAGTACATCTTCGTCGATGACTAGGTCGGACCAGTAGGACGACAAAGAAGCATACCACCCGCTTGATGAAACGGTTACGGATATAAACGCTTGCAATATGAAATATTAATTTGACGAGCTCGGTGGTCGATTAATTAGTAATGGACACTTTGACTTCAAGGTTGCGGGTTCGATTCCCACATAAGACAAATATATGTGTGCATGAACATGTCTGTTTGTCTTGGTCTGGGTGTTTTCTTTAGGTATGTATTTACAAAAAAATGTATTTAAGTATAATATCAGTTGTTTAGTACCGATAGTACAAGCTTTGCTTAGTTTGGGACTAGATTTTGGGGTGTAAGTGGTTTATCAACATCTTTGAACCAAAGTCAACTTCACCTGCACGCGGTGCACCCTGCTGACTAACAAACGAAGCTCTGGCGAAAAGAGAGGTAGGGAGCGTAATTGTAAGCTACCCGACTGGGGAATGTACCTCCACCTCACAGAATACCGCAGCCAAATAATGGTTCCCTTGAGGATTGTTGTGTTCCTGCGAGTGAGTGAGGTCACCAGAAAGGAAGGAGATGCTGCAATGGCAGCGGGGGTGACGGCGCGCGAGCGATATTTTATGTTGCGAGCGTTAATATGGCTACGGTAAACGCTTCATATCAAGCGGGTCGTATGCTTGTCTGCCACTCGACGTAGTATAAAAAAAAAAAATAGATGGCGGTGTATAGTTGGTCCGGGAATATTTATTTATTTATTTATTCCTCACAAATTAGAAAGTAATGAATATAAAGTTTTATTAAATTGACAGGATCGTTTGGGAGTCCCAAGTATATATTAGTATTTTATTATTTATAAATATCTTTGTAAGTCGTAGTTGGTACTGAACGTCTAAAATTAAAAGTGACTAAACTGCTAAAATGCGCAAATATTAGACAGGTTACAGGACAGGCGAGGCAACCAGTTTTTAGGGTTCTGTAGTCAAATGGCAAAAAACGGAACCCTTATGGATTCGTCATGTCTTTTGTTTATGTCACAGCCACTTTTTTCCGAAATTATAGGAACCATAGTGTTGAAACTTGGTAAGTAGATGTATTTTGTGAACGGCATTAAGATTTTCACGCAATAAATTTTGGGGGTTGAAAGTCAAAAATTTTTTTTTCATCAAACCCATACGTGTCTATGGATAGGTCTTAAAAAATGACATTGAGGTTTCTAATATTCTAAACTGAATAGTTTGCGCGAGTGAGACATCCAAAGTGGTAAAATGTACGTGCCCCATGTAACTTCTAAAATAAGAGAAGGAAGGAGATGCTGAGTTGGCAGCGGGGGTGGCGGCGCGCGAGCCATATTTTATGTTGCGAGCGTTCCGCTTCAAATCAGGCGGGCCGTATGCTTGTCTGCCACCCCATGTAGTATAAAAAAATAAAAAAAGAGAATGATAAAACTAAAAAAAAAATATGATGTACATTTACCATGCAAACTTCCACCGAAAATTGGTTTGAACGAGATCTAGTAAGTATCAATCAACTCAAATAAGTATTATTATATTTGAGTCGATTGCTTGCTGCTACATAACCATTAATGGGCGAGTCCGACTCGCACTTGTCCGCTTTTTTTTTAATAGTGTCACTCAAAAATCAATGCGAATAGAATAGAATAGAAAGAATCCGATTACCTGCTTATGAGTAGCCGGTACGTGTAAATACGAAACAAACTCCTTAAACTTATTTACATCACAGTTTTCATCAAAGCGAGAGCTCGGACAGGTGTTCGTTTTAGACAAGCATCCTCAGACAACATGCGGGGCTGCGGAGATATCAGAGTAAATCTTTTTGGTCAAATTCTTTTTAGGCTCTTTGATTCTTAATGTGACCAATGTTCTAAACGTATAATACATAAAACTAAAACGATCTGCGATCTTAAAATTTTATTAACTTATGTCCGTCTTATTTTATGGTCGATCAAATTTTGGTGGGAAAGTCTGTTTTAAAAGTATGAAATTATAAAAAATAAATTTACCATTGTAGAAACATTAAAAAATACTACAACTTTTGTTACGGCACTAGCTACATAAACGCAATATTTTACATAGCTGTCGTACACATCTACACTATCAACACTACTATTATAAAGAGGAAAGATTTGTATTTTTGTGTGTGTGTATGTTTGTAATGATTAAACTCAAAAACTATTATGCAGATTTCAAAAATTCTTTCACCATTGGAAAACTACATTCACCCTGAGTAACATAGGCTATATTTATTGCTAAATAAAAGGTAAAAATATAAAAAAAATCTTTAGTCCACCCGTGCGAAACCGGGACGGGCCGCTAGTTTCTGATATAATGCATATAAAACAGCGTGGTGTGGCGTTAAAACATGGTACCTAGCCATTTGTATGGAGCGTTTTCGGGATAGTCCAAAATTGTGATCTTCAAGTTATCATATCTCGAGAAGTTTTCATGCTATTGATGTAATTCTTTCACCTGTAGTTATTTTATTGTGACGTCTTTAAATAACAAATCGAAAAAAAAAATGGTTAACAAACCTAATAAAACTAACATATATGCAAAATGCCTGGGCAGTTTGACCAAACATATTAAATATGCAATGAATTGGTATATAATATATATAATTGCATTCAATTAATATGTAAATTTTTTGTAAGAACAAAATGTAAAAGATGATGATGAATCATTATTTTAACAAAATTTTAGCATATTATGACATGACTAATGACATGGCTTATTTTATTTTTAAATTTTGAACTTAGCTTACTTTTGCGAGTAATCCAACAGATGTGTTACCTGAACCACATATGGTGCCTATCGACATACCTAATTTAAACTATGAAAATGCCACATTCCAGGAAACTGGAGATTGTTATAACATTGGATATTGTGAAATAAGGATGTAAGTAATTATAGTCGAGCACGGTTAAGGTCGATCTGATTAGTGTTAATTTTTTTAATAGTTAGGCGACTATCCTGTTAAAATTCAGCATGTAGAACGAGGTTGTCATGCAATATTAATTGGCATAGTCGTTGTGAATGATAAAAAAAAATATCTGCATGTTCCAATTGACGAGTTCGACGAAATGGTCGAATAGTTAGCAATGGCCACTTTGACTCCGAGGTTGTGGGTTTGATCCCCGTACAAGACAAATATTTGTGTGCATGAACATGTCTTGGTCTGGGTGTATTCTATGTTGGGGAGGCCTGATCGATGTTTTATAATGTATTTCCCTTAGTTGCCTTGTACGACATCCACGAGAAGAGACGGAGTGATTCTATTCTAGTCTGCCGGAAACCACACGGCCATTATATTGTATATTATATGATAATGACAACTATGAGGTGATGATGATGATGAGTGCCATGTCCTCATACTAAATGTATGGTAGAGAAACATAGAATTTTCAGATAGATCTGGTTTATTTTATAAACTACAAGATGAACCGGCAAACGTTGTTTTGCCATGTAAATTATACTAATATCGCTAACAAAAAACAGGGGTTGATCGTAGAAAGGTGAAAATTTGTATGTTCTATGTATTTTAATGGTAAATAATAATAATATAGAAATAAAAAAAATGACAATAAAATTAAAAAAATATATTTAGAGGTGGTCACCCTTATCATTTAGGGGTATGAAAAATAGATGTTGGCTGATTCTCAGATTCATATCGGGTAGCGATATGCACATAAAATTTAATAAAAATCGGTCCATCCGTTTCGAAGGAGGTTTGGTAACAGACACCGCGACATGAGAATTTTATATATTAGATTATTTTTTATTGCACTTTCAGGATCAGTATTCAGTTTTTCAATTGAATTAGGTCACTTATCGTTTGGACTCAGTAACAATCCTCAAGTAAATAATGAATCCATATTCCTGGACATATTACTGTCATCTAGTCCCAATCTAAGCAAAGTTGGTACAGCTAAGAACATGTCACCTTTGATACTCCGAACTTTGAACCGTACTCAGGGGCGCCGGTTTTAGAAAACCTCATGGGTGCTCATGCTCATTTGATGACTCGAAAAAGTGGCGAGGTGTGAAACCTACAAACACCCAGATCCAACACAAATATCTGTTTCATCAACAAACATTTGTGTTGGTGCGGGAATCGAACCCGTGACCCTTGCGTCTCAACCGGCGTTCTAAACCACCGCGCTAAACGGGTTGTCGGGTAATGAAAAACGCCCATCCCTAAGAGGCAATTAGTGATCTGTTTCTTGATGTCTTTCTCTTCTCAGGTTCATTCTCAGGGGTGCTCGGCACCCACTGTTTATTTCTCGTGGGTGCTCGAGCCCTCGAGCACCCACGGAGTCGGCGCCCCTGACCGTACTTATGCCGTACATAATAATATACTTTCCCAGTTTGGCTCAACATGCCCAACCTCTCATTCGCTACAGCCTCTTTTCCGAGCAAGGTGCACCACGTGCAGACGAGGTTGGCTTTGGCTCTAAAAATGGTGGTGAGCCACTTACAGCCCAAAAATTTAAACACTTATTTTTGTCTACTTCAATGTTGATTCATGACCCGCATTTTTCCTCGGGCAATACCGCTATATGTACTTTGGCAATACAGCGCTTTATAATAGAGATGTATTATGTAGCCTTATAAATGGAGCTAAATTTGACAGGGCAAACTATTAATTTTATGGGGCAGACTGTTCTAGTACATAGTTACCTAGTACATATACACAGTTCTGGTACATATACCTGACCGTATGCAGCTTGGTCGTAGCAAATGTTAAATTTAAGCAAGATCTCTGCGTAGAGGGATGCTACGAAGTGCTACAATTACTTAGCTGTGTGTTAAGTTTATATTTTTAGACAATTACACACTTGCTACGAAGTGCTACAATTATTTAGTGTAAAAACACGCACAGAAATATATTTTACACAGAGCTACGTAGAATCATCTACGTAGAGCTCTAGCTTAACTTTGACTACGAGCTAATTAGCTATGATTATTCTACACACACACACACACACACACACACGGCAATGCTATAAAGCTCTTGTGTTATAAGTTTATGATGTAAAAATGTAATGAAAGGAATAAAATGTTTATAAATTTCGCAGTATTGATAGCCAGATATAAATTTAAAATCCTGTACTAGAAGAATTTGGTTGCAAAAAGATGAAGTAGAACGAAAAACTAATTTGTCAAGTCTCCATTCTCCACAATTGAGTGCAAAGATAAACGCACAACTATCTACACCGAAACCGCCGAGCAAACCGAACGAATCGAATTTTAGAATTCTTTATATGACATCTTAAGACATCTCGCACATCTACCCGTCCTTCCCGACGTGGACGATTCGGCGCGGATAAGTCTGCGAGGTGAAATAAGATTTCATATAAAGAAATCTAAAGTTAGATTCGTTCCATTCGTTCGGCGCTTTCGGCTCGGATAAATGTGCGTTCAGCTTTAAGGGTACCTTTATAACAATCATACGCAAGTAGTGTAAAAAATGACAAGCCAAAATTATCTAAACATAATTCGGAAGAATATTTATATCTCGTAGCAATGTCTACGAAAACCACAGATCTACGTAGCGAAAAATCCTGGGTCCGTGATGAAAGCTGTACCGTAGTACCTACTATGTCTCCGCTTTCAAAGACTTTCGTGGACATAGATCTGTACATACAAAATTTATGTAATATTAGTGATATTAGTCTAGTCTATTTACTGAAATGATGAAGAAAATATAGAACTGCTATTGATAAAAGAACGACGAATTGAGGACATATCAAAGAAAATATAATATAATAAATATTGTGTATCTATAGTGTAAATATCGTGCGTCTACGATAAAGTTACTGAACAAATACTTATTGGCAAAGCTTTGTGGGTGAATAAAGGAAAACAAACAAGTGCGGTCGGCAGCCGTAACTATCATTTACGCGCGGTGCGGTACTACGCGCGTAGGGCGTATGCGACGCGGGCGGCTTTCATTCAGGACATGAAACGGCGGATGTCGTGTCGCAGATCAATCGGCTTACCCCCCTGCCCCTTCACAGACCCTCTTTCCAGCCGCAGGACCAAAGGAAGTCCAGACAGAGTGGCTTTGATAGTAGTCAGCTCCCGACTGTCGAACGCGACGCACGTAGGTACATCGCGCGTCCGCGAACTATCGAGCACACGATTTCAGTTATGCAGTGTTTATCACCTGAAAACCACTGAGTGTACCTTGGTGGTTATTGCAACTCTTTTGCTGAATACGGTAAGCATTATATTAATAATATTTTCTTTAATACAAATAATAATTGTGCAGTGCGCAATAATATTCTTCACTTGTTGAGCTTTCATTGAATCTTTCAAAATATAAATATATATGAAAGTGAATGTCGTTAAAAATCAAATTAAACGCTCAAATGGGAAATTAATTGAGTCAGCACTTAACGCCAGTTATCTGAATGAGTACTTGAATTGTCGTTAACAGCGAATGACAGATTAGCAAATCTCTACGCGAGGAAAGAATAGTGTGGAATGCCAAATGATTTTCGTTTAAAAAATGTTTAAAAAAACCTAAGTGAGGTTTGGTGATTTCATTACGAGTAATAACTAATTATATGTATTTAAAGCAAATACTGGACCTCCGATCAAGATTATTTAGGAATGAACAGTCTGATAAAGTTGCATGAATCGAACTATTTACGTTGAAATAATTACTTACATATACATTATGTTATTAAAATCAAAACTTATGCATAAACGGAGAAGCGCAGATTATGACTAACTAATTTCCTATTGCAATATTGTTAGAAATAGGTAGAGTATATTTGCAGTGAGTGGAAGTAGAACTTAATTGAAAAAAAAAACAAAATTTGATACAATCAATGGCACGTAGAGCGTTACACAAGATGACAGAACACTTAAAGAGTAGGAGTTCTGTGCACGAAACATAAGTCTTATCCAAAGTATGTGGAATGCACTCATACTGGAAGTGTTACGAACATGTACTCATGTACTGAAGGGGAATTAAGGGTAAATAAGAGGCGAACTGATCGGTTAGATAGCAGAGTACCTAAGTATTTGACATATATTATTTGTAAATACATTATACGTACGTAAAAAAACACCTGGATGAAAATAGACATGTACATGCACAATACAAAAAATAATTTTACTTCCACTTGCTAATACTTGACTATAACTCGCGATTCGACCCATAATAAAGTCTCCTAGCTCATCCCTTGATCAAAGGGTTGTTCTGTTCCTACGAGTGAGTGAGGTGACCAGGAGTTGCTGCGTTGGCAGTACGGGTGGCGGCGCGCGAGCGATATTTCATGTTGGGAGCGTTTATGGCTACGGTAACCTCTTCACATCAGGCAGCAACAACACAAATATTGCAGTGAATTTCTACAGAAATTCAAGTACGTTTAAAAACAAAACCTGATTAAATTACTTTATATGTAACAATTTTATTCTAACTTTATATTATCATACATAGTAAATGATACTAGACCAAGACGCAAAGGTTTATCTTGTGAGGGGACACTTATATTAGATTTGTTGAGCTCGCGGTTATATTTATACGTCCTCTTAGTAACAGTCCCCTGTTCCTCGTCTGACTAACAGTCTCTTAGTAACAGTCCCCTGTTCCCCGTCTGAGTAATATACGCGATACAATCTAGGCATGTCCATAACATCCTTACATTTGCTTCGCCTTGACAATGGGCGGAAATGCTCGTTGGCATAATTGCATTGGCCATAGTTCGTTACTATTGCTTCGGTAGCACGAGAAGCGAAAGCTTTGACTGGACTGATTGCTAATCCCAATGTTATCAAGGTAGATAATTAAAATGAGTTCACACCACCGACCAATCTAAAAATAGAGGTGTATGTTTAAAGCTTTGTTTGTCTGTAGCTCTCAGATGAACGAACTAATTTAAATCCGGTTGATCAGGATGTCTATCTCTATTTCTCTAAATATTGCTACAGCTTTCGATTGTACATCCTTTAGCCAATAAAATAAGAAAAGTTATTTCATTGATGTTTATTTTATCGAGAGAGAGGTAGGGCATACCGTAATTTTAAGCTGCCCAACTGAGGAAGTACCTCCACCTCACAGAATACCGCAGCTAAATAATAATCCGCTTGAGGATTGTTATGTTCCTGTGAGTGAGTGAGGTCACCAGAAAGGAAGGAGTTACTATGTTGGCAGCGGGGATAGCGGCGCGCAAGTGATATTTCGTGTTGCAAACGTTAATATGGATATGGTAACCGCTTCCCATAAGGCGCGCCAATGCTTGTTTGCCACCCAACGTAGTATAAATATAGAAATTATGAATCGCCATATTGTATTAAAATGGCGTTTATGTAGTAGTGCATTATTACGAGAACCAAACGACTGTGCCATCTCTCAGCTCAATCGGACACTGAGAAGTTGGTTAAATTTCACTTGCAAGATTTGCTTACAGACATCGTAGCGTATCTTGTTTTTTATATGGGAGGGTTGCAAACGAATTTGTGTATCACCTGATAACTAAATCAATAAACTAAATAAAAGCTTGTAATAATGAGTATCTTAACTCGAAAACTCTACAAAACTTTTGTTAAGGAAACGAGACTTTGGCAAAAAAAGGGCATTGACTGGAAAGTAGGTACTTTCCAGTACTAGTTGTTATTTGGCCAAATAACACTGCCCTAGGGGATTGTTGTTTCTTTCACCGTGTGTTGAGTTCACGGTATATGTATTGCGAGCAAGAGCCCATCCAGCCTTGGAGTCAGGGGCAGGTCATATAGAAGACTAATTCCTCGTTCGAAATAAGGCAAATTAATGAAGCTTTGCCCATCACAGCCCAAGACGGGTGATGGGGTCGTGATCCCATGAATCCCACCCCCCGGATCCGCCCTTGATTGCGAGTGCCTATTATCAGTTCAGTCGTATGCTTGTTTTTTTTTTTTTTTTTTTTATACTACGTCGGGTGGCAGACAAGCATACGGCACTCCTGATGTGAAGCGGTTACCGTAACCGTATTAATGCACGCAACATAATATATCACTTGCGCGCCGCCACCCCCGCTGCCAACGCAGCATCTCCTTCTTATCTGGTGACCTCACTCACTCGCAGGAACACAACAACCCCCAAGGGAATTGTTATTTGGCTGCGGTATTCTGTGAGGTGGAGGTACATTCCCCAGTCGGGTAGCTTACAATTACGCTACCTACCTCTCTTTTCGCCAGAGCTTCGTTTGTCAGTCAGCAGGGTGCACCACGTGCAGGTGAAGTTGGCTTTGGTTCAAAGATGTTGATAAACCACTTACACCCCAAAATTGTTTGGAACTCGTCGTATAAAAAAATATGTCAATCGATGAGAAAATAAGCAGCGAGAAACACGCGGCATCTATATTTGTAAATAAACTTGTAAAGCCTTTCCGTTCTAGTTTTCAATGTTACTCGAGAGATATAAGAGCTCGTCATATGCCCTATTGGAGGCAAAGCGGCACGTAAGCACACTTGTTGAGTCTGTGCTCGCCGCTCGTTACTAAACTTTGACGGTAGCAATCGCTTCTACTTATACAATGTTTCCATGCCAAGAGGGCATTTATATTTTGAGTAACTTTGAAAATAATTTCAAAGTTTTGATCGAGAACATTATTTGCGATCCGCGCCAATTGAAGGGAAGGAAATGCTGCGTTGGCAGCGGGGGTGGCGGCGCGCGAGCGATATTTTATGTTGCGAGCGTTAATAGGGCTACGGCAACCGCTTCACTCTGCTTGTCTTGTCTGCCACCCGACGTAGTACATAAAAAAAAAATGGCACCGGTGAAAGTACTTTATCCGTTTACATGGAACCTGCAACATATTTAAACATTTTATCGTCTTATTTCAGCCTTTTTAACCGACTCCAAAAAAGGAGGAGTTGCTCAATTTGGTGGTTTTTTTGAAGTGAAAACTTCTTTAGCGGCGTTGTGCACTTTTTGAGATGGGTAAAAAATGTTAAACTCGCGTCAGGACACGTGACCTGATCGGAAATTCCTAAGACGGAGGGAGAGTAGCCGCCGGCGCTACGTAGGAGAGGAAGTTATATCCACCTCTCTCTCTACCCCGCGGCGAAAATGTATGCCTGCTCCTGCTGTTTATTTTTAATGTAATATAAATTGTCAAGTTTGTGTACGATAGCGCAATAAATAAATATTTTATTTTACCACATAAATGATAGTACTTTTATACTGATAAATAAAGCAATTCGTGCGAAATTATTCCCTAACCATTCCAAAATATTCAAAAATGCAAAACGTTAATGTTCAAGTTTTCACTTCTGCCGGTACTCCCGAAGTTTTTTTTAATGTTTGTTACTCCGTCATTTATAAACCGATTTAAAAAAAAACTTTTTTTATTTGAAAGAGTATACTTCCAGATTGGTCCTATTTTTTTTTTCATATCATAAAATTCAGTTCTCATGTTTTAACTTTTTAGTGGTGCGATTGTAGAGTTTTTTTTTTGTTAAAATTATTACACAAAAGTGTAATGAAAAATTGTGGTGAAAATCCGTTATAATTTAATTTTATAAATAGTGTTTGAGTTTATCTTCAAAAAGACAGACACGGCGGGAAAATATGTTTTATATGTAGTTTTTGTTTGTTTATCTATGGTAGCAAAGAAGCGACTTGCAATTACGATCTACAACTTATTTGTAATCAGATAGACATATAGAATGTAACCATATCATAAAAACATTATTTGCAATGAAGGAATTATTTCTTAGAGGATTTTCTTCCACTTAACTGTTACTTTTGAATAATCGAATGGAATCAATGGCAGTACATCACTGCCACTGATTTCATTCCTTCCATTCCTTTTGACCATAGTTTTATAGCGCGTTCAACCGCCGAAGACTGACTCCCTCTGTCAGAAGATTCACATTTATTGATTGTCTCCAGACACCATCTCTTTTTAGAGGATGACATAAAGCAGAATGTCAACTGTGGCAAATTAGTCCTAAAAATACAAAGAGTATAGTGCCACAAACTTATCTGGCCCGGTGGTGGGGGCGGTACGATCGACTTAAGTGTTGCTATTAAACGAAATGCCGCCCGTTTTAGAGAAAACATAAAAAACAAAGAAATATATACACTATTAAAATAATAGCATTGATAAACTTATTAATTGTGTTGTGTGGTGTTTCAATTAAATATCAATTGCCTTCTATTTTTTGTTGATTAGTTTTAAAAATGCACCACGTTAAGTCGCGATCATAGCTATTATATAATATTAGAGAGTTATAATATTGCTCAGAAACAACTCGTTGACGATTTTTTTATTGTAAGAAATGAAATATGTGTAGAAAAAGAATGGAATGTGCATACGCGGTAAACTCAATGGAATGTGCATACGCGGTAAGTAAATTAATTGTACCTGACAATACTACATTACAAGATGGCGGCTATAGTTCTAAATTTGGCCACCGGGTCAGATAAGTTTGTAGCACTGTAGAAGAATTCATGAATACCAGTGGTCGTCCAGTGGTCGAAATTCGACCTTAATTAATTTAAATTATGACTTTAACAAAAAACAATTCCATCCCTTTTCCAACATCCGTATCCTGCTTACTTACCTGTAATGACTTCAATGTGTACAAATTATATGTTGAACTTAACAAAATTAAAATTTTAACAATTTTGTATATATTTTTAATAATTACCTATATAATATGTAAATGATCCTTGTACATATACTTGTCTGTATCATATTTTAAAGATATATTTAGTTACATACCCATATTTATAATACTCCACCGATCCTGCATTCCTAACTTTTCTGTTCCGTAAATTACACGCGCCTCTATTTCCCTACCTTCTATTCGTCTGTGGCTAAATGTGTTGCAGCAAAAAGCCAAATCAAAACAAAAAAAAAAGCAATAAACCAAGAGTACATATGCGTGTGTGTGTCAAATACATGGTAGTGTGTGTAATGTTTTTTTTTTATTGATTTAATGTATTTTTTCTGCACAATTAAAAAAAAACATTAGCATTCTGGGCTCCTTTTCTATATAAACAATAAGTGTGCGAAATTTCATACTCCTCCGTCCTTACTTTGGTATAACCGGAGTGCTAAAACATTTATAAATTATAAAACGATGAATATTATGTATTACGCGTTATATTTGGTATTCTCTGTCAAGCCGAGCCGCATTATTAGCCGTAATCCCTGTATATAGGTCGACACGGCGCTTTACCTATTGTGCGCTCAAAGCAAGCGGGGCAAGTGCGGATAAACGTGGACCAACGCAACAAGGCGTTTTACGATATAGTGCAAACCCGTATGTTTCATATTCGTACCTCGTACGAACAACGACCCGGGGCCCTACCGCCGAAGCTGAAGCCGATTACCACCGTATAATTTGATAGCAAACATCAAACTTCAACCACCTTCAACTTAGATTTATGGTACCTACTTCTGTTTAGCTTAACTGGCAGTAACCCTGGAACTCTACAGACTAAGCTTAAGATGTTTGTCCATAACTTAAAAATAAGACCTATTTTTAGAATCCAAATATTCATTGGCTTCAACTACGGCGGTAGGGCCCCTGATGTAAAATACAAATTTATTAAAAAAAAATCGGCCAAGTGCAAGTCGGACTCGCGCAGTAAGGGTTCCGTACCATTATCTATAAAACCGACAAAAAAATCACGTTGGCTGTATGGGAGCCCCCCTTAAATATTTGTTTTATTTTTATTGAATTTTTTTTTTTTTAATTGAATATATAACTAAATATTATGTGAGTATTTCAAGCGTCTACCTATTACCATTGTTGTACTCCCCTTAAATATTTATTTTATTCTATTTTTTAGTATTTGTTGTTATAGCGGCAACAGAAATACATCATCTGTGAAAATTTCAACTGTCTAACTATCACGATTCATGAGATACAGCCTGGTGACAGACGGACGGACGGATGGACAGACAGCGGAGCCTTAGTAATAGGGTTCCTTTTTACCCTTTGGGTACGGAACCCTAAAAATGGGGTGTGGCTATGTCATGGACGCGGTTGTTTGTTCTACGTGAATACGTTACATGCACTAAAATTATCTCAAAATTACAGCACTTCCCCCTCCCCGCACGCTATGTTCCATAGTCCTTTACTTAGCGTAATAATTTTTTTGACCATTCATCTATCCAGTGGTGTGATTGAATTTTGGATGGAGATGATAGATTTTGTTATCATTCGTTTTTTTTTCGTTTTCGGCAACAGGTTTGGAATATTTAGTTATAGATAGAAAGGAAGGAGATGCTGCGTTGGCAGCGAGGGTGGCGTCGCGCGAGTGATATTTTATGTTGCGAGCGTTAATATGGCTACGGTAACCGCTTCAAATCAGGCGGGCCGTGTTCTTGTCTGCCACCCGACATAGTATAAAAAAAGAAAGTTATATAGGTATTCACTTTAAATATAAATAATTAAATTAAAATAAAACAAATATTTAAGGGGGGCCTCCCATAGAATAAACGTGATTTTTTTGGCTCGATATTGATATAGATATACGTGTTATGTACGGAACTCTTTGTGCGCGAGTCCGACTCTCATTTGGCCGGTTTTTCGAATTGCCTCCCTATCGAAGCAATTTTAAAGAAGTAGACACGTCAAAGCAAATGATGTTATAAAAAGTATAGATATGCCTCAGGCATCAAAAACGTACTCTCGAAAAGTGAGGCAATAGGCTTGTATACCATTTTTTTTTTCGACTTGTTATTTAAAGACGTCACAATAATATAACTAAAGGTGAATGAATTACTTCGATAGGCTAAAAACTTCTCGAGATATTATAACTTGAAGATCACAATTTTGGACTATCCCGAAAACGTTCTATACAAAAGGTATACAGTATTATGACGTCACGATACGCTATTTTATTTGCATTAAATCAGAAATTTGTACGACAGCTATGTTGAATATTGCGTTTATGTAGCTAGTGCCGTAACAAAAGTTATAGTATTTTTTATTGTAAAGTTAAAGATAAGAGGTACTGCATTTGTACCTTGACTATACATACAGGTCAAACACGTAATCCTCCTTTAGAACTCCGTCTCAGAATAAGATATAGTACCAGTACAGAAGCGTTACTTAAATAAGGTCACTAAATAAATAGCGACTGTAGACGTGATGACTCTAGATGAATAATATTATGATTTTTTTTTATACTACGTCGGGTGGCAGACAAGCATACGGCCCGCCTGATGTGATGCGGTTACCATAGCCATATTAACGCTCGTAACATAAAATATCGATCGCGCGCCGCCGCCCCCTCTGCCAACGCAGCATCTCCTTCCTTTCTGGTGACCTCACTCACTCGCAGGAACACAACTACCCTCAAGGGAATTGTCATTTGGCTACGGTATTCTATGAGGTGGAGGTATATTCTCCAATCGGGTAGCTTATAATTACGCTCCCTACCTCTCTTTTCGCCAGAGCTTCGTTTGTCAACAGGGTGCACCGCGCGCAGGTGAAGTTGGCTTTGGTTCAAAGATGTTGAGAAACCACTTACACCCCACTTGTTTTTAATTAAACAGACAGTTCAGGATGAACGCACACATATCCGAGCAGAACGCGCCGAAACCAAACGAATTTTAGAATTCTTTATATTTGCAGTACCTATCTTTCCTTTAAAATTTAATAAAACACGCACTTATTATGATATAAAAATTTAGCAACATTACTTTGCTGAGAATGACTAGCACTACTAATTCCAAGTAATGTCAAATTAATCTCCATCAATTATATCATCAATATTAATACTGTATATCGTGTTAATATTTGCGTTGCTTTGAGCAATAATAATTAATTGGTATTAAGATAGCTAATCCGATCAGGGTATCGGATTAGCTGTCTTAATAGCTGGCTTAATCTGTTTAAAGCTATTTAAGCTTTAAACAGATTAAAGTGGATTACACCACATGCACTTTTTTACACCACCAGTGTGGAAAACAAGTATACGGCCTGATCGAAAGCAGTTACCGTAGCCTATGAACGCCTGTAACACCAGAGGCATCACACGCGCGTTGCCGACCCTGTAAAAACCTCTTCACGCCCTTTTTGAAGAACCCCATGCTATAGTCCCCTGAGAAAACCTCGACAGGCAGTTCATTCCACAGCTTGACAGTACGCGGGAGAAAACTTCTCTGGAACCGCACAGTACGTGACCACTTAGGATCCAATGTGTGAGGATGAATTCCCTGTCGATGGCGAGCGGTGCGACTGTAGAAGGAGGCCGTTGGCATCATGTCAAACAACTCCTTCAAAGGAGTCTGTACAATGGGGTGTGTTCAAACACACCCCATTGTACAGACGGTAAAACACACAAAGGGACGCAAAATCACTTCTCAAACTTAGAGGTTCTAAACTGTCTGTTAGTTTAGGATCGTCAACAATCCTCACAGCACGCCTTTGAATCGAGTCACAAGATGCAAGCTGGTATCTAGGCGCTCCCGCCCAGAGATGGCAACAGTACTCCATATGCGGCCGTACATGATCTTTGTAAAGCCTAAGTCTTTGCCGCGGATTGAAGTACTGCTTCGCCCTGTTGAGCACACCTAGCTTCTTGGACGCCACGCTTTACCTTTCTCTCAAGGTGACCACGAAACTGGACGTCGCTGGAGATTTCAACTCCAAGAATCCCAATGTTTTTGGCGATGGTAAGGGGTGTGTTTTGGAATTGAGGAGTCACAGCAAAAGGGGTTTTCTTAGCGGTGAACGCACAGACTTGTGTCTTAGTGGGATTGAAAAGAACCAGGTTCTTTCGCCCCCAATCGGACACACTATTCAGTGTGCTCTCGATCTTCGACACAAGCTGTTCGCGGCTCTCCTCCACCAGAGAGCGGGAAATATTAGCGCGGCCCGTGTAATAAGCATCCCCGGTGCTGTCGTCGGCATAGCAATGAATGCTGTCGATGGATAACATATCATTGATATGCAAAATGCTCTTCTTGATCAGACACGATTTGTAGATTGAAGTACTATATGAATACTTTTGACTATAATTTTAGTATTTTTAATTGTCATGGAGCATCTGGTGGCCTACCGCTGAAGCTGAAGCCGATTCCCACCGAATATTTTGATTCCAAAAAAATAATTTAAGCTTTTTCGGTAGAGCTCTTGGGCTTTTGCCAGCTAAGCTTAATATAATTTCCGCCGATCTAAGCTGAAGTTTTATATTCGCAATAAAAAAATCCAATGATAATCGTCTTCAGGTTCGGCGGTAGGGCCCCTGGTGGTAAGCCGTTTTTGTAGATTCTACGGTAGGTTCTACGACGTAGACCCTACCGTAGAGCTCGGGTAGGGTATGGTAGTTGAGAGGTTCTACCATTCTAGGGTGTCTGGTATAGTACACCCTAATGACTAAAGCGCATAATACATACTAGTATAATACATACATACATAATACACTAAGCAGAGAAGATATATTTGGAGCGAGACACTGATATATGTGTGGAAGAGACGGTGATATAGCCTCTCTTGTCTCATATATAGCAGTGTCTCGCTTTAAACATGTACAAAACAATACAATACAACATATACAAATATAGTATGGTACTAACGAGACTTATGAAATGGAGGTAAAATTTTTTACTGATGAATACTAGAAGACAAAGAAAAATAGTGGAATTTGACAAGTTTTTTAAACGAAATTAGCGATTCAGTATTCCTTTCATATCGGCTTAATATGCGTCCTGCTTTTAAAGATTATATTAATTTTAACTTTACGGGTGTGTGACTCAGTGTTGAATGCTATTTATTGTAAATTCCCTTTTTATGTTGTCTACTTTGACATAATGACGAGTCTGGGCGAATAGTGACTCGTCTATCATCTAGTTTAATGGATGACACACAATGTGAAGACATACCTAAATCTACTTCTAAAATAAACCGTAGAATGCAACTGGCCTTTTGTGACCACAGTATCCGGTCGTAGTTTTTCCCCATATCATAATTCGCATGACATTTTCCCCATATATAATCAACACATAATTTTGCATAGTAGTTAGTTTTGGAGGGTAAAGTTCCTGGTCACTAGTGTTACGTTGAGGCGTGACTGCAAATTGTACAGTCATTGCGTGTTAGAGCGGGTTCATTTAAGGCTTAAATAAAAGATATATACGTAGTCCGAGAAACTTCGTTATATTCACTAAGTTTTTTTTTACAGGCTACTTCCCTTTTAACGTGATAATGTATAATCTTATAAATCGATGAACGCCGGCTGCACGCACGAAAAAACATGACTCATTGTCACGTTCCGCCTGAGCCGCGTGCAAGCGAGAGCGCGGTACAAGCGATAGAGAGACACGAAACGTTCGGCTTGTGACGCATCTCTCTTTTTTCCACTCCATCGGCCGATGTTTTCCTATGACGTTGTCACGTAAAATTATCGTCTTTTAGACTTTACAGATGACCAATTTTTTTACGGGAAGGGGCCAATTCCCGCCCTTGTGTCTCCATACAAAAAACTACAACACAAACAGATCACATCTGTATACTGAATAACAAAGTACCTCGCGTAAGACGGTATACTTAAAATTTTGTAGGTAATATTGTATTTATAAATATCTTTAAACGTTTATTTTGAATGATCGTGTTTATGAGACTTAATTAAAGCCCGTTAAGTTACCGTGGTACACTAAATGTGCCACGCAGGTTGTCTGTAGTAAGTGGTCATTATACAGTCCACAACATTTGTGGTCATGTATTGAGAATGTGAAATATATACCAACTTCCCTCAGCGGTATTTCCGAACAATTACAACATAGGAGCCTCAAGAACAGAGTATTTATTGCTCTTAAAAGGCTGGCAACGGATTGGCGACCCCTTGGTGTAGCTGATCTCCATGGGCGGTGATGATTGTTTTCCACCAAGTGACACACATGTTTTTTTTTGATAGTACAACTATCAAAAAAAAATCATGTGGGTGTTTATTATAAACATTCAAATATCCAAAAACGTCGAACTGACGAATGAACAATTACAATATGTAAAAATCTTTAACTCAATTAATATGTAACTGGAAAAAATAAATTATTTTTCTACCTATTTAAAAGTTCATTTCAAAATAGATTATATAATATACTGCGAACGAACTTTTGTAATACGCGGCGCCGTGTGGCAGCCATTGCGAACGGTTTCACACTCAGTGGGGAGGTGAAGTCGCCTTGTGAGAGCGGCAGGGATTGGGCATATTGTATGTAGTACTATTACTTATACTGTGCCTGTGTATCCAAGATTAACAGCGGCGACTACCAAAAAGGCAATGAACTGGAGTCCACTGCAATCCCGGGGGTAAAATTACGGCTTCCTTGGAACAATGAACGTAATCAGAAGAAATTAGTAGGAGTAGCTTTTGGAATTTTATTACTCTTCTTGGCCATATGAGACACAGCAATATGGCAAATACGGCATTAAAAATCTAAAGAGATTTTGATGCTTAGTCAAGTGAAGCTCAATTGCCGTGCACCACGGATTTTAAATATCTAACACTATTGATTGGGGTTAAAAATAACCTAAAACAGTGAGTTTGTTACCTAACACATGGATTCCAATAATATCTTATTCTAATCCAAAGACATTTTAATATTCTAGATAAAGCCATTATTTTCTATACACATTTTATTTTTATTTACAGGGTGGAAACTTCTAATGCTTCTAAGTCTATGCTTCTAAAGGGAAAATACTCTTAATACTGTAGATAGAAAATTTTGCTCAAAGAAAACATTCCTATATTTTTGAAAAGAAAGAAAACTGCATTTAAAGATATTCGTAAATTCGCTTGCCACACCCGGGAATCAAACCGACTAATAATCTGTCAAAATTACACTCTGTATTTTTATTGCATCGATCGTAAGGGTCCATTATAAGGATGAAATCTCTCTAACAAACTTGATAAATTACATGAAAGGAAACCATGAAATGTTAAATTATTTTGATTATTTACATAAAATGGTAAATTAATTAGTTGCTCGAAATAGGCTGCATTTTATTTTCATATGTGACATTCCATATTTAAACTACCTCATACATGCAGCTATGTCGTATTTGCACGTGTTTAACGTAGACAAAGGAGTCTGCGTTAAACACGTGCAAATTGGAATCGTCTTACAAATAGTAATTTGTCATTTTAGTGGAGAAATAACGTCAATGATAATTATTAATTAATAACATAAGTAAACAAATAGATCTTTGAGTAAAAGGGCTTTAACTTGACCCATTGAATTTATAAATCCAGATTTCCTCCATTGAATTTAAAAGATCAGATAATTAATGTTCCAAAAGTACAAGGTGTATTTTTTATAGGCTCGGTTCCCGGATGTGGCAAGCGAATTTTCGAAAATCTTTGAACGGAGTTTATTTTGAAATAAAGGAATGTTTTCTTTGAGTTAATTTCTATCTATCTAAGGTATTAACAGTACTTTCCCTCTAGGTGGCATTATAAGTTTCCATCCTGTATATGACTTATTATGAATTAGCAAAGAAAATGTGCCGGGCATGACGAATCAAGTTTTCAGATATTTTTTAATCAGTAGATTACCTATTGATGTACAATGTCTATGAAATAAGATATAAATGACTTCTGTAGAAAATTTGTATATAAATACACTAGCAAGCGACGAGCCCTGGCTTCGTTCCTTCCTTCGTTTTTTCAGTAAATGGCCTATTTTCTTTCTTTTGGCCTTTTTTCTTTCAATTTGAACCAGTGTTTCCTGGCATTAGCAAATTGAACTAAATAACCAAACTTTCTTCAGATTTCTTAAAAAAAAAAATAACATAAAACTTCAGATTTCTTAAAAAAATACAAAAGTTTACAGTCGATGAAGTCAGAAATACAGAGATATGAAAATACACTGTCGCCTATATTCGATACGTACTAAGTACGAATCGAGAATTTTATTCAGAAAAAATGACGATTTCGCAGGCAATTGAAATATTATAATTTGAACTTAACTAGACCCGGCTAAGCAGTCGTTTAATATCACGGATCCATTCCGTCATAAATAGATTTCCCTGAGCGATTTCATTGCCAATGTCGTAATTGAAAAGTAGTTGTTAAAATTTATTATCCGCGCCGCCGCGTGCCGCCCTACTACTCTACATTTTCACCGTGTATTTGCTCATATGCCATGTATGATATGTTTAATGAATTAAAATACAATATTTATTGCCACAAAAAACAGTAAAGGTTTAACAACAATCACTTAAAATTTAAAGTACAAAAGGCCGGCCTTATCGCTTAGCGATCTCGTCCACGCAACATTTGGGTAGAGGAGGCCTGAAATAAAGGTAGGTGGCGCAACATATACTATGTAATGAACCTACTCAATTCATCATCATCATCATCATCAGCCAGTATCTATCCATTGCTGGATATAAACCTTCCCCAATGCTTTCCACCAAATACGATCCTCCGCCTTCCGCATCCAGCCGCTTCCAGCCGTTTTCTTAAGGTCATCGGACCATCTAGAAGGAGGGCGTCCAACGCTTCGTCGTCCTACGCGCGGCCTCCACTCTAATACCTTCCTCCCCAATTAAACAAATTTAAATATATACACAAACATACACATAAGCATACGTAAATATACATGCATAAACTACAAAAATACGTAAATGTACTTATTACGGAAAAGCAGACAGTGACAGACAAAGGAACATAAATAATGAAGTTAAACAGAGATAAGTGACATATAGTGAACTTTAACTTTATTTTTAAAACTGGAAATAGTTTGCGCGTTACGGATAGTTAACGGCAGAACATTCTAAAGCCTTACAGATTGCACGTTGAATGATTTTGTATAATATCGGGAAGAGTGAGATTTATCAAAAGCCTGTTTGAGTTTTGTAGAAACAAAAAGTAACAATTGTTTGGTTATTTGCTTTTCCTGCACATCGAAAGTATATACAATCGATTGACATATTTTTTTATCTCGACCAAAAAGTTTTCTAAAGGTCTGGAGTCAGGAAAAGATGTTATTCCCATGGGGAAAAAGTTTTATTAAAAGTATGCCGACGAAATATATAATACGAATTATGTAAATAATAGTATGAATGTTACTTTATTAAAAAAGACTTTACTTTCATGAAAAAGTAATGGGCGTCCCGCTCAGGGATCCGGCGAGATGCGTTCTGAGAGGTTTTAAAAACGGGATATCCCGCCAAAAGCGGGATGTCTGGCAACACTAGTTAGCACCCAAGCATCTGTGTAGACCAGGGGAACACAATTTAGTTTAAGACGTTGAAGGTCATCAAGTATTGACGTATTCCGTGTGCTGATGACTTGAAGTAGTTTTCGAAATGCTGTCTTACGAACTACCCATGCGTCTACTATCTTTGTTGAAAAGGCTTGTTGCCCATGTTACAAAATTATAAAAACTCTCTATCAGTAACGTAAAATACATAAAACTAGAAAATTTTAAGATCGCATCTTAAAATTTTAATAACTTATGTCCGACGTGTTTTATATTCGGTCAAAGTATGGTGGGAAAGTCCATTTTAAAGGTATGAAATTATAAAAAATAAACATTACCATTAACAATAGAAAATACTATAACTTTTGTTACGGCACTGGCTACATAAACGCAATATTTAACATAGCTGTCGTACAAATTTCCGATTTAATGCATATAAAATAGTACGGTGTGACGTCATAACGTGGTGGCCTTTTGTATGGAGCGTTTTCGGGATAGTCCAAAATTGTGATCTTCAAGCTATCATATCTCGAGAAGTTTTTATGCAATCGAAGTAATTATTTCACCTATATTTATATTATTGTGACGTATTTAAATAACAAATCGAAAAAAAAATGTGATACAAGCCTATTTGATGCGTCTCCGTTATATTACCCTATAACAGAGTTACGGATAACGGATATGTATACATATCCGGTCTGGCTGGTCCATAGACCGGCGTCCACCTCGCACGTAGTTCTGAAAAGGAGCAGCAGAAAGTAACCTTCCCTGCGGTTAAAGCAATTTTCATACCGTTCATCAAACCTGATTCAGCAATTTAGCGTGAAATTTCGCATTTGTATCAGTTAAGATCGGATTAAGATAATTTTATCCTGCCCTTTCCTTGTTTCTGACTGGTTGGTAGTCGGTATTGCGAGTCGGTCAGGTATATCGAATGGGTAGTTAGCGTGGTGCGCGTGTGAGCGACAGAGGGGAGTGCGCGGATTGATCGCGATACCACTAAATAAAGATATCCGGGCCAACATCCGCGCGGGGGGTCCGCGCGGTCCCACGTGCTCTGCCATATATACTATGCGATTTTTATCAGATAAACCTGCTTCATACCATTTTTTAACGATTATTCATAAAGCGCTTCATAAGAGAAATAGGTTTCATAAAGCGCTTTCTACAAGCGCTTTTTGAAGCCTATCCCTAAGTACTTATATAATATTATAAATGTGAATGTCCGTTTGTTTGTTACACTTTCACGCGAATCAACATGAAACTCCACCGATCATCATGAAACTTTGTACACATATTCTTGGAGGTATCAGAAGTAACATAGGATACTTCTTTTTAAAACAAATATATATTTTATTACGAAAAAGAATTTCACGTGAGCGAAGCCGCGGGCATAAGCTAGTATCGAATAAATCAATCGAAAAGAGAGGTAGGGCATAGCGTAATTTTTAAGCTGTCCGACTGGGGTAGTACCTCCTCCTCACAGAATACCGTAGCCAAATAACAATTCCCTTGAGGGTTGTTGTGTTCCTGCGAGTGAGTCAGGTTACCAGAAAGGAAAGAGTTGTTGCGTTGGTAGCAGGGGTGGCGGCGCGCTAGCGATATTTCAAGTTGCGAGCATTAATATCGCTACGTCAACCGCTTCACATCAGGTGGCCTGTATGCTTGTTGTTACCCGATGCTGTCTGCTACCCGACTTAGTATAAAAAAAACCCATCTCCAGTGGATCCGATCAAAATTTAATGAAATACCATTGTTTTGTTAGTAACTCGTGAAACTCCTGGAAATGCTTACAGTTTTGTAAGTATGACATTCTGAGCATAATGTCTAATCCATTTCTGTTAAATATTTATAATAATAGAGAATAGTCATCTCGATATGTTTTAAATTAGAACTTACACAAATGCATAAAAAATATAATTATGTGCAGCAAATAGAGGAAAATTAGATTATCAGGGCAATTATATAAATCAGCGATTTGCATATTGCATATAATCGCTGATTTACGGGATAACTGCAATGAAAAATCATTTGCGACTCCCGTGACAATCACATCATCATCATCATCATTATCATCAGGTCATTTTAGTCTCCACGACAGGAGCAATCTCTTGCTAAGGGAGAAATTGACATTTGTGCCTGTTAATATACTTTTAACTTAGGTCTGTGCTTATGTACAAAATTCGTATTAGAACAGCGTTGGACAGAGATCAAAATTACGAATACATATATAGGTACGAGTATATAAGCTCCCCGACTGGGGAAGTACCTCCACCTCATAACCCCAAACAAATAACAGTTCCCTTGAGGGTTCTTGTGATCCTTTCTGGTGACCTCACTGACTCGCAAGGAGTGTGTAAGGTCACCAGATAGGAAGGAGTGGTTGAGTTACCTGCGAGGGGGGCAGCGCGCGAGTGATTTTTCATGTTGCGAGCGTTAATATGATTACGGTAACTGCTTCATTTCGTTTATCTTCATCCGACGTAGTATAAAAAATACGGAAAGTTTCGGTAAGAAAATAAATTTTCGAGGGAACTTTCATGAAAGTATCCAAATCACGGTAATTTAAGAAGTTGAATCACATCACAGGTTTTCATACCCATCGACTTAGCTAAATAACATATAGACTAAGCGCCCTGTCTCACGCTACGCCGAGCCGGGCACGAGCCGAACGCATGCGTGCAATGAAAGATATATCTTATTACAAACAAGTAAACAATGAATTGCAATGCTGGCAGTCCCGCCCGGATGGCCAAGACTCGTCTTGTCCGTATCACGACCGAGCTAATTATTGTATTATGTATTTCCCTGGTTATAAATTTATTTTTCATTGAACGCGTGCGCTCGGCTCGTGCCCGGCTCGGCGTAGTGTGAGCCATCCTTAAATCCGTATTGATCTTAAAATTAACTGTGCAAAGTTCTTCGAGATATCGACGATGAGGACATAAAAAATGTGCCGCTCACTTGCTATACCGGCACTCAAAAGAGCTGCCTGAAAATAAATTCATTTCCAAGTAAAAGGGACCGTTCAATTTTCACATAATTAAATTTCGCTTTGGCATATAACTTCATTCATTAGAGGTGGGCTGGGTATACAGCGCGCCCTTTAAAGTAGAGCGGACTATATTAATGAGAACGGCTTTCATAGAAAATGCTACACGAGGTCGCAGGCAGTTTATTACGGCTATGAATTATTTACTATTATGTATTTTTTTATACTACGTCGGGTGCACCACGTGCAGGTGAGCTTGACTTTGGTTCAAAGATGTTGATGAACCACTTACACACATATTTCATTACATGTTAGTGAATAATAGTTATTGTTTTCTTTGCCTTTTGCTATGGTCTGTATCCTTACTGTTTTTATAACTTTCTTACTGTTTGACGGACCCGGTGGTCGAATGGCTAGCAATGTCCACTTTGACTCCGACGTCGCGGGTTCGATCCTCGCACAAGGTAAACATTTGTTTGTCTTGGTCAGAGCCAGCAGGCTGATGGCACAACCTTGCATGCGTGGTTCTGAGACGTAAAAGAAAAGGTGGGATAAGGGAGGAAAACAGTTCCTCAGATTCAGAGCACTCCACATGGTAGAGAAAATCACATTATTGCACGGTCAGCTGTACACAAAAGCACGTGTGAGCAATTTCTCCCGACCACGTATCTCGAGACACGTGGTTCGTCTCGACTGTAGTTTAACGTGTCTCGGTAACCGTCTGCCAAAAGTGCCAACACTAATATTATCCAAGGATGCGACAAACCCATCTTAACCTGTCCTCACTGCCAGTGAGAAAACTCGCTCATGAAACGTACAGTAGATACAAATCGCTTGTGAATGAAAGAGATGCATATATGAGATAATTGAGCCATGCCGGCGAGACTTTTACATAGGCACTGATTGTACTCGTTTCTCGCTCATCGCCGGCGATGAGACAATTGCCTTACAACTATTATTTACATTTTGTTTCTCAAATAGTTAAATGTTGCGTATCTCTATTTAGTAAAAAAATTGGTTGCCTGTAAAGTCGGTATACGGGCGAAAGTTTTACGTGACAACGACTTTGAGTGGTAAAATGTTTTCGTCTGTTTCTTTTTATGTCTGTCTCTCTCGCTCTTAGAAGGGACGCGTGCCTTTCACTCGCTCTCATTGTAGGCGCATAACGTGAGCCAGTTTCTTGAAGTGTCACCCGGCTAACCAATTTATAAGACGTTGTCACGTCAAAAAATACTTAAGCCTTAAGAGGTCTATAAAAGCTAATTGACGCCGCTACTAAATAAAAAATCATAGTCCCTAGTCATTTACAGAAACGAAAATTATAGAACACTAATCTATATTATAGACAAAGTATTTCTACATCATTTATCCAATATTTAAAATGTAACACAGAAAGTTTAATATTTTAGAGATATAGAATTTTATTAGAAAAAAAAAGAAAATCGGAATCGCAATGTCTTACGCCTTCCATGTACTTGGCGACCGCGGACGCGACCAAGAATTCTCGTAGTTAAAATTTTGTCAAATTTCAGTTCCGATCTGCAACGAAATATGACTGAAAATTAAATAAAGTTAGAATGGTATGCGGGTCGCAATAAGAATTGACATTAATTAATGAATGAAATCCTGTCTAAAATTAATGCATAATTCAATCTCTATTAGGTAAATTTTTATCATTTTTTCTGATATATAAAGAGCTATTCTGCTGTTCGGGATGGAGACAAATTGATTCCCGTTTGAAAAAAGTTCTCAAGAAACCAAACATCATAAAAAATTGGTCCAGCTTTTCTTGAGTTATCTTTATATATATAGCTGAGCTGGAAAATATCAGTTTGCCAGTATTGTCGCATGTACCTAGTAAAAACATACAAACTTTCACTAGACTACGTGTAGCCGGTATCACACACAACGCAATTGATACGTGCCCGAGTTGTCCGCCGGTGCCAAGAGCCGGCTACTAATATTACCCAGGCATGCGACGCTAGGCCGCCGCCAGCAATACTATCGCGCGATAATTAATTGGGTCATTGGGTTCACCATGCTCTGTGATGATCTTCTCCTTTGATTAAAGAAAGAGAGAATAAGATTTTGTAGGAAATAATGGTAGACGTGTCTATGTGCTTACATTATCTCGTATCTGTTTGTATGACAACCTTCGTTTCGTGTGTAAGCAATAATACTGATTTATTTTAAGTTCATCAGTCAATTGATACGTATAAGGAACTTAAAAATAGGCTAGATGACAATGATCTAAAATTATAAAAAATATTTATCTGTCTCGTTATATATACAAAACTAGAACGCACTGCGATCTTGAATTTTTTATAATTTACTCGCTGTTACCCGTGGCTTCGCCCGCGTTATTTTTTATTTTTTTCCGTGGGAATAAAATGTTTTTCCTGGATAAAAAGTAGCCTATGTCACTCTCCAGACCGGAAACTATTTGTTAAAAAATCATGATCATTATGAAAAAATCATGTCGGTACTGTCCTTTCGACGTACGTGATAGAAGGACAAATTATTACAAAGTTTATTTGTTCCCATGGGATTAAGATGTTTTTCCGGGATAAAAAGTAGCCTATGTCTCTCTCCAGACCGTAAACTATCCCCATTAAAAAATATGTCCATACTTAGGTTCCTTTTGACGTGAACGAAGAACAAATGATTATAAACTATATTATATTTTCCCGTGGGAATAAGATGTTTTTCCGGGATAAAGAGTAGCCTATGTCTATGCCTAGATAGTTTAAGGATATAGTTTAATCGTAATCCTAGAGTTATTACGAACGAACATACAGACAGTATGGGGTATAAGTAGCTCATCAAATTTTTTAGAGCCAAAGCCAATCTCGCCTGCACGTGGTACCCTGCCGACTAACGAATGAGGCTCTGACGTAATAGAGGTGGGATAGAGCGTATTTGTAAGCTGCCCGACTGGGGAAGTAGCTCCACCTCACATAATAACGCAGCCAGATAACAATTCTCTTGAGAGTTGTTGTGTCTCTTTGTGATGTGATATGATTTTTCAAAAAAAAAAAAAAAAAAAAAAACTGAATAAATTGTTATAATTTTCAGTTATTCATGTTGGTTAATAATTACATATTTGTTATTATCCTGCGCTCTGAAGCCAATTTTTACTGTGACCTCAATATACTAACTCGAAAGTGCCTTAATGGCGGGTTATTAGTAAAACTCTATCATTTGAGTGTTCCAGGTAGTTTAATTGTGCTGGAGTTTATAATTACTGAACACTGAACGTGAATAATAACGTAATTCAATTTTATATCCATTGGTCATCGTGGTCGTCAACCCTTACCCATCCCACTGCTGGGATACGGGTCTCTCCTCAATTGAAAGAGTTTGCATCTTTAGTGCGCTCTAAAAACGAGCATATTGTAATAGTTATTTGTTATACAAGAGTGCAAAGTTGCTTTTTAACCGCGTGCTCAATTTTGATGACACTCGCTGCGCTCGTGATTCAAAATTTTGAATCCTGAGCGTTAGCGAGGGAATTAACGAGGGGAAAAATCTTTGCACTCGAGTGCAACACGTAACTTTTCATCCCTCCTCAGCGAGAAAATGACTGCAAAAAAAAATCATTTACAATCACAAGATTGTTGAGGGTGAAACCTCATTTGCGCATTTACAGTTTCTGTTGGCGTCAAATAAACTTATTCGTCGCTAGAATCACTCATTTTAAGTTTCTTGTTTTTAACTTAAGGTTTTAACAATATAACGTGTTAAGAAAAATGCGCGCTCAAAGCAAATTAAAAAAAGTATACCATGGAGGTTCCGAGTCGTGAGTTTTTAACAAATTAAAAAAAGTTGTTCGATAAATTCGGCACCATGGAGGTAGAAGTAAATAGGTTTAATGATGTTTTGAATTCACAAACTTATTGCACAAGATGTTCAAAATTCAAATTTACTTTATCCTCTAGCGGATAAAAACGACTTTTGCACACAGATATTGGAGAGCAAAAAATACTCTTTCCGAGATGGGGGAATGAAAAATTATTTTTCGATAAGACTGATACGAGCAACGATTCCTTCAAGCTCCTTCAGCTGGTCTACACATGATCTTCTTATATTGTAAGTGCTCTTAGTGCGTCTGACCGTACGTATGATTAATAGATATTTATTTTTTTATTTTCAGAAACAACACAGGCCTCATCATGCCCCTCCAGTTCAATCGGATAAAATGTTCATCTTTCTTGCGGAAGAACCTCCTTACATTTCTGACGGTGGTCGGCGTAGTGTCAGGATCTCTATTAGGATATGTCCTACGGTCGTCGGGTTACCAGTGGTCCCGCCGGGAAGTCATGTACTTCCAGTACCCAGGGGAGTTGTTCCTGAGGATGTTGAAGTGCTTAATAGTACCACTGCTGGTCTCATCTATCGTCTCGGCGATAGGATCACTTGATCTCAGTCTTTCTGGCAAGTGAGTTGTTATATTTCGATAAGTTTATCTCGTCTGGTACTGAACCTAGTGTTGGGGTAATGTGGGGTAATTCAACAGGTGACTGGTCAGTGATTAATATTTTTATACTGAAATAAGGGGTATGAAAGTTTGAGCTCTGTTTTTAGGTGGCATGTAGGAAAAACGAATTGAGAATTACTACGATTACATTAGGTTATAGGTAGCCACCTAGAGACCAAGAAAACCAAATATGTTATATAAGGGGATTAAGGATGTAAGTGCTTCATCAACATCTTTGAACCAAAGCCAACTTCACCTGCACGCGGTGCCTGACTGACAAACGAAGCTCTGGCGAAAAAAGAGGTAGGGAGCGTAATCGTAAGCTACCCGACTGACGAATGTACCGCCACCTCACAGGATACCGCAGCCAAATAACGATTGAACCCCTTGAGGGTTGTTGTGTTCCTGCGAATGAGTGAGGTCACTAGAAAGGAAGGAGATGCTGTGTTGGCAGCGGGGGTGGCGGCGATATTTTGTACAAAATATGCCATTTATTGTGTTCATTGGAGGTTATCTCGAAAACTCTCGATCTTGCAGCGATGTGTCGGGCTCGGCGCTTCACCATCAATCTCTATTTCAGTCACGTAAATAGAAAATTAATAACGTTAGTAATACCATAAACCTTGCCTTGTTACATATATACAAGTCTATTCTCATTTATTGATTCACTGTACTTTAAATTCGTATTATACATAATACGAATTTAAAGTTGCTTTATTTACAAATAAAGCATATTATACCTATCTATCATAAATACAACAATACTTCCTTCTCTACGAACTTCCGGGGATGGTTTATGGTCTCATTTCTATCTTCGCGTAACGTATGTATTTTGTCCCTCAGGGTTGGCCTTCGGGCGATCGTGTATTACATGACGACGACGATATGCGCGGTGATGCTGGGCATAGCGCTCGTCACCACCATCAAACCCGGAAAGTCCTCCGAAGCCTATCAGCAACCCAATGCCACCAAAGTAATCACCAAGGAGACACTCACTTCTGACACGCTATTGGATCTTGTCAGGTAAGTGTAGCTTGTTAAATAGAGGTCGTCTTTTAACAAGATTTTTTTATATAAGAGGGGGGCAAGCGAGCATGTGGGTCACCTGATGGAAAGCAATCACCACCGCCCATAGAAAAAAGCCACACCGAGGGGTCGCTGATCCGCTGGATGATGATCCGTTGGAGATGGGAAGTTGTTGATGAAACAAGATGAGAAATGAACTGAACTCGATCAGTGGCACTGACAAGGGGAGGCTTCAGCAATGAACGAATACGGATTAGAGATGGGCAAAATGCCGGACATTTACGATAAATGCCCATGTAAATATCAATTGCCTATTTATGCCCCAAAAATAAGGCATTTATTGGGCATTTTGACCATCTCTAATACGGTTAGACAATGCAGATGCCTGTCAAAACTATCACATATAAACTAACTGGATGTATCATCATCAACAACAAAGAATCAAAATATTTATCCATCTGCTATATATAGATGTAGGCCTTCCGAATGCTTTCCACCATATACGATTTCAAAGTCAAAGCTTTTGCATCGAGCCACTTTCAACCGCTTTTTTGGTGTCATCATCAGTTTATAATAATAATAATAATAAATTTATTTATTTCTTCACAAAAATATAAACAGAACATAACTTCATGCATCATTTAAGTGACTACTGTTACTTCTTGTGAAGACTGGTGCTTGAAATAGATTGAGACAATCTGTAGTACAAGACACCAGGTCAAGTTTATCTTTCTAGATATTATCTCGCCAGAACGAATTTTGCAACAGTACCGAATTAAGGGGGCCTAATGTCTATCGTACGTTTAATTAAATTCTTTCTTTTTGCCGCTAAAAATACTAAGAAATGAAAAAAATATTTTGATTGAAAATCTTAACAGGCGAAGCCATATATGTCTAGCCATAACGTAAACTACATTAATGGCGTATAAAGATTTGTTCAACAGAGTCGGATTAAGGTATTCAGAAGAAATTAATGGAAAATATGTATTCTAACGTGAATAAAGTCCATGAGGGCGAATTCACGGCTTATATGTAGGTAAATAATTATAGCTGGAGATGGACAAAATGCCGGGCATTTGCGATAACTGCCCAAAAAGTGCTTATAATTTTTAATATTTTTTATTTATGCCCAAAACTAGGCATTTATTGGGCATTTACGATAAGTGCCCAGTAAGTCATGTGTACTTACTGGGCACTTATCGTAAATGCCTGGCATTTTGCCCATGTCTAATTATAGCGCAATAGCCAAGCCACTGCGCACTAAATTATGATTCCACATTGATAGAGACTATTATTCTATTTAAAATTAATATACACAGTGAGATTGTGATAATAATCATTGTTCATGAAACACAAGCGATATATATTTTTGCGTATAATGGAAAACCAACACAACAATTGAGAGCAGGTCGACCGGATGGCAGAATTAAACTGCTATGTAACACCCATTAGGAGGATTAAGCCAATAGACCTGCACATGCAAATTAGCTGCGGCACCGAGAATTGGATTACCTATCACAGATAAATAAAAATAAAAATGCCAAAAAAATATTATGACAAAATAAACTTTAATTTTCCCCGACTGAGTAGAATATATTTATATCATAGATAAATTCGACACCATTTAGCGCCATTTATCGACATACAGTCGAAGTAGAGCCAATTCCATACTAAATCAAGTTAACATTGTCGAAACCGATTATGCTAGAAAACTTGCACTGGGCACCATAATCGCACAATCAAATATAAATACATACGTATTTCAAAGTTAAATAAATAAATAAACAAATAAATATTCCTGGACAAATTATACACTGCCATTACACAGTCTCAACTTACGCAAAGCTTGTACTATGGGCACATTGGGAACTAAATAACTGATTTTATACTTATATACATTTTTTTTGTAAAAGCATACATATATATTTTAATACATAGAAAACATCCAGACCAAGACAAACAAACATTTTCATGTACACAAATATTTGTCCTGTGCGGGGATCGAATCCGCGACTCCGGAGTCAAAGTGGACATTGCCAGCCAGTCTACCACCTGGCTCCTCAGTAAGATCCAGTGGCGTAACTACAGGGTGGCAGAGCGGGCGAAAAGCCACGGGCCGCCGGGCCAGGGGGCTCAAGACTCGAGTTTATTTCGCGAATTAGTAGAAATATAATTTTGTTTTAAGTTAGGCTATAAATATACAACATACAAAACTTTAATAGGTAGGTACAGCATTGTTTTTGTAAATAAAATTATAGATTACTAGCGGCCCCGTACGTGCTTCGCTACGTATAAAGTGAAATAATAAAAAAAAATCATTGTAACACCAAATTCATTTATTCAAACAAAAAAATATTTTATTAATTTCTAGCTATTTTAAAACTTAATCCAAAACATTTGGATAAACAATATTTTTTGTTTTTCCATTTTGAGCATGAATAAACAAACGGCTGGGGGGGTACCGACTCTGGAACAGACAACATAAGTCGAAGTACGTCCAAAATGAAATGACCGCATGAATGACATAACAACAAGCTTGTACTGTCAACACTGAAAGAAGTTTCAATTTGACAGCACAATCCCCATCTGAAAAAAGTTTCAATTTGACAGCAAAATCCCCATTAAGAAAATGATCTGCCATTTATTCATTTGTTACAAAAAATGTGATAAATGAAGAACCGCTCTACCGATTTTGTGCAAACTTCACATAAACCATCTACTAAATAGTCCGAATAAACCCTAAACATTTGGTTTGGATAGGTGAGCCCGTTCTTGAGTTATAAAATTACAACGAAAAGTGGCATTGATTTTTTATATATAGATTAACCAAAAATGTGCAAAATACTTATTTAGTGTTGGTTACTTAGATGATTTATTAGAGAGGACCCGATCCTCTGAGGGCCCATTTGACGAATTTACCACGGGCCTTACTGATTAGAGAATGCAATCTAGGGAATGCAAAACCGCGGCGAGACTCGCGAGAACGAGATTGCATTCCCAACCCCTGATGGTATAATTACGCTACTGGAAAGAACTTAGAACCTTCCTTGTTACCTAGTGTATTTCCGTGGTTGTAACTTACTGGCGCATCATTAAATCACCAGTATGCAATCAATAATTGTTATTGAACAAATTAGGTTGGCAAGATTGCCTACAGCGTTATATGCATTGATCTATGACCCTTTTAATGACAGTGATTGATCTCGCATTATCAATATTCGCATGTATGTTGTATTGTTGACCATTTAGTTCATTTTACTTTCATTTTAATAACTATACACTATATATATCTATACATATCACGGAAATGAGGTATGTATAGATGTATGCAAAGTATGGAAATCAAGCGTGCCAAACTTACACAACGACTGGCAAGCAATGTGAGTATCTATGATATTAAAATGAATCGCTGAATGTGTAAGCGCAAATCTAGAGAACGACTGAACCGATTTCGCTATCTCTGTTTTTTGAATATTCCTTGAAGTACGAGGATGGTTCTTACGCAGAAAAAAAATTATGTATTAAAAAACAATATAGAATCGACTGTTAGGCGGTACGAAGTTAGTTCGTCTGCTAGTACTACTAATAACGTGTTGTATTTGGTTGAATTTCGTAGTATAGTATTGTGTCATAAATGCATAAAGCAGATTAAAGCATATAAAATCAATTTACTACAATTTATTACGTATGCGACTGATAGATATCCACATCAAGTTAAACATTTATTGTTGACACGCGCGCCTCGCATACATTCTATGTCACTATACATACTCGTATACCTGGCGCCCAACCGCCGAAGCTGAAACCGATAACCATAGAATATTTTGGTACGAAAAATAGGTCGTATTTTTAGTTAATGACACACATCTTCAGCTCAGTCGGTAGAGCGTCAGGGTTTCTACCTGCTAAGCTGAACAGAAGTACCATAAATCTAAGTTGAAAACCGATGGGAATCGGCTTCATCTTCCGCGGTACGGCCCCAGGGGCCCCAGGGGCGGCTTCAGCTTAGCCGGTAAGGCCCCTGGGGCCATACCGCTGAAGCTGACCCGATTACCATCGGAATTTATGAGTGCGAAAATCAAACTACTGCTTAGATTGTTGCCAATTATGTTTTGCTCAGCTAGTAGAAACCCTAGAGCCTTACGGTCTAAGCTTAAAAAGTTTGTCAATAACTTTAACCAAAGACCAATTTTTCGAATCAAAAAAACCGATGATAATCGGCTTCAGTTTCGGCGGTAGAGCGTCAGGGTTTCTATCTGCTAAGCTGAACAGAAGTACCATAAATCTAAGTTGAAATCCGAGTGGAATTAGATTCAGCTTAGCTAGTAGGGCCCCCGAGGTCCTACCGCCGAAGCTGAAGCCGATTACCATCAAATAATTTGATCGAAAATAATAATAGTTTTAATTATTTACAAACAAACGGCTCAGACTGTAGGGTTCCAGGGTTACTACAAGACCAGCTAAGCTAAACACAGGTACCATAAGTCTAAGCTGACATTTAATATTCGCAATTAAAAAATCCGATGGCAAAGGGCTTCAGCTTAGCCGGTAGGCCCCTAGTCTGCTGATGCTGATACCAAGTAAATAAATAAAAAATAAATAAATATTCCTGGTCAATTTACACACGGCCATCCAGTCCCTAACTAAGCAAAGCTTGTACTATGGGTACTAGATAACTTATATAATATTTAAATACATTTTTTTTTTGTAAATACATACATATAATACATAGAAAATACCCAGACCAAGACAAACAGACATGTTCATTCACACAAATATTTGTCTTGTGCGGGAATCGAACCCGCAACCTCGGAGTCAAAGTGGCCATTGCTAACCATTCGACCACCGGGCTCGTCCTATTACTTATAATGTGGTGATACATACAATATCATGCATGAATGATTAGTAGCTATGACTGTGAGGCATTGCGCTGTTTGTGCGACAAGAACGACGCGAATTCTTTTCGGTACTGGCTAACAAGGTGAAAATTAAGAAGTAGTGATAATAGAGCGGGCGCTGTATGGAGTTGAGTGTGCAAAATATGAGGACCGCATTCTATAAACAGTTTTGAGTTTATATGATTTGTATGCTCAAAAATCGTATAGATGGGATGGCAATTTTACAGAACACGTTAGACAGTATTCCAAAATCTTTAAGAAAGTCTGTAAGGTAGCCAAGTCTAACTACATAAATAATAAAATTAAAAATTCTACCAACAAGTGTAAAACTGTTTGGAACATTGTCAACAAAGAGACTGGCAAAATAAAAGTTAAAGAAAACGACTACTCTTTGAAATGTAATAATAATATATTAACTTCAAATCAAGATGTTGCTAATGCATTTGGAAACTTTTTTACCAATGTTCCCATTGATACGACTGCCTCTCTCAATTCATCAGCCTCAGAATCCATAAGATTACTTGAGGATAATGTACAGCCCTGTGAGCATGCATTTAAATTTTGTCACATTACCCCAGATGACATTATTCGAACATTCAAAAGTTTAAATATTAAGAAATCTGAGGATCTCTGGGGAATGTCCACTCAAATTGTTCTTCCTATTTTGGATACTGTTGCTGCTCACCTGGCTATAGTTTTTAATGAAAGTATAGAGAGTGGTATTTTCCCAGACTTAATGAAACTTGGCAAACTTATACCTTTATTTAAATCAGGAGATAATCGTGAGCCTGGGAATTACAGACCAATCTCTATTCTGCCAGTATTGAGTAAAGTGTTTGAAAAGATCATGTCAAATCAGCTGCTCGCACATATTAATAAGTTCCACATTCTACATAAGAAGCAATACGGGTTCACCGCCGGAATGTCCACTACAGACGCAGGAATCGCACTCGTGAAATACATATTTGAGGCTTGGGAGACGTCTCAGGACGCTATCGGTGTGTTTTGCGACCTCTCCAAAGCATTTGATTGTGTTGATTATCAGACACTGCTGCTCAAATTAAATCATTATGGTATTAAAGAGAAGGCTCTGCAAATGGTAGAATCATACCTTAGTAATAGAACTCAAACGGTGGATGTAAATGGCACAAAATCAAATGCATTTGATGTAAAAATGGGCGTGCCCCAGGGTTCAATTTTGGGTCCTCTCTTATTCTTGGTATACATCAATGATTTGCCTGATTTGGTAGAAAAATTTGCCAACGTAGTACTGTTTGCCGACGATACCTCACTTATTTTTAAAGTTGCTAGGTATAAAGACAAAATTGATGATGTTAATAATGCTCTCTCTGCAATTTTGAACTGGTTTACTACAAATAATCTCCTTCTTAACTCACACAAAACTAAATGTATTAAATTCACGTTACCCAATGTCAGGCAAGTCCATGCTGATGTAGTCATAAAGGATAACACCCTAGTTTATGACAATGATACTGTTTTTCTTGGTATTACCATTGATTCAAAGTTGCAATGGGGCCCTCATATAACTAAACTAGCTCGCAGACTCAGTTCCGCAGCTTATGCGGTTAGGAGAATAAGACAGATAGCGGACGAGACAACTGCTAGGCTCGTTTATTTTAGTTATTTCCATAGCATTATGTCATATGGCAAATTGCTTTGGGGTAAAGCAGCTGACATTGATAAAATTTTTGTATTACAAAAGAGAGCCATTAGATCAATTTACAATTTGGGTTCTAGGGATTCACTCCGTGAGTTATTTAAGGAGATAAACATCCTCACTGTCGCTTCTCAATATATTTATGTAAATATTATGTACGTCCGTAAAAATATTTCGAATTTTACAAAAGTATGTGATATAACTAATGTCAACTTGCGGAACAAAAACAAATTGGTTATTCCAAAACATAGACTGGGGAAGGTCAATAATTCGTTTGTCGTAAACTGCATCCGCTACTACAATAAGTTGCCGGAGTCGGTCCTGATTTTACCCGACACTAAATTCAAACAGCTTATTAAGACCACCTTATGTAAAAAGGCTTACTACAGGACCGACGATTACCTTAATGATAAAAATGTATGGCAAATTCTCGGCACAGGATGTGAAGCACAGGCGTCTTATCTTTACAAGTAGTATTGTGGATATACATATTTAGACTTTATACAATATGTATATACACTCTATACTATGATTTTTTATATTTTTTTTTTTTTTTTACTATTTTATTTTACTTGTTTTTTTATTTTTTATTATCTCTCTTATTTTGGTTGACATACCATTTTTTTTATTGTACATTGACATTATTTTTATTGTATTATGATAATATTGTATGGCTATTTAAAAAAAAAAGACCTATATTGACAGAGTTTCTTTCGGCATTTCTTCTCGTCAATGGTCATTCCGAAATGCTGGTAGATAAAAAATATACCTAATTGTAAAAGACGTGTCTAAGTGCCCGCGAGGGCCCACAGAATAAAGAATTTTGACTTTGACTTTGACTTTTGAATTCAGAAAAGCTTGTAGAATATGATTCTGAATGTTGCCAGGAAGTTTCTTGGTCAATTTTTTTTTTATACCCCATTCCCTTGGATATCGAGTAAATGGACTGAACAAATGCTTTACAACAATTTTAATCATTGTTTTATTGAAAATATCCAATTGTTTCTTATGATTAAAGATACTTATAGCTACTAAGTGGCAATAAAAAAAAATTGTTGAAAAAAAAAAATTACATAAAAGGTACTACTTTATGTATTTTTTTTTATAAAAAGAAATGATTACATAAAATGATTAGAAAAATCTTATCGATCGACCTATACGATCCTCTTTTGAGAAAAAAAAAGGATTCTGCTCTGCCATGTTTCTGGACATACAAACAGCCTTTGATAAGGTGTGGCATAAAGGCCTCCTGTGCAAGACAAGGACATCTCTACCCCATAGCTATTATCTACTTGTAGAGTCCTGTGTCGCAAATCGAATATTTCAGGTGAGACAGGAAGGAGAACTGACTGAACTCCTACTATTATATCCATAATATAATAGTAGGAGTTCCACATGGATCAGTGCCGACTTCCCAGAAACACTGATGTAGAAAATAAATCAAATGTAAATGCCAATCACTTTTATAATAAGGAAAACAAAGGAGTAATTTATAAAATGCACTTGAATGTACAATAACGCATCTAGGCAAAAGGAAGTTGAGTATGCAAAATGTGAGGACCGGCAATACACTTTCCATTTTTAGGAGAATGTGTATCTATATTTTGCATAATAAGGATTTGCATGTTTTGTTACGCTTGCTCTCTAAAAAGTTTGAAATAAAAACAAAATTAAAAATTTTGAAAAAACACACGACGGTTAAAACGTAGTTGAAAAAGGATAAAATAATTTTGAAACCCCCGACTTAAAGAATTTATGCTATGAACTTAATAAAAAATCCAAGAAAATCCGTCGGGGGCTGCCATCTCTATTTTAAATTTTAACATAAATATAAATAAGTATACAAGTTACTATAAAACTGCCAAAAACGCATATACCGTCTCCGTTCCGTTGAGGGTAAAAAAACAAACTGTACAAATATAAATGAAAATTTTTGATTACTTATGTAAAAATTTCCTTTTATGTTTTTTTTTTCAGCAATATTTGTTTAATTTTTTTTTTTGTTTTTTTTATTTCCACTTAGTAGCTATAAGTATCTTTAATCATAAGAAACAATTGGATATTTTCAATAAAACAATGATTAAAATTGTTGTAAAGCATTTGTTCAGTCCATTTACTCGATATCCAAGGGAATGGGGTATAAAAAAAAATTTGACCAAGAAACTTCCTGGCAACATTCAGAATCATATTCTACAAGCTTTTCTGAATTCAAAACTGTTTATAGAATGCGGTCCTCATATTTTGCACACTCAACTCCATACAGCGCCCGCTCGACAATAGTAAAAAAAAAAAAAATTTTGTGTGTATGTTTTTGTAGTGATAACAAACCAGTACTTCGATTTAGTTGAAATTTTTCGGGTATGCAAGAAAATGCACTTTTTACAGAATATTTGGGCAATGAAATCGGTTCGGTAGTTTTTCAGATATGGAAATTACGCCTAAGTACTAGATTTTAGACCTACATTTTTTATATGAGAGGGGGCGGGGAGGCTAACGAGCATATGGGTCACCTGATGGAAAGCAATCGCCATCTCCCATGGAGATCAGCAACACCAAGGGGTCGCCGATCCGTTGCCAGCGTATACTCCTTCCTTTCTTTCTGGTGACCTACATCAATGCAACTTTGAAAATAGCATCAAATTTTTATAGTATTACTAGATGACCCGGTGAACTTTGTTTCACCTACATCTATCTACTTAACAAATATATACGATCTAAGATCTGTGTCTCTTTAAGAAGTGCCTACCCTGTGTGCCCGAACCTGGAGGATGTGCCATTGCAAGACATTTGTTTCCTAACTTGCCGCTTTCCATAAAATTTGACAATACCAGCTTAAATGACTCTCTTGCAGTTTGCTTGCCATGTCCGAGAATTCCTGACGCGGTCCTTCTACGAAACTTCGCGCATACTGCGCAGCATATTCAACTCCATGAAAGACAACACCTGTACGTGTCGCTCAAGTATTGACGATTTTTTACTAACTTATAAAATGGTCTAATCTTGGATTTATATATTTGTCCTTTCAACTTGACAAAATTTCGGAGTCACAGATGTCACTGGTTACCTCAAGCCACTTAGTCCAAGCTACTGAAATCTCGCAGTCGATACTATCCGATGATCGAAGAACAGATCCCAAGTACTTAAACCGTCCGTGCATTCGATCATATCCTTAAGTGCACGGTCGTGGGATCTGTTGTTTTGTAGCCCAAGTCTTTCCCGTATTTGGATTCAGCCCATAGTTCTCAAGTGACCTCTTCCATTAATTCACTCATCGCATGAACTGCACTCTATCCGCATTCGCCAGTGCAATTATATCAGCATACATGAACACCTGTCGACCCACCGCACAGAGCTGGTCCATGTGGATACATGATACTACTTGACAATTCGTCTAATACCACGAATGTCAAATGAATGATAAAGCCAGACAACAATGTCTGGTTTTTTATTAAATATTTTTTTTCTTGTAGAAGCTTTTTTCTCATTCTTCTTTTAGCGTTAGAGTAGGATTTGAATCAGTAGCAGATGTTCTAGCTATAGGTGTATTTTCCAAGACGTCATCTGCATATACCTCATCGTCTTGAACTACGACTTTTTCTATAATTTTATTTATTTCTTGGCGTAAGTATTGCAACTTTTGTTCGCATGAAGAATGTATATGTACGATCTGTATTTTAGGTTTCTTCATCGTACTTTTTTGGATTTTGGAAATAAATAAAAATTTACTTAGTTTTAGCGCCAAATTCTTTATTTGCGGGATCCGCGGATCCGCTCTTTGAATGTGCGGGATCCCGCAGATTAATTAAAGCATCGTGATCCCGCGGGAATGCGGGATCCCGCTTTGCAGGATTGCAATCCCTAGTCACAGATGACACTGGTTACCTCAAGCCACTTAGTCCAAGTTACTGAAATCTCGCAGTCGATGCTATCCGATGATCGAAGAACAGAACCCAAGTACTTAAACTGTCCGTGCATTCGACCATATCCTTATGTGCACGGTCGTTCGGGGATCTGTTGTTTTGCAGCCCAAGTACTCGATCTTTCCCGTATTCGGATTCAGCCCATAGTTCTCAAGTGACCTCTTCCATTAATTCACTCATCGCACCAACTGCCCTCTATTCGCATCCGCCAGTGCAATTATATCAGCATACATGGACACCTACCGGCTAAGCTGAAGACGATCCCCACCGGTGTTTCTGATCACGAAAATCAAACTTCAACTTAGAAGTATGATACTTGTGTTTAGCTTAACTGACAGTAACTCTGGAGCTCTACGGACTAAGCTGAATATGCTTGTCAATAACTTAAACGTAAGACCTATTTTTGGAATCAAAATATTCGATGGTAATCGGCTTCAGCTTCGGCGGTAAGCCCCCTGGTCCATGTGGATCCATGATACTACTTGACAATTCGTCTGATATATAAGAAACCACACATGTCTAATATATAAGAATATGCGTAATATGAACAAAAACAGACTAAGACTGATCGCTGGAGGACACCGACGTTAATGGGAATTTTGTCTCTCCTCTCCGACAGAGGTCTAAACTATGGATTTGGAATTTCGGTACATGTCTCAGATGATGTCGATATAAAAACCTGGCAGCCCTTTAGACTTCAGTAAAGAAAGTTCTCGCCAAATAAATTTATGACTAAATGATAAAATATGATTATATTAAAATTACAGATTTAGGTACTTCAGAAAATTTAATAATGAAGATCCGTTTTATTTTGTAATAGGTATCACTTTGGTTAACATGACAGACCTATATAATGTGATGTAGGTCTTACCATATGCAAAGTTATACAACTCTATGTGAATCCACAAACCTCGTTCTGCGTTCAGCCCCCATTTTCTGGTATATTCGCATTGCTGACACTGGTTACATTTTTTGCAATCATTTTTGTAATTTACAATCCGAGTAATTATGAAATTTACTTTCTATTATATATTCTTAAGTACTGTACAAAGCATGATTTACCATAAACAGTCAGTACATATTTCAACTCCTTTCTTGATGTCTATTAGTATTGTGTCATTTCTATGTCACTTCTGAGAAAGTCATATTTGACAACCAACAAATATGACGTCGATTCTTTATGACAATGGCACTATTGATAGGTAGGTTCGCCATCTTTGCTGTTATGACATTCGACTATAGTAGGAACACTTTGTATGGGAAATTAAAATTGTTGTTTTCACTATCTTTCTTGATTTTTTTCCAAAATTTCTCACCGTTTAAACCTTCCCTGGGCTAAGACAAACATTTCAAAACCAAAATCAGCTAAATCGGCCCGGCCGTTCTCGAGTTTTAGCGAGACTAACAAAAAGCAATTCATTTTTTCATTTTTATATATAAGATTTAGTAATGCGCGTATAAACTTACATGCACATGACTGTTTAATAATGATTGTTTTTGCATCTATACATATGTATAGATATTTTTAGTTAATTTAGTTTGTATTACCTAAAAATAAATCTATACATATAAATTTGGGGTGTAAGAGGTTCGTCAACATCCTTGAACCTAAGCTAACTTCACCTGCATGCGGTACACCCTGCTGACTGACAAACGAAGCTCTGGCGAAAAGAGAGGTAGGGAGCGTAATTGTAAGCTGCCCGACTGGGAAATGTACCTCCTGGACCTCACGGAATACCGCAGCCAAATAACAATTCCCTTGAGGTTTCTGGTGACCTCACTAACTCGCAGGAACGCTGTGTTCCTGCGAGTAGAAAGGAAGGAGATGCTGCGTTGGCAGCGGGGGTGGCGGCGCGCGAGCGATATTTTATGTTGCGAGCGTTAATATGGCTATGATAACCGCTCTACATCAGGCGGACCGTATGCTTGACGGCCATCCGACGTAATATAAAAAAAATATATACATATATATATCTCTTAAATATTTCCTATATTATATAGAATGTACCAGTATATTCATTGAAGGTCCAAGCAATATAAGCAAGCAACGTAATACTCTGAAAACCTTGAAGAGTAGGTACACTCCATTAGTTTATTTATTGGATTGTAAAGGAGTCTGAGGCAGTCATTCAGCCAACGGGTCGCCATTCGCCATAGCCAGTCATTATTATACCGATATTGAATAGAATTCTATGGTATTGTGTTGTCAGCGCGATTTAATAGGTTCGTAAGTTGAGTTATATTTTATAAATATTTTATAAAAGGAAAAAATCACTTTCTTCGTCTAGGTGGGATTTGAACCCACGACCTCTCGATGAGCGGCCGAGTGCTCTTCCAACTGAGCTACCAGGAGGGTTTGTGATGGTAACGAATTTTTGCATTTTGTATTTTACTGCTGTGAAGTAGCACTTATATTACTTATATATTGCGAATAGACGGAATTGTTATTACGGATTATGTTTAGAAACTAGCTTGCACCTGCGACTTCGTACGCGCGTTTTCCAGCATCCCGTGGGAATTATTATTTTAATAGTCGATTTCGGTCACATAGTCGGAATATTATAAATATTTTTAAAAATTCACCTCATTCGCCTAGGTGGGGCTTGAACCCTTGACCTCACGATTACCGGTCGAGTGCTCTTCCAACTGAGCTATCGGAAAGGTTTCTGTTGGTGACGAATTCGTCCGTTTCTATTTTCTGCTGTAAAGTCGCAGTGTGGCGCCATCTGCCTATTAATTATTACACTACTAAACAGTTGGCAGAGCACTCGGCCGGTAATCGAAGTGTGCAAGCCCACCACGCTGTCAACACAGTAACTCCTTCCTTTCTGGTGACCTCACTCGCTCGCAGGAACACATCAACCCTCAAGGGAATTGTTATTTGGCTGCGGTATTCTGTGAGGTGGAGGTACTTCCCCAGTCGGGCTGCTTGCAAATACGCTGTGCTCTACCTCTTTTTTGCCAGAGCCTTTGAGGGAGGGTTGTTTTGTTCTTGCGAGTGAGTGAGATCACCAGAAAGAAAGAAAGGTACATAGGCTGGCAACGGATCGGCGAGCTATTGGTGCGCTGATCTCAATGGGCGGTTTAGATTGCTTTCCATCGGGTGACCCACATGCTCGTTTACCTTTCATATAAAAAAGGTTCATGCTAGTTACACCACAATATTCGCTCTCAGCTGCTGATGCGCAGTTCATTGCTCGTTGTGATGATTTTTATTTTATGATTTTATTTTATTTTTTCCTTTTGAATCATTCTGCGTTTGTACATTTTTTTTACAATTTTTCATGAATTTTTTCTTTGGAATTTTCACATAACATTGTTTTTGGCTTAAGAACGGCTGAATAGGTAACGTATTATGCACATGCGGGGTCTCGGTCGCCGCGACACAACTCATATACCGTCTCTACCGGAATAAGGCACCTATTCCCTGACAAAAACAGTAACTAATCCTAAAATTACTTAGAAATAAAACTAATAAAAAAAAACTTAACTATGTTTCAAAAATATCGGCCCCATGCGGCAGGGAGGCGTGATCACTGGCTGCGTTTCCTCGCTGAATCGCAATACTGACTTTTTGAGCAAAGAAAGAGCCAGGCCTCCGGTTTCCAGAGACGGCAACCAGTTTGAAGAATTTACTGAAAGAAAGTTTTGTATTTAAATATAACGCATAGTTACAAACAAAGGAAGAAATTTACTTTACGACAACTATTTCTTATGTAGTCATTATTATATCTTATAGTATTAGTACGTTAGTACTATTACTTATACTGTGGTATTAGTTACAACATTAATTTGTAGTCATTATATGATTTACTTGCATTTATCAACTCCTTCGGTGATAGTAGTTGCATGCGCCATAGTACTCTCACTCGGCTACTTCATCGCGTTATCAGTGCGCGAGCCGATATTCGAACCCTCATAGAGTAAGAGTCAATGACTGCCAAGCATTCGTCATTTTATAAAAGCTGAATGTTTCTCTGTGCATGCCCCTAATACGGGTGAGAGTGATCAGTGATTATAGTTTAGATTATCGTGACTTTGGCAGGTAACAAAGGTTAAAAAATTTAAATAAATATCGAAGCTGTCTAGCTACAAAAGTACAAAGAAAACATCTTTTCATAATTCCTCAAGTAAATATATAATTCAGTTATTAGATGCTATTATACAGTAAGTATAATATTATTACAGTTGTTTGCTTCATGCCAACCCCCCTGCCAGACCTATGGCGGGTGGTCGGCACGATACAAAGTGTCTAGTAATGAATGATGTAATTTCTGATATTAACCCGAACAAAATAAAAATAATTTTCTACTTTATACTTTGAAGTTTAGGGGGAGCAATTTTTTACACCATTGTTACCTGTTATCTGTCAAAGCCACGATGATTTAAACTCCATACTCTCTGATCATTCTTACATATGTTAGAGGTATGCACAGGCAAACTTTCAGCTTCTAAAAAGTGACGAAGTTCTGGCAGCCACGGGCTCTTATGCCATCATCAAACGTCACTGCTGTATACCGGCGTTGTTATTGTCCGATTATGACGATTTATTCGACACCTCTTGATCTCTACATTTGCAGTACTAAATTTATTATGACAATTGTTACTGGATACATCTCTCTTGCTTTGCTATTGTTTTATTTTCAACCTTTACTCTCTATAACTATACTGCACATAATTTTTCTTATTCCTATTATCTCAGAACTAACACTTTTTTAAGCAATCAAACAAGTAGTTACCTATAACAATAACATTTAGTATAGATCTATGAATCACATATACGACCACAAGTTGCATATACCTTTTATGCAATTATTTCAGAGTTTATGTTACCATTATAATTTTAATAGTTTATGCAATGATAATCTAATGCATAATATCAGAAGAGTGTATTAAGGGCCATTGTCTTTATGTATTAGGTACATATTTAACTGAACATTCATGTAAATTATACATAAAGTTCTCATTGCACAATATCGGTCAGGTGTTGACTGGAACAGATATTTAGAATAATGTTATTATTACACATTTGATTTCTTGTTTATAAGTAAAAAAATAAAACACTCGGGGATTGCCGCGGTAAAGCTATTGCATAGCATTTTTTATCAACTTATAATTATTTATTTATTTATGCACTATTTTTAATAAGACATTTACACCTTCTTAGTAGTCATACAAAACCCAAACTGATATAGAATTGACATTCGTTACGGAATTTCTTGATTCGGTCGCCGCGCTCAAAACCCGCGGTAAAAGCTATGCAATAGCTTAAAAAAACAAACAATGTATATGTTTATTTTTTTGCCTAAAATTATTTTAGTATAGGTACAATAAAGACGCTAGCTAGACTAAAAGCCTTCATAGCTAACCCCAACTTTAATGGACTAATATATTGAATGACCATTATTTAACTTAGTTGAACAGAACGTAGGTGGAATAATCGTTCGTTAAATGGGCCAAATCCCAAAGGTGGAAAAACTAATCCACCCTTCACCATAACTAACGTAGCCTTTAAACATAAAGCAGCTGAGAAAACTCATTGTACATGTAATTGTCAATTGTGCCGTGTGTCAGAGAAGTGTTGCGAGCGACGGTTCCCTGGTCGTCAGTCTTCATCAGCGAGCTATTTGTGTAGCGCCCTACATACGCATCATCAGGGCTGTCCGTCGAGATAACTTGATATTTCTTGTTAATAGTAACGTAATACTGATTGGGTTGTTCTGCAAATGATGTCATCGAATAAGTGATGTACATGTAGGTTTATAATGATTATTGTCTTTATTAATTATGATTCTTGTGTTTATTGACGAGCTCGGTGGCGTAGCGGTCAATGACGCGGCTTCGACACCAACGCTCGTGGGTTCGATTCCCACATAGGACAAACATTTGTGTGCATGAACATGTCTGTTTGTATTAGTCTGGGTGTTTTCTATGTATCATAAATATGTATTTACAAAAAAAAAATGTATTTACGTATGTTTATCAGTTGTCTAGTACCCATAACACAAGCTTCGCTTACTTTGGGGCTAGATGACGCTGTGTAATTTGTCTGACAATATTTATTTATTTATTAACGTTATTAGAGTGCCACTGTGTTTGCGATTAAAATATGTTTTTAAATTTGCCTTATTTAAGCTTTGTCTTATGTCCTATGAGTATTTTGAATCCAGCACCCGTTTGTATTAATCGCCTTCACAATTGAAGACATAATTTAGTTGGGTTGCAAAGAAACATACGACCCTTCTGTTAGAAAGCTTTTACTGTAGCAGCATTTCCTCAACTGAAATAACCTCCAGCTAGCGCTAGAGGTTTCCATATATTTATTTATATAGAAACCTCTAGCGCTATTATATATTTCTGGATATGACATCATAGACACTGCGCATAGTTAAAGTAATCAGAATACATCTACGTTAATATAATAATAATAAGTTATCAAGTTACGTTACAGTGGAAAGTAAATATGGAGCAATCAAATACAACGAAGTTCGTCACAGAAACGTCATAACGTAATGTTTCCAGTTATCGTGAAAATTCACAGTGAAAATTAAAAAATAAACAATATTTTTAATTTTCCTAATTTACTCCAGTATCTCTATATCTACAAAAGGCAACCGTCACTGATTGATATACCGACGCTCAGCCCAAGTTATTTCACGGATAGGGTTAAAAATTGGCATGCAAGTAGTATCATGATCTAGGCTTCCGCTAAGAAAGGATTATTGAAAATTCATACGAAAAACTGGGATACGCGCGTGCACGAAATTGTGAGAGCAATCTAGTTAAATATAAATCAGATAGTTACATACTGTAAAACAATTAATATAGACAGTAACTTATTTCAGCAAGTAAATGCTTGCTAAAGTGACAGTGGTAACGCAGCATAGCTGGTAGAGCTTACAACCGCTGGGGAAAAAAGGCTCCCGAGTGCTCCCCCACTAGTTAGAGCGACAATCTCAAGAAAGTTGTAGAGAGTCAATAAATGTAGAGTAGATCATAAAAAAATGTCATATGCTTAAAAAAGTATGAGTCGTCAACCCTATAAACAAGATCAATCAAATAAAACAATGAAGAGATTGGCGCAACGGAAAATGCCAGGTATTATCGCGACATGTAAACTCATTTGGCACACTAGGAGGCACGTTAATATTGGGGGCGGGTAATGCCACAGCAAAATAATAGATCTGTTGGTAATTCAACGATAACTAACCCAACTGATGGGTTATTATTTCGCGCCGAGGATTAGATCCCCGCACAAGACAAACATTTGTCTACATGAACATGTCTGTTAGTCTTGGTCTGGGACTTTTCTTAATATTTAAAGTAAGTACGAGTATTAAAAAATATACGTAACTAAGTATTAGTTATCATATCAAGTACAAGCTTTGGTTAGTTGGGCACACCCTGCCCATTCCATACAAAAAACTACTACATAAATAGACCACGTCTGTATACGCGCAAACGTGTGTGTAGATGCATTAGGGTTAACTGCAATAAAAAGTAGGTACCTCAAGCTGTGACCACCTGTGACGTAAGACGTTATACTCTAAATACAATAGGTAATATTGTAATAATGAAAATCTTTAAATTTCGAATGATCGAATTGTGATTATACGGCTGGACAAAATCCAGTTACGTGACCGTTGTACATTAATAGTTTAGTGTCAAGAGGATCTTAATGGTCTACATACAATTTAATGCCTGTGTGGTTTATTGAAAATGTGAAATAAATAGAAACATTCAACTTCCAAAAAATCCTACAACGTGGAACTGTCAAATCAATAAAATAAAATTATTTGTTAAAACTGGAAAAATAAATGATTTTTTTAATGGATAAGTTAGGTGTCTAAACACTCTATACGAAGATACACGACCGAAGTTCGTCGTCATTACGCCTGCAATACTTTTTCAATGACTATCGACACATTTGATAATAATCTTAATCCCGCGGAATTTCGGCTTAGTGTTGTTTGAGACTAATAGTTCAATGGTAGCATAAATAGTCAGCAATTCTACGTGTTTACGCCCAAAATTTAATTTTATGCATCAGATTTCTTTATCATCACAAATAATGGCTGATTTTCACATAAAAGCTATTTATCCATGGTCTTAAAAATCCTTAGACAATCTATCAAAACCTTTTTATAATTGAACACGTGTGCAATCTGTGCAGATAAAAACAAAACGATAAATAGCTGACTGTTATTCAGTTGTCCGAATGGAGCTTTATGTATCACCCATTTAAAACATTTGTCCTTCATACGTCATGAATCCATTCACAAAGCAGTAGACCATGTATTTTTTTTTAAATTTAATTTGTATAGGTACGCAACACATGGGTCTCTAAGATAAAACTGATTAATAAATTACATTACATTATTACATTTAAACATATTAATTTCATAAGTATTATCTTAATTTATCTTGTTACATTTTTACACAGTTAAACTCCAAATTTTTGGGCTTAAAAGGCTCATCTCGAGCCTCACCTGTGTGTGGTGTACCATGCTGAACTAAAGCTAAAGAGAGGTAGGGCATAGCATAAATGTAAGCTGTCTGACTGATAATTATTTCCTCCTCATAGAAGTCCGCAGCCTAATAACAGTTCCTATCAGCATAGAGTGTTGTTGTATTCGAGTGAGTGAGGTCACCAGGAAGGAAAGTGTTGCTGCATTGTCAGTCCGGTGTATGAGCATCAATAATACGGAACTTTTAGCATTGGCGACTAGTGATCCAGCGGCTGGAAGCGGCTGGATGCGGAAGGCGGAGGATCGTATTTGGTTGAAAGCATTGGGGAAGACTTATATCCAGCAGTGGAAAGATACGGGTTGATGATGATGTAGATGAGTGATACTGCTTCGCGTTTTGGCGACGTACTGCAGTTGTCTTAGTTTGAAGTTCATAAAAAAGTAGACAAATATATATTTTTAAATATGTTTCTTTTAATTTCAGGAACGTATTTCCGGAGAACATAGTGCAGGCTTCGGTAGCAACGTATAGAACCAGGCTAGTGTATGACCCAAGTGACACTAATTCGAAAAAGGGTATGTGTTTTTTTTATACCACGTTGGGTAGCAGATGATACGGCCTGCCTCATTAGGCAGGCCGTATCCTTAGTACGTAAACTGCTTCACATTTGAAGCCGTTAACGTCGCCATGTTAACGCTCGTAACATGAAATATATTGGTAGGAACACAACAACCTTCAAGGGAATTGTTATTTGAGTACGGTATTCTGTTACGTTGAGATACTTTCCCAATCGTGCAGCTTACAAATACGCTGTACCCTACCTCTCACTTACCACGTGCAGATGAGGTTGGCTTTGGCTTTCAAGATCATGGTGAGCCACTTACACCCTTATTCTTTCTCATACTCGTTTTATTCCAAAATTATATAGCCGTGAAAAATTCGATTCGAGTAGTTATTGTGTGAACGTATCTATAGTGCTAATATTTAACGTATTTCGGTTGCAGTAGCGGAAAGTCGCGATTTAGCGGATGATATGGTCATATAGTGCTAATATATATATATATATATATATATATATATATATATATATATATATATATATATATATATATATATATATATATATATATATAATAACTTTGGACATAGAAGGCTCTGTGGTGTACCCTGCTGAAGTAAAGCCTGTAACACCAGGGGCAATGCGTGTTGCTGACCCTGTAAAAGCCTGGCGCCTTTGTTAAAGTACCCCGTGTCTCCTGAGAAAATCTCAGAAAGCAGTCGGTGTGCTACCAAGCTGTGGAATGCCACAGCATGGTAGTACGCGGGAGAAAACTTCTCTGGAACCGCACAGTACGCGACCACTTAGGTTCCAGTGTGTGAGGATGAGTTTCCTGTCGATGGCGAGCGGTGCAACTGTAGAAGGAGGCCGTGGACATCATGTCAAACAACTCCTTTGAAAACACACCCTATTTTACAATCGGTAGAACACGCAAAGGGACGCAAACTATCTTCTCACACTTACTTATATGAAGAAGATTGCAACGCGGGTGCAGTAAACCTTTATTTATCTATATATCCTTTTTCTTATTTTTTCTACTTTCTTCCAGGTCAATTAGATACATATAAAATCGAAGGTGACTACCAGAGTGGCAGCAATGTATTGGGGTTGGTCTGCTTCAGCGTGGTACTGGGGATTACGCTCGGCAAGATGGGCGACAAGAGCAAACCTCTGCAGACCTTCTTCCATTCTCTTTCCGAGGCCATGATGATCATTACTGGATGGGTCATATGGTAGGTTTTAAATAATTTTGACTTATATTTTAAAATTTCAGCGGTTCGTAAGTTAAAGCGTTGGTCACCATCCTTCTACATCGTACGCTAACTTCAAAAAAGCTGGTGGAAGCAGCTGGATCCGGTAGGTGGATCATATTTGGTGGAAAGCGCTAGAGAAGGCCTATATCTTGCAGTGGGTAGATACAGGCTGATGATGATGATATGGTTAAATAGTATAGTAGACGATTTGTGGACATATATAAATCAAATCTATACTTGAATACTTTGCGTGCTTCTGTCATCAATTAGATCATGCAAACTACTGCGAACCGGTACCCACCTGTCCACCCCAAGCCTGTCCTGGGCTGGGCTTATTTATCTCGAGTTCCTCCATAGTGCACTAACGTGCAGTTAGTCCCGGCTGTTGTCTAAAAAACTATGCAGTCGTATAAGGACTCAAAAACTAGGATCGCTTTTATACGATCGTAGTTTTTTTTTAAATGATTTCGCAAATGAGTCACAGTATACCGTGACAAAAATCATGCTATTTGACCCATTTGCATGTTCTTGCGTGACCATAAATTGGGCATCATTAGCCATGAGCCATGACTTAATTTGGTGGAACCAGTTAACGACGTCGCCTCCGGTAACCTGCAATTATCATAACGAGCTGATTGACATGCTTGTAATACCCGTATTATTTTAAACATCGTACAAACGAAAAGTGTGTTAATACAAGTTCACTGACCGCGTTTATCTATTTGAATGAATTAATGAATGAATATATTTGCGTTAAATTTAAAGGTATTAATTAAGATGTTATATTTTCACAGTTTCTTCTTATTTAGCTCCTTTGATAGCATGCAAATGTTTACAATAAACTTAACTATTATACAATTGTTATCAATAACAAGTCAGTATTTCTTCGTAACAATCTTCGATCATTTATAATATAGAGCAACAATAGCAAAAGAGAGATGTTATTACATATAGAATATTATATATATATATATATAATTTGTATGGACAGCTTTTTCTTTCATACTACGTTGGGTGGCAGACAAGCATACGGTCCGCCTGATGTGAAGCGGTTACCGTAGCCATATTAACGCTCACAATATAAAATATCGCTCGCCCGCCGCCACCCCCGCTGCCAACGCAGCATCTCCTTCCTTTCTGGTGACCTCACTCACTCGCAGGAACGCAACAACCCTCAAGGGAATTGTTATTTGACTGCAGTATTCTCTGAGATTGAGGTACATTCGCCAGTCTGGTAGCTTACAATTACGCTCCCCACCTCTCTTTTCGCTAGAGCTTCGTTTGTCAGTCAGCAAGGGTATACCGCGTATATGTGAAGTTTACTTTGGTTCAAAAATGTTGATGAACCACTTACACCCCAAATCTTATAATTACTATTGCCAAAGTCTTTTTTTGACTGGACTCCCAAAGCATATCGTTGAAGTCACTAATACATGTTCGATTTTTTTTTGTTTTCAGGATGTCTCCCCTAGGTGTGTTCTTCTTAGTCACAGCAAAAATCATGGAAATCAGCTCATTCCAAGAGTTAGTGGGGCGACTAGGCATGTACTTCGTGACGGTTTTACTGGGCCTGTTCCTGCACGGTTTCGGGACGCTGAGCATCCTGTTCATACTGGCCACGAAGAAGCTGCCCTTCCGATACATCGCCAAGATGGGACAAGTTATGGCCACTGCGTTCGGTACTGCTTCTAGGTGATAATGTTTATATTACAAATATTTCAATCTGAATTCATAATTCACTATCCGATGGGTCTATTATGGTGTTATCGAAAAGAAATTCTTCTTTTACCTACTAAATCTTTTTTTACCTATTATATAATATACATACATATGTTAGGTTATAGTTAATACTCGAAGTGTAGGCGCTCCTCTGTTTGTCTAGTAAAACCTCAGCTGGCTTACTTCCCTTACTCATCAGCATCGCTCGGCTCGGTCATTCTACAAGCCCTCAAAATGTTTCGCTTTAGAAGTAATAGTGGGAGTTATGAGAAATAACAACGGGAATTAACGCGATCATGCATAAGGGTATTTACATACCTTTGCCTGACGTTTCGACCAGGTTGCACCGGCCGTGATCACAGGCTGACTGTCTCAGCGGTGTCACTCTGTCTCTATTGTCGAGGTCGATGAATCCTCATCTATTCCCGTATTGTTCGATATCCATGTACCGCGACATAATACACTCACGATATATCTAGTCTGCGAAGTAACCAACGCGTCCGTATTCTGTTACCCGACTGCAAACCAAAACGAGGTTGAGTGATCTTAATCACTGGCATCACAGGGTTCCATGCCGCCTATAACTTATATCCATTTTCCCCGATTGAAATTAGTATTTCTTCGTTTCAATCGCTTCACGCACAATTCTTGAGAAGAAGTGGCGATCTATAGAGGACTTGCGTGCGATGAAATTTAATCCGGTGATTCGTGCCTGCTTCAAGTATACTCGTAGGTTCTGCAATCGTTGATTTGCTCGTGTGGCGGTTCTTAACAGCGGCGATATCTTCTCGTACTCTTGCAGCGATTGTTCGCTTCGTTGGGCTTACGTAAGAACTAGGAGCTGCCGTTTATTTTGTAGACGAGGGGGCCTACCGCCGAAGCTGAAGCCATTGCTTACCATCGGATTTATTGATTGAAAAAATCAAAGTTTAGCTTAGATTGACAGTAATTGTGTTCAGCTTAGCTGCTAGAAAACATAGAGCTCTACCAACTAAGCTTCTTCAACATCCTTAATGTTTGTCTTTAACTTAAACATAAGATCTATTTTGGCGACCAAAAAATTCTATGGTAATCGTCTTCAGCTTCGGCGGTAGAGCCCCTGCCAACATCTCTGATTGCGATTCAATAACTGAATAGAATGCTTATTCATACCAATGAATAAGCGACTATATTTCAAATGGAATAGAGCCGCTTATTCATTGGTATGAATAAGCATTCCATTCAATTATTGAATCGCAATTAGAGAGAGGGGGCGGGATGGAGTTTTTTAGTGGCAAAATGTAACATCGCGCTAATTCCCGTTGTTATTTTTCCTAAATTATATTAGCGGGAGTGTTGTTGAATTGAAAATTATATATAATATATACAAAGACAATGAAGTATATATACATCACATGCAACATTTAAAACAAAATAAAAAATACTAAATACGACCGTTATGTGTAGAATTTTCAATTATTAATTTAACATCGAACTATATTTTCGTTTTCCAGTTCAGCCACAATGCCTATAACTATCGGCTGCTGTGATGACATGGGATTAGACCCCAGGATCACTCGTTTCGTCATCCCCATCGGGGCCACCATCAACATGGACGGCACGGCACTGTATGAAGCGGTCGCAGCAATTTTCATAGCACAGCTCAGGAAGGTCGACATGTCTTTTGGAAAGATTATTGCTGTTAGGTAAGTTTTCTTATATATTTGTATAAATTTAACATAACTTACTAATAATTAAAAATATATAATTAAAATAAAAACGAAATATGGCTAACTATATTTTTAATTTTAATTAGTTTTTGTTTTTATATATAAAAACAAAAACTAATTAAAATTAATATTTTAATTAGATTTTGTTTTTATATATAGTTAGCCATATATATTTTACTAGCTGCCCGCCCCGGCTTCGCACGGGTAGAAAGTGTTGTTTTCTTTTCCTCGCAATTTTTATGTGGTATACGCGGAATAAATGCAGTTTCATCGGCACCACTCCCTGTGAGAATCTCAGCTTCAATTATACATATTTCGCTGCTAAACATTGACTTTACTTCAGGAAGGAGATCTTCCCCAAATTTTAATAATATTTTTGAAAACTCTTGGGCACGTAAAGTTCTATCTACAGCTTCTACTGCCTTATTGTTTTTTTTTCGCATTCATCTGAAACGATTAGACAGCAATCCTGAAACATTTTCGCTTTGGCACAGTTTCGTGTCACAAAGCATGTCGGTGTTTCCGTTCTGTATAAATCGAGTATAATATTGAACATTGTATTTGCGTCATTCCGCTTAGAAGTAATATATGGCTGCTATACCTGGCGATGCTGCTGTGAGATATTATTTTGGCGCCTGATTTCGCTGCTTGCTATCGTCAGGTATGTTTTTCCAGTCCTTCCTGAAGCATCTAAGAAAAACAGTTTCTCCTCGTTGTTTAAAAGACTTTGCATCACAAAATCTTGCTACATAGCGTCCCACAAATGCACGCATTCTTCTGGTTTGTGCGAATATATACCAATCGTCCCATTTCAATTTTAGAGTACACGTCTACAATAGACCACGTTACATTTGTAATAAATAAAACGATTGCGTCTAACTTGTAGCAGGTAAGCATAAAAGTAGCACTGCGCGGTTATTTTTTTACAATACAATCAATATTTTGTTAAACTATTGTGTTTTTAAGTAGCTTTTTTAGTTCTATTTGCTATTAAAGCGTGTTTTTTAGTTATTTTTTTAAACTATAATTTATTGTATACACCATGTTGTTTATGCAAATAAATTTAGCTTTGTTCTGCATCAGGTGTTCCAAATATTGGATTTTTGTACCTCAATAAAAAATACTCATCAGGCTGAATAACTTTTGCTAAGGCGTCATTTTTATATTTCTTATAGTTTAGCTGAACCATTATGGTTCTGCATCAGGTGTTCCAAATCTAGGATTTTTATACCTCAACAAAAAATACTCATCAAGTTGAACAACTTTTGCTAAGGCGTCATTTTTATATTTTTTATAGTTTAGCTGAACCATTACGATTTTGCATCACGTGTTCCAAATCGTGGATTTTTATACCTCAACAAAAAATACTCATCAGGCTGAACAACTTTTGCTAAGGCGTCATTTTTATATTTCTTATAGTTTAGCACTTTAGCTGAACCTTTATGGTTCTGCATCAGGGTGTTCCAAATCTTGGATTTTTATTCTTCTCTGTCGTTTCGCTCTTGGCAGAGCGGTCGTGGTCACGTAGAGGCATCCACATCGGTGGTGGAGGCGGACACAGCTCTCCGCACGATCTCCCGCCATCTCTCCCTGTTGGCAGACTGTCTGGCGCAGTCAGATACACGGGTTCCCACTGCCGATTTAACCTGGTCAACCCAACGCATAGGTGATCTTCCGCGTGGTCTTGTCCCTTCCACCTTTCCCTGAACGACCAGGCGCTCTATGGAATCGTTATCCCGCCTAGAGACATGTCCGAAGTACTGCAAAATGCGCGACTGTACTACGGCAGACAAACGCTGTGTGATGCCCAATTCTTGGAGTATGGACACGTTGGTGCGGAACTCCGTCCATGATATCCCGAGCATCTTTCTCCAGCACCACATTTCCAGAGCGTCTATCCTCTTCTTTTCCAACTCACGCACTGTCCACGTCTCCGCAGCGTAAAGAAAAATGGGGAATACAAGTGTTCGTACGAGCTTGATTTTAGTGGCTTTGGTGATGTTACGATTCCTCCACACTTTTCTCAACTTCTCCATCGCAGTTCTGGTCATGGCCATACGTCGTTTCACTTCATCTACACATCCGCCGTTGTTTGAGATTAAAGCCCCAAGATATACGTAGGCTTTCACCACGTCACAGCTCGCAATCTGTGTCACCTCGGGCGAATTGGCGTTGACGCGATCCACGATCATAATCTTGGTCTTAGATCGGTTTATTTTCAACCCAAACGTAAGGCTTATGTGCTCCATTATGAGAAGCAATTCTTCCATACGGTCAGCGTTACTCGCAAATAAGGTGGTGTCATCTGCGTACCGCAAGTTCGAAATTTTGTATCCACCAATCACCACGCCATCGTTCCAGTTCTCGAGAGTGATTCGCATTACAAGCTCGGTGTAGATGTTAAATAATAAAGGTGAAATTATGCATCCCTGTCGAACGCCTGCACTTGGATGGAAACTATCTGAGAGGAGATCATCGGTCCGCACTGAAGCTGTACCCCCTTCGTAGAGCTCCCTGAGCAGGTGCACGAGGTGTTGTGGTGTGCCCATGTCCAGTAATGTTTTCCACAACATTGGCCACTTCACCGAGTCAAATGCTTTGGAGAAATCAACAAAGCATATGTATGTCGGCTTGTTGAATTCTCGAGCCTTTTCGATGATTTGACGAACGATGAGAATTTGTTCACGGGTTCCTTTTCCCTTCACAAATCCGGCTTGTTCTGGCGCAATTTCTCTGGATAAATATGCTTTCAGTCGCTCGTTTATGATGTGTAGCATTATTTTGCTCGCGTGTGTTACCAGTGCAATAAGTCGAAAGTTGCTACACTTCTTCGTGGAACCCTTTTTATGAAGAGGAGTGAATATCGTGTGAGCCCATTCAGAGGGCCATTTGCCTGTGTGCCATATTTTGTTGCAAATTATATGGAAGATATGAACGCCATGCTCTCCCAATGCTCGTATAGTTTCAATTGGGATCTCATCTCTACCTGTGGCTTTTCCATTCTTCAGATGTCGAATAGCGGCTCTCACCTCTGATTTAAGTATATCCGGCTCGAGCATATCACTCGTAGGCTCCGTTGGTGGAAAATTTCGCGACTGAGGATCTTCAAACAGCGACTGACAATAATCTCTCCAAACTTTCGAAATTTTATCCAGTTCAGTAACTACTTGGCCATTATGATCTTCGATGGCCCAGGTTTTGGATGGCAACGTTTTGGTAATGAGACGGATCTTGTGGTACAAGTCTCTTGACTCATATCTGTCTGCATGAGCCTCAATTTCTTTACACATATTGCGCAAGTAGGTATTGTGATCTTGTCTACATTTACATTGTATTTGTGCCGACATGTTATTAAGATCCTTGATGTCCGCTCCTGTTGCTTTCATCTTCCGGCGTTTTTCGACGAGTTCGAAGGTACTGTCAGTCATCCAGTGCTGTCTTTTGTGAGTGGATTTTTATACCGAGATGGAAATTTCGTGTCAACGTTTTCAAATCGATGCCATTTTCGTAATTGACGTCTCAGAAAACCATAGAATCAACACCCATATTGATATTATGACATTTCAACCCCATCGCACCCCCACAGGAGTGCTCTTGTGTCACGTCGGTTATGTTAGATTATAAAATAGCTGTTGTTTTCGGAATCAGCGACCCGATAAACCATAAAAACAATACCCATAACGATTTTCAGACGTTTGCACCTCATTTCACCCTTTTAGGGGTTGAATTTTGAAAAATCCTGAAACACGTGTTTACTCATTTATCTACAGAAGTGCTCATGTAAAGTTTCGTATAAAATAGTCCAACTAATCTTGGTTCCCCATACAAACTTTGGACCCCCGTTTCACCCCCTTAGGGGTTTAATTTTCCAAATTCCCGTCTTAGTGAGCACCTACGTCCTAAAAGGAACCCCCTTGAAAAATTTGACACTCCTAGCACTTGTAGTTTCTGAGATTTCGTGATGAGTGAGTGAGTGATTTACTCTTTTATATATATAGATTAAAAATGTAATAATCTAAATAGCGTCAAAAAATTCTTCCGCATCGCCATCAAAGGGTAAAGCGGCCAGAAGGCTAGCAGCAATGGCACGCTGAATGGCAATGCTTATTCGCTGAGCGAGAAATAGGCCCAGCCCTCTGGTCTCAGGAAGAGTCGACGTCGTATTATTTTATTTTATTAATTTATTTATTGGATGAATTGGTTTATTACATGGAAAACCAACAGCATACATCAACACAACAAATTTAGTTAACACAATAGAGGAGACAATTATTCACAGATAACTAACATATTCTACAAACAATTTTTTACTTGCAACTTTTCTTCAGTTAGTTATTAATAAAGCGCTTGTACTATTCCACCTGATTAAATTTATTTATACCGACTGGTTTCGCCTTATGGTAATGCCATAAGGCGAAACCAGTCGGTATCGAGGTAAGCAGATGGGGTTTGCGTTTCTATAAAACATTTTGATAACGCGTAATCAATGACAATACATCATACAAGTGCTTTATTCATAACAAATTGTTAATAATGTTTCACCAAGTGCCATCAATCAACAGAATCAACAAACTTTTAAAAACTCAGGTTTGCTGAATTATGCTGAATTACGTTGATGACCTACGACAAACATAATTATGAACCAACTTAGCTTAAAAAGTACTATTGCCTACTTGTTCTGGCTTAAAGCCTAGTGACTATATTAGTATTTTAGTCAACTAACAAGTTACTATTACTTTGACACCAATGGTTGTGGGTTCGATGCCCGTACAAGATAAACATTTTGTGTACATCGAGATATCAGTCTTGATCTGGGGTCCTACCGCCGAAGCTGATCGCCGAAGACTTGAATAGGAGCTACGAGAATGTTCTAAAGAGGTGTACCTAAATTACAACTTTAGCTCTCTACTAAACGCTAATAAAATGGATCGATACGACGATAAGTATTATTTGTTATTAAAATAACATTTCAGTGTGACTGCTACTGCGGCGAGTATAGGCGCGGCGGGCATCCCGCAGGCGGGCCTGGTCACCATGGTGATGGTGCTGGACACCGTCAACCTGCCCGCAGAGGACGTCTCTATCATCCTCGCGGTCGACTGGCTACTGTAAGTTATTTACAATACTCGTAGAATAATTACAAAGAAATTACAAAAAAAATGTGGAGGAATCTTCACTTATTGAGACTATATAGATTGTAGAAAAAATGATGGACGCTTTTGTGTTCAGCCTTATCAGAGCTCTTGAAAACCTCATGCTTCAAGCTTACGTCTTTCTCATTTTCAGCTTGAATTGAAGCTGTATATGTATATATATACAGCTTCAATTCAATATGTTGGGTGTGTATATATATATATATATATATATATATATATATATATATATATATATATATATATATATATATATATATATATATATATATATATATATATATATATATATATAAAGACGTATATATATATATATATATATATATATATATATATACACGTCTTTTCTCTTTTTCAGGTGACAGTTAATACTTATCTAATAAGTTGTAAGTCTAGGCGCTTAGTGTTGTGTTGTTGTTGAGGAATATGCCGGGAATTTTGAATGTTACTTATCATCCGAGTGAATTTTCATCTGACGGCGCATCACCAAATTTGCGGAGCCTAGTAACTCGAGGCTGCTATTTATAATTAACTTCAAAGCAAACATACCTAACCGAAAGATAATTTAAAGACAATCCGGCTAAATGTTAATTTAATTAAGTTAATTAGCCGCATTACAAAGCAGAGACATTTTTAAAACATGTAGCCATTATGTAGTGCGGTGGTTATACGAATAGTTTGCGATATATACATTTCTTACCTACATGTAATTTCATTTACAGTGATCGATTCCGCACGACAATCAACGTGGTCTGTGACGCGTTGGGCGCCATTATAGTGACATCACTTTCGCAGAGCGATATAGACAAGTCGCGCACTCATCAAAACGATCGCGAAATAGCGTCTGGACAGGAACTCACTGAACTAGGCAAAGCCGACCATTGAGCGATAACAGCTAAACGTCCAACTAAATAACGGTTACAACGTTATAACCGTTCTGTGTTCAATAACGGCCTGTTATTTTTGTGCTAGGACAATAACGTTAATGCAATAGCGTAATTTGTTGTGTGATTCTCTGAGTTGAGACTTATGTTGCGTAAGCATTATTATTAATTATTATTTTCTCGAAATTAATCCTTGTTTGTTCGTTCGTCTGACTCGTGTTAGAGGTGTGAAAATTATGTTTAATTTTCTTTATCTATAAAACTTTCTTTTTTAATTTATTTGTTTCAAATCTTTTTCAATAATTTCGAATATTTATATATACATTCGTTGTATAAATTTCAATGTATTCTAAGTAACAGAATTAAGTTTTATGATATTTCCCAGACCTTTATGAAATACGTAGGTACCTGTGTTCTTAGAAATGAAAATGAGTATTTACAAACATATATTAAGAAATTCTTCATAATTATATATTTGCTAAAATATATAATAAAAATGTATGTAAGGTCATTTGAGCTATATTTAAAATAAGCAAAATAACGTCTTAGAGAATTTAATGTGTCGGTGTGTTCTAAATGTGCCATTATTCTCCGTGAACTGTACCTAAAAGCAATCACGGAATTTCATTCTATTGTACTTAAAACCTCTTTCATGATTTCTCAAAAACATTTTACGTGAATTTCATTAAATTTTTGAGATGTCGTGGAATGGATTTTGAGTTAAATATCTTGTGCAGTGAAGTATTATTATAGAGTATTGGATAAGATGTTAATCTACGTATCATCTCACATTTTCAAGTAATATTCTTCTCTATTCTCGAGAATAATATTACAAAATATAGAATCTGTTAGAAAGCTCTACATCTATTTTTATATGGATGTACTTTTTATTGTAGTGGGTGTTTATGCCTTTGTATGAACTATTCTTTGTCAATGTGCCATAATGTTGGGTGTAGAACGTATAGTTTGTTTATAAAAAAAAAACAATACTTCTAGTTTTACAGACAGTCAGCTCGTTGCATTCCATTAAAATTTATCGAAATCACCAAACACTGTGAGTGTATAAAGACCTGTTAATAAATTATTTATTTGTTATTTATAGATAATATTTAAGTAAAATTTGGTGTATGTTTTAATTAAATTATTGTTATTAATTCAACTGTAATAGATTTTCAATTCAAAGTCGTACTTTTAATTTGCAAACTTTTAGTGCAAATGTCATTATATATCATACTATCTTGTTCTGCACAATGATACACAATCTTGTATACAATACATTAGTACTATCAGGGTGCAGGCGATGGCGACGTCGCCATAAAAGTTGGACTTTAAAGTATTGTTATCATAATTTAATTATGTGACAATGACTTAATCAGAGTATAATAAGTTATTTCTCGTTATTTATTTCGCAGACGTTGGTCAACATTTTAAATGTTAAGATGTGTCATAGCCCAGTTAAAGAAGGGATTTTAATGTTTTTATATTTATTGTAATCATGTACATGTAGGTCTAATGTATGTATAGTACTAGTCTACTATAATATTTGTCAGATAAATCTTGTACAATCAATCTGAAAAGAAATTATATTTCATAAAATTTTCCTCTTTAGAAACTATACAAATTTTATACATGCAATGCAAAAAATGAAAAAAATTTAAAGATGAAATGACCAAATCTAAGTTTTACAAACATTTGTAGCGGTAGTCCAACGTTAATGTTAAACTTTGATATATCTCTATATGGACATAGTTGATGTGAAATATTTTAATAAACACTTATTGTGTAATTGTGTTTTATTGAAACTCTTTATAGTTTATTAGCTACCATTGTGTGTATTTTAGCTTCATAAAATCTCGAACGCATACAAAGCTTAAAGGATGTTGCACTTTTAATACTTAGGCCCGTCGCTCACACGAAGTCGGCGATGAGGCGCGAACCTCTCGATTACCGGTCGAGTGCTCATTCTAATTGAGCTACCGGGGGCTCTACTGCCGAAGCTGAAGCCGATTACCATCGGTTTTTGATTCCAAAAATTGGTCTTAGTTTAAAGTTATTGGCTAGCATGTTCAGCTTAGTCGGTAAGGCTCTAGGGTTTCTACCAGCTGAGCTAAACATGATTAGCAACAATCTAAGCAGTAGTTTCATTTTCGCATTCAAAAAATGTGATAGTAATCGGTTTCAGCTTCGGCGGTAGGGGCCCAGTTCACTTACGTTATCACGTATGTGAAATTTAATTACATTTATTAATAAATGAAACAGGCAACTTACTCAATAGAAGTAAATAAAAAACACAACACAAATGAATTCAAATATTTTATTAAAAACATTAATTTTCTTCCTAAACTATTTCGATAGTAAAGGTATTTGGTAAAAAATCCTGTATACATTTACAGAGCTGAGTCTCTATCACCTCACAGCCAAGACATAATATACTAAAAAATAAAATTAAGTGTAGTACTTACATAAAAAATATATTTTATATAACAAAAACAACCCTCAAATGAAGTAACAACAGTTTGGTATCGATATACCTTTCATCGTCCGTCAGTCAGTCTTATTGAAGAAAAAAACTGTTTATAAATTACTATTGACCTATCATCCAAATGTCGGGTTTAATATAAATTGCAAGAAAAAAGTTTCCAGACTTAAATTGCTGAAACTCTGTGAAAATAGTACAAATTGTTGTCAAGAGATGGCGTTATCCATTGTTTATTTCTTAAAAGCGTTATGGATTCGACATAACATAGTACCTATATCAATGTCGTCTCCAATTGAAGAATGGCCCGAATGGACTTCTTTTAAAGAATTGGATCTCTTTTGACTCAGACACTTTTGAGACAGAAGTCCATTGTATGGTAGATCAATGTAAATTACTAACTTAAGCGTGATATCACTGGAATGTCTTTATAAGTTGTTAAGCCATGAGTATCTTAGATTTTTAGCTAAAATTAATTTTATACTTACAAAATTTACATACATACAGGAATGTTCATAAAAATGACATAAATCACTACATTTATACAAAGCATGGCACAAACTTCACAAAATAACAACCTTATGAAACTTACCCCTTAAATTCTAGATATGTCTCAATAATAACGCTTAAAGCTTTCTTTACACAATTATGAATTCTTTAAACGTATTTACAGTAAATATAAATAAATACAGACAATAGAAATTGTATTATGTTAATATAACTAACGTCGTTATTATTCGGGCTTTGATCTATATTAATAAGGTACGTAGGGAAGAAATAATGTAAGTATTTGTTACTCATTCTCTTTACATTAAAGAGCGCGATGGAGTCGTTGCGCGTGTCACTCTAATTGAACACGCAAGTTAACAATGTGGGGTGTAAGTGGTTTATGTCTTTGAACCAAAGCCAACTTCGCCTGCACGCGGTGCCCCCTTCTGACTGACAAACGAATCTCTGGCGAAAAGAGAGGTGCGGAGCGTAATTATAAGTTGCCCGACTGGGGAAGTACCTCCACCTCACAGAATACCGCAGCCAAATAACAATTTCCCTGAGGGTTGTTGTGTTCCTGCGAGTGAGTGAGGTCACTAGAAAGGAAGGAGATGCTGCGTTGGCAGCGGAGGTTGCGGCGCGCGAGCGATATTTTATGTTGCGAGCGTTAATATAGGTACGTTAACCGCTTTACATCAGGTGGGCCGTAAACTTGTCTGCCACCCGACGTAGTATAAAAAAAACCGACAAACTATGCCAATTTGAGACATATACATAGCGAGAAATTTCAAATAGAGTTTTATATATTCGCAACAGATTCTATTAGTTTGATGACATATGCTTCATAAAACTTATACTGCGTGATTAAATATCTTCAACTTAAATGTCGGATTCTGCATAACAGGTTTCAATTATAAAGAGAGAAGATTAATATTTTTATTTGTAACGGATAAATTAGAAACTTACCGAAATCTATTTTAAAAATTATTTCGGCTATAAAAAGCTCAGCGAGTAACATAGGCCGTATTTTATTGCACCCTTGCGAAGTGTATAAATAATGTCATTAAATAAAATACGTCTTTTACGGGGTTTCTAAACCCCACGTTAGGTCGCAACCGTACTAGCACTTCAATGCATCGGTATTTTTTTTATCATCTATCAATCAAGAAAATGAAATAAGCCAAGGCACAAAGCAATAAAAATAACGCACGTTAAAACGTTAAAAAAGCGCCTTATCGTTATGCCATTTTTAAATCTTCTATTTTATTGGTTGCCTCATGCTTATACCATTCCGGTCGCAACGTGATTATTGTTGTCCAAATGTTTTTTAGTTCCGTTTTGTGAGCCAGCGAAGGCGGAGTCCCGGCGGCCACTTCGTTCGCCGAGTGAGTTCCGTGCTCGCGCCAATGTAGCCGCTGATATCTCCATAGATTCACCGTAGTAAGGTATCCGAGAACCGCGGCGTGCGCTTCCACGGCGACCTCGCGAGTTCTACAAAAAATAATACCTGTTTAGCGTTATCAAAAAATAGCTGAATTTCATCTGCAACGATGGACTGCTATGCCTACTTTAGTAGTGTAATTACTAATAGGTTGATGACGTCACACTGTGACTCACACAGTAGAAATATAAGATGCAAATAATACCAGTTTTTATTAGTATAGTCTAGAAAATTTGGCGTCAGTACTAACAGATAATGATTTTAGTTATAAAATCAACCGAAAAAATTTGGGTTCCGTAGGCAATAGTTTATCTTTACGCCTGTAACTTAGTATAAAATGCGACTTTTTCGAAAATTTCACAAAATCGTCATTAACTTTTGAACAGTCCAATATTGCTGAACATATATAGGGGTTAAATCAATAGGTGATGAGGTCCCCTTCCACGTTACTTCGTTTGATCCACCCGTCATAGGACACCGTGTATAATGCTCTATTTTTCAGATAAATGTTTACAAATGCGAGACATAATGTCAGTAACAAAAATCTATATAATATTATTATCTTTATAATGTTATTAGTTTAGTAACATCATTTGTAACTCAAGAAAAGCTGGACCGATTTATATGAAAGACGTATACTTACAGACGTATACGAACATCAGAATAGGTATTCATATATTAGAAAAAAAAATACGAAATAAATCATAATGAAATTGTCAGAACAAGATTTGTGTGGAAATCCACAGGAATGTAATATAATATAATGTGGAATAATGTAATATATATGTGGTGTCATTTTTACCGAGTGTAACAGGCATGTGCAACTCAAATGCATGTCAAATAAGATTTTTCAGTTTGAAAATCATTGGCACATTTATTTATATTATAACAAAAGTGTTTGAATCAGTCGGAATGCATATTATTATTTTGATTTATTAGTTTAACTGAGGTAACCTCCAACTACGACCCAGAAAGTTTAATAACTGTGAAAACTAATTTGTTCCGTCAAAATTATCTTCAATATAAACTCTTATCCGGCTATTAAGTTAAGTTATATAAAGCTATTTGTTCACGCCTGATAGAAACTCAATGATAATTACAGAAAAAAAGGTTATGTTGCAATACAAATCGGCAGTGCAAAATAGAAGGCGCTTCTAATTATTATTATAATTGCCAACAACTTTTATTTCTTTTATAACATTCTTCGGCATTCATATAAACTGTATCAATGAGCATATATTTTACAAAATTAAATAGATTTCAAGCAGTTCTCAAGTGTTTTGAGTTCTCATCGAATTCCATAGAGTCCACTACGAGCACAGACATTCAATTATTGAATGTCTGGACTACGAGACACTATTAAAAGTTTAATAGCAATAAAAATATCACGCAATATATTTCCCAAAACTTATAAGTTTTGGGAAATATATGTCATGAAACTGCTAAAATCTATTGCTAAAATATATAAAACTCGATTCAAAGTTTCTCGCTTTGTATGGGTACTAGACAACTGATGTTCTGAAATATTTTTTTTTGTAAATACATACTTATAATACATAGAAAACATCCAGACCAAGACAAACAGACATGTTCATGCACACAAATGTTTGTCTTGTGCGGGAATCTAACCTGCGGGTTAGATTCCCTCGGAGTCAAAGTAGCCATTGGTAACCATTCGACCACCGAGCTCATCATTTGGACACTAACTTACGTTGCCAGAGCCCCAGGACCACCGGTTCCAGTTGAAGAGGCCATACACGATAGGGTTGGCGCAAGAGTTGGTGCACGAGAACAGCCACATGCCCTTCTGTATCGCTGGGTGTAGTGTAGTCAGCGCCTCCTTGTCTATCCAAAACCTGAAAATTATAATGATTGTATTGCTGAATCATAAGCAATTTTGGCGAACATTGGTAAGTTTAAATGAATATGGAATATGGTACGGGGGCCCACCGCACGTTCCCACCACTTGTTAATCCTGGTTACACAGGAGTGTGTAGCCAGGATTAACAGCGGCGACCGCCAAAAAAAGACAATGAACCCGGAAGTTCATTACAGTCCCGCAGGTAAAACTACGGCTGCCTTGGAACTCACAACGAATTTAATCAGATGAAATTAGTAGGAATAGGAAGCTTTTGGAATTTGACTTCCCCTCTTAGTAATGTGAGAGATGGCAATAATGGCTCACAATCATTTTTAAAGTATAAAAAAAACATATCGTCTGCACGTGATTTACCTCGGCGAGTAGCAAACGAGGCTCTAGCGAATGAGAGGTAGAATACAGTACAAGAGAAACCTAATTGGAGAAATACACATTAACACTTCCAGTATAAAGGTGTCCCGCGTAGTGCTACGAATGCTACGTACGTTTCTTAGCTAGCCGGATAATCTAATGATGGAAGCGGTACGATTCACATGCTGATGTCATATATTTTCAAAGCTCTAATATTATCGTCTGATATAAATAAAGAAGAAAACGTAAAAGTTACATCCCGTACAGGATCCTATACATACAGATATCTCTCTCTCTCACGCTCCTCTGTGCATCGCAATACATATATATATATATATATATATATATATAAGCGATATCTGTATATATATATTATACTCGTATATATATGGCTTTGCTGTCATATTATAGGTTAGCGAGTCTCTCGCCCAGTAAGCCAACCAGCCACTTAACCAGTTTGGTAGCAGGTCTTACCTACCTGCAAGCACTGTCGGTGACACCATGTACAGTCAACCGTAGACGGTAAGACTGTCAGTATAATGCCGACTCTACATTTGTGCCGCGAAGCTCCGCGAACAGGCGTGAACGTGAATGTATGGTTTTCGCTAGGATCACGGGCGTTCACGCCTGTTTCCCGATCGGAGTCGTCCCCGGTCGGATTGGTCCCGCGACAAAGGGATCGCGTTTTGTTCGCGCGGTGTTCATGCGTACACATCCACATTCACGGATTACCGATGCGTACGGATGGGCGCGTGAATTAGCAAAATGTACTATGTAATTAAAAAAATCGTCATTATAAGTCATTACAATTACAGTCTTCCACCATCTTCTTATTATCCAACGATTTCTAATTATTTTATTATTTTGTAGGTACAAGGTATATGTTACTACAGCAAACAAAGTTATTGCAGGCTCAGCTTCCACGTCCATTTCGCGGCAGGTTTTACTCACGAATGTGTGACCCGTGAATGTAGAGGGGTACATGTTCTGCCGTGAAATCACGGCGCGGATGCACGGCATAATTTCGCGGCACTAATGTCGAGCCGCCATAAGAGCTTGCACCATAGTGCTACGCATGCTACGTAGGTCGGGCTACGTAATGTCATCTTATACCAAGCTAGAACCTCCGTTGATACTGCTACAAGTAATAAAAAAATAGTTTTTAGATTTTGTAAATTTTTTTAAATGTTTTTACACTACTCTTTTTACTTCTAGTTTAGACAATAAAATTCTTAATAAATCAGTCTTAGTCGTTCTATACGAGGGTATGTTTGTATTTGACCTACTCGTGTACATCATTAAGAATTATTTCGATGCATTTCTCAACGAGTAGATGTACCTCAGACCACTATTGATGACTAGCTTCAGCCTGTTGCTTCGCCATGAGTAAAATCAGTACAGTGATAAAAAAAAAAATCCTATAGTAAGTAACAAATACCCATACACCCATCCTCACAATCTTTCGAATTTATAATACTATAGATAACCCGGCAAACGTTGTTTTGCCCTATAAATTTAGGGGTTGATGTTAAAAGGGTAAAATTTGAAGTTGTATTTTTCAATCCTAATACATAATAAAAAATAAAAAAAATTGTCAATAAAATAAAATAAAAAATTTTAGGGGTGGGTTACCCTTATCATTTATGGGTATGAAAAATAGATGTTGGCGGATTCTCAGACCTACCCGATATGCACATGAAAATCTGTCCAGCCGTTTCGGAGGAGTTAACAAACACAGCGACACGAGAATTTTATATATAAGATTAGGAAAGATGTACTTACCATAAACAATAGCAGTAGTACGGAGACCAGCATGTGAAGAACACTACAACTATGGTGATTGTCATCTTGAGTGTGCGCGCTCGCGCCCGCCCTAAGATGCCTACGCCGCTACGGCGCATCTTGTCTGAAACACGAATGATGGAATTATTAGAGAAAATTGCAATTAACCGTGTAGAGTTGCCATTCGTCCGGCTTTCCCCGGATTTGTCCTAGTTAGGTTAGGCGGGCGGGGTTTCATTTGTAGTCCAGGATTAACAGTTTTAAATCAATACCGCCATGCTGCGAATAACCGTCTTGTCACAGAATAAAAACTAGTACTAGTACTAAAAACACTGATGACTTGTCCGGGTTTTAAGATTCAAAATCCGGAGTTTTCACGTTTCTTGTCCTGGTTGCAAGCGTTTAGAGATGGCAACCCTAGTCACGTGGTTACCTGTGGGATGTAAGTGGTTCACCATGATCTTTGAGTCAAAGCACAGTATAAGTAATAGTATTGTCAAAGTCAACCTCGCCTGAACGTGGTGCACGCTACTAATTTAATAAACGATGTTCTGTCTGGCAAAAGATAGGTAGGACACAGCATAATTTTAGCTGCCCGACTGGGTAGCTCCACCTCACCACAGTATAAGTAATAGTACTATGTACCTACAGTATTGCCACTTTTTGCCGCTCTTTGGTATCGGTACCTCACCTCTCCTCTGAACTGAGACGAATCTGGAAAAGACTACATGGTGCGACATGTACGAGTACACACGCTCATTCACGCTTTGCACAGACGTCATTGTTTATGATAGTTAAAGACGCGTCATTTGTTTGAAGTGGCCGCGGTGTGACCTCATAGAAGATCGTTGCCAAATTAGACTGAACCCAGTGTTGGTAGTAAATGTCAACGAACGTTGCCCCAAATTCATCTTTCTAAAAATACATATTTCTAATATTTAAGAGTAAATTGGGCTAAAAAATAACATGCATGAAAAGGTTATCAACATATCCCATTTCGATTAATATCGTTCATAGCACAAATCTCAATTTCCTGTACAACGTAACTCGTGCCATTCCGTGTTCATAACGATACTTTTTATTTTTAAGTAATTTTACTAACCATTGGCGGTATTGGCTCTCCTTATGATTTCTAGAAGGGCGGCGGACGAGCAATAGAGCGTGGTTATTAAGGGCGCCACGTACATTAGCAGCATGTTGACGAGGAAGTAGGCGAACTCGTGGCTCTCTGTCGGCAGCGACCCATATGACACGCACTGGAAGTATCTGTAAATTGAGTTTCCGAAGGTCAGTGAGATACACTTTTGATTACTTCCCCAAACTGAGATAAATGACCTTAAATTTAATTATTGAAATGAACTACTCTAATAAACTACTCCCTAGCTCACGCCATTGTTTACACTGAGTGAAATGAAATCGTTACAGTAACCGACACTAAAAAAGGAGTAGATTCTCAATTAGGCTGTATTTTTTTTTAATGTTTGTTATTTAATTACTCCGTGATTTATGAACCGATTTGAAAAAACTTTTTTTATTTGAAAGAGTATATATACTTCCAGATTCGTCCCATATTTTTTAATCATCATCATCATCATCAGCCTGTATCTACGTATATAAATGTAGAGTAATGTTCATATAAAGATTTTTTGCGTTGTATCTTTCTGTAAATGTCTTTGTGCTTAATTCAACGTTATTATTCAATTCAATATGGCTCAATGTAATAAACATTTTCATTCATTCGCTTTATTTGCAAATATGCAAATGCATGTCATTGTCGAAAATACGAAAGCCTGTTGTGAATTTGGCATTGTTTGGCAGCTGCAGATGCCTTCAAAATGGCTACATTTTGCAAATTATCGAATTACGTTCGAGTCGTTATTTGATTTATTATTCTACTAATATTGAAAGTTGGGATGTTTAGATGTTTTTTTAGATATACTATTTAAAAATAGTAACTAAAGAAGGAAGTAACTGGGATGGTTATAGGTTGATTGATACCATATGCCGTATGCAATATCTAATACTATTTAAGTAAACAGACTTCTTTTTAATAGCATTAATCGCCTCTAAAAATCTAAATTGCCGTCTAAATTACTAAATTAGTTACAATTAACGCGCGCCTGAATAATACTATCTTAGCTAATAGTTATCTTCTGTGTAAGCCGCTCTAAATATAACTCAGCATGGTGGTTATTTTTTAACCGACTTCAAAAAAGGAGGAGGTTCTCAATTCGACTGAATTTTTTTTGTATGTATGTTATTTATATCTTCGCGAATTGTGAACCGATTTTCAAATTTATTTTTTTATTTGAAAGGATATGATTGCAAGGTGGTTCCATATTCACCAAGTCAGGATCTGATGATGGGATCCCAGGGGAATCAAGGGAAACTCTTAAATTTTATAAGCACGTATGGTCAAATATTTTTTTTTAATTTGAAAGGGTATGATTGCGAGGTGTTCCCATATTCACCAAGTCAGGGTCTGGTGAATGGATCCCAGAAAAATCGATGGAAACCTTGCCCTGTTGCCAGCTGAAGTCGGTTTTTATTTTTTCTAAAAAATCATTATTAGCATCTAAATTTGTAACATGCATTTCAGCAGTAAACTTCTAAAATATTAATATATGGCACCAAAATAGTACTTCTATTACCTTCTAATTTTACAACTCAGTAAAACTCACCTTACATTAATTGATCGTCAAATTTATCTAAAATGATCATCAATTAGAATATTACCTAGGAATTATTGAAAGTAGACAATATAAAATACTTTATTACAAAAAAAAAAAAAAAAACAATTGTGAATTTAAATACTTATTTTTTAGTAATTACAAAAAGATATAGTACGTATAGGGTACCTAATGAAAGGAAAAACCAACCATTATATATTGGATTAATTAATGCTGATTTAGTTGGCCTTCCACGCTTTCTTTTTAATCTAAGCGGTTGTACCTTAGCTTCTAATGGTGGCGTCACGTATTCTAGTCTGATTACAAGGCCTATCACATGCTTGCAGATATATTTGCGATCGAATGTAATCCAGTCGGTCTGATGGTTCGGTAGTGTTTACTTTCCAAGGTGAAAAAATAGTAATTTATGAAACTGTTGCATAATAAGGGTTCTTAAAATACGATTGTGTGTTGATTATTATCACCACCACCACCACACGAGTATTTTAAGACCTAATTATGTGCAGTTTCATACACTACTTTATCTAATCCCATGAAATAGATTTTTTTTTATGCTACGAACGTGACCAACAAGCATACGTCCCGCCTGATGGAAAACAGTTACCGTAGCCTATGGACGTCTGTAACAACAGAAGCATCACATGCTCGTTGCCGACCCTGTAAAAACCTCTTTACGCCCTTTTTGAAGAACCCCATGCTGTAGTCTCCTGGGAAAACCTCAACAGGCAGTTCATTCCACAGCTTGATAGTACGAGGAAGAAAATGGTTCTAATGTGTGACGATGAATTCCCTGTCGATGGCGAGCGGTGCGACTGTAGAAGGAGGCCGTTGGCATCATGTCAAACAACTCCTCAGAACACACCCCATTGTACAATCGGTAGAACACACAAAACGACGCAAAATCTCTTCTCAGACTCAAGGGTTCTAAGCCGTCCGTCAATTTGGATTCGTCAACAATCCTCACAGCGCGTCTCTGAATCGAGTCACAAGGTGCTAGCTGGTATTTAGGTGCTCCCGCTCATAGATGACAACAGTACTCCATATGCGTACTCCATTTACGTACTCCATATGCGTATTCCATATGCATATGCGTATGTACTTGAGCTTTGTAAAGCAGAAGCCTTTGCCGCAGGTTGAAGTACTGTTTCACCCTGTTGAGCACACCTAGTTTCGTCGATGCCAGCTTGACCTTCCCTTCCAGGTGACATCGAAACTGGACGTCGCTGGAGATTTTAACTCCTAGAATCCCAATACTTATGGCGATGGAGGAGGGGTGTGTTTTCGAAGTGCGGAGCCACAGCAAATGGAGTTTTCTTAGCGGTGAACGCGCAGACTTGTGTCTTAGAGGGGTTAAATCGCACTTTTTTTTAAATATTATTATATAGATGATGATAATATTTAAATAAAACCATGAAGTTAATTTAATAGCTGTATTTCTTACTTATAAATCCATTTGCAGATCAAGCATGCGTGGTGCGCATGCGCGACGCGTCGCGCGCGCAAATGTGTTCCAAATTTTTGCATTACAATTAATATAGCACCCATGGCTGAAGCTATATCGAAATGAAAAAAAAAGTTATTTTATCTACTCTCATACTAAAATTTACACATTAAAAAACTAAACACAGTATCATAATGTGTGCCTTATTTCGGCACTGCCCAGGTCTCAGATCTTGATTTTAACTAGACAAAAAATTAGTCGTTAATTTGTCGAAATTTGTCGCCCAAAGCAAAAAATTTGTCGGTCTCCCGTTAAAGAGTTATAAGGTTTTTTTTGTGGCAGTGCCGAAATAAGCTTATTTCGGCACTGCCCACTCGGGATCTATTAAACTACAAAACATAGCGAAGATATGATTTTCCCCAGAATTAGTCGTCAATTTGTCGAATTCAGACACCAAGTATCAGAATTAGTCGACGTCCCGTTAAAAAGTTATAAGTACTTCTTTGTGGCAGTGCCGAAATAAGCCTTATTTCGGCACTGCCCAAAAAAACTACACCACCTAGCGAAAATCTGATTTCACCCAGATGTTGCCTTGAATTTGTCGAAATTTGTCGGATATAAAACACAACTGGTCGATGCGTAATTAAAAAGTTACACGCATTTTAATAATTCTCATAATAAGTATAGTCCGAGATCTTGCATCAAAATTATATCATGGACAAAATGCAACAGTAAACGTTTTATTTCCTTCCTTTTTCAGAGTCAGGCAAAGTTTGTCAATGCATGCAACTGTTTTCTGATCTACGAATGCTTTAGGTGTTCTTTAGCACTACATTAGTTGCTTTTTACGATAGCCATATGTGAATGGGGTGGTGTTATTCTACTCTGCCTACGTTAGGCTCTCTGACTACAACGTGAATTATTAAAATGCGTGTAACTTTTTAATTACGCATCGACCAGTTGTGTTTTATTTCCGACAAATTTCGACAAATTCAAGGCAACATCTGGGTGAAATCTGATTTTCGCTAGGTGGTGTAGTTTTTTTGGGCAGTGCCGAAATAAGGCTTATTTCGGCACTGCCACAAAGAAGTACTTATAACTTTTTAACGGGACGTCGACTAATTCTGATACTTGGTGTCTGAATTCGACAAATTGACGACTAATTCTGGGGAAAATCATATCTTCGCTATGTTTTGTAGTTTAATAGATCCCGAGTGGGCAGTGCCGAAATAAGCTTATTTCGGCACTGCCACAAAAAAACCCCTATAACTCTTTAACGGGAGACCGACAAATTTTTTGCTTTGGGCGACAAATTTCGACAAATTAACGACTAATTTTTTGTCTAGTTAAAATCAAGATCTGAGACCTGGGCAGTGCCGAAATAAGGCACACTATCATAATGACAGATAATTAGGTATTAAAATACTCGTGTGGTATATTATAACACTCGCCTCCGGCTCATGTTATAAACTCACACTCGTATTTTAATAACCCTTATTATGCAACAGTTTCATAAACTACTATTAAAAGTAATTTTTCGACACAGTTGTCCATAAAAGCTGTCTTGAAAAGTAACTTTTTAAATTTATTTTGATGGCTTGTGCGTAAAAGACTGATATTAAAAATCTGTGTTTAGTTTAAATCACTAAATTTCAGTATGAGAGTAGATATTAATAAATACTTTTTTATATTCGTCATATTGCTTAAATATTTTTTCAGCTTCATTATTTTTTTGAGTCTTTGCCTGGAATTAAATGTGTTGCTGTCAGGTGCTGATTGTACAACTCTAATTTTGGTATCAGTTTTGACCCATTGATATCCTTTTGTCCGATCAGATAACTGCAATTCAGGTTGTGTCGCGAAGGTTTCTTCTGTTGCTTGTAGTGACCAGCTATTAACGATATCCACTGCCACCACTAAGAAACAGGCCAACGGTATACATTCGCGGAGGGTATTCTGGTCTTTTCTAACTCTGTTAAAGGACTCCAGTGCGTTCTTTGTCGCTGGTGATAGTAGTCGCTTTTTGGTCTATCCAGTTCTTCAAAAACAACTATCTCGCGCACTCACGCCAATCGTGCAGTGGCAATTTTCACGATAAAAAAACATAATGCATAAATTTACATGCTAAGTGATAATAATAATATATGAAGCTTAAATGATATTTTTTGTAGAGCTTGTATTGAGGCTGTAAAACGTAAAATGGGGATAAGTTGGAAATCCGTGGCTGAGTTAGTAAATTACGTAACAATATATAAATCAGAATGATAAATGAAAATAATTGTAGATCTTTACTTGATGCTATAATTACAATATTTAGTTGGCGTTATAAAAAAGACGAATTAGTTTATAATAGAGGCTAACTTATTATCTCGTTGCTTAGTTATAAAAATAGAAGTTTCTTCACGTAGCCTAAAAAAATTCTGTGGCTAGACTTATAATTTCTGTATCTAATATATAAAATCATCATGTCGCGGTGTTTGTTACCAAACTTCTCCGAAACGGCTGGACCGATTTTTATGAAATTTTGTGTGCACATAGGGTAGGTCTGAGAATCGGCTGACATCTATTTTTCATACCCCTAAATGATAAGGGTGACCACTAAATATTTTTTTTATTTCATTGACAATTTTTTTTATTTATATTTTATTATGATTTAGAATTGAAAAGCTTCAAATTTTCACCCTTCTACCATCAACCCCTATTTTTAATATGATATTAGTATAATTAGTATGGCAAAACAACGTTTGCTGGGTCAACTAGTTATATTATAAAAATAAAGTTTTCCCAAATAGGTACTGCATATGGCATACGCCATCAACCCATAAGTTGTGGCCCGAATTATTGTTTTACTGATTGTACCTAGAATGAACCGCGAACTTATCGGGCCGATATTAAAATACATCGAACGGTGCACTTTCATCATCGGTACATTTATTTTATAGCAGGCTATCGGAAGCGTGCCAGAACCATTTATTAGGGGCTATGTTTGGCTTCCTTGACATTTATATATATTTGGCAGATGTTTGTCATTGTGTGTAGTCGTCAGTTGTAACTAGCGAAATATAATATGTCTGTTGAACTTTAAATCCGTGTCACGTTGCCTGAAGAATCGGATCAGCCAATAAGAATAGTAGTCTCAGGAAAGAAAAATCTCCCATGACACTACTGGTAGTGCCACGAAGTAGTGCCTAGGGCAAAAAAGGGAAAAACATTGTTAATAAAGCACAGATCTTCATCGCGCGAAAATACGGCAAAAAATGTAGGCGTGGGCGGAATCCCAGAGACAAATGTTTATGTCAGTGGGCGGAATACGCCATAGTCGAGTGACTTTTGACAAGCCTTCTAAAAATATAACCATAATTTTTTATTTTTTTTAGGAACAGGTACCTTATTTATTTATTTTGCAGCGCAAATACCAAACATTTTACCCTAAAGCCAGACATAATGTGGGGTGAGAGGGTGGGAGGGTGTTGGACCTGTAATAAAGAGTGGCTACCCATTTGGTCCTCCACAATATTTAAAAATAATAAAAAATACCTACTTAAAAAGAAAAATGTTCTAATAATATTACATCATAATAATAAAAATCAGTTGATATAAATGGCTCCTTGTTGTTGAAATAAAAATCTTTGTTCTGCCTTGGGCCTTTGTGGGCACGTCTTACATTTCTTTACCTAAAACTATATTCCTACTTTTTAATCCACTAGTATCACTCACTCGCAGGAACACAACAGCCCTCAAGGGAACCGTTATTTGGCTGCGGTATTCTGTGAGGTGGAGGTACATTCCCCAGTCGGGTAGCTTACAATTACGCTCCCTACCTCTCTTTTCGCCAGAGCTACGTTTGTCAGTCAGCAGGGTGCACCGCGTGCAGGTGAAGTTGGCTTTGGTTCAAAGATGTTGATGAACCACCTACATCCCAATAATACCTAGTAATCTCTATAATATAATAAATTAGTTCCGAAATATTCATTCTGATTCTACTCCCTGGTTGATCGATTTTCTTGACTGTACCTACTGAGTCGTGTCACTTCCATGATGTTGACAGCTGGTGACGTTCAAGTCAAAAAGTTAATATACCTACCTAGCTGAAGGTATATTAAATTTAAGGTTCGAGTGGAATTTAATATTGGATATTTGGAGACAAAATCTGTCACGCTCTCGAATTCCTTCACAGTAAGGCACCAGTCTCACCTCCGGCGATGAACGAGAAGCTAATAGAGCTACGTGTAGCGTAGTAGTATAAACGAGTCGGCGAGCAGCGAGTAGCGAGTATGTAGCCACAGTATAAGTAATAGTACTAACGTAATCTAGTTCTGAGTGCTGAGTGCGAGTTTTTTATTCACGGTCGACCATGTCAACGTAAACAAACCGACCAAATAGAGAAGTACTCTCATGTTGTGAATTTACCAGACGCGTGTTACAAATCCAATTTAGCTGGGTTGCTCACTTCGAAATGTGAGCACCCGCTCACATTTCGAAGTGAGCAACCCAGCTAAATTGGATTTGTTATAAGTAAGCTATATAATTTTGATATGTAACACGCGTCATAAATTCACAACATGAGAGTACTTATCTATTTGGTCGGTTCGTTTACGTTGACATTATCGAACGTGAATAAAAAACTCGCACTCGGCACTCTGAGTGCTTGGTGAGTGTTTTTTGTTCGCAGTCGATAATGTTAACGTAAACAAACCGATCAAATAGAGGAGAACTCTCATGTTGTGAATTTATAAGAGACGTGTCACATATCAAAATCGTATGGCTTACATGCTCACATTCCGAAGCGAGCAACCCGGCCAATTTGTGTATGTAATACGCGTCTTGTAAATTCATAATATAAAACTTTTTCTCAATTTGGTCGGCTTGTAAACGTTGTCACCTTCGAATGTGACCAAAAAACTCGCATTCGAACGTGTTAATGTTTACAAACCGATCAAATTTAAAATTGTGTAAAATTGATGCGCCATATTGATATAAATACACTATATCAGTGTTTCCCATTTGCCGGGTCGCGACCCGGTACCGGTCCATCAAAATAAAATACCGGGTCGCAACATTCCAGCCTTGTTTTGAAAATAATACCTACTATCGATGGACGCATCGTGAATATTCGTACGATACCAAAATATGTAGTACCTATTTAATAAAACATATTTACTATTAATATATTTGTATTATTTTACTTAATGGAACCAGCTCGGGTTTTAAAAGTATAAAGTGGACCACGAAGGGGCAGTGTGAAAATTACTGGGCCATGGCAGAACAATGTTTGGGAAACACTGCCCTATATCACTCTCACAGCTAAGGTGAATATATAAAATCTCAATTGTTGAAATCACTCAAAGAGCGTGTTTAAAAATATATATACCATCAATGCCTCCCCAACCCGTCTGGCCAGCGTGGGGAGTGTAGGCCAAATCCTCCTTCTGTCTGGGACGGACCAGAGAGGGTCGTGCTCCTGTAGTGGAGACTAAAATGACCTGATGATGATACCATCAATGCACACCATACACTCGAAAAACATTACCGTCCCATCTTCGGCAGTCGGGGAAATATTTTGAGACATATTTCTTCTTTTGTTATTACTGTTTCTTCTGTCTTCTGAACACTTCAAATTTCACTAATAATAATTGATATCCTTACTAATATTATAAATGTGAATGTGAGTTTGTTTGTTACGCTTCCACGCTGAAACTACTCAACCGATCATCATGAAACTTTGTACACATATTCTCAAAGGTATGACATAGGATACTATTATTATATATTTATTTTAAAAAAAAGTAAACGCGAGCGAAACCGCGGGTGGAAGCTAGTTATGTAATAAATAAAACATTCTCATATATTTTGATTTCAGTGACAGCTTTTACGATTTTCGATAAAGCTAAAATTATGATAACATTATGATAAAATTATGTTAATATCTCTATAATACTTATACATATGTATGTATCTGTGTACCTATGTATGTATGTGGTATATGTATGTACATATTTATCTAGACATTCATCATCATCATCAGGTCCATTTTAGTCCCCATTACAGGAGCACGACCCTCTCTCGTCCGTCCAAGACGGAATGAGGATTTGGCCTACACTCTCCACGCTGGCCAAACGGGTTGGGGAGGCCTGATGATATTTGATATTTTCCCTTAATCGCCTTGTACGACATCCACGGAAAGAAACGGAGTGATTCTATTCTAGTCTGCCGGAAACCACACGGCCAAGACATTGTGCTTAATATCTAGCCATTGTGCTTAATTTTATCTGCCTCGCTAAACTTTCAGTTTTCTATGGGTATTCTATGGTTGACTGGAAGAGATCCCTGATGGGGTGAGTTCGCCATTGTACAAAAAATGTTATTAACACTGCGTGTATTTCTGTTATAGTACAACAAAGTCTTTACAAACAAACAAACTTAATACATATATTATTGGTGTCAATAATTGTGTTCAAGATGGGCCACCTTGCCTAGTACCAAATTGAATTTATTCTTTTCCGTAAGGTTGCCAGAACGAAATTGTGTAGCGATATGGCCGCCTTTTGTGTTTCTTCGTGTATACGTTTATTTTTGTTATTTCATATGATGCAATAAAGGGTTTATACCTATTGCGATTGCCATTGCAATTGATATTGCTATTGTCGACCCCGGTGGTCGAATGGCTAACCATGTCCACTTTCACTCGGGGGTCGAGGGTTCTATCCCCGCACAAGGCAAATATTTTGTGTGCATGAACATGTCTGTTTGTCTTGATCTGGATGTTTTCTATATATTATATGTATGTATTTACAAGACAAAATGTATTTAAGTATTATATCAGTTATCTAGTACCCATAGGCATAGCACAAGCTTTGCGCTTAATTTGGGACTAGATTAATTTGGCATTAATTTGGCACTAATTTGGCACTGAGTAAATTGTCCAGAAATATTTATTATTATTTATTATTGAATATTTCTTAGTTCGAGAAAGTTTGACTGAGAGCCAAGACACTTTCTACCACATTTTAGAAAAAAAATCTAAAATGTATAATTTCGAATTGATATCATGTCATTAAGTCCCCAAAGACACAGATCCATTTAAGTTAAGATTTAAATAAATTTGGAAATATAAGTTTTCTCAGTGCGTGCGTGACTCGGTCTTGACTGGTTTTTTGATGTGGGTAAACTTGGGGTGTTTGGGGAAATAATATTCAATGGACCAATGAAACTTGGTGAAAATATTTTACAAAGCAAATAGAAAATCCAATATTTAGCCCCTGGGCTCTCAGACAGATTAATATGACATAAAAAGCTTTATAGAAACATCGCCATTTTTTCCATAAATATTTTTTTGTTTTAAATTATTTTCGCACTTCAAAGTACACCTGTAAAGCGGCAGTTTATTAATTGCGCGAGTTCAAGTCAGTTGTTTGTTTCGAGTTTCAAGAGTATTCCTTAATTAAGCTTTTCTCGACAGAATATGATTCAAGGGGAGGAAGTAGGAGTCTGTTGAAGAGAGCAATTGTTTGAAATGTATATACTTCATTTCAGCGGACTCAGTAGAACTTACTGGGATGGGAGAGAATTTGCAAATGACGTAATTCTATTGTTGGAAATAATAATAAATATTCCTGGACAAATTACACACGGCCATCTAGTACCAAATTAAGGAAAACTTGTTGTACTATCGATGGATCCTAGACAACTGATATTATACTTAAATACATTTTTTTTTTGTAAATATGTACATACATATAATACATAGAAAACACCCAGACCAAGACAAACAGACATGTTCATGCATTCAAATATTTGTCTTATGCAGGAATCGAACTCGCGACCTCGGGGTCAAAGTGGCCATTGCTAAACTTTCGACCACCGGCCTCGTCTTATATTTATATAGAATTGTTTGTATACAAAACCACGTTACCGGAGCCCATAACGAGACGTTTGCAACACCAACACTTTCCAAAAGGTGCAAATTATGCCGTAATATGAGCTCTCCGGGTTCATATTTTCCCCGGGATTCACTCTAGGTTTTCCAAAGAGACTATCTAAGTATAAATTTCTTCTACAATAGCGTAAAGAGGTTTTACAGTGTCACCAACTTGCGAGCGATGTCCTATAGATACGAGCAACAGTCGCTCAGGTCTATAGATTATCTAGGCTGTGATAATTGGTTTCCAACAGGTTCACCGTGTGCTTGTTTGCCAAATTACTGGCTTAAAAATATCTAATGCGTCATTCGTTCGTTGCAAAACCTTCTGGTAATGCAGCATTTTCTCAGAAGCTATCATGTTATCGTACTTACTAGCAAGCAAAGATAATCTAGGAAATTGTTTCGCATAGAGAATTGTTATATTACGACCGCAGCCAATAATAGGATCTCGTTTCTTACATAACAGAACAGATATTTTAATTTATATAAAAAAAAATTGGATGTGTGTGTCTATGCGTATGCGTGTATGTGTGACTGTACGCGTGTTTTTGCATGTTCGTGCGTCGTATGTGTGTGTTTGTGTGTGTGTGTGGTTGGTCAGTTATAGACAATAGTACCTATAGTTCTGGATTAATAATGATCATACCCTCTAACATCAGGATGCTCCTCCAAGTGGAATATGAAGCTCTGTGGCAAGCTCGCCAGGCCCGCGCATATCCACGCCACGTACAGGGCTATCCTCGCCCTCGCCTCCCACGCCACGTTTAGTGGCTTCAGGATTGCAAAGTATCTGGAACATATTTGGAAACCATTGGTCAATTAAAATTCCTGAAAATCGTTTCTTTACTATAATATACTAACATTATAAATTAATGTGAACTTGCTCATACATTATGTTTACGGTATAAGTGGCTTAACACGATCTTTAGAGCCAAAGCCAACCTCACCTCGACGTGGTGCACCTTGTCGACTAGTGAAAGTGGCTCTAGAAAAAGAGAGGAAGAGAGAAAGAGAGCAGAGGTACAGCGTATTTGTAAGCTACCCGGCTGGGGAAGTACTTCGGCCTCACAGAATACCGCAATCAAATAACAATTCACTTGAGGGTTATTGTGTTGCTGGGAGTGAGTGAGGTCCCCAAAAAAGGACCTAGATGCTGCGTTGGCAGCGGGGAGGCGGCGCGCGAGCGATATTTCATGTGGCAACCGTTATTATGGCTACAGTAACCGCTTCACATCAGGCGGGCCGGATGTTTGTGTGCCACCCGACATAATATAAAAAAAAAACACAAAATACTGCAGCCAAATAACTATTACCCTTGAAGGTTGTTGAGTGAGGTTACTAGGAAGGAAGTACTTGCTGTCTTGGTAGCTGTGATGTTTATTTTTCACCGACGACGTTGTATAAAAAAAGTGTTTTAACCCAAAGAATATACATATTTATTTGATCTGTGGTTTAGTCTGAAATTTAGCCAATCCGTTGTCGGCTCTTAGACTATTCTACTAATGCCACATTGTCGTTCCCATCGTTGAGAGTCCAAGTGTAATCATTCAGAATTTCACATATTTTTTTTCTAAATCAAATATCTCATTACAACTACGTAGTACTAGATAGTAACAACTTATACTGTGTCATAACTCTAAATGTGCTTATCCGTCAAATGCCGCGTCCGCACGCTTTAAAACCTCAACAAGCCGTAGCAAATTCAAACGTGTGGATAGAGTGTTTGCCTTGGTTTGCAAGCGCTTGTGGCCGATCCGATCGAGTGTCGGTTTTTTGTCACAAATCAAATAAAAGGGAATTTGACGCAAGCGTTTGCAACGTGTCTATCTACACGTTTGCATCGTGTCTACGTTTCAATCAATCAATAATTTTATTTCCGCAAAATGTAGGTATTTATGATGACATATATTATTTGACGTTTGCGCGCATTCAGTCTCCTTAGTGTACTGGTGGCGAGTATACATACGCTCTGTAAAAAAATGATTGACTGGTCAAATGAAGACGTTTGGACTTCCTAGAATTCCTATGTTCCTATGTTTTCTTTTTTTTTATAATATAAATAACTTAAGCCAAATGTTATGGCCGATACAAGCTCTATGTCCATCACGTCCGTCATGCTTGCCTCTTCAGAACACACTATATCTGTTGGCGTTTTGTTGTTGGTTGATGGCGATGTTTGATTCCCAAAACCAAACGTTTGTAGAGGTTTAGAGTTTGCGGTAAGAGCCAAGCGTGCGGATGCGGCAAAAGATTAAAGATATTCCGGGACCCGTTTCAAGTGGCAATTAATGACTAGGTAAAGACAAAGTCGGACTAAATGATCATTAGACACATTTAAATACAGGGCTCACGGAACAAATACATTAGGAAGATAAATATTCATCAAGATATTACAAATTAAGTCCTCTGAGGGAAGTACTCCTATTTCTTCGGTGCTTGCATAATTTGTTATTTTAACATATCTTCTATTTTGTGTGTAATTGTTTATGTTGTTTCTTTTGTTGTTTTTGTGCATGTATGTCCGTGATGTCGCAACTGGTCCTAAGTGAAATTAAGTGTTCAGTCTGTTAAAGATTTCGGCTTTTATGCTGAGTTGGGACCATTTTGCGACATTGCACAGTACTTTCAATTTTCTTGTATAATATTTGTATGTTTTTGACTTGTTTATAGAAACAGTGCAAATAAATGTGTTTCATCTTCTTCTTCTGAAGAAGAAAAAAAATGTAGTTAAGTGCCCAATAGGCTACTTGACATTTGTTTTTCGATTTGTTATGGAAGGACGCCACAACAATTTAGCGTAAACACTTCTCAAAATATAATAACTTAAAAATCACAATTTTAGACTTTCCCGGAAACGCTCCATGTAAAAGGCATTGTATGGATTAAAACAGAAATTTCTACGACAGCTATGTTGAATAATATTGCGTTTATATAGCTAGTGCCTTTCACATACTTTTTATTGTATTTTCAATAAAAATTTTGTTTGCCCCAATGATGAGCCACTCCGAGGTCGCGGGTTCGATCCCCGCACAAGATGAATATTTGTGTGCATGAACATTTGTTTGTTTGGGTATCTATCATATTTATGTATTTACAAAAAATATATAATTAAGTATATTTATCAGTTATCTAGTACACATAGTACAAGCATATTAAAACAAGTCGGACATACTCGTAACTTGTCTTATGTATATGACGATACTGATAAATAGTTTTTATAACTTAGATTATCAATTGGTCTCCGCTCCGCTTCGACTAGATGCCGCGGCGCACTTGTAAAATGCGGCCACAAATACTACGCCGAACTCGGCGTACCCGAGCCTGTTGCAATTTGCAATACAATTCTTCACGCACACTAGCATCTCTGCACATCAGTTTCAATACAATTCTCCACTCACACTAGCATCGTTTTACGCACACTACAATTATGAGTTGCCGCATTCACGGAGCTGTTGTTTTTAGATAGTGCGGCATCTAATCGAATCGGAGCGGCGACCAATTGTTAATCTATGTTTTAAAAGTTAATAACATGATCAAGTAGCATGTTGCGTGCCGATACCGGACCTCGCATTGACTTTATCGCTCACGACAGGAAAATAAATAATTTTAAATGTTGTAATTATAATAACCACGGGAATTAAAGCGATCATGCATGTAGGGTAGTTTTACATACCTTTATTATTGCCTGACGTTTAGACCTGAGGGGCAATTCTCGTAAAATGTAGTCAAAATTCAGTTCCGATTCAGTCTCGATCTCACAAATGTCAAATTTGATATTCTCGTATCACATTATGTAACTTCAAAGTTTAATTTAAGTGGGATTATATCGCAATATGACTGAGAATTAAACAAAGTAAGGATGTTACTTTGCCAACTATAAGAATTGATAATAATTAATAAATGAAATCAAGTATATAATTTTACTTAATTCACAATTCAATCTCAATTTGGTCAACTTTTAATCTGCGATCGTAGAAAAAATACGAGAATTGGCCCTCAGGTTGCACCGGCCGTGGTCACAGGCTCACCTTCCATGCATAATCGCGTTAATTCCCGTGGTTATTATAATTTCAATCATGCAACGCGAAAGTTTAAAAAAATTAAATGTTTCTGGTTCTTTATAAAGATGGAACTAATAGCAGTAGCCGATGTAGTTCTAGTTGGGTTCCTATTTTCCCGAAACCTTAATCGTATTCCGACCTCGCCGACGGTATCTAAAGGGCATCCTTAAAAATCTGAAACTTTGTAATTAGATTTTTTACGCAACGCAGCTATTCCTTCCTTTCTGGTGACATCACTTATTCGCAGGACTACCCTCTCAGAACAATCCTCAAGGGAATTGTTATTTGACTACCGTATTATGTAAGATGGCGGTACTTCCATGGGGAAGTACCCTTATCTCTATGTATGTATCTCGACTATGGAGTCGAGTAGCTTTCAAATACGCTGTTCCCTGCATCTGTTTTCCCAGAGCCTCTTCCGCTAGTCGGCCGGGTGCACCACGATGCACCCTGCCGACTATGATATGAGCTTGGCTTTGGCTCTAATTCTTGCTGCGTCTTGATTGTGGTGAGTCACTTACACCCAAATTTTAATCTTTACTCTTTATTTAGATAAACTTAGGCTAAAGATAGAAATATTAATATAAGATAACAATCTAACAACTACCTGAACTAGGGTGAAACCCGTGTTTCAGGTAAAGTAGAGCTTCCATTATTAACTTTACATTAAATATTCACATTTAAAATTATTTAAATTAACACGAACAGTATACAATGTATATATAGTTTAAGTACAGTTATTTTGATTAATGCATAAAATTTTACTGATTTAAAACAGGGAACTCAATAATTCTTCCGTATCTGCATAAGACATATTGTGGAGGACTTTTTGTAGATTACTTTTACAATTTCCATAGAAGAGAGATATATAAATATATGAAATATCTAGTTTTATCTATATACTAGCTGCCCGCCCCGGCTTCGTACGGGTAGTAAATGGTGTTTTATTTTCCTCGCAATTTTTACATCTTGTCTCTTCGTAAGAACCTTCCTTATACCTCAACGAAAATATTAAAACAAAATATATTAGCAGAATTGGTCGAGCCGTTCTCGACTTTTACGAACTACTTTTTTAGTCACTCAATGGTTTTGCCTTCCCGGAGCCTCTCCACTAACACTTGAACTTTATGGTATGGTATTAAAGTTAAAATTGACTTTTAAGTATTATTACGAATCGTTTGTATGGGAGTATAGAAAAGTGTTGTTTTTAGACTTTTTCTGGCATTTTTTTTAATTTTTCTCTGCGTAAGAACCATCCTCGTACTTCAAGAAATATTCTAAAAAATAATTAACGAAATATATATATAAATATTAATTTACTTAATTTACTTTTATTTATTGTACTTAAATGAATACTCACCTGTCAATAGATATACATATGAGCACGAAGCTGGAGAGGTAGAGGCCGAATGTCCTGGTGAACATCATGAACCGGCACATCAGGTCCCCGGCCAGCCACTGCACGGTGCCCGCCCACGCGATCTCCATCGGCATCATGAGGAATGTCACCTGCGCGCACACACTGCTATGGCTTAGTCCTAAGTACAGTCACAGCGGAAGATTTTTGATGTTCGGGACACTATCTATCAAGAAAATTTGGATTTCTCATGAAAAAAAAACTGACTCGCCTAATTGTGAAGAGTGTGGTGAGGATGTCCAACATTTGTTGATGGAGTGTGTCTAATACAAACAAAACAGAGACTCACTGTTGAGAAATTTAAAATTGAACATCAACGATGTAGGATTGGCTCAATGTATTGACTATTCCTACATCAGTGCGGGCAAGAATGTTTTTTGACTTAATTACCGCATCTCATCACTGAGTCTCTTGAATTAGTGTGATGGGGCTGGCATATCTGGAACAGATATAAGCCCTATAAAAAAAGATAAAAAAAATTGCTTCCATTGGAATACAATTAAAAAAAACCGGACAAGTGCAAGTCAAACTCGCCCACTGAGGGTTCCGTACGTAGGGTCATTATAAATTTGATATTTTTTTTTATAAATAAGAAATAATCCGTCGGAAAAAATAAATAAAATATATTTTGCAATGTGCACATCAAGCCCTTTCATATGATACCCCATTTGAACTAGTAGCTTCAATTTGAAATTTCACCCCCTATATAAAATATAGACCCCCTATTTTTCAAGATTTAAAGACAAGTAAAATTATTTTATATTGTATTGTAACTGGTAGATCATTTATATATGACAGAAACAGCAGTGGACCTAAGACACTTCCCTGTGGTACACCAAATTTATTATGTTTAAGCTCTGACCTAAACATTGCTTTGAGTTCACGAATTGTTATTTGACTGCGGTATTCTAGAAGTTGGCTTTGATTCAAAGATGTTGAATAACCACTTACACCCCAAAACTCAAATAAAAAAAATCTTTTTAAATCTTACCATAAGATCAGCAACAGCTAAATGCATGAGCAGCAAGTCCAGCCTGCTCGCGCGGCCGGCTCTCCTCCGCATCATCAGCTGAGACAACACTGTCAGGTTGCCGGTAGCCGATACCACTATCAGCACACTATACACTATGATCGACACCATGTGTCCATGGTTGAAACGCATGTCTAAAGGCAACGTCTCATCAATACTGAGGTTCAGATGTGTCCAGTTCTTTTGCGAGGCCCCGCCGGTCCCCGATATTTTCTCTTCCATGTTAATTATTGTTCACTGCACATTTTTATATTAATACATGCTTTAATTGATTTATTTCTAGTGTTTTTAGTTGTTTGCGGTTCATCGATGCATTTGGTGGATTGCGTCTGAAACAAGAATAAAAAACTTTTAACATTTTATCTCATTAACATTTTTTTATACTGCGTCGGGTGGCAGACAAGAGAGGTTGGGAGCGTAATAAAATTGTAAGCTACCCGATTGGGGAATGTACCTCCACCTTACAGAATACCGCAGCAAAATAGCAATTCCCTTGAGGGTTGTTGTGTTCCTGCGAGTTATGTCACCAGAATGGATGGAGATGCTGCGATGGCAGCGGGGGTGGCGGCGGAACCCCATGCTGTAGTCTTTAGTGTATTCATTCCACAGCTTGTCAGTAGATTGAACCTGCCTGGTGGAATAAGAGAGCGCGAAAAGGCGCGTAAGAACAGAACACAACTCAGGAGCACACAGCTTTAGCACTACTGCCGGAATGCTATCTGGCCCACTCGACTTATGAACGTCGAGGAATAGCAATACCAGCCGACATCTCGTTGAGTAAATAAGATTTCCGGCATGAAATCGCCACACCGCGGGATGGACAGCGGTGCGGCGCGTCCCCGTCGTTCAATGTCGAGTTTGAGACAAAGAGTTTCCAAGCTTGGAGCGAACAACCTCACCATTCCCCCCTCTCCCATCTGACAAGTAAAAGGGTAGCACAGTGTGATTTTTCGCTGCGTCCTACCTCTCTTTCGCCATCGCCTCGCTAGCAGGTCGGCAGGGTGCACCACGTGCAGTAGTGGTTGGCTTTAGCTCGAAAGATGTTGATGAGCTACCTACACGCCATAAATTTATACGTATTAGGTCGTATGCATATGATAATGGGTGTTTATTGTTAAAAATAAATGTAATAGCTCTGTGACGGAACATCTTTTAATTAGTAAACAACTTAATAATTAATACAACTTCGTAACTAAAATGTGGCTTAACTTCGTAACTAAAATGTGGCTTAACACAAATAATCCACTTTTATCATTTTAGGAAGTTGTCGGTCTCAGCCTCAGGGTTTGTTTAGGTTTGAGCTGTGCGTTGATAAATATGTCAGTAACGGTTGCCTTTATTAGATTCTCAGAAGAAAATTAAAATACCTATGCTATAGACTGCTTTTATACACCTATAAAGGCTGTACAAACTACAGCCTTCATTAAGCGCCGTAATTAAAATTTCTGCACTTAGACCTTTTCGTTTCCGGGGCTCAGATTTTTTTTTATATGAAAGCCCCCCTTTCATATAAAAAAAAACCAGCATGTGGGTCACCTGATGGAAAGCAATCAACACCGCCCATGGACATCAGCAACACCAAGGGGTCGCCGATCCGTTGCCAGTCTATATTCCTTCCTTCCTTTCTTTCTTTCTGGTGACCTCACTCACTCGCAGGAACACAACAACCCCCAAGGGAATTGTTATTTGGCTGCGGTATTCTGTGAAGTAGAGGTACTTCCCCAGTCGGGAGCTAAAAAACTACGCTAAATCTCTTTTCGCCAGAGTCTCGTTTGTCAGTCAGCAAGGGTGCACCACGTGTAGGTGAGGTTGGCTATAGTTCAGAGATGTTGATAAACTATAAAAACCCCAAAGATACAAAATTGCTTGCAATTCAATATCAATTTATATCAATGAAGCCTTGTTAAGAGCCATATTACATTTTGACTGTGATTTTTGCGTAAAATGGCCAATTTTGGCGTTCTTGATCTCGGAAATAAAAATACATTAACAATGTTGACTTATTGAATAGTACAGAATAGCTATTGGCATAGTACATAGCGGCCTCGCTTTTTGTAAATTTTGCTTAACTTTTTAAATAAACTCAAAATTGTAGAGAAAGATTTTCATAAAATGCGCGCATTCACTATTTTGAGCTCCTGGATTGTACTACTGTTCCAAACAAATGAAATAAAAAAAAATTGAATGTTATTTGTTATATAGTCGTATAGTACATAGCGGCCTCGGAATTTTGAAATATTGATTTAATATAGAAAAAAAAACATTCTTTTAACCAAAAAAACTTCGAAAATCGCTTTAAGTAAACTGTTAATTTCTCGAATAAACGATAATATTATTGAGCAAAATTTATACGAGAATAATTGTTACTTCATGATGAATAAACTTTGTAGTATAAATTTATTATCTTATTTCAATAAAAACGATAAATATACTTAACATCAAAATTACTACAAAAAACGATGCGCCGGCGGCCTTCGCGGGTTTAGTACTGCGCGAGAGCTCGTCAGCGTGCAAATGTAATAGGGCTCTTAACTATCAACTATCAGTCTACAAAGAAATACTCGTTAGTACAAACCAATATAAGATAGCAATAAACACACAACAACCCCTAAAATAAATTAAATGGGTGTATATGGTTCATTTATCATCTTTAAGTCAAAGCCAATTCCACCTGTAAGTGGTGCGGTCTAACGAGGCTCTGGTAACACCAGTCAAGCCCGATAGGATTTTACCCCTGGGACTGCAATGGACTTCATTATTCATTGCCTTTTTTGGCGGTCGCCGCTGTTAATCCGGGCTACACAGGAGATACAGTGGTGGGAATGTGTGGTGGGCCCCCGTCACATTAGAAGAAAAAAAAAAGCCCGATACCCCGAAGCGTCACCACCTTCCAGTTGGTAGCAGCCAAATAACAACAACCTTGGGCCCTACCGGCTAAGCTGAAACCGAATACCATCGAATATTCTGATTCGAAAAATAAGTCTTACGTTTAAGTTATTGACAAACATCTTCAGCTTGGTCGGTAGAGCTCCAGGGTTTTCCCAGCCAAGCTAAACATAGGCACCATTTATTAAGTTGAAGTTTGATTTTTCGCTATAAAAAAACCGTTGGGAATTGGCTTCAGCTTATCCGGTAGGGCCCATGGTCTGTCTATACTGTGACAATATTAATATGGACAAATTACGCACCACCATCTAGTCCCAAACTAAGCAAAGCTTGTATTAGAGTAACTGATATTATATATTTTTTTGTAAATACATAGAAAGCACTCTGAACATGACAAAGACACATGTTCATGCATATAAATATTTGTCTTGTGCGTGGATCGGACCCGCGTCCTCAGAGTCAAAGTGGTCATTGCTAGCCATTCGACCACCGGGCTCGTCAATATACAGCTATTTTGGCTTCTATCTATTGCTAAATCGCTTATTCCGAAGTCCTATACTCATCTATCACTATATTACCCATACTGTGTTCGAATGTAGCGCCTTAAACATCGCGAAATTAATGTGCAAAGCTTCATATTCCCTTCAATTCTCTCAGCTCTAGTTCTGCCCTGTTCATGTACTTAATTTAGAAATTCAAAGTTATTTTCGATTTCATCTTTGTTGCTAACTTTCCATCCCTATTTCACCTCTCTAAGAAGAATTAAATTATTAACAGTGTTAATTTGTAAAATATTTCTACCAAAGTTTCATTTCAGTGGACGCATGGAAATTTTCTCAAACAAGTTTTAAACTCTAATTTCAACCTCTTCTATTACTAATGAATTTCAGTAAATCCTTTCTTATTTCGCCTCTATCAATACTTCCATACTAATATTATAAAAGTGAAAGCTTGTTTGTTTGTTGTTCTTCTTTCACGTCGAAGGAATTATTTTTTACGGGAATATTCTATTTTACGGGGATTGTCTAATATCTGGAGAATGACTTTTTCGTTAGAAAATCTTGTTCTCTAACGAAAAAGTCAAACAAAAAAAGTCACGGGAAAACAAGTTTTATTAAAGTAATGGCCACGAAGCCGCGGGAAATAATGCATTAATGCATAAGGCTATTTAAATACCTTTATTATTGCAGCCAGGGGCCCTACCGCCTAAGCTGAAGCTAATTCCCATCGGAATTTTATTGCGAAAATTGGAATTCTGTTTAAATTTGTGATAAACATCTTTTGTTTAATCGGTTGAGCGCCTCCGTCTCTACCTGCTAAGTTTATTAATTTATTAACGAAATCTTTCCAGCGCTTGCTAGGTTTTCCCCTGGGCATTTTTTGCAGTGGGACTCAATTGGAAATGGTCGCGATGGTGGCGAATGTTAGTTCATTAATATTTTTTGTCTGCAAAATGTATAGGACCTTTATTCACATAAAAGTCTATGTATTTCCAAATTAAAGTCAACTTCACTGTGTATCTTTATAGAATCAATTAGTATAATTAAACTAAACAACTGTTAATTGAGCATGTGAGGTACAAGTAATTGTACTAAGTAGTGTCTGAGGTTTCTTTTATGTTCTTAATTATTAGTAGGTACTTACTTTGTAATTAAAATTTCTGAAAACTTTCATTATACTTTTCTAATACACCTAATTTTGGTTCTTTTTCTTTACGACGCCATGTTATTGTATTCTCTCTATTACATCCTCTAATATACTTAGTTCTACAAGCCACAAAAACAAGAATTATGTTTAATTAAACAGACTAAAAACACGATTACTGTGACCTTGTTAATTAAAAAGCCAAATACATGAACTCTGAACTTTGTTCCGAAATTAACGAATTAAAATATTTTATATAGGTACCTATATTTCAAATGACCTCACCGAGACCTCTCTTTTGATTACACATCATAATCAGACACAAAAAAAATAAAACATCAACTGTGATAAGATGGCGTATGACAACAGCTATACTAAATTAAAAAAGAAAACTAAATGTAGCCTAGGTTAACCTCATTTCAATTTCTTTGGTTACCTAAAAGAATATTAAGTGCCCAAGGCACAAAATACACTGCGTCAAAATGCTGGAACAACCTGCCACCGCTAGTCGAGAAAACTTTGACAACGTGAATCAAACGAGAAATGAATATTAGGAAGAACATTTTTCATTCTAACAATCACAATTCCTAACTACTCTGTTTCTAATATTCATAATTCCGAATCATTCAACTTCATAATGTCAGTAGCAATAAACATCTATTATACTATTATTTGTTTTCGTGCATAAATTATGTGACTTACTGGCTCACATCTTAAAGTGAGCGATCCGGCTAATTTTAATATGTAACACGAGTCTGGTAAATTCACAATATGAAACTTTTCTCAATTTGGTCGGCTTCTTTTTTTAAATCGTTGAAAACCGTTCCTCATCAGCTCAGCAGTGTCACATGATGACTTCCAAATGCTAATTATGTAACATAATAGCATCAGAAAACTCATCAATTACTATCTCCATGTCCATGCCAATAAACTTCAACCCTTTCTCTCGATTTCTCAGGAAGCTCATCATCAGATCCTGATTTGATTAATATGGGACCACCTGAAGAGTGTACCCTCTCAAACAAATAAGAATTATTAAAATAAAATTAAATTTGCTGTAAAATTGACGGAGAAATCATTAAAACTATATTAAAAAAATACATACAGTATACAGTCGAACATAGAACCGCCCTAAGGTACAATAAATAACAATAACAGGTAATTTCTGGGACAAAAAGTATCTTGTCCTTTCCCAAGACTCAAGATATCTCTGAACCAAATTTCATCTAAATCGGTCCAGCGATTGAAGAGGTAATATAGAAACACTCTGTCGCATTTATAATATTAGTATGGATTGACGTTCCGAAAAACCGTAAAAACTACACATATTTTTTTTATGGACGGGGGCCCACCACTTTTTCCCCACCTCTGTGTCTCCTGTGTAGACAGGACTAGCAGCGGCGACCGCCAAAAAAGCAATGAACAGTGAAGTTCATTGCAGTCCCGGGTGTAAAACTACGGCTGTCTTGGAACTCACAACGAATTCAATCAGAAGAAATTAGTTGGAGTAAGAAGGTTTTAGAATTTCTCTTCCCCTCTTAGCAATGTGAGAGACAGCAATATGGCAAATAAGGCATTAAAAGCCTAAAGAGATGGCTAGCCAAGTGAAGCTCAACTGCCGTGCACCACGGATTTTATGTATCTAACACTATTGGGGACCTAAAACATTAAGTTTCACCTAACACATCGATTCTAATAAAATGAATTGCAAAATCGTCCGAATGCTTGGTAATTCTCCCTTGCTGCTACCAAATCAGAACAACACAACATGAAAACAGAAACAAACAACATATATATTGATATATAGACATATATACCCCATCACACCCCAATAGGGGATGATGGTCACGTTAGCCAAGTTGCATTTTAAAATCGTTATTGGTTTCGTACTCAGCGACCCATATAATCGATAAACCATAAAATAAATACCCATGACGATTTTCAGACTTTTTGACCCCATTTTAGTCTTTTAGGAATTTTGTAAAATCCTGAACTACGTGTTTACTCATTTATCTATAGAAGTACTCGTGTAAAATTTCGGATAAAATAGTCCAACTAATCTTGTTTCTCCACAAACTTTGTACCGCCGTTTCACCCCCTTAGGGGATGAATATCCAGCAGTGGATAGATACAGGCTGATGATGATGATGATGTTATATTTTCAAATTGATGCCATTTTCGTAATTGACGTCCCAGAAAACTATAGAATTAACACCCATATGATATTTTGACATTTCAACGCCATCGCACCACAGGGGTGATTTTATGTCACCTCGACTATATTGGATTATAAAATAGTTGTTGTTTTCGTAATCAGCGACCCGATAAACCTTAAAAACAATCCCCATGACAATTTTCAGACTTATTGACCCCATTTTACCCTTTTAGGGATTGAATTTTGAAAAATTCTGAAACACTTGTTTACTCATTTATCTATAGAAGTACTCGTGTAAAGTTTCGGATAAAATAGTCCAACTAATCTTGTTTCCCCATACATACTTTGGACCCCCGTTTCACCCCCTTAGGGGATGAATATCCAACAGTGAATAGATACAGGCTGATGATGATGTTATATTTTCAAATCGATGCCATTTTCGTAATTGACGTCCCAGAAAACCATAGAAGCAACACCCATATTGATATTATGACATTTCAACCCCATCCCACCCCCTAGGGGTGATTTTATGTCACGTCAGCTATGTTGGATTACAAAATTGTTGTTGTTTTCGTAATCAGTGACCCCGATAAACCATAAAAACAACACCCATGTCGATTTTCAGACTTTTTCACCCCATTAAACGTCATAAGGAATCTATGTGCCAAATTTGGAATCTCTAGACCCAGCGGTTTGGGCTGTGCGTTGATATATCAGTCAGTCAGTCAGTCATGGTCAGGACTTTGAATTTTATATATATAGATTTAAATTTAAGTAATAAATAAACTGAAATTTAATATATTTCAAATCATGATTAATGAATAAGCATCTAAAAATAATTATCTAATAAATCGGAGTCAGACGTCTGTCCGAGATAACGGCCTTCTGTGCTCGAAGGGTTATTTCAATGTTACTGGTTACTAAGCGTGTTATACCAATTTATTTTAATGTCGCTGTCGGTTTGTGTGTCTGCGCATTTTTTTTAAATCGTTGAATGTTTTTTTGATGGTAGTTATGTGTACACCCAAACACATTTTGCAAATTGATACGTTTTGTGTTTTTTAACACTATATTTCACTTAAGCTTATAAGTAATTATTATAAGACTGGAAATAACTAATTATGTCTGTGCAATGTTTTTTTTTTTATATGAGAGGGGGGCAAACGAGCATGTGGGTCACCTAATGGAAAGCAATCACCACCGCCCATTGAGATCAGGAACACCAAGGTGTCGCCAATCCGTTGTGAGCCTATACTCCTTCCTTTCTTTTCTTTCTGGTGACCTCACTCACTCGCAGGAACAGAACAACCCACAAGGTAATAGTTACTTGGCTGCGTTATGCGGTATTCTGTGAGGAGGAGGTACATCCCTAGTCGGGCAGATTAAAAATACGCTATGTCATACCTCTCTTTTAGCCAGAACTTCGTTTGTGAGTCAGCAGGGTGCACCACGTGCTGGTGAGGTTGGCTTTGGTTCAAAGATGATTACACCCCAGAATTACGTAAATAAAAATGTTGCTGTCTAATCGATACCAGACGGACTTTTGAGACTTAAAAACACAGTATTATGTATTATAGTCACCCTGGAATGGAATGGGCATTTAGGCAGCTGTGCATTGTCACGATAATACCAAATTTCAGCTTGATCTGAAGTGTGGCAAAAACTTATAAGATTTTTTTTACAAACACCACAGTGATATTAAAATAAAAGATTAGATGAGCACACAACCGACATTTTATTACTTTTAAGTAAAAGCTATTTAAAGTTTTATAGAACCACAGTATAAGTAATAGCACTACGTACAGTATGGACAGTCCCTGCCGCTCTCTCGTGTCGACCTCACCTCCCCTCTGAGACAAATCTGGAACAGTTTGTATGGCGCCGCACGCACACACGCTCATTCTCGCTCTGTACAGACGTCATTATTTATGTAATAGTGAACGACGCGTCATTTGTATGGAGTGGCCGGAGTGTGATAGAACTAAACATCGGACGCGCAGCATGCGCCACCATAGCGAAATTAATTGGTTTTTTTTTCGAAATCCCAAATTGATATCGCAAAACCAAGGTCACTTTACATTACTACTTTTTGATGCTCTACACGAATCCGAAGTCAGAATTTCTAAATTTTGAGTTTCATGGCAACGGACAGACAGAACGACCGGACGATTTCATAAGCTCAATGAATTTCGCTGAAAATATCATGCTAGAACCTGTTGTGAATATATAAAACTCGATTTGAAGTTTCTCGCTATGTATATCTCTCAGTCTGGCATGGTTTATCGATTGGATCTATTTTGCATAACAGGCTCCATTATTAAGAACATTACGACCATGCATGCATCGTTATGGTAGCAATTATTTACCCATAAATTATTTTAATTTAGTTGATACTATGTAGATTTTTTTTTATACTACGTCGGGTGGCAGACAAGCATATGGCCCGCCTTATGTGAAGCGGTTGCCGTAGCCATATTAACGCTCGCAACATAAAATATCGCTCGCGCGCCGCCACCTCCGCTGCAAACGCAGAATCTCCTTCCTTTCTGGTGACCTCATTCACTCGCAGGAACACAACAACCCTCAAGGGAATTGTTATTTGGCTGCGGTATTCTGTGAGGTGGAGGTACATTCCCCAGTCGGGTAGCTTACAATTACGCTCCCTACCTCTCTTTTCGCCAGAGCTTCGTTTGTCAGTCAGCAGGGTGCACCGCGTGCAGGTGAAGTTGGCATTGGTTCAAAGGTGTTGATGAAAAACTTACACCCCAAAATCGCTAAGACATAATTTTTTTTTCTTAATTTTTTTTACTAATTGTTTTGTTTTTTTTTTTTCATCATACATAGTGGTTTTTGTGAAGTGGGTAAACTAACTCAACGTATTGTTGTGGTAAACTGTGGTTATCTGTGTTCATTTTACATATACCATATTTTTTTTAAATGCAATTGTGTTAATAAACGTGTAAAGCTGTTTGTTAGACCCAAATAAATGAAAAAAGAAATAGTCATAGGCAGTTAATTGATTCAGGTATTATTTTGCGGAAGTAAAATTTACAGGCAATTTGAGCTACACCAGAATTTTATTTTTTATTTTTTGTAGGTTTTTCTAACCATCAACATCTACCGATCGCCTGAGGATGCCTCGCGTAGAGGCGGTCAGGGCAGTCGGGGCAGCGGCGGTCGCATGTATCTTCTGTTTCAGATGTTGGAGATTCGCCGAGACGACCACAGCAGCTGGAGCAGAGACGACCAAAGCAGCCACGGCAGTCGCATGTATAACGGTAGTGGGTGGGTGCCGGCCGGCAGTAGTTTGCATGAACTAATTGGTGGCGGAAGCACGCAAAGTAGTGTAGATCAAATTGCCTATAGTCATAGATCTCTATGAGTAATTGTTTTCTTTTTTTTTTGTCTTGGTCTGTTTGTCTGGGTCTGGGTGTTTTCTATGTATTATAAGTATGTATTTACAAAAAAAAAATGTATTTAAGTACATTTATCAGTTGTCTAGTACCCATAACACAATCTTTGCGCTTAATTTGGGACTAGATGGCGCTGTGTAAATTGTCCAGAAATATTTATTTATTTTTAATTAGTCATAGATAGAGATATAGATCTCATTTTTTTTTAAAGCTATGAGTAGCACGTGCAGGTTAATCGAAACGGAAGACATAGAGCGTTCTAAATTGCGAGGTTGAACCAGCCAGGGGCCTTACCACCATCTTTTGAGAAAACACTCTAGTTCTATCCGATTCAGTTGAGGTTCATTGAGAGGAATTGTTTTAATTCGTACCACCAGCATATTTCAACTGAGAAGCAAATGGCTCTATTGAATGAATGAAATTTGCCGCTGATCTAATAATGGGACGCTTGGAGGGAAAGAGATGTCGCTATATAAAATTACTATAATTGTGTCTCTCTCTAAAGTCATATAAGAAATACGTTCGAAAACTACGTTTTGTGTAATTTCGGTAATTACCGGTTATTTAAACTTGTTTTATTCTACGTAATATATTTTAAAATAAATTTACCTCAAGTAAAAGTATATTAATAATAAGTTTAAAGTGGAAAAATGTGATATTTATAGTGCATTACACTTGATTTTATTCAAACACAATTTGCAGTGTATTCCGCCAACATTAATTTCAAAACGTAGCCTTGTGTTGTGACACACGGACTATATATGACATTGACACCTGTCAATCACAGGTGTCAATGTCTAGGTCTCTAGAGCTAAGTTTTGTAACAAAATAATAAATAATTAAGTAAAACAAAATAATAAATAATTAAAATAACAATATTACACCAAACAATCCGTACTCACAACAACCTAATAATTTGTATAGATATGTGGTTTACTAGATTTTGTCCACATTGCACAACTTTGCTTGATGTAAATTTACGTACGAAGCGATAGTTTTAGTTCTGGATCTCGTCGCAGAGTTAATTATAGCCAGTTTGAGGGACTTTGGGAGATTTTGAATCGGAATCGGGCAAAATGAAGCTTCCCAAGCACGACAATTATCACGACGAATATGGGAGACAGTGGTAGAATCGTTAAATTCTTTTGCCACTAAAGATTGCAAGGTAAGTGGTCAATATCACTATACTATGTGTATTAATACGCATAATATAAAGCAAAATGGGTTAGATAAGCTATATTGCAGTCTATTGTTTAAAGTTGTAGATCAATTTTGTCCCCATTTACATCAACGGATAGATAGCAGAACTTTCTGCGGAACCTAACATATTTAAAATATTATTGTATAGTAGGTATTTTAAATATGTTGCTTGAAATTAGAATAAAAGTGAAGTGGGTCACTAGTTGAATATATAATTTGTTTCAAGTTACAATCTAAAAGATTTTTATACTTAAAGGAAAGAAGCAATCTATCCATCGACCAATTCTTTGACGATTATTATTTTGTACATTTCGTTGGAGCCTAATTATAAATGCAAAAGTGAGTTCATTCACTTAATTGAATGATATGCATAGAAAATACTTCTATTACAGACCAATCTTCCATCTCAGCCCTCGTAGCAGACTCCTAGGCGGAATTCAATGACAAAACCTGCACGTCAGAAGCAGAGTAAAGGCAAACTACCAGTGTCGCAACAGGCCACAAGAAGGGCATTGGTGGCAGACTCCCAGGAGCGAACCAGTCTCAGGAGAAATTAATTCTTCTGAGAAGCAGATTGAGAATTGAAGGATTTAAAAAACATAATAAATTCTTGGTAAGTTATAAGTTTATTGTTCTTATTTCCCATATGACAGATTAGAATTATTATTTAATATCTATTTCTATTAGAAATGCTATACATTGTATACATATGTTTTACATACAATCATATTCAACAACAACAGTACTTAAAAATAAAATTACATAAACAAAATCTCCTTTGTTATTTATAAATATAATAATTTTGTTGTTAAAAACAATTGAAGGAAGACAGTTATCATAAATAAACTTTGAGGTGTAAGTGGTTAATCAACATCTTTGAATCAAAGCCAAGTTCACCTGCACGCAGTGCACCCTGCTGACTGCCAAACAAAGCTCTGGCAAAAAGGTAGGGAGCGTATACCGCAGCCAAATAACAATTCCTTGAGATTTGTTGTGTTCTGCGAGTGAATGAGGTCACCAGAAAGGAGATGCTGCGTTGGCAGCAGAGGTGGCGGCGCGTGAGCGATATTTTTATGTTGTGAACGTTAATATGGTTACGTTCACATCGGGCGGACCGTATGCTTGTCTACAGTAATTTAGTAATTTTTACAAAAAAAGAACCCTTTTAGTTTCACCATGTTCGTCCAACTGTCTGTTTTGTGTGTATAATACTCAAGGGTTGTGGGTTCGATTCCTACAAAAGACAAATATTGTGTGCACCTTGCCGACTAGTGAAATAGGCTCTGTCAAAAGAGAGCTAGGGTACAGAATATTTGTAAGCTGACTGACTGGGGAAGTACGTCCAACTCACAGAATAGGCATATGCACCATATGCATGTAAGGTTGGCTTTGGCTCTAAAAGTGTAAAGATTGTGGTGAGCCACTTACACCCTAAAATATATGTCTAATTATTCTTCTTTTTCATTTTAGTTTGCCCTTGGCTGTCACAGTCCCTGCTGTTCAGGATTATGCTGCCCGAGCTGCAATTCAGGATTATGATCACATCTGTTCCTGCCTGCATCAAAGCTTCTTGTTGAAATTCATTATCACCTAGTTCTGGACCTTCTATGTTTGCAAATATTATGCAGGATCACATAAGCTTTCACAATTGAGGTAGCCACTTTCGGAGTACAAAGGACCTCTCGAGTGTCCGATAAAGCATTGACATTAGATGTTAGATGTTATCATGTATTTCCTTAGTATCACCTGAAACATTTTGATAATAATTATAACTACGGAATATTATTATAACGTAAGGATATTATGTAATAGAATAATGTTTAGTACATGCTGGATTTAATAATCTTTCCTTAATATATACTAGACTAGCTGCCAGTGATTGCTACTTAGAATGTGGTGGTTCGATCTAAACTATAATGATGATTTTCTGGGATACTGAGGCCAATAGTGGGGATACAATTTTTTCTATCTTTTAAGTTGTACCACACACAATGAGCCAAATTTCATCATTTGGTTTGAATGGTTCAAAAGTTTTTATCTCAAACGAACATTGTGAAACAAGATTATTATATAAGGATATACTCGTAGATTGTATAGATTAATTTTGATGCAACGGGATGTATTATTTATTGTATAGTAAACGGTTATATTATATTGGTTAAAAATAATCATTCAGGGAATGACAGTGTTCTACAGTAATACTACAGTGTTCTACAGTAATACTATTTATCTTGTTGCGAAGGTCGGATTATGGCTACATGAGTAACATCTATATCCAATCACTCCGGTCATGTTCAATTTCTTGTAGAACCTTTTAAATGTTAAATATATTAATTTAAACATATGTTGTAAATATTAAATAATATGATCTCATACATACGAGTATTTTTTAAACCCTAACCTCTACTTGACTTCTTCTTATTCTACTTGTTAACTTCATATTCTATTTGGTATCTGTCTTCAAATTATTACATGGGATGAATAAGTGTAATAATTTGGGATGTAAGTGGTTCCATCAAAATCTTTGAACCAAAGCCAACTTCACCTGCATGCGGTGCACCCTGCCGACTGACAAACGCAGCACTGGTGAAAAGAGAGGTACGGAGCGTAATTGTAAGCTACCCGACTGGGGTATGTACCTCCACCTTACAGAATACCGCAGCCAAATAACAATTTCCTCGAGTGAGTGAGGTCACCAGCAAGGAGGGAGATGATGCGTTGGCAGCAGGGGTGGCGGCGCTCGACCGATATTTTATGTTGTGAGCGTTAATATGGCTACGGTAACTGCTTCACATGAGGCAGGCCGTATGCTTGTCTGCCACCTGACGTAGTATTAAAAAAAAAAAGAATAAGTAGCCAAGTATTTATCATAATATGATGAAAGCTAGATGAATATGTGTTTGTTTGCCAAATTCTATATAACAATATCCAACCATGAAATATGACTGAATGAAGAATGACATCCAACATCCTCACTTTCATATGGTTCAAAAGTTATATATATATATATATATATATATATATATATTAGTAGTACAATGAAACTATTGACTGTATTTTAACTGTTACATGCAACATGCATGATACAAGTCAAACTTTGGGAGTATTTGGGTACGTGGAATTGATGTCGGATATGAAGTCACCTAAAAAGTTCTTGCATGATTAAAAAATAAGTCTTATCTAATCATAATTTACTCTGTTCTAATGACGGATTTTTCTTGTAGAGATTTAGGAAACACCACAGACTTCCTTCTCCTTATAAAAGAATGACCGTCAGGTATGTAATTTTGAGCTATAGCCGATGATACAGTTTGTTGAGCCATAGAATGCTCTACCTACCGTTGTCTACACAGACAGATCAGTAGATCGCCTTGTCTGACGCTTCATCGGTCTTTTCCTCGTCACAAAGTCACTGCATCACTTGTTTGGACAGCTATCTTCTCAGACCGGCTTCACTCACAGACTGGCGCTGGCGCTTTCGCCTTAAATTAGTTAATATTCGACTGGCTGTAGTCGTTCTCTAAAAACTTAAATTTGGTCCATTCGTCGAATTATATATTCGATATATCATGTGTTAATTTAATTTGGTTAGTATGTTTTTAACATCATAACCATTTAGTAATAAAATTTTATCAACCAAGTTTCAGCACATCACAAGTAACTCACGTTAAAAATTAGTTTATATTATCAACAAAACTTCTATTCAGTTTAAGCTAAAATAATGGAACTTTTTTTGAATCGCTCAATATGACAGGAATGGGTGGCGGTTCAGCTTGTTATTTGAGATGGTGGTACGAAATCTCATACAAATCGAATGAATGATATCGAGATTGCGGTCCACCTATCAGCTGATTCGCTGTCAAAAAAAGAGTCTGAAACACAGGCGTTTTTATCATGTGGTGGTATGAATAAACGATTCTGTTCAGAAAAGGTCTTCAAATGAGTCGCATTAAGAGATGGTGGTAAGCCCCCGGACGCTGTTTATCGGTATACATCCATTTTATGTAATTTCATCTACAAATAATAGATACGATCTCTTTGCATTACTAAAAGGTTTTGGTCGATATTTGCGTGGGTTTTCTGATGGATCTCTCGACTTTTCCTCGGGCTGTCGCGATGTCGGTGACTTTACTTTTATAATGCCTGCCGTTCTCAAAATTGTAACTTTAACGCGATGGCAAATATAGCTCTATCTAGAGCTATGTTATAGCCCATTTCATATGTAAATTTAATTAAAAATGAAGAGTTTATTTGTTTGTTCGAGGTAAACTTTGGAACAGTTAGTCCAGAACAGCTAATTCCAGTTTTAGTTGTAAGGAAATTATTTACAGGAAGGAAAAGGATTATAAATGGATACTCGTATTTATGTGATATTCATTTTATTTTAATTAATTAATTTAAAAAAATCTAAAGTTACAAGTGAATTTCGATGACGCACTGTAACTGTGTGTGTAAATAATAATAATAAGTAATATATTTCTTTATGAAGTATTGGGGCGTAAGTGGCGAACCCGACCTCACCTGCACGTGGTACATCCTGCCGACCCATTAAAAGAGGCTCTGGCAACGGAGACAGGATAGGGTAGGTACCTACAGCGTATATGTAAGTTCACCGACTGGGGAAGTACCTCCACCTCACAAAATACCGCAGCCAAAAACAATTCCATTATTGTATCTGTGAGTGAATGAGGTCACCAGAAAGGAAGGTTTTGGTGCATTAGCAACGGGGGTGGCGAGCGAAATTTCAAGTTGCGAGCATTAATATAGCTACGAATACTGCTTCATGCATGTCGTATGCTTGTCTGCAACCCGACGTAGTATAAAATCCTTTAGGGGCGCAGAACAGTTTATTTGGTGGGTAATGAATGAGACACTGATCTGTCACGCTCGGCTATGTAACGCTCGTTTGGTTAAATTTGGATCGAGTTGACTAAAGAAGATAGAAATCAAGTTTTCACTTCTGTCGTGTGGCCTTAAGTACCTACACACCGTTTTAGGGTTCCGTACCTCAAAAGGAAAAACGGAACCCTTATAAGATCACTTTGTTGTTCGTCTGTCTGTCCGTCTGTCTGTCCGTCTGTCCGTCTGTCTGTCCGTCTGTCCGTCTGTCTGTCCGTCTGTCTGTCTGTCTGTCAAGAACCTCTAAGTCGAGATTGCGTGGAGGTCTCAAGCTGAAATTTGAACTGTATACTCAGGTCTGCGGTCACATGAAGTTGTAAAAAAATCAAACTGCTTAGTTTACGTAAAAAAAAGATACGGCCGTTTATTCAGCAAAAAACGCATATTTCGACGTTCTCTAGGGAATCAAAACTCATAGCTAGGGTACTTCCCGTTGACCTAGAACCACAGTATAAGTAATAGTACTAACGTACTAGAACTATGAAATTTGGCAAGTACGAGTAACATCGTTATAGACTACAAGTATACAAGAATAAATCTCAAAACTATACATTTGTAATTAAATCTTTAAAAAAGGGGGTTTCGATTCCTGAACTATTTATAATGATCCTACGTACGGAACCCTCGGTGGGCGAGTCCGACTTGCACTTGTCCGGTTTTTTATTCAATATATTATATTCGATCTCCTTCACTTTGTTGATTATATAGCTATGTTTTGTACGAGCTTTACTTAGAAATATGGTTGCCATCCGTCCGGGTTTGCCCGGAATTGTCGTAGTTTGGAGGGCGTCCGGGGAGCGTCCGGGGAGCGTCCGGCGGGATTTCGTTTGTAGTCCAGGGTTAAAAGTTTTAAATTACTACCGCCCGCTACATGCCGCGAATAACCGTCTTGTCACAGAATAAAACAAAGAACTAGTACTAAAAATGTATGTTTTTATTATTATTTTTATACCACCAGTGTGGCAAACAAGCATACGACCCGCCTGATGGAAAGCAGTTACCGTAGCCTATGAACGCCTGTAACACTAGAGGCATCACACGCGCGTTGTCGACCCTGTAAAAACCTCTTCACGCCCTTTTTGAAGAACCCCATGCTGTAGTCCCCTGAGAATACCTCGACAGGCAGTTCATTCCACAGCTTGACAGTACGCGGGAGAAAACTTCTCTGGAACCGCACAGTACGTGACCACTTAAGCTCCATTGTGTGAGGATGAATTCCCTGTCGATGGCGAGCGGTGCGACTGTAGAAGGAGGCCGTTGGCATCATGTCAAACAACTCCTCTGAACACACCCCATTGTACAGATGTTGTATGTTGTACTATCATCATCAGGTCCATTTTAGTCTCCACTACAGGAGCACGACACTCTCTTGTCCGTCCTAGACGGAAGGAGGATTTGGCCTACACTCCCCACGTTGGCCAAACGGGTTGGGGAGGCCTGATCGATATTTGATAATGTATTTCCCTTAGTCGCCTTGTACGACATCCACAGGAAGAAACGGAGTGACTCTATTCTAGTCTATCGGACACCACACGGCCAATGTTGTACTATATAATATTGTTGTTACTTTCATTTTGTATGCCGCATTTGTACATAGGTATCTGTTCTTCCCAAAGGTTGTCTGGTAGAGAATGCTATTAGCATTATGACCGCCTATATACCCTTATATTGTGGTAAATAATGTTTAAATAAATAAAAAAAGACTAATGACATGTCCGGGTTTTAAGATTCAGAACCCGGAGTTTTCACTCATCTTGTCCTGGTTGCGTTTAAAGATGGCACTCTACTCTCAAACTCACTCACTCACTCTACTTACAAACAATTTTCCGGAAGAAGTTTTCGGATGTCAAGGCTGAAGTTCCCCCTTAACCTTCAACCGTATGATATATGACTAGCATTAAGATATAAGTAGCGATGATTTCACGCCTTAGTTATTGTTAATAAAATACAAAAAACAAATGTACATTTCTATTCAAAACAAGCAATTATTATAACACGGCGCCCCCTCGACCCCATCTGCATTAATTGCGTGATAGGTGCACATTGCAGATTCGCCCGGGAGCAGGGTGCACTCAACAAAATACTTCAAGCAATTACAAACCATATAATTATCTCATTAAAGTTGTTAATACAACACACAAATGGAAATAATTACGTACCTATTGCATAGAGATAAGAACTATCTTGTCTATATTTGCTTTAAAATTGTTAACCGTCGGCTTATTAGAATATTTACCTACGAAGTATTTATTTAAATATTGAAGCTGAAGTCATCTAAATACCTTGCATATGTGTACTTTTTTATTAAAGTCGGGTGGTGCGGAATATAGTAATGGGTCGGAATGTAGAAATTTAATTATACTTATGATTATATTGATTTTTGAAGTGAAAACTTCTTTAGCAGCGTTGTGCACATTTTAGGATGGATAGTAACGCTCCCTTTCTCTACCGCGCGGCGAAAATGTATGCCGGCTCCTGTTTTTTAATGTAATATAAATAAATTGTCATGTTTGTGTACGATAGCGCAATAGAATATTGTATTTTACCACATAAATGATAGCACTTTTATACTGATAAATAAAGCAATTCGTGCGAAATGATTCCCTAACCATTCCAAAATATTTAAAAATGCACAACGATAATGTTTTAGTTTTCACTTCTGCCGGCACTCCCAGAGTGCACTTCGTTTTTTTTACTAATATACAGTCAGTTTGGTTACAGAATTTCACAAAAATCGTACACGAAACCTTTTTAGGTGAGCGGTAAATCCGTGTAGGTACACGAATTTACCGCTCACCTGAGCTGTAAATTATAAATGTACATTATCAAATACCTAATGCTATATCATTTTATTACTCTAATACTAATTAATGTTCATTGAATAGATGTAGCTTTTTGCAGGTAAAATAACGTTTATAAAGACCCCGGTGGTGGAATGGCGAGCAATGGCCATTTTGACACCGAGACGCAAAAGACAAATTATTTATGTGCATGCACTTATTTGTTTTAGTATGGGTGTTTTCTATGTATTACATGCATGTATCTACAAAAAAATATATTTGAGTATAAGATATATTATCTAGTACCCATAGTAGAGTAGACTAGATGGCAGTGTGTAATTTATACAGGAATATTTTTTTATTTATTATAAAATTTAACATCTGTCCGTTTAGAAAAAAAATATACCGGATATAGTACTTACTGCTAGGCTGCGGCGGCGCCACCGTCTATGTAAACTGAAATCGATTCAGGCTTTTTTGTTGACTCTGGGGCTCTACGGACTGAGCTGGAGATGTTTAAATAAATAAACATTGTCAGACAAATTACACAGCGCCATCTAGCCCCAAAGTAAGCGAAGCTTGTGTTATGGGTACTAGACAACTGATAAACATACGTAAATACATTTTTTTTTTGTAAATACATACATATTATACATAGAAAACACCCAGACCAAGACAAACAGACATGTTCATGCACACAAATGTTTGTCCTGTGTGGGAATCGAACCCACGAGCGCTGGTGTCGAAGCCGCGTCATTGACCGCTACGCCACCGAGCTCGTCTCTTATCGAGAGTTTATCGCTAACTTATTACGAAATTCAATTTTCATTATTAAAAATCAATCTCATTTAGCTCAGGCGGTAGGGCCCCAGGTTACGTAGTTCATGAGAGCTGCGTAACCTAAGTAAATCTAATATATAAAATTCTCGTGTAACAATGTTAGTTACCATACTCGTTCGAAACGGCTTGAGCGATTTTTATGAAATTTTCTGTGCATATCGGGTAGGTTTGAGAACCGGTTGTTACTATTTTTAAGGTAAAACAACGTTTGCCGGATCAGCTAGTATGTAATGTAAATATTTATTTATGGTGAATATCATATATCAGCACCACTATAAAAACAAATATTTTAGTAAACGGAGTTTTTGTGTAAATGATTCGCTATTTCGTCAATAGGAAGACAACCAAATAAATTACCTAAAGTAAGTATTGCGAAGTATTGTTTTATATTGTTGATGCTGTTGATTGTTGGCACCTGGTGGAGCATTATTAACAATTTGTTATTAATAAAGCACTTGTACTGTTCCACTTAATTAAATTTATTTTTACCGGCCGGTTTCGCGTTAAGGCGTTATCAACGTAAACAAATTATTGCGAAGGATTTTCACTATTGGCAATAATATGCAGAATAATAAATAACAATATAATAACTGTTTTTGTTTTCTTCGGCGGACCCTAAGGTTGTGGAAAGAATTACCTGCCGAGGTTTTCCCAAGAGACTACAGCATGGGGTTCTTCAAGAAAGGCGTGATGAGGTCTTTACAGGATCGGCAACGCATGAGTGATCCCTCTGGTTCTCTGGTGTATCGATCATCCATAGGCTGCGATGACTGCTTACCATCAGGCGGGTCATATGCTTGTTTTCCATCTTAGTTGGATAAAAAAATAGCTATTGTCGGAATGCCTACAATTTATTTTCTTCTTGGCACATGAGATAGCGATATGAGTTAGGTACTAATGTTTTGTGCTTCATAAAATAAGAGAATTCGACACATAAAGACCATTTGTACATGAGCACTATAATCAAAGAAAAATCTTAGATTGTAAAATCCTATATATATAGGTAATATAAGTTTAATCATATATATGTACCTATTCACTCATATGTATATATTTATTTGTATTAAATAAATAAATATTCCTTGAAATATTACACAGCGCCGTCTAGTCCCAAACTAAGCAAAGCTTGTACTATATATAGCATAGAGTAAAGGAATATAGGTACTGGATAACTGATATATGTATATAAATATTTTTATTTTATAAATAAATACATATAATACGTAGAAAACTCCCAGACCATGACAAACACACATATTCATCCATACAAATATTTTGTATAATTTTAACAAATAATGATGCGCCACCTAATTAATTTTATCATTGCTTCTCTTCTAAAGGTTGTCTGGAAGAGATTGCTTTTAGCGATAAGACCGCCTTCTGTACTTTTAATTTTTGCAAGTTTCTTGTATGTATCTTTGTCATATTCAACTTCGCCTGCACGCGGTGCACCCTGCGGACTGACTAACGAAGCTCTGTCGAAAAGAGAGGTAGGGAGCCTAATTGTAAGCTACCCGACTGGGGAATGTACCTCCACCTCACCGCAATACCGCAGCCAAATAACAATTCCCTTGAGGGTTGTTGTGTTCCTGCCAGTGAGTGAGGTCACCAGAAAGAAAGGAGATGCTGCGTTGGCATCGGGGGTGGTGGCGCGCGAGCGATATTTTATGTTGCGAGCGTTAATATGGCTATGGCAACCGTTTCACATCAGGCGGGCCGTATGCTTGTCTGCCACTCGTAGTATAAAAAAAAATGGTGCAATAAAGTGTTTCTATTCTATACCTAATCTAATCTATACGCTTTCTCAAAAAGACAATATCAATTCACGTCACTTAGTCAACACTTAAAGTGTTATTTAGTTATATAGCTGGCGTACCAAATAAACGCTCAACGGCAAACGGAACGTAAATACTTAAAAAGCTTTTTGGAAACTGCCCTACTTTGCGTATTCATAGTTAATTCCCACTCGCTTGTGACGAAAACACGGGGCTTTAAAAGCTAAAGGATTTTCTCACTAATTTAAGAGGCTGAAGGCCCATTTGCACACCTCGTCTTTTTCTGTCGATGCGCGTTTCACACAAAAGGCATGTGACCAATGTCCTAAAATTATAAAAAATCTCTATCAGTAACGGAAAATAAATCGAAAGATCTTAAAATTTTAATAACTTATACGTGTTTTATGGTCGATCAAAGTTTGGTGGGAAAGTCCATTTTAAAAGTATGAAAAATGAAAAAAATATTACCATTGTAGAAGCAATAAAAAATACTGTAACTTTCGTTACGGCACTAGCTACATAAACGCAATATTTAACACAGCTGTCGTACTAATTTCTGATTTAATGCATATAGAATAGCGTGGTGGGACGTCATAACATGGAATGTATCCAAAGTATGGAGCGTTTTCGGGATAGTCCAAAATTGTGATCTTCAAGTTATATCTCGAGAAGTTTTTATGCTATCGAAGTAATTCTTTCACCTATAGTTATATTATTGAGACATCTTTAAATAACAAATCGAAAAAAAAATGATTCACAAGCCTATTGGAAGGCGCTACAGATGCGGTGTTATCATCATCATCATCATCATCAGCCTGTATCTACCCGCTGATGGATATAAGCCTGGCTTTTGTAATTTTTTAAATATATACGTAAGAAATACCTGGGGAAATTGTTATTACTATTTCAAGGGTTCTAGACAATGATGTTATATTTCTATAGCATCATCATCATCAGCCTATATTTACCCACTGCTGGATATAAGCCTTCCCCAATACTTTCCATTAAATACGATCCTCCGTCTTCCGCATCCAGCCGCTTACTTAATCATTCATGATGATGATACTAGATGAACATGATGATATTAGATGGTCATCGGACCCTCTAGTAGGAGGGCGTCCAACGCTGTTATCGCAACTCATATATTTCTTTCAAGTTCAGCAGCGCCTCTGACTATCGTTCAGAGCCACCAGAAATGACAATCTGAACTAATGCGTGAAAGTTTGGATTTTTTTAAAATACATTTAGTAGTGTCTTCGAGAAAACAAATGTTTTATAGTATTGTATTATTTAGACATAAATTACTTAGGCCCTAATAAAACTCTGATATTCATCGGCACGATCAAAAAATTCTGCTAGAATATTATGATTATTTTTAAAATGGGATAACTCAACTCCGCCGCCTAGTTTTTAAACTAAAATATGAGATTACTATTTAAATAATAATTATTTAATAAGTCGTGTTATCAAAAAATTGCTGAATTTCATCTGCAACGATGGATTGCTGTGTCTTATTTAATAGTATAACACTTAATAGGTAGATGGCGCCTGACCTCGACTTCACAGCAGTAATTATATGCAAAAATTCGCCACAAACCTTTCTAAGTAGCTCAGTTGGAAAGAGCACTCGATCGGTAATAGAGAGGTCGTGGGTTCAAATCCTACCTAGGCGGAGGAGGTAAATTATTCTATTTTTAAAATGTTCCGATCTTTCGTTCGAAACTTCAGCATGCTGAGTGCGAATTTTTTACGTATTCGTTTTCGACAAAGTTAACTTCATTTTGTATAAAATTGATAGAGCACCATCTACCGACAAACAGTCGTAGAGGGAACCACATACTAAATCAAGTTACCGTTGTCGAAATCGATTATTAGAAAACTCGCACTATGCAACTGGATTTTCACTTTGGGATAAGGTTACGTACGATCATGAAAGGCGCGACGACGACGGGGCGGGGCGCCTGAGAAATATGTGATGTGCATGGGGCTTTATGCTGCGAACTAGCGCCACCATTAGCAACAAAATCGTAGCTCGAAAACAATGTCAATCTGTAACTTCCCTTCAGAATACATTAAACTATTATTACTATTTAGGCCACTTAGTCTGCACTTTTGTTGTTTAGTAGACATCGTCTGTATTGCTAATAGATACCGTTTTATTTTTGACGTGATAACGTCTTGTAAATCAATGAACGGCGGCTGCACGCACGAAACAGCATGACCCATTGTCACGTTCCGCCTGCGCCGACCAAGCAAGCGAGAGTGCGGAACAAGCGAGAGAGGCACGATTGGTTTAAGCGTTCGGCGTGACGTGTGACGCATTCTTCCACTCCATCGGCTGATGTTTTGACGTCATCACGTAAAATTATCGTCCGTAAACCGACTTTACAGACGACCAATTTTTTTTTAACAATGTTTTTAAAAATAATGCTACATGTGGCATTATTAACGTGAGTTATGTAATTAACTAAGCAACAAGAGAATCTCAGTATAGACTAAATGACCCTACCTAAAGAACTCCATGGTGTCGTTTCGTGTGTCAGTCTAATCGATCATGCAAGTTAAGAACCGTCGACCGTAGCATATCTATAGATGGGATTATTTATCTCGAAGTCCAGCAGGTCACGGCCTGCATTGGGACCTGCAGTCGTTAAGCCAAGCCTTTGGGCAGCATTATGACACTGGCCACTATGAATCCGCAGTTAAGATCTGTGGTGGAGTACGCTCTAAATGTCTTCATTTTAAGGGGGGAGTTTCGTTTCTGCAGTGGGATGATCGCTCATGGGGATACCTATTGTGTTCTAGAGGGAAGTTACAGAAAAAAAATACAAATCTCCTCCGTTTACGATCTACGATTTTTTTTTCATTGCATAAATAGTGCGTTGCATAAAATTCCTTAAATGCCTTTTTAAAACTTATCTCTAATATATAAGATTCTCGTGTCACAGTTTTAGTTACCATACTCTTCCGAAATGGCTTGACCGATTTTTATGAAGTTTTATATGTATATTCAGTAGGTCTGAGAATAAGTTGTCATATATTTTTTTCTACTATACTAATCCTAGGAATAATTTACAGTGAAACCTGGTTAAGTGAGACATCAAGGGACCTATAAATTTGTTTCACTTATAGAGGTATTCCACTTACCCAGTGTCTCAGACATCCAGGTATAAATAAATATCTGTCTCATTTAGAGAAGGTTCCATTAATAGAGGTCAGAATACAGGTTATTTCAGTTACAGGAGGTGCGATTATTAAATAAAATAACGTATTATTTAAACATTATACGTGAGTTTTAATCTTTATTGGAGATAAAAAAAAAGAATATTAAAGGTAATAAATGTGATACGGCAAAACAACGTTTGCCGGGTTATATACACAGTTATGTTTACAATGTCAAATATCAGTGGAATTTTCATACAATTACTATGCAAAAGGCTCGTCCTTTAGTTCGCTCGTCGCCTTATCGCTGCGTCAATCTCTACGATATCAGTCGCCATCGATAGAGTCGTGGAGCAGCAGTAATTGTTTGTTATGGCAAATTTTGCACCGGACTACGACATAGGGGTCGCCGTGACCTTCTGAGGTCACCGCGACCCCCAAGCGACACATGTCAACGGCAGACATCGTTAGCGTTTACCGCGTGTCACATCGCAATATCTCATATCGAGGGAAATCTGTGTATAATCAGATACATGGTACTGGCATCGGGACGATTCTGATTATATTATTATACTCGTATATTGCATATTTGACGCTTCAGATAGATATGGGAAGTGGATAGAGTGGAATCCATCCATCCTAACTGGATAAGTAATTTTAAATATATAAGATAAAATTCAAGACATAGATACAATTGTGGCAGTTATGTGATTACTATGGTTATTATTAATCATCATCATCATCATCATCAGGTCATTTTAGTCTCCACTACAGGAGCACGACCCTCTCCCGTCCGTTCTAGACAGATGGAGGATTAGGCCTACACTCCCCACGCTGGCCAGACGGGTTGGGGTTATTATTAATAATAACTAGTAATTATTAATACTTACCTCATGATTTGGTAAATATGATGAAAACTGTATGTGATGAATACTTAGCACCACATCATTCATCATCTATATTTCCAGTGACAGGACACAAGAAAACCATAACCTAACCAAAAATCAACTCAAATCTAACAAAAACATGATTTATCACATTGACCAAGTATTAGTCATTATCAATAATTACCAATTTGTTGCATTGACCATAACATATACACCCAAACACACTTTGAAAACACGTATTTTATAACATTCTAGCTGTGCTCCGTGACTTCGTCCGCGCGGAATAGTTATATTGTATTATTTATTTATATTAATAAAAGTAAATAAAATTTCTAAAATAAAAGTATCCAAGTTACTTCTTATTACATCGGCTATCTGTCAGTGAAAGCCCCGTTAAAATCGGTCCAGCCGTTTTAGATATTAGTCAGAACAAACAGGCAGACAGACAAAAATTGTAAACAATGTTATTTTGGTATATGTACCGTGTATACATCCATATGCATTTTGTAAAAAGCGGTTATTTTAATATTACATAATATGTACTGATTCTCCAATTTTATTTATCTGTATATCGCTCATATCTACTAGAGTTGTTGTAGTGGTCACATAATTATTACTGTAAAGGTCGAAAGGAACTAGCGGTAGCAAAGTGAAGGTATATAGTTGAAACTTATTGTTTTAATTTTGAGAGTCTGGGCTTTTTTATAATATGGTAATTGTAAAAGAAGTCTGCATGCCATAAAACAATAACTTTAAATTTTGATTTTTTTTTCATTTATATTCTTCTCTGTCAATAAATTTTAAATAAATAAATATTCCTTGACTAATTACACAGCGTCATATAGGTTGAAATTAAGCAAAGCTTGTACTATGGATACTAGATAACTTATATATATATATATATATATATATATATATATATATATATATATATATATATATATATACATACTTTTTTATCTAAATAAGTACATTTAATACATAGAAAACACCCAAACCAAGATAAACAGACAAGTTCATCTGCACAAACGTTTGTCGTGTGCGGGTATAGAACCTGAAACCTCGGAGACAAAGTGGCCATTGCCAGCCATTCGACCACCGTCAGAAAATCTCATCTCATGGCAGGCTCATCATTAGAAAAGTCGTCAGAAAAGAATTTTCAATTTATTTACCTGCGATTTCTAATTTGTTTTGAAGAATTGTAAATGTTTCTTTTATCTATTTCATTCATTTCGTACAGATGCCAAGTCAAGAATACTTCTTTTGTGTCATTCAGTTGATATAAACCAAAGAGATTCTGAATCGTCATCCACTGTTAAGTATTCGAACGAATTAAATAAATGAATACGTATTCCTGGAAAAATTACACTAGTCCCAAACTAAGCAAAGCTTGTATAATGGGTACTCGATAATTGATATATACTTAAATACATTTTTTTGTAAATACATACATATAATAATATATAGAAAATGTAGTATTCACAGAAAACTTTTAAAAAGGTGAACATATATGTAGGACAGCTTATGGTCAACATACATCACAGAAAAACTCGGCTCTTTGATAAATCTCTCGGTATTCTGTGGATGGGAAAGTTTATCTTTTACTTACATAATGGTTATTTTTCCTTCGACCTTTTTCAATCAGTTTTTAGATTTGTACATTTTTGTTAACATATAAGTATATGTATATATAAAAATCATGTGTCTCGATGTTTGTTTGCGATAAACTCCGAAATTAGTTAACCTACCCATGAAAATAAAATTTATTTTTTACGCTACTAAAACAAGCACACTGCCCGCCTGGTAGAAAGCAGTCACCGTAGCCTATTGACGCCTGCAACACCAGAGGCATCATTACCGTCGCGGCAAGACGTTACCGCAAATCAAAAACAATTATTGAAAAAATGTAAATAAAAATGCCTTCCTGCGTGTTCACGTTGTTATCTTTATTTTCCTATAAATATATATAACTATAAATATGTATAACTCTGAACAAATTAAGCAATACAGAGGCACAATCGGACTAAGCGTTCGGCTTTTGACGCATCTATCTCTCTTCCACTCCATCGGCCGATGTTTTCTTATGACGTTATAACGTAAAATTATCGTCTGTAAACCGACTTTTCAGACAACCATTTTTTTTTTATAAACATAAGTAACATATACATACATAAAATTTAAAATACAAAGACACACATAGAAAATACCCAGAACAAGTCAACAGACATATTCATGAAACGCATTACATCAAGCGGGCAGTATTCATATATGCCACACGACGTACCTAGTATAAAAAAATATGTATACAAATATGTTATCTGGGGCAAGACCTTAACCTTCCAAATATGTGATAAGTGAGTATATCATTGTTTTCGTGTCCAGAATCCGACACCAATCATGCGCGCATCTGTGATTTTTTTTGACATCACAGTTTAAAAACAATCACACAGGTCAAAGATTACCTTTGATCTTTCCTTAATTGATACGTAACTAAATATCAGCTCATTTATTTTCCTTAATTGTATACTAACATAATCTCGTCGTCAACCCTTATACGGGTCTCCACACAATCGAAGGGGTATAGAGCATACTCCATCACGCTGCTCTACTGCGGGTTTGGCGGAGGCCAGTATTTTCAAGCCGCCTAAAGGCCACTGACTTAACGTAACGACTGCCATCTATAATGACAACAGCTCGGACCCTCGGCTCAACGTGTCCTCCGAAGCACGGAGGAGCTCGAGATAAATAAACCCATCCATGGACAGGCTACGGTCGACGTTGCTTGACTTGCGTGATCGATTTAACTGCCACACGCAATGACGCTATCGAGGCTCCTCAGCTACATAATGTAATTAACAATCAAATTCGACAAAACTAAAGAGCACATTATAATTTTTTATTGAATTCTAAACATCACGAAATGTATATTACAATCTTTTATATAGTTTCACCGCGCTGACTATAATTTTGCTGTGTCCGATGAAGCTGAAATTTGCCACACTCGTTTGTTTCTTGTGACAATGCACGACTACCAAAACGCTGCCATTTTTAATGTAACAAGGCGTCCGCAACAAAAAGGCTAACGGCCGGAAGCGGCTGGATTCGGAGAGCGGAGGATCGTATATGGTGGAAAGCATTGGGAAAGGCCTATATCCAACAGTGGGTGTGCGACTTTTAGTATGTGAACCAGCCCAACGGTCAGCGTCCAAGTCTCTGCACCGTAGGTCATAGCGGGGAGGACGCACTGATTGAACACTTTGGTCTTCAAGCATTGAGGTATATCTGCGTCACCGCATGTGCCGAAGCTTCCCAAAAGCTGCATAGCCCAGTCGAATGCGTCTATCGATCTCTATATATAATAATAATTATATAAAGAGATCGACATATTAAATTACCTACTTCTAATTTTCATAAATTTATTTTTATTTGCGAATCCTGCACACTCCATGCACAAATTCGTTACCCTAAGGTTATCTTGAAAATATTGCAGTAATAAGGCGGCCTTATTACATATATACAAATCATTAATAAGTTATTGATTCACTGTACTTTAAATTTGTATTATGCAAATAAAGCATCTATCATCGATCTAATAAGGCGATTTATAATTAATTTCCACTCTGACCCCTATGATGTGGGTATCAAGCTGATAAATAAAAGGGCTTGATCAAGAACGTTAAACCTCTGGACGCCTTACAGACCTCCTCACAGACAGATAAAACCTCTAGACTTTGCCTTTTTCGCCTGCTAACCATGAAAACAACGTTCATGGTTAGCAGGCGAAAAAGGCAAAGTCTGTGCTGACGTTCTTGGGCATGATGAGCAAAACATAGTGCTTGAACTTTATATTTATTTTTGCTATTGGCGACTACTAAAAACTTGTTTAAAAAAACGTGTTATGTTTTTATTCTTATTATTATTTAAATTTTAAAACACAGTGGTCTTATATTTTTAATCAATAAATATTTGGGAACTTTGCCTACGGGCAGTGGTTTATTAGATTAGTTTTGCTTTTAGTTTATTTATATATAATTAGTTTAAATTTAGATGGATTTATTTAATTTTATCTATTTGAAGTTTATTTTAAGTATTTACTGTATTTTATTATTTTGTGTTCCATAAATAATTAGTTTATTTCATTTCAATTAATTTATTGGTTTGTTAAACACATGTTGATTATTAAGGTCTTATAAATAACCAATGGGAAAATATTAAATTGACCCACAAAAATAATCTGATTTGAACATCAAATTAATCTGATCGCACATCAAATCCTGCATTTGATGTGTAATAAGTATTTTTTTTGTGCAAAATAGTTTAGGTTAGGTCAGCAATGTATTTATTTGATGTTACGTTAAATAGTATAAAAAAAATGTATAAAGTCAAATGATTAAAGTTAATGTAGGTATATGTGTTCATATGTGCCTACTAATATTTCTAAGTAACCGCCGTTTCACGTCGTAATCTTGACGTTTGACGTCTATGCTAAGCCTCCAAGGCTAGACAAGGGTAATGTAGTTAACGGTAAAACAAAAGATTACTTAGAGCTTTATTTATACATACGTAACTTATGTATTTCTTGGATAAACATACCCTGGTAAACACGTAATGAACTTAATTTTATGGAATAATACGAAAATCAATGTTGCTTGTTGTCTAGTAAGAACCTCTAAATCTCTTAATGTCTGAGTCTTATTATGTTATCGAGTAAAGTTGGATATCTCGGACACGTGTAACGACATGGTAGATATCAGCTACTTTAACTTATAATGATGGGCAAAATAAAGGTTAAGACAGGCATCGGACAACGAAAGAAGTCTGGCAGAGGAATTTACGAGAATGGTCAGGAATTGCTAGCGCCGAGCAAACTATTCCGATTGGCAAGAGAGAGATGAATTCTCGAAGCTGACGGCCAACCTCCAGCGGGGGAGAGCAACACTAAGAAGAAATTTTCTTTCGTATTCATTTGATGACAATATGAACGTAGCATATGCGCATATCATATGCGTGGAAGTACTTCTAATAATAAACCTAAATAACGTAATACACCTGATTTTTTTTAATGAATAAATATTTTTGATGATGTAAATCGACGCATTTATTTTTATGTCACTGTCTTTTTACTTCTAAATCGTCACAATTTTTAAACTGTATTTTGAAGTATTTAATAGTAAAGTATTTACAAGTTAAAGTGGATTATTTATTTATTTGCATATGAACAAAAAACATTTTTTTTTTTTTTTGCCTCTGAGCGAGAAACAACAAGGGAATAATTAAAAAGCAAGTAAAAATTTAAATAAATCAGCCATTGTGAATAAAAATAAATAGTCATTAAACATGATCAGCCTTTTTATATTTATTATTATATACAGAAATTATCGCTGCCGGATTATATTAAAGAAAAAATAATAATACATAAATGTACTCTGAAAATATTACACTCCATTTAGAACCAATTTTGTACGATTTCCGATTACGTGAGGCAGGAATGCCACAAAATTCCTACCCCAATCTGGCATTATAATAACACGAAATATTTCAATTCACAATAAATACTGACTATCTTCGGTTTGCTACCCAACATCACATTATGCCCTTGGAAAAAAGTCGTAAAATCGCAGATATAATATTATTACCCAAAATTACTAACAACGATGTGGACTGTCCTGATCTACTAAAAAGATGTCTTTGAAGGTACCTGTTAAATCGTCTCGATCTTTATCGACATTATCGACAAAATTTATTTCTGTGGCGTGTAAGCAAGCAATTTGATGTCGTTTGTTCTGAGCTAAATCTTGACTTGTTTAACTGAAGTAGCTGGTCGGTGAGGCGATTGTTGACAAGGCATTTTGCAGCACTTCATGATAGATAACATCGGTATATCGACGAGCTCGGTGGTCGAATTGGTTATGATATCAAAGGCCACTTTGACTCCGAGGTCGCGGGTTCGATCCCCGAACAAGACAAACATGAGCATGTCTGTTTGTCTTGGTCTGGGCGTTTTCTATGTATTATATGTATGTATTTACAAAAAAAATGTATTTAAGTATTATATCAAAGCATTATTAGAATGACCTTGCTTATTCGACGAGCTCGGTGGTCGAATGGTTAGCAATGGCCACTTTGACTCCGAGGTCGCGGGTTCCATTCCCGCACAAGACAAACATTTGTGTGCATGAACATGTCTGTTTATCTTGGTCTGGGTGTTTTCTAAGTATGTATTTTATTTTGTAAAAATGTATTTAAGTACATGTTTCAGTTGTCTAATACCCATAACACAAGCTTTGCGCTTAATTTGGGACTAGATGGTGCTAAGTAAATTGTCCAAAAATATTTATTTATTTATTTATTATGTATTAAAAAGCGTATTCTAGTCTGTTTCTCTGTTGTCTGGTAATGTAAAGCCAACGTTTAGCAGTGGATTTCATTCGGCTGAAGTTACGATGATGATGATATTCTCCTCTACACTAAAGTTGTCTGAAATCGCGTAGCGATAAGACCATTGTTGACCTATTTATTTTTAACCGACTTCAAAAAAGGAGGAGGTTCTCAATTCGACTGCATTTTTTTTTGTATGTATGTTATTTGATATATTAGCGAATTGTGAACCGATTTTCAAAATTCTTTTTTATTTGAAAGGGTATGATTGCACCAAGTCAGGATCTGATGATGAGATCCCAGGGAAATCAAGGGAAACTCTTAAATTTTATAAGCACGTATGGCCAAATTCTTTTATTTTATTTGAAAGGGTATGATTGCGAGGTGGTTTCATATTCACCAAGTCAGGGTCTGGTGAGGAGATCGCAGAATATTCGATGGAAACCCTTAAATTTGCCCTGTTGCCAGCTGAAGTCGGTTTTTATTTTTTCTTAAAAATCATTATTATTTAAGTTTTAGAAAATTATGTTAAAATTATCTACAAACTATTTGGCTGTTGGCTATTCATTACGCTCAGAATAATAAAGCTATTATTCTCAATTATTATTACTATCTACAAAGTTAACACAGTACTCGACCATAAGATTCGTAAAGGTCATTACACACTATCACCACTGTAATGGCACAGCAACTGTGAAATATACTAGTCGTTCGCCGCGAACTGCCTCGCGATTAATTTTTCAAATCAATTTCCGAAATTGTTGTCCGAAAAACTACTCAACCGACAAGAATACCTCATGACTGTACTTATCTACAAAATTTCAACAAAATCGGATCAGCCGTTTGCAAGTAATAGCGCTATATTTATTTTCACTTTATAATATATATATTTAAAACTACTGAACCGATTTCACAGCAAAACAATCTAAAATAGTGTACGTTTACTACATACCCTTCAAATTTGATTAAAATCAGAGCACGTGTTCGAGAGGTAACGCGACACAAACATAATTAAATTAAATAAAGCGTGTTAAAAATAGATTTGATCGTTGGGTCAATTACACAACACACGGCTTAATGATCGATTTTAAATTAAAGGTTATTTTTTTAGGGTTCCGTACCTCAAAAGGAAAAACGGAACCCTTATAAGATCACTTTGTTGTCCGTCTGTCTTTCTATCTGTCTCTCTGTCTGTCTCTCTGTCTGTCTGTATGTCTGTCTGTCAAGACCCTCTAATACGAAAATGCGTGGAGGTATCAAGTTTAAATTTGAACTATATACTCAGCTATACGGTCTCATAAAGTTGTAAAAAAATCAAACTGCTAAGTTTACGTAAAAAAAAGATACGGCTGTTTATTCAGCAAAAAAACGCATATTTCGACATTCTCAAGGGAATCAAAACTCATAGGGTACTTCCCGTTGACCTAGAACTATGATATTTGGCAAGTAACACCGTTATAGACTACAAGTACAAGAATAAATCTCAAAACTATACATTTGTAATTAAATCTTAAAAAACCAAATGGGGTATCATATCAAAGGGCTTGATGTGCACATTGCAAAATATATTTTATTTATTTTTTCCGGCGCATTTATAATGAAAAATATCAAATTTATAATGATCCTACGTTCGGAACCCTCGGTGGGCGAGTCCGACTCGCACTTGTCCGGTTTTTTTATATGAGCGAGCATGTGAGTCACCTGATGGAAAACAATCACCACCGCCCATAGAAATCAGCAACACCAAGGGGTCGCCGATCCGTTGCCAGCCTTTTAAGGGAAATATTGACTCTGTTCTTGAAGGCCCCCATGTCGTATTTATTTGGGAATACCGCTGGAGGAAGTTGATTCCACAACTTCACAGTTCGTGGTAGAAAATGTCTTAAAGAGCGTACTGTAGTAGATCGCCAAATATCGATATGATGAGGATGGAATTTTAATTTATGGCGAGTTGCACGATAGTGGAACTCAGCGGCAGGTATCAAATCAAATAGCTCACCCGAGCACTCCCCGTTATATAACGGGGTCATCTCTTTGCGTTCTATATAAATTATATAATTTATATAGAACGCAAAGAGATGCAACATCTCTGCGTGTAGATCTCTCTACACGCAGAGATGTTGCATATCTTTGCGTTCCAACCGATCAGAAATCATTGGGTCACCGACGACGATTCGAACAGCTCTTCGTTGTATGCGGTCAAATGGAGCAAATAAGTACTGGGGCGCACCAGCCCAGAGATGTGAACCTCTGGGCTGGTGCGCACCAGTACTTATTTGGCAGGCTGTATTCCATATGAGGTCTAACTTGGGCTTTATACAGTTGAAGGCGATGCCGTAACTTCAAAATTAGCTGGGGTCGGCAAGTTGGGTTGGAGCAGTGCCGTTGCTTTACCAGTATAGTGTGCCATGAACTTTATTCTAAGAATAGGTCTTGCTACTGTTAATTACGACAACAATGTATAAACGGGAGGGGGAGAAAAGAGCCGAATCAGAAGGACGGGGAGGGATTACAGTTATTTGTCTATAGACAGAGATATGTTGGTTGTGGTTGGGCCAATGTTTACGATACTCGTAATAATTTTCCCTTCTGGGCATCCATCCGTGTATTGCGCACACACCTTATTAGATTTAGGATAAATCCAAATATTAGCTACAGTGGCATCTAGATATGCCTAATCCTTAAAGTTTCAAAACTAAGCTCAAATTCATCCTTCTCCATGGATACAACAACCTGATCTCAAAATAGAAGTACCAAGATTCATCTGAACCCTTTCTTTACTTTCGTTTGAACCATATATAATTAAAATGTTTAGATGTCGTTTTTAATAATTCCTCAAATTAATAATAGCTGTTGTGGTTGTCAGACTATTCATATTATGTTGTCAGCTTAATGGACTATTTAGGACAGTAAACGTTTTACGGTGGTTAACACATACATAACGTTCATTTTATGTGTTTTCCAAAACAATACATGCAAAAATAATGTTTAGAGTAAACGAATACTTAGCATACACATATGTATACTTGTTATATAAAATAAACTTTCGACACCTACATGATGTATAAAATTTATAGACAATTATACACATAATAATCTGGACGGTTTGCCTTTTTAGCCTTGCCAGTTAACAATATTATTATCCAACTTTTGCCAGAGACGGATACCTATTTGAATCGATGTTTCGATTACTCCTGATTGGACTACTGGCGATACTGATCAATGAATACTAGGAGAGTAAACCTTATCATTAATCCGCAATATAAAATGCCAAAGTAATATTCTGTTTAGCTCTTTACTTCATATTTACATTAATAGATCAGACGTGCACAGCACAATTTACAGTTACCAACCAGCGTAGTAAGTAGAGTATGGGAGAGCACGAAGACCGACGTGGGGAGCGGCGATCACTCCAGCAGAATACGGGTAGGAAGCCACGGTGCGGGTGACCAGCGGCGAGTGGACGGCCAGGCCACTGTACGGGGCGATGATCGGAGCAGAGCGTTTCTTGAGCAGATGTCCTCCGCTAAGAGCCTTGGCTGTGAAATGGGCAGAGCGGTCCAGGTTGACGTCCAACGTGTCGAGAGCACGGCCGTCAGCAGCCAGAATGTTAGCAGGTTGACCAGGAGCAAGAGACAGAGGTCCCCTGTAATTGTATGGCGCCAGAAGAGGAGCAGAGTACGCTAAAGGTGCGGAGTACCCAAAATGCGCGGAGTAGGCCAAGGGCGCGATGCCCCCAATTACAGCACCGGCGGAGGCAACCGCCAACACACAAGAAAGGACTACAAGCTTGAACATGTTGTTTGGTTGTGCTGCGTACAAAACACTAATACCATTCCAGAATCATAATCACCTTTTATACACCTCCAAGGCGTGCCCGGAAGACCATTGGCCGTGAAAGAACCGCTTTTGATCGAGAAATGGTCAAGCTCTCTTTATTATCATTTTTTATATGTACAATTAATTATATGCGTGATTGTATGAAGCGATATATTATGTAAATAGAGCTTTGATTACGTGGTCTTACTTGTTTCTACAGAAATGCTACAAAAATTGAGAAGTATTTTAAATAAGTAAAATACAAGCTTTCTGTTCCCGTTACCAAATTTTTATCACCTATGTATAACCTACTCATTCAGACCTTAAACGCGATACCTCTACAGTACTATAATTTGGCGAGTAATCTTACTCGACGATGCAATTCCAAACACAGTGATTATCTTCTTCATAGTGCGGTTGCGATTGATACAGGATATATAATAATAACAATCATACAAAATAAAATCAATCTCCTATATTTCATAGCAGCGAAATAATCGTTCCAGACCCACGGCACAACTACTAATAGCTGTAAAAAAATTATTCTAATAACTTCATCCTGTTCATCTTGTTTAGTATAGTACATTGCGTTCCCTGGGGGCCTCCCATCTAAGCTGAAGCCGATTTCCATCAGATTTTTTGACTGCGAAAATCAGCCTACATCAGCCTAGATTTATTATACTTGTGATTAGCTTAACTGGTGAAACTCTGGAGCTCTACCGACTGAGCTGAAGACGTCTGTCAATACCTAAAACGTTAGACCTATTTTTCGAATCAAAATATTCGATGGTAATCGGCTTCAGCTTCGGCGGTAGGGCCCCTGCACCTCTATCGCCTGACACTATCATTTTTCTTTAATAGGCTTTCACTAGTGCACATTTTAGATTTTTCTTCATTATTTTATTAGTAACTTTGGTTACAGTCAGTGACATAGGTTTATATTTATTTTAATATTGCCTCCCCGCCTCATATGAAGCGGTTACCGTAGCCATATAAAAGTTCACAACATGAAATATCGCTCACCCGCTGTCATCCGCGCGAATATGTAGAATGCCATCAAAATATGGATGGATGGATACAACAACGTGGTCTCAAAATAGTAATACCAAGATTCTTCCGAACCCTTTCTTTTCTTTCGTTTGAACCATATACAAATAGGTAGTTTATTTTCAAAATTGTTTAATACATGGTTATATTGGTCCCCAACATGGGTCGAACCCGTTTCTGGGGCACCAAACATTACATAGATACGTTCGATGCTAAGTTGCTAATATTGTATTTTTATATTTATAGTATTATAATTTATATATTGATTATTATTATTATGAATTGATAGGATTACTTTATAAAATTTTTAATGAAGGAAAAAATAAATAAATAATTCTAATTGTGATAATACAGCAAAAGATTATTGGTCATAGTGTTTGTGTGTGGTGCTTGCGTGTGTGTTTGTGTGAAGTGTGTGTGGTGTTGTCACGTTACAAGCAATGTGTCATGTGACTATGGCAATGAAATTTTCTGTGTCACTGTAATCTAACGTGAGAAGCCAAGTTCGTAATTTCTGTTTTGCCTGATAGTAGGTAGACTCTAAGATGCAACATCTCTTTAAGACTCTGTTGTAAATGTGTGGAAGCAAAAAGTATGTGAAGTGTCTAGCAAAGGATGACATAACACAAGGTCGAGGAATAGATGGAACTCTTATTGATCATTATCACCATCATCATCATCAGGTCAGTTTAGTCTCCACTACAGGAGCACGACCCTCTCTCGTCCGTCCTAGATAGAAGGAGGATTTGGCCTACACACCCCACGCTGGCCAGACGGGTTGGAAGGCCTGATCGATGTTTTATAATGTATTTCCCTTAGTCGCCTTGTACAACATCCACGGGAATAGGCGGAGTGATTCTATTCTAGTCTGCCGGAAACCACACGGCCAATTATTTAGACGGCTTATTGATACTGATATATAATTCATATTATGTTTAGACGTCGCCTTTAATAATTCATCAAATTACCAATAGCTGTTGTTGTTTATCAGACTATTCATATTAGGTTGTCTGCGTATTGGAATGTTTGTGCTTACTGTTTGTTTTGAAGGGTCAGTACGTTTTATGAGGCTTGACACCGCTGCGAATAGTATATTTCGCAGTAGCTGTGACATTACAGTGCTGATAGCGTGTGATGACCATTACGAATCTTATGGTCGTGTACAGTTCGGGAAACATAAGTTGAACCAAAATGGCGGTCGTCTGCGCAGGTACAATTAAGAAGAAAAAGTGTTAGACGAATGCTCCGCGGTTTCCTGGGAAATAGTAATGCGAGTTGTCGTGTGAAAGTGATTTCGTTGTATTTTAATTATTTCTTTTATGAAGTGTAAAAATTGAGTGAAATCATATAATTAAACGCAAGTTAAACGGAAAACCAAATTTCATTAAAAAGAATCAAACAAAACTGGAGTGTCGGGTCGCTAGGTATTATTATTAAATATATCAGTTAAAGGATTAATAATAAAAATTTAATACCAAAAAATGTTTATGTACTAACTACATGTACCATGTTTAATCATTGTCACTCATTGGCATGCACCTTTTATATAATTTGCGAGTGGTATGGCACCAGAACTTGGGCCAGGAGTTGCGTCTTTTCCATCTTCTATGTCAGTTAAGGAATGTAATTCAGTATCACTGCTGTCGGAATCTCCAACTCGTATTATAAATTCTTCCGTCATTTTATCCATGACGTGGTCGCTTTTAACGTAAGAATCTTCAATTGTCTTGACCTATTATGATCACACAATTCACAGGAATAGGAAATGTCAAACAACTGAAATTTTAGTGCGCGATTGTACTCTAGGGCCGCGCGGAGCGTTTATTCAAAGCGAGTCAATCTCACCTGCATATGGTGCACTCTGCTAACTGACAAACGAGAGGCGAAAAACGAGGTGGGGCATACAAATCAAAATACGAGTTTTGGCAATATGAAATATCTGCGACCCTCGCTGCCAACGCAGCGACTCCATTGATGTAGTATTAATTTTAATGTAATAAAGTTTCTGGCAGCCTCACTCAGTCTCCTGAATATGACAACCCTTAAGCGGCATATGCCGCATACCGTATTCGGAAGCTGCCCGACTGTGGCAGCTGCCAAAACTATGCCGTTACAGATGATCGCAACCAAATAACAATTCCCTTAAGGGTTGTCATACTCAGGAGACTGAGTGAGGCTGCCAGGAACTTTATTTATTACATTAAAATTAATACTACATCAATGGAGTCGCTGCGTTGGCAGCGAGGGTCGCAGATATTTCATATTGCCAAAACTATACACTGGTGGAAGCCATAGTGTGAGTACATAGATGTGCAGGTCCTTTTTTATTTCTGTGGGTAACGCAGTGTACTCTACTAAACAAGAAAACAGTGGGAACAGTAGGAATTTTAGGAGAGGTAGGGTACCTACAGCGTATTTGTAAGCTGCCCAACTGGAGAAGTACCTCCACCTCACAGAATACCGCAGCCAAATAACAATTCTAAGGAATTGTTATTTGGCTGCGTTGTTGTATTCTAGCGAGTGAGTGAGGTCATCAGAAAGAAAGGAGTTACCGCAATGGCAGCATGGGTATCGGCGCGCGAGCGATATTTCATATTGCGAGTATTAATATGGCTACGGTTACCGCTTCACATCAGTCAGGCCGTATGCTTGTTTACCTACCAACATAGTAAAAAGAAAAATTATATACCTATGTTATAGCCTATAGCCAAAGCTATTAATAAAATAATGACGATATAAAATCCAAGACAATAACGCTGGTGGTCTATCGGCTTAGATAGATGTCAGGCGATAGATATGCAAGAAAGGTTGTGATATTAAACATTTGTATGCGCGTTCTGCCCCCTTACCACCATCTCATAATGCTATTCAATAACTGAATAGATTGCTTATTCATACCAATGAATAAGCGATTCTATTTCAAATGGAATAGAGTCGCTTATTCATTGGTATGAATAAGCAATTTTTTCAATTATTGAATCGCAATAAGAGATGGTGGTAAGGGGGCTGATTTTATTTTGTATGTTTGTTATTATTTCGAACCCTGTATCAATCATTCACCCACAGTGGAGCAGATAATCACTGTATTTCTGATGCAGTTCGTAATTGCCTTTATCGCATTAAACTTTTGTACAATATAAGGCCTTTCCTCAGTGAAGAACTGAGAATACGCCTATGTGAGTCTCTCGTCCTGTCTAAGTTGAACTATGCTGATGCAGTGGTGGGTCCCTGTCTGCTGGCAAGGTCAGAGAGAATGATACAGCGCGTACAAAATGCTTGTGCCCGTTTCTGCTATCACATTCCTCCTCGAGCGCATGTCACACCTTATTTAAATAAGGGAAGTTTGCTGAAGATGAATTTTAGAAGACAGCTCCATTTCGCAACTCTTCTGTTTGGTGTTATTAAATCAAAAACCCCAGAGTATCTTTTTGAAAAGCTGTCATGGGCACGGGATAAACATAATTATAGTACTAGAGCCTCTTCCTATCTCTTGAGTACCCAACACCATAGGACAGCTTCATTCAGAGGTTCATTTAGATACAGCTCATCGGCCTGCTGGAACAATCTTCCACCTCCTCTGCGTGCTAAAATCACAAAAAAATCTTTCAGTATAAACCTTAAAAGACACCTCCTATCTATTCAAAACCAATGATATGTATTTATCTTGTTGAGTGTAGTATAACAGAGAGAATCGTAGGGGCTGGAGGTTCGGGGCGGCGATTGCTACCTAAAATATGGTTGTAGTTTGGGTGCCAGTTGTCAGCGTGGGCTTCTGGCCTCCGTTATTTTCTCTGTTGTCATTTGTCGTCCTCATCATTTGTATACATGGATTATCCGTATTACCCATAGCCAACCTTAAATATTTTCCTGACCAACAGTGAATAAAAATAATGATAACAATCACAAACATGAATAAAAGAATAAATATATTAGAAATAAAAATAATTTTAGTACTAAATGGCAATACAATTCCCTTTACATCTACAATGCTTTATAATAAATACCTAAATAAAATACAAACTAAGCATAAAATTTCAATAATCTCATTGGCACAGAATGTTTAATAGGTAATATTAAATAGGTTTTATAGATAAATAGGTGGACAGGTTGGAGTGGGATTTTGTTTCTTATTGTACTATTTATGTAATGAGCTGAGAAAATGTACGCCATTATTATGTGATGATTTGCTGAGATAATGTCATGGCGTGTATCCTGTTGAGCCATGCGGTAGAAAATATAGTGTTCTTCTTTAGTCTGAAACACACTTACTTTTACGAGCATATGCGGCGTTGATTTGATTCTGAAATGCAGTCTCCTCTTACAATTGGAGTTCATTGTGATTCCTTGTCGTGCATGTTCCGTCACAATTTACGCGGTGCGGTGCGGAACTGGTATAAATTATGTTCGGTTGTTTTTTTTGTATATAGTTGAGAAATAGCCTGCATGTATTAATCTTGTGAAAGAGGTTAGCGATTATCACATTTATGTTTAGTTCAACTTTTCCTCAAGGCGATCTTGTGTGTTCACGCCACATTTTATAGTTTAACAAGAAAAGTTTTACTTGACGCATCACTTCCTTCCATTACCACATTTGCCGGGCTGTCAGACGACAGTGTCAGTGCAACGGACACTACTCGGCTTCTTTCTCTGTCTCTGTTTGTTGGCGATCACTTTCCACTTTAAAATTAATTCGCTTTTATCAATTTATTTTAACATAAAAATAGTGTTCATAAATAGCGTAGGTTTTAAAGGGAAGCAGTGAAGTGATGGGGGTGGGGATGTGTCAAGCTGTTAATTGCACAATGTCTGTCGTGTTGTGCTAAATACTGGGCCTCCCGGTGCCGTCTGTCTGTTCGGTGTGTGTTGTGGAGAACTGTCCCCATTATACGTGCTGGATAGTCTGACGGTTAGGGATGCCAGGATTGATTTTTTGTTTTTCTTTTATATAAAAAAAAGGTATACCTCGGCCGATGAGGTTCGTGTCGGCACCTGTTGGCTGTCGCAGAATACCGGCGCTGTGTGTATTACACAGCAGTAATGCCGAGCGATGGCCAATTAACATCATAATTATGTACATGTTTGTTTAAAATGTTTATTGTTATTGTGTATTGTGTTGAATTTATTGTTTCATGTTGTGATGTTAATAAACGTATTTTATTATTATTTTATTTATTATTTATTTATTATTATTTCACAAATCAGAATTGATTAAAGCTTCAGACCGTGATCTGATTTCCATCAGGCCGTAAAGTCGTTTGGCATCTTAGTATGATTATAAAAATAAATAAATAAATAAATATTTCTGGACAATTTACACAGCGCCATTTAGTCCCAAACTAAGCAAAGCTTGTACTATGGGTACTAGATAACTGATATTATACTTAAACACATTTTTTTTTGTAAATACATACATATAATACATAGAAAATACCCAGACCAAGACAAACAGACATGTTCATGCACACAAATATTTGTCTTGTGCGGGAATCGAACCCGCGACCTCGGAGTCAAAGTGGCCATTGCTAACCATTCGACCACCGAGCTCGTCAAAAATATTTCTAGAGCCTCCCAGTCCGACTCGTTATCTTGTTTAAAGTCCATCAGGGAATCAGTAAATCAATACAACGGCTCTCGACTTCTACCTCGCACTTCATTAATTTGGAACTTTAGTCGGATTTTCTATTAAAATTTATTCAAGTAACCCTTAATACTAGATTAATGGAGTTTTGGCGATAAATTCTATTGCAATATTTCGAGATATAATTTTGAACATTTGTCATAAATATTTTAAAAAATAACCGGACAAGTGCGAGTCGGACTCGCCCATCGAGGGTTCCGTACATAGGATCATTATAAATTTGATATTTTTCATTATAAATAATCCGTCGGAAAAAATAAATAAAATATATTTTGCAATGTCAATCAATCAATAATAAATAGACGAGCTCGGTGGTCGAATGGTTAGCAATGGCCACTTTGACTCCGAGGTCGTGGGTTCGATTCCCGCACAAGGCAAACATTTATGTGCATGAACATGTCTGTTTGTCTTGGTCTGGGTGTTTTCTATGTATTATAAGTATGTATTTACAAAAAATCATGTATTTAAGTACATCTATCAGTTGTCTAGTACCCATAACACAAGCTTTGCGCTTAATTTGGGACTAGATGGCGCTGTGTAAATTGTCCAGAAATATTTATTATTATTATTAATCAAATGAAATCAGCGTATGTAGTAACTTTTACTTTGCCTTTTTGAAGCTGCTTTTTTTAAAGTTGGTGGTTTGGAAATTAACACGTTAACTGCCAAGTCAAAATCTTTAAGTAATCCAAATTTTATTTCTTGTGTATTGATGATTATAAATTATAAAAAAGTTATAATTTATGTTCATTTTAAACTACCATAAATAAAGATTTACTTGCAATAAATAAAAATGTGACATATTTTAGAATAATATATATCCTTCTTTTTAATAATCATTTGCGAACTATGTTTTTTATTCTTTATTGTCTTTAGATAGTATGATTAATATCTTTAAGCAAATAATCCAATCGCTTGTATTGACAGATTGTAGGAGCCCTAAATAGCTTTACTCTTTAATAACCGGTTGCCTCCGCTCGCTAAATGTGAGACGTTTGACATTCTCATGACAATATTGACTCAGTATTGCTCCTTTCATTTGCGACGTACATAAATACCTACTCGAGAACAGGATTGATTTTATTAACAGATGTAGTAACTAATTTATAGGTGAATATATATCATCATCATCATCATCAGGTTCATTTTAGTCTCCATTACAGGACCACGACCCTCTCTCGTCCGTCCTAGACGGAAGGAGGACTTGGCCTACACTCCCCACTCTGGCCAAACGGGTTGGGGAGGCCTGATCGATATTTGATAATGTATTTCCCTTAGTCGCTTTCTACGACATCCACGGGAAGAAACGGAGTGATTCTATTCTAATATACGAGTATCGTATATAGTGGTGAATAATTTACATAATTCTTTTTGTTTGGATTTACTACTACTATTTTAAAATAACCTTCTGACGTAGCTGTTAGAGTCCTGACTAGAAATGGGCAAAATGCCGGGCATTTACGATAAATGCCCAAAAAATACTTATAAATTCACTAGTTATCCCCAAAACTATGCATTTATTGGTCATTTACAGGTACTTACTGGGCACTTATTGTAAATGCCTGGCATTTTGCCCATCTATAAGCTTCATCATCATCATCATCAGGTCATTTAGCCTCCACTACAGGAGTACGACCCTCTCTCGTCCGTCACAGACAGGAGGATTTGGCCTACACTCCCCGCGCTGGTCAGACGGGTTGGGAAGGCCTGATCGATATTTTATAATGTATTACCCTTAGTCGCCTTGTACGACATCCACGGGAAGAGACGGAGTGATTCTATTCTAGTCTGCCGGAAATCACATCTATAAGGTGTACATAAAAAAACAACATATATATAATACAAAATTTGTACAGAAGTCGCAGAGACGATCGCGGAAACTGGAGCAGAGACGACCAAAGCAACCGGTAAAACTAGTGGGAGGGTGCGGGCGGAACTAACTGGTAGCGGAATTATGCAAAGTAGTGTACATCAAATTGCCTGTAAATTTGACGTCCGCAAAGTAACACCTGAATCAATTAACTATCTAGTAGAGGTAAAATCTTCGTGTTTCCAGCGATCCTTAATCTGACGATATTGGTGGGATCGAACTTACGCAGGCGATAAAAAAATCGACTGCAGTCGATAGATAAACGAATATTCTTAAGTCGCTCGACTTATTTAAATCGCTCCTCTGTAAGATCAAGGCTAGTGAGTGACATTCCTGTAATCCAATAAAGGAAGTAGGAAGGAACGATTATTTTTATTTCAACCTAGCGGACCCGACACACGTAGGCGTCTAAATCTACATATCCAGAACAACCCATCAAAATTTTATTACAATCGGATGAGCGGTAAACAATTGCATATAGGACAAACATTTATTTTTAAAGACTAACTTTCGTCCGTAACTTCATACGCGTCTGCCCCGGAATCCTTTCTTCGCGGAATAAAAAGGAAAAAACCTTCCCTACGTCACAATAGCTAGAAACGTGTATGCCAAATTTCAATGTGATCAGTACTGTAGTTTTAGCTGCCCCTTACCACCATCTCTTATTGCGATTCAATAACTGAATAGAATGCTTATTCATTCCAATGAATAAGCGACTCTATTTCAAATGGAATAGAGGGCAGTGCGTTAATCGATCAGTCAGCCAGTTTCTTTTAGATGTCTATACATCTTGCTGTTATCCGAGACTTCTGCGGTGTGTTGAAATAAACTTCTAACTTTAGTTGAAATTGTGTTTTTTGTTTTTTAACCTTTACACACACAGGAATTCTATATATTTTCTGAATATATGTGACTATATCATTTTAGCAAATTCTATTAAAATCGGATTAATGTAGCCGTTCTGAAGAACCCGTTACTGTCGCGCTATGAAGTATAATGTATAAAAAAAACATATTTTCCGGACAAACAATATACACTGGGCCGCAATGAAAGCGGGTCGGTAACAAAAACATCAATAACTTCCAAAATATTTTAGCTAGCTTCATGAAATAAATACTGAATTAAAGTTTATTTCCTTACAAATATAGGCAGAAGTAAAAATCTTTTTATTTCTTTTTGGTGATTGTATTAATACCATAAATAAAAAATAAAGACGATTTCCAAAATTGATGTTTTTGTTACCGACCCACTTTCATTGCGGCTTATTGTATTTCAAAACGTTTTCAATAAGTTTATTATAAGTATGTTTTTATTACCTACTAGCAAAGTACCCGTGCTTCGCTACGGGAACACTCCTGATTTGCGTCTATTTTTGTTTCGTATTGACCATTATCACAAACATACACCATTTAGGTTAAGACGTCCCGGTAAACAATATTTTTGGCATTCGCACCAGGAGCCAAAATTGCAATGCTTCCAGGAGAACTTACTCCTGAGCAAACTACATACAACTGATCATGAGAGAAGCAGTCCTGTCTCAAGTCAACCCCAGCGACCTTTAGAGACTGCCCCTGAGCTTTGTTGAAGAAGTTGAAGTCTCTTAAATTGAACTGGGTGGTCTTATGGAATAATGGGAATGCGGGTTATCAAGAGAGATTCCTCAACAGCGCATCCTTTACTGTCCTCACTCAACAATTCATCGTTCCAGTTGTTTAATACGTGAACAATGGTGGCACGAACCTCCTGATGATACACCTCCGTTCCATGCAAGTGGTAGGAGATGGAGCGGAACAGGCCAGCTCCATCACCTTCCAAAGCTATAATGGTATGGGGCATCATCACACCTTCCACAAATATAAATTTAGTGAATCTTGATCATTGTTTGAAAAATACGGAAATTCTTATATTAAGTAGGTAAAAGTCTAATGATTATTAGGTAACTTTATGGGAAAGTCGGTACTTAGAATAGGTTTTTCAATTAGTTTTCGACACCAGATGTAGCTTCATTTGAAGGACGCAGTTTCTTTTACGCCCTACGCGCGCGATGGATTACCTCCGGGGGTAACTACTGGAATGAGGTGAGCGATAAACCGTCATGGATAACCCCATGGTTTGAAATAATCTCTCGTATATACCCTTTCCTTAATAACGAAACCATAGCGCGCTGTACAAATGCTAGGTATAGCGCCATCTAGTGATAAGTTAATTCAAATATAAATATAACTTTTTTTGACATTTCTTGGCTGGGCGATGGTCAAAAGTTAATCAGTTACCCATAAACATGTCCTTTTTTTATAAACAACTATTCTACCAAGTCTCAAAATCGTAGGTGAATCGGTTTCCAAGACGGTTTTTTTCCAACTCCCTATTTTAACCTCTTAGGAGGGTAATTTCGGAAAATCCCGTCTTAGTGCGCGCTTACATTGTATAAGGAACACATATCCAAAGTTTCAGGTTTCTAGCTTCAGGGGTCTGGGCTGTGCGTTGATTAGTGAGTCAGTCAGTCAAGTCAGTGAGGACAAAGCCTTTTACTATCTAGCTTTTGCCTGCGGCTTCGCTCGCGTGAAGTTCGCGCTTTTTACATTATCCAAGTCAAGTGTAACACGCAACGCAACCACCCTCATGTAGCACCTATAATTGTACTAAATACGGATGCAAGAACTTTCCAGATAACTACTACTACACCCGTCCCGTCCTCACCGCGCCGGCCGCCCGCGATCGTATAAGCACTGATTTACGCCAAATACAAATTTAAAAACCTATTAGGATAACACTTCAGTCAACACACAAGTCTCATTCCATCAGCTTAAAAAGGTTAAATCAAAGTTTAAAAAAAATACATGATGATGGTCACGTTAGCCACGTTGAATTTTAAAATCGTTGTTGTTTTCGTAATCAGCGACCCGATAAAATATAAAAACAATAATATCCTTCATGATTTTCAGACTTTTTGACCCCATTTTACTCCTTTTTTTGGGTTGAATTTCTAAAAATCCTGAAACACGTGTTCACTCATTTATCTATAGTCAAACTAATCTCGTTTCCCTACACAAACTTAGGACCTCTGTTTCACCCTTTTAGGGGAAAAATTTGAAAAATCCTTTTAAGTTATTTCGTGTCCACTTTGTTATAATTTCAAATCGATGCGATTTTCGTAATTGACGTCCCAGAAAACCATAGAATCAACACCCATATTGATATTATGACATTTCCCCATCGTACCCCCCTAGGGGGATGATGATGATGAGTGGGGGGGATTTTATGTCACGTCGGCTATGTTGGATTATAAAATAGTTGTTGTTTTTGTAATCAGCGACCCGATAAACCATAAAAACAATACCCATGACGATTTTCAGACTTTTTCACTCCATTTTACACCTTTAGGGGTTGAATTTTGAAAAATCCTGGAACACGTGTTTTTTCATTTATCTATAGAAGTACTCGTGTAAAGTTTCGGATAAAATAGTCCAACTAATCTTGGTTCCCCATACAAACTTTGGACCCCCGTTTCACCCCCTTAGGGGTTGAATTTTGAAAAATCCTTTCTTAGTGCACCCCTAGACGACATAAGGAACCTACTTGCCAAATTTGGAATCTCTAGACCCAGCGGTTTGGGCTGTGCGTTGATTAGTGAGTCAGTCAGTCAGTCAGTCAGTCAGTCAGTGAGGACAAAGCCTTTTATTATTATAGATAGATTGAAGAAGAGTTTACAGTCAGTCTCTTATAGCGAACTGAAAAAGTATAAAATTGATTTATTAGGACTATTTTTATTTTGGGATAGTTTGTATTTCATATTTTATTATGTTATCTATACGAAATTTATTTAATTTGAGTGTTATCATCTGTTTGTACTTTATTTACTTACTGACTGGCATTTATTTATGTCCTTACTACCTACATCAGGTTTGAAATGTTTGTAGCATTTCAGTAGAAACAAGTGAGACCAGGAAATCAGTGCTCTATTTACATAATATATCGCTTCATACAATCACGCATTTAATTAATTGTACTTATAAAAAATGATCACAAAGAGAGCCTGGCTATTTCTCGGGCAAAAGCGGTTATTTCACGGCCAATGGTCTTCCGGGCACGCATTGGAGGAGGTATAAAAGGTAATTGCGATTCTGGAATGGTATCAGTGTTTTGTACGCAGCACAACCAAACAACATGTTCAAGCTTGCAGTCCTTTCTTGTGTGTTGGCGGTTGCCTCCGCCAGTGCTGTAATTGGGGGCATCGCGCCCTTGGCCTACTCCGCGCATTTTGGGTACTCCGCACCTTTAGCGTACTCTGCTCCTCTTCTGGCGCCGTACAACTACAGGGGACCTCTGTCTCTTGCTCCTGGTCAACCTGCTAACATTCTGGCTGCTGACGGCCGTCCTCTCGACACGTTGGACGTCAACCTGGACCGCTCTGCCCATTTCACCGCCAAGGCTCTTAGTGGAGGACATCTGCTCAAGAAACGCTCTGCTCCGATCATCGCCCCGTACAGTGGCCTGGCCGTCCACTCGCCGCTGGTCACCCGCACCGTGGCTTCCTACCCGTATTCTGCTGGAGTGATCGCCGCTCCCCACGTCGGTCTTCGTGCTCTCCCATACTCTACTTACTACGCTGGTTGGTAAATGTAAATTGTGCTGTGCAAATCTGATCTATTAATGTAAATACGAGTATGGAGTAAAGAGTTGAATAGAATATTACTTTGGCATTTTTATTACCATATATTACGGATTGAAGTATTATGATAATAAGGTTTACTCTCCTAGTATTCTTTGATCAGTATCGCCAGTAATCCAATCAGGAGTAATCGACACATCGATTCAAATAGGTATCCGTCTCTGGCAAAATTTGGAAATAAATATAGTTAACTGGCAAAGCTAAGCAAAATAAGACAAACCGTCCAGGTTATTGTATAATTCTCTATAAAACTTATATGTCATACAGGCATCGAAAGTTTATTTTATATGACAAGTATACATATGTATACGCTAAGTATTCATTTACCCTAAACACGATATTTGCATGTATTGTTTTGGAAAACGCATAAAATTAATTTTATGTGTGTGTTAAGCCTTGTGAAACGATTACTGTCCCTTCAAATCAAAATAAAGAAAGTTCCTGGTGACCCCACTCATTCGCACAAATACAACAACCTTCAAGGAATTGTTATTTGCCTGCGGTATTCTGTAATGTGGAGGTATTTCCCCAGGCGAACAGCTTACAAAAAACGCCAGGCTCAGAGTCAAAGTGAAAAGAGAGGTATCTCTTTTGACTTTACAACAACAAGTGAGGTTGGCTCAAAGATGTTTTTCAGTGAGATCAGTGAAACAAAGCCAAAATATTGAATCTGAGTCTATCTATTTGTGAAAACCAAAAATACACAGTCATATTCAGCTATGGAGATTAGCGTGAACAAATTCTATATACCAAAATATTTAAAAATAAAATATTTGTTACTCTTTTCTAAAAGAATTATCAAGTTATCTTACTCAGCCTCATGTTATGAAATTTATTAAATTTGTAAAATAAAATTACATTTCATAAATTTATCAAATTATTTAATAACTTGATAAATATTTTATACGACACGCGATTTCTGCTCTATTATATGTATATCTACTCAATACTCAGACTCATCTTAACATACCTTGCCCGAGGATATACGAATACAATCCCCTCATTGTACAGGACAAAGAAAACATTGTGATGTCAAAAATTATGTCTTAGTAGCCTCCGAATGAAAATATTTATTACTTTATTATGTAATACCTATGTTTATACATATATTTAATAATGGCAAGTCCACTTCGCTTATTTTATAAGAATAGAAAACAACGTTAAGTCTCACCCCGGTCACTCCATAAAAATATCGCGTCATTATTACACAAACAGTGACGTCTGTACAGAGCGAGAATGAGCGAGTGTTCGCGCGCCGTCATACAGTCTGTTCCAGATTCGTCTCAGAAGGGAGGTGCGGTCGATGTGATACTGCCCTCTTACCACCAACTCTTATTGAGATTCAATAACTGAATAGAATGCTTTTTCATACCAATGAATAAGCGACTCTATTTCAAATTGGATAGAGTCGCTTATTCATTGGTATGAATAAGCATTCTATTCAGTTATTGAATCGCAATAAGAGTTGGTGGTAAGGGGGATGTACGTAGTACTATTACTTATACTGTGGTTAGGTCATCTTCAGACGACGCGGACATGCCACGCACGTCTACTAACCCGCATCAAACTCGCTTTAAAATTTGTTGGATACTATTTGAGTTTTAAGACTCAATAAATCTCTTACTATACTAATATCTATTTTTCTATTTGGACAATAAAACAAATTACAATAATTGCAAGCTTTTATTTAGTTTCACTGCGGGTGTCAGTAATCAAATCTTGCAAGTTAGATTTAAGTCGCTTCCCTGTATCTGATCCTTTTATATTCGTGACAATACTTGAATGCCGCCATTTTTAATCCAAAATGGCGATTATAATTTCCACTTTAACCTTTCTGACGATGAGCGAAACACAGTGAGTACATTTTATAGTTATTTTTATTAACAACAAATAAAATCAATAGGCTCGCTTTATCGCTGCTCTCGTCCAAAATCAGCTGCAGGATTTTTTGAATTGTCAAAGTCAAAGTCAAAACTCTTTATTGCATAAGTGTACATAGGATCTTGACTTGTTTACGCACTTACAACTTAGACACCTTTGTTAGGTATCGCAAAAGACTGATTGAATGAAGACTATTGGCGAAGATGAAATTCTAAAAAAAACTTGCAAATATGCGTACGTCTAAAAAAATATAGTTATAATAACAATACGATTATGTAAATTCCATTTATCGGACGCCAAAAGGAGCAGTTGAAATTGGAACTGGATTCCGAATGAAACGTATCAAATTAATGTCTCGGAAAAGATAAGCTTGCATCTGACAACCCGGCTTCGAGTATATATTAGTAAACCTACATCAAAGGCAGGCATTGGGTAATAACTGCCGCGTTGTAGCGCCACGTTCGTGTCTTCATTTTAATATTGTTGTTACTTATACGTTGATTTTTGAAGTGACAACTTCATTAGCGGCGTTGTGCACTTTTTGGGAGGGGTGAAAAATGTTAAACTCACGTCAGGACACGTGGCCTGATCGAATATTCGTAAGACGGAGGGAGCGTAGACTGCCGGCGCAGCGTAGGAGTGGAAGTGATATCCCCCTCTCTTTCTACCGCGTGGCGAAAATGTATACTGCTGCTGTTTAATTTTAATGTAATATAAATTGTCATGTATGTGTAAGATAATATTATTAAAACTCACGTGAGACATTATTAATTAGATAAATTAAACGGGTCACTCGTCTTTTTTTTTTGTCGGGAAACGGAACGGTAGTCGGCTTTCCCGACAAAAAAAAAAAAAAAAAAAAAAACTCACCTGAGTGACCCGTTTAATTTATCTAATTAATTTAGTATGTGTAAGATAGCGCAATAAATGAATATTGTATTTTACCACACAAATAATAATACTTTTATACTGATATATTAAGCAATTCGTGCGAAATTATTCCCTAACTATTCCCACTCCCGGAGTGCAACCAGTTTTTTTTAATAGGACAGAGTCCACCAACCATTCTCACCACTGACTTCACTGTCTTCTGTGTAACAAGGATTAAGGGCCGAAACACATAACCACGTTGCGGCACCGCACCGCCAAAATCGGCAGTGCCAGTCGCAGCCGCGACGCAGAATTTTGCGGCGTGCACCTCGCCGCAAATAGTGTAGAAAAAGTAATAAAACGTAAACGATTAATCAAACTTTAACATTAACAAAGTGTAACACATTTTGCTATTTTTTTATATACGTCCACCAACATTCAAAAATCACAAGAAAATAGTTGCCTTCCATACGGCAGTAGAGCGCTTTGTTTCGCGGCACCGCAACGCAACGCTCGATGATGCGTTGCGTTGCGGCGCGGCGCCGCAACGTGGTAATGTGTTTCGGCCCTATCGGCGGCGACCACCAAAAAAGGCAATGAATAATGAAGTCCACTGCAGTCTCGGGGGTAAAACTACGGCTGCCTTGGAAATTAGTAAAAGTATCATAATGTTATAATAAAACACTAGTACTGTTCCACTTAATTATATTTAATTTTACCGACCGGATTCGCCGCTAAGGCATTATCAAGGTAAACAGATGGTATATGAGTTTCTACTAGTAGATGTTAATGTGAAACTCATATACCATCTGTTTACGTTGATAATGCCTAAAAGCTTTACGGGCACGCAATGTGTATTAAATTTCAATCCATCTAAACATACCTATCCATACTTTCTTTCTCACAAAATTTCACATTTCCTTTAATAGTATTAATAGGATTTGCGACGCTAAATTTAACCTGCCATCTAAAATAGCTTTTATATTTAGTTAGACTAAGTACCTACCTCCGTTGCTGGCTCTTTAGCGGGCAGCCTCGCAACTGGCCACCGACAAAGAACGAACTGGCAAGACTGAAAATAATATTACGAGGAAAGAGAGGACAATAATTGACGACGGGACTAGAGATGAATCTAGTGTAGACAACAACATATTTTATAAATCTACACTACTATTATAATGAGGAAATATTTATATTTTTGTGTGTGTGTGTATGTTTGTAATGAACAAACTCAAAAACTACTGTGCCGATTTCAAAAATTCGTTCACCATTGGATAGCTACATACACCCTGAGTAACATAGGCTATATTTATTGCTAAATAAAAGGTAAAAATCTCATGTCCACCCGTGCGAAGCCGGGACGGGCCGCTAGTTATTAATAAAGCCGTAAAATAAATAAGTTCATTGCGAGTGACGTCTTTAAATCCTACAAGCTCAATACTGCTATTCCATTCCAGTAATACCTACACAATTCCTATTAAAGATAGATATCATCAGTCACAGTGTTATCGTATGTCCTTAGTATGTAAACACACAGTGAAACATTTACGTCAACATGACGACTGCTGTGCCGTATGCGTGTCGACATTACGAACAAAACGTCATTTGACCTGATTTAATTGACACCACTTTATTGGTGGGTGTGTCTGTGTGTCTGTGATCATTTATTACATACGCATTCTGATTTGGGTTGATGTAATTTTCGTGCTTTATGTCGAACCTTTGCTTTGGAAGCTGTTCAACTCCGGAATGCGCTTCCTGATGAGCTCAGAGAAATTCCTAACAAATACTTCAAAAGCCATGATACCTTTTAGACAAATTGTTAGGTAGGTAAGTGGGCACTTTACCCGACTGCAGCGAAACACAAAAGGGAAGTATTATGTATGTATGCCCGCTTAAATATTTTTTTAAATGATATGTCGTTAGATTCATCTTGATATTGCAAGTGTCACATGACCCAAATGAAAAAATGTTGTAAGAAAATTAAAATGGCTGACGTATCATGGTGAAAAAAGTCGCCGCTTGATTTCTTTTCCAACGCAAGGATTCACAATAATAATATATTCAACTATATTATCTGCATACGTTTAAAAGTAATTTGTAATAATAATTTAATAAATATATAACGACGAACAAAAGCCAACAATCGTGCTGCACCCTGCTGACTGACAAACGAGGCTCTGGCGTAAAAGTAGGTAGGGCATAGCGTATTTTGTAAGCTGCTTAACTGGGGAAGTACCTCCACCTCACAGAATACCGCAGCTAAATAACTATTCCCTTGAGCATTTTTGTGATCCTGCGAGTGTGTGAGGTCACCAGTAAGGAAGGAGTTGCTACGTTGGCACCGCGTAAGCGATATTTCATGTTACGAGCGTTTATACTCGTAAAGCTATGGTAATAACAACACATCAGGCGGGCCGTATGCTTGTGTGCCTCCCGACGTAGTATAAAAAAAAGTTTAACTGGCCATAATTAACTATAACTTTATATGAACAGTATTCATTAAAACAATTCATAACTATGTAGGTTTATGGCAAAGCTTGATGTTATGCTCATTGTATCTTTTTTTAGAACTGGACAAACGAGCATATGAATTACCTGATGGAAAGCAATCAGAACTACCTATAGAAATCTTAATATAGACTTAAGAATGCCTAAGTAGTTTACTTGCAGGCGAAAGGGGAGTAAGACCTGCTACTAATCCGCTTGAGGCATAAGGTCGCCCATAGAAATCAGCCAGCAACACCAGCAACAAGAGTCGCTAGATTAAATAAATAAATAAATATTTCTGGACAGCGCCATCTAGTCCCAAATTAAGCGCAATGCTTGTGTTATGGGTACTAGACAACTGATAAATGTACTTAAATAAACAATAAACGTTATACGTATGCAATATTCAGCGAAATTTATTGAGCTTATAAAATCGTCCGGTCGTTCTGTCTGTCCGTCCGGTCGTTCTGTCTGTCCGTCCGTTGCCATGAAACTCAAAATTTCGAAATTCTGACTTCCGATTCGTGTAGAGTGGCGCATGCTGCGCGTCCGATGTTTTATATATACTATTGTCTATGTCTCTGTATAGTGTAGATACAGTTAGAGACACATACTATAATACTGTGGTATTGATTCCTATTGGAACTTTATTACATGCTAAAACTACGACCCTAGTGACTTGTGGAATTTTGTTAAATTACGCATTCTTACGAACGGCCCAAAATATAGAGAGTGTTTTGTCCTAACGGGGTAGACAGAGGGCGAAACGGAAAACAGGGACGCTCACTTAGATTCTGTAGACTGGTCATAGCATAGACGAGCATCACGGCATAAAAATTGACAAAGCGCTTACCCAATACATGCATACAATAATAGCATGTGCAGTACGCAAAGAAAGGAAAATAACGTTAACACGCTGGAATGCATTTTATCTACAATTTTTAAATAATTGTTTTAGATTTTTCCGCTTATGGGTGGGGGGTGGGGAGGCTTTGGCGGCAAGCCTAAGCTGGGAAGCCCGGGCTTTTTTTACCATACTTTCTTATTGCCATATTTGAGACAGATAGAACGCATCTATAGGTTAAAATATCTTAAGGGTTCTTTTGGAAATTGTTGCATGATTTTGGAAATTTTATTTAATTACATAAAATCGCAGAGCATAAATGCGCCGTGTCTGTTTGTCTGTCTGATTCGACTGACGTGCGTCGCGGAAACTAATAGAGATGTATCCGCGCAAAGCCGGGACGGATCGCTAGTGACTAATATAATAAAACTGAAGAGTTTGCTTGAGCGAGCGTTCGATCATCAACGAATTTGAGAAAATATTTTTTACATATCATTCCCAATTATTGAATAAGGATAGAAAAGGAGGGTAAAACCGCGGGCACTACTATTATTAATAAAAATTTATACTTCCAAACTGCTATCTATATATGTATTTAAAAATTAATCTCAGATATGTATGTACGCGCATAGCTTTCGAACGGCTGCATGAAATTGGATAAAGCTTGTTTTGTTGTGTTCCCTATTATCAGGACAGGATCAGGATTTCTTATACAAACCTTTGTATAAGAAATCTCCCGAAATGAGGTGGGAACGGGAAGTTAAAGATCATCATATCTCACTGACTGACTGACCTGTCGGGTTGTTTGGCTACGGGATTTTCAATGCACGTAGCAAATTAGTAAATATTCGCTCGACCGACTGTATAAACTATTGAGAACATACTGTTACGAGTCGATGACTAATTAATAATATTACGAATAACAAACTAATAAAATATAACACTTAAAACCAATTAAAATAAAAACAAGAAAGCAAGTAAGTTGTTACTAAGAAACAAAGCACAACCTCACACCGCTTTCAGTGATCGATTTTTTTTAATACTACAACGGGTGGCAGACAAGCATACGGCCCGCCTGATGTGAAGCGGTTACCGTAGCCATATTAACGCTCGCAACATAATATATCGCTCGCGCGCCGCCACCCCCGCTGCCAACGCAGTATCTCCTTCCTTTCTGGTGACCTCACTCACTCGCAGGAACACAACAACCCTCAATGGAATTATTATATGGCTGCGGTATTCTGTAAGGTGGAGGTACATTCCCCTGTCAGGTAGCTTACAATTACGCTCCGTACCTCTGTTTTCGGCAGAGTTTCGGTTGTCAGTCAGCAAGGTACACCGCGTGCAGGTGAAGTTGGCTTTGGTTCAAATATGTTGATGAACCACTGACACCCCAACCACTTACACCCGCAATATTATTATGAAGAACAAACTAATAAGTTATAACACTTAAAACCAATTAACGGAAAGCAAGTAAATACTTACTAAGAAACAAAGCACAACCTCGTTCACACCGCTTTCCGTGATCGAAATTGACCCGGGAGTCGGTAGACTTTGTTCCTTCACCGCATGCTTATCACACAGATGCTTCGAGAAAATTAATTAACGTCCAATTAATGCTTAGATACCCGACATTGTGGAGATACCTATACTAACGAGCTGAAAATGATACCATTATCTTGTGTAAACGGGGGTCTGACTTGTGAAAATTAGAATGATTGTAACATAATCATCATCTATAATGTTTCTTTGACGTGGTTCATTATAAATTGACATACGATAAATTATTATTTTGACATTAAAAAAGGTACTGAAAAGAATTGGACAATTTAATTTTATTTAATTTTTAGGGTTCCGAACCTCAAAAGGAAAAACGGAACCCTTATAAGATCACTTTGTTGTCCGTCTGTCTGTCTGTCTGTCTGTCTGTCTGTCTGTCTGTCTGTCTGTCTGTCTGTCTGTCTGTCTGTCTGTCTGTCTGTCTGTCTGTCTGTCTGTCTGTCTGTCTGTCTGTCTGTCTGTCTGTCTGTCTGTCTGTCTGTCTGTCTGTCTGTCTGTCTGTCTGTCTGTCTGTCTGTCTGTCTGTCTGTCTGTCTGTCTGTCTGTCTGTCTGTCTGTCTGTCTGTCTGTCTGTCTGTCTGTCTGTCTGTCTGTCTGTCTGTCTGTCTGTCTGTCTGTCTGTCTGTCTGTCTGTCTGTCTGTCTGTCTGTCTGTCTGTCTGTCTGTCTGTCTGTCTGTCTGTCTGTCTGTCTGTCTGTCTGTCTGTCTGTCTGTCTGTCTGTCTGTCTGTCTGTCTGTCTGTCTGTCTGTCTGTCTGTCTGTCTGTCTGTCTGTCTGTCTGTCTGTCTGTCTGTCTGTCTGTCTGTCTGTCTGTCTGTCTGTCTGTCTGTCTGTCTGTCTGTCTGTCTGTCTGTCTGTCTGTCTGTCTGTCTGTCTGTCTGTCTGTCTGTCTGTCTGTCTGTCTGTCTGTCTGTCTGTCTGTCTGTCTGTCTGTCTGTCTGTCTGTCTGTCTGTCTGTCTGTCTGTCTGTCTGTCTGTCTGTCTGTCTGTCTGTCTGTCTGTCTGTCTGTCTGTCTGTCTGTCTGTCTGTCTGTCTGTCTGTCTGTCTGTCTGTCTGTCTGTCTGTCTGTCTGTCTGTCTGTCTGTCTGTCTGTCTGTCTGTCTGTCTGTCTGTCTGTCTGTCTGTCTGTCTGTCTGTCTGTCTGTCTGTCTGTCTGTCTGTCTGTCTGTCTGTCTGTCTGTCTGTCTGTCTGTCTGTCTGTCTGTCTGTCTGTCTGTCTGTCTGTCTGTCTGTCTGTCTGTCTGTCTGTCTGTCTGTCTGTCTGTCTGTCTGTCTGTCTGTCTGTCTGTCTGTCTGTCTGTCTGTCTGTCTGTCTGTCTGTCTGTCTGTCTGTCTGTCTGTCTGTCTGTCTGTCTGTCTGTCTGTCTGTCTGTCTGTCTGTCTGTCTGTCTGTCTGTCTGTCTGTCTGTCTGTCTGTCTGTCTGTCTGTCTGTCTGTCTGTCTGTCTGTCTGTCTGTCTGTCTGTCTGTCTGTCTGTCTGTCTGTCTGTCTGTCTGTCTGTCTGTCTGTCTGTCTGTCTGTCTGTCTGTCTGTCTGTCTGTCTGTCTGTCTGTCTGTCTGTCTGTCTGTCTGTCTGTCTGTCTGTCTGTCTGTCTGTCTGTCTGTCTGTCTGTCTGTCTGTCTGTCTGTCTGTCTGTCTGTCTGTCTGTCTGTCTGTCTGTCTGTCTGTCTGTCTGTCTGTCTGTCTGTCTGTCTGTCTGTCTGTCTGTCTGTCTGTCTGTCTGTCTGTCTGTCTGTCTGTCTGTCTGTCTGTCTGTCTGTCAAGAATTTCTATGTCGAGAATGCGTGGAGGTATCAAGCTGAAATTTGAACTGTATACTCAGGTCTACGGTCCCATGAAGTTAAAAAAAATCAAACTGCTAAGTTTACGTAGAAAAAAGTTACGGCCGTTTATTCAGCAAAAAACGCATATTTCGACACACTCAAGGGAATCAAAACCTATAGGGTACTTCCCGTTGACCTAGAACTATGAAATTTGGCAAGTAACATCGTTATAGACTACAAGTACAGGAATAAATCTCAAAACTATACATTTGTAAATAGATCTTAAAAAATAGGGGGTCTATATTTTTTATAGGGTGTCGAAATTTCAAATTGAAACTACTAGTTCAAATGGGGTATCAAATGAAAGGGCTTGATGTACACATTGAAAAATATATTTTATTTATTTTTTGCGACGCATTATTTCTTATTTATAATGAAAAATATCAAATTTAATAATGATACTACGTACCTACGGAACCCTCGGTGGGCGAGTCCGACTCGCACTTGTCCGGTTTTTATTCCTATTTTTGACATTGCTATTTTATTTAAATAAATATCCTTGGACGAATTACATACTGCCATCTAGTCCCAAACTAAGCAAAGCTTGTATTATGCGTACTAAATAACTGATATTATACTTAAATACATTTTTTATGTAAATACATACATGTATATGTAAATACATATAGAAAACACCCAGACCAAGACAAACAAACATGTTCATGCAGTCAAATATTTGTCTTATGCGAGGATCGAACCCGCGACCCCGGAGTCATTGTGGACATGGTTAGCCATTCGACCACGGGGTCGTCAAATTTGACATGATGCATATTGAATTGACACTTTATTTTAATATAATTTTGATAATATTTTGAAATGTTATATAATTAATTTCATACATCTAATAATGATAATGTTATGGATATTGAAATCTGAAATAAACAAAAATATTTAATATAATTTAATGTGAACATTTATAGTCTAGTCATGTGAGTAAGAACATTGTATTAAGAATACAAATAAGTAGAAATAATTAATTAAATTTGCTTCCACTGAAAATTAATTTACATATAAAGTCAACAAAAGAGATTGAGGATTGAGAAAACAATTGAAATGTTTTATAATTTATGTACATGAAACTTAGTAATTAATAATTATACACTCCAACGTAATTAATGACATTTTATACATAGCCGTACCATAGATAATGCGGCCCTAAAAATTGGCTACAAATCGCTTACTCAATACCTACAAACATGTAGTACGCATTAGAGGTGGGTGTTACAAGTTATAACAACAAAATTATTTTATTTAATGAAAAAAATAATTTGATAAGAAATCAGCAACACCATGGGGTCGCGGATCCGTTGCCAGCCATTATATTAAACGTATAGTAACACTTTATATTTGTACTAGCAAAGTACCCGTGCTCCGCTACGGGAACACTCCTGATTTGCGTCTATTTTTGTTTCGTATTGACCATTATCACAAACATACACCATTTAGGTTAAGACCAGCACCTTCGCACCAGGAGCCAAAATTGCAATGCTTCCAGGAGAACTTACTCCTGAGCAAACTACATACAACTGATCATGAGAGAAGCAGTCGTGTCTCAAGTCAACCCCAGCGACCTTTAGAGACTGCCCCTGAGCTTTGTTAATGGTCATAGCGAAACACCTTTATGGGAAATTGAAGTGAAATCTCTTAAATTGAACTGGGTGGTCTTATGGAATAATGGGAATGCGGGTTATCAAGAGAGATTCCTCAACAGCGCATCCTTTACTGTCCTCACTCAACAACTCATCGTTCCAGTTGTTTAATACGTGAACAATGGTGGCACGAACCTCCTGATGATACACCTCCATTCCATGCAAGTTGTAGGAGATGGAGCGGAACAGGCCAGCTCCATCACCTTCCAAAGCTATAATGGTATGGGGCATCATCACACCTTCCATAAATATAAATTTAGTGAATCTTGACTTCATTGTTTGAAAAATACGGAAATTCTTATATTAAGTAGGTAAAAACCTATTCTAAGTACCGACTTTATGGGAAAGTCGGTACTTAGAATAGGTTTTTAATTAGTTTTCGACACCAGATGTAGCTTCATTTGAAGGACGCAGTTTCTTTTACGCCCTACGCGCGCGATGGCTTCCCTCCGGGGGTAACTACTGGAATGAGGTGAGCGCGATACCGTCATGGATAACCCCATGGTTTGAAATAATCTCTCGTATATACCCTTTCCTTAATAACGAAACCATAGCGCGCTGTTCAAATGCTAGGTATAGCGCCATCTAGTGATAAGTTAATTCAAATATAAATATAACATTTTTTGACATTTCTTGGCTGGGCGCTGGTCAAAAGTTAATCAGTTACCCATAAACATCCCCTTTTTTTTTATAAACAACTATTCTACTAAGTCTCAAAATCGTAGGTGAATCGGTTTCCAAGAGGGTTTTTTTTCAACCCCCTATTTTAACCTCTTAGAAGTGAAATTTCGGAAAATCCCGTCTTATTGCGCGCTTACATTGTATAAGGAACACATATCCAAAGTTTCAGGTTTCTAGCTTCAGGGGTCTGGGCTGTGCGTTGATTAGTGAGTCAGTCAGTCATGTCAGTGAGGACAAAGCCTTTTACTATATAGCTTTTGCCTGCGGCTTCGCTCGCGTGAAGTTCGCGCTTTTTAGATTATCCAAGTCAAGTCTAACACGCAACGCAACCACCCTCATGTAGCACCTATAATTGTACTAAATACGGATGCAAGAACTTTCCAGATAACTACTACTACACCCGTCCCGTCCTCACCGCGCCGACCGCCCGCGATCGTATAAGCACTGATTTACGCCAAATACAAACTTAAAAACCTATTAGTATAACACTTCAGTCAACACACAAGTCTCATTCCATCAGCTTAAAAATGTTAAATCAATGTTTAAAAAAATTACATGATGATGGTCACGTTAGCCACGTTGAATTTTAAAATCGTTGTTGTTTTCGTAATCAGCGACCCGATAAAATATAAAAACAATAATATCCTTCATAATTTTCAGACTTTTTGACCCCATTTTACTCCTTTTTGTTGGGTTGAATTTCTAAAAATCCTGAAACACGTGTTCACTCATTTATCTATAGTCAAACTAATCTCGTTTCCCTACACAAACTTTGGACCTCCGTTTCACCCTTTTAGGGGAAAAATTTGAAAAATCCTTTTAAGTTATTTCGTGTCCACTGTGTTATATTTTCAAATCGATGCGATTTTCGTAATTGACGTCCCAGAAAACCATAGAATCAACACCCATATTGATATTATGACATTTCAACCCCATCGTACCCCCATAGGGGGATGATGATGATGAGGAGGGGGGGGCGATTTTATGTCACGTCCGCTATGTTGGATTATAAAATAGTTGTTGTTTTCGTAATCAGCGACCCGATAAACCATAAAAACAATACCCATGACGATTTTCAGACTTTTTCACTCCATTTTACCCATTTTACCTCTTTAGGGGTTGAATTTTGAAAAATCCTGGAACACGTGTTTTTTCATTTATCAATAGAAGTACTCGTGTAAAGTTTCGGATAAAATAGTCCAACTAATCTTGTTTCCCCATACAAACTTTGGACCCCCGTTTCACCCCCTTAGGGGATGAATTTTGAAAAATCCTTTCTTAGTGCACCCCTAGACGTCATAAGGAACCTACTTGCCAAATTTGGAATCTCTAGACCCAGCGGTTTGGGCTGTGCGTTGATTAGTCAGTCAGTCAGTCAGTGAGGACAAAGCCTTTTATTATTATAGATTAAACGTATAACACTGTTAAAGCATGCGACATGAACATGACGCTGTTATTTTTAATGTTCTGTTGATTTTACATTAATTACTGCCATCGACTATGAGTCGTACGTATTGGATAAAATAACAAATAATAAACTTTCCTTCATATATGATATGAAGGAAAGTTTATTATTTGTTATTTTATCCTGTTGTTCAAATTAAGTATTTTCGTTGTAAAGTTAGTAGACAACACAACGAAATTAACAGTTAATTTGAACGTATTTGAATAAATATCATGTTGTTAATTAACAGTTTCGTTAACATGTTATTTGTTTTTAGCATTAATTTTTAAACTCATTATAAATAAGTAACTCTAGTACGTATAGAAATGTAAAGAAAGTGAACACACAGGAAAGCATTATATCTACAACTTTTCATTAATTGTTTTCGATTAGCGCTAATATCTTGACGTGACAGTATGTAGCACGGGACCTGAGTAAATGTCGGGCAATTACCTTGCTTTCTGCTTGCAACAATGGAGGCAGGTAGAACGCATCTATAGGTAAAAACTTCTTGATCCATTCCCGTAGAGAAAACATAATTTATCTACCAACCGATTTACTTAGGCATCTCTTATATTACCTCAAAAGTATCATAAATGCTAATAACTTTGAATATATTGTATACTTATTTCATAATTTAATCACAGGCCTAAGTTCCCCCTTAACTAATAAAAATTCTGGGGTGTAAGTCGTTTATCAAAATCTTTATTATTTATTTATTTAAAATAATCCCGTTATAAAATACCTTTTATGAAATCTGTGCTATGAACACAACAAAATTATTGATATGTGAATGTTTTCATCTTCGCTTCAAATCTTTTGAAAGATGAAAGTGATTCGTGTGGAAGCTCGTGTACTGGAAAACTCATCAAAACACAAACATACACAAAGCAACTCATGAAATAACCAACACAACTCGGGAAAGCATCGTCTATGTATTTTGAATTCGACGATATCATAATATCGTCGGTATGAGCACGATTCAATTAACTACGTGTTACTCTTTTCGTTATCCCCGAACGAAGTTCATTCTCAAAGAGCTGTGTTCTTTCATACTATGTTATGAAGCTATTAAACTAATATTATTTTCTTATCTAAAGATACAAAAGTAATTGTGGTTTTACGACGAGAATTACACGTTATGTAGTAATGTTTTCGTACTTAGTGGAATCAAAATTTATATTTGCCATTTGAAAACTTAAATCATGCTGTTTGTGCATGCTATATAATGAAAGTCGTTAAGCCAAGTCAGTGGCCTTTGGGCGGCTTGAAACACTGGCCTCCGCCAACTCGCAGTTGAACAGCGTGGTGGAGTGTGCTCTTAACCCCTTCGGTTGAAGGGAGACCCGAATCCCAGCAGTAGGATGAATAAGGGTTGCCCACGGTGACGACGTCGGATGGCAGCAAGCATACGGCCTGTGTAGTCATTTTAACGCTCACAACATGAAATATCGCTCTCGCGCCGCCACCCCCGCTGCCAACGCATCATCTCCTTCCTATCTGATGGCTTCACTCACTTGCAGGAACACACACAGGCTGCGGTAATCTATGAGGTGCAACTACTTCCCCAGTCGGGCAGCTTAAAAAATATGCTATGCCCTACCTCTTTTTTCGTCAGAGCCTCGTTTGTCAGACAACATGTACACCCCACGTGCTGGTGAGGTTGGCTTTGGCTCTAACGGTATCGATGAACAACTTATACCCCAAATGAATGAATTAGCCCAGTTTCGTTTGCAACGATTTCATTTAAAGCCATTGGCCGTGATCCTGACCGACCGGCCTTCGAGTCCCATTGGACCAATATAATTACCTAAATTCATTGTATAAACACCATTATGACATACTTGTACAATATACTGAAAGCATTACGTCATGCATTACTGAGGATAAGACAGGTCTGAAGATATTTGGTAGGTGTTAATATTATGTATTTATTAAAAAATAATGTAAGTACCTAAGCTACGCCTCAATTCTAGGAAAATTAGTTTTATCCTAGAAACTCCGACAAAAACTCTAAGCAGATTTTTCGGTTTTAAAAATTGCCTCAATCTCAACAATCCCAGAATAATTTATAACATCTAATACTTTTAAGACCCTAGCTCCTCCCAAAACAAAACATCAATATCTATCTTCTCAATTCAATAGAAAGTTATTTGAAAGTTATGCTTTGTGTGGTAGACAGATAGGTATTCAATTTATTTTATAAGCGTGCCTGGGGGGCTAGCCAAATGGCAGTTTGCGAAGTAGAAAAGCTTAGCGATCGCTAATTTAAACTGTGGAGCTCATACTAAAATGTTCGAATTGACAAATGTCACGTGATCTATCTAACGTTCGTTATGCTACGAATTACACTTGGCTAGGGGGGCTGGTTAACTTAGATGAGTAATGAGTACATCTTCGAAAAAAAATCTTCTCATCTTTACTCGGCAAAACAAAGGCATTTAGAATAAGTATAAAAGAGGAGCTCGATGGCGTCGTTGCGCGTGTCAGTCTAAACGAACACGCAAGTTAAGCAACGTCGACCGTAGCTTGGCCATGGATGGGTTTATTTATCTCGAGTTCCTCCGTGATTCGGAGGGCACGTTAAGCCGCCGATCCCGGCCGCTGTCATTAGATGACAGTCGTTAAGCGAAGTCTTTAGGCGGCTTGAAAAGATTGGCTTCCGCCAACCCGCAGTTGAGCAGCGTGGTGTAGTATGCTCTATACCCCTTCAATTGAGGGTAGGGCCGTATCCCAGCAGTGGAATGAATAAAGGTTGATGACGACAATGACGATAGAAAATGTTCAGGGTCTGGTAGTCAAAATTAAATAATAATCTAAGAAGGGCGCATTCTGCTCACAATAAGAATTGATTAATCAATGGAATGAAATCAAGTATACAATTGTCAATCAGTTCATCAAATTGAATCTCGATTGGGGAACATAAAATTTTAGTATTGGTCACGAATCACGATCAGTGATTGATCAACCACAATCACACAACAGGCCTTGATTGTGATACTAACATTATGAGCGTAATGAATGGAAACGAGTAGATCTTCTTAAAAGTTTAGAGAAAAATACTTCAATTTAAGTTCTGAAAATTAACTAACCTAAATTCATTTTAAAATTGGGTTCTCGTACGATCCTTTCATTTCGACGGCATTTGGAAATTTTGTTCAGAAATCTCTCTAAAGAGTCTCTACCTTTTTCTGAGGCTTGAATCGAAGCGTAACATTGTGACCAAATGAAAGTCTCTAATTTAAATTAATATAATATCTTGTCTAACGACTATTAAATGGACAATTCTTTAAATAGAATTATTACACTATATTACTAATTACTGAATATTTACAAATAAAATATTTACAATTCTTTTATATAACATATGCCAAGACGATATCGCAAACGACTACCGATTTGGTTAAAATATTCTTTTGTCTTTTAATACAAGTATGCCAATTATCAATTGATTATTGATATTTATCAACATATATCGACGGTCCCTACATAAAACATCAAAAGTTCTAAGTTAGTTTATGACATTATTATTTAAATATGACATAGGAATCAGCCACTATTTTCAGAGCTCGTCAATGAACCTAGTCACAGTAATTCATGTGATGTCGATGTCGCATTTACGCCTTGTAAAGTAGAACTCTCTGACGTGGACTGAAGTATTGCTTCCTTCTATTGAGTACACCCAGTATTTTCATTATTATATGTACATTAACCCTGCTACAGCTAATAATAATAATAATGTATTGAGAGGCGTATCGACGAGACGAGGGCTCTCATTGGGCGATTGATTTGCTTCAGAAATGGCAAAAGAAGACCGTGTATTATACGATACGTCGAATCTGCCTTTACAGGCACTGATTTTAATATTTTAAGAGCACATGTGCCACAAACAGATGAAAAGATTGACATTCTGAAGCAAAAGGTAGGAGTATGGGCTAACCGTATCCGACGGTACAAAGAACGCGTGGACAGATTCTACCTGAACCGACTCTTTCAATCTGACCAAAAACGGGTCTACAGAAAATGGGAGGACACACAGCATGTACCGACGGCCCCTGACTTACCACCGCCAAATGAAATACAAAATCTGGTCAGTGTCCGTCGAGCATAATGAGGGTGACTATCCAGTCACCCTCATTATGCTCGATTGATACTGTCACACAGGCATATAACTTTATGCCAACAATGGGAGAAATATCTATTACCGCTTTAGACATATGGTTGTGCAATTCGTAAAACGTTGAATTGGAAATCTCCAGGTCCTGACGGATTGCACAACTTCTGGCTAAAATGGTTTACCAAATGTCATGCCTGTCTTGCGGATCAATTCCAGGACGCTCTCGAGCAGTGTGCCCTCCCAGAATTCATGACAACTGGAATGACCCATTTAATTTATAAGTCAGGTAGTACCACGGAACCCAAAAATTATAGACCGATAACTTGTCTACCAACAATGTACAAGTTACTGACATCTGTTCTGAGAAACTAAATCTCAGATTTTATTTATTCTAATAAAATAATATCTGCGACTCAGAACGGATGTCGACCTGGGTCCCGGGATACTAAAGAACTCCTCATAGTTGACATGGCTGTTTGCCAACAGGTACGCCGTAGCAGAAAGAACCTCGCAGTGGCATGGATTGATTATAAAAAGGCGTATGTATGACTCTGTGCCCTATGCATGGCTCAGGCGAGTTTTACAGTTGCATAAAATTAATGCAACTTTATGCAACTTCCTGAACATGTGCATGGATCGCTGGGCCACACGTCTTTGTTATCCAGGTGGCGGGCCTTCTGCTACTGGCGATCTTGTACAAATAAAGAGAGGTATTTTCCAGGGCGATAGTCTCAGTCCTCTATGGTTTTGCGTAGCTCTAAATCCCCTCAGTACATTACTGAGGGAGTTGGGGCTAGGCTATCAGCTCCGGAGAGGTGGTTCACGGATCACTGACCTTCTCTACATGGATGATCTAAAACTTTTTGCTCGCACTGAAACCCATCTGAGATCACTGCTAGATATCACACACAAGTTTAGTAGTGACATCAGAATGGATTTTGGTGTGGAAAAATGTGCAATCATGCGTGTAGAGAAGGGAACGGTGATAACATCAGATAATTTAAATTTGTCTGATGGGACAACCCTGCGCTCCCTCTCCGAGGGTGAAACATACAAATACTTGGGTAAGTCAGAGTGTCTAGGAATTAATGATAAGGACATAAAACACACAATTACTCAGCGGTTTTATGCGCGCCTGAGGAAAGTACTTAACAGTATTTTATCAGGCGCGAATACGACTCGTGCGTATAATGGGTGGGTTATACCCCTATTAACCTACACTTTTGGGATACTCAAGTGGACACAGACAGAGCTAGACGCCCTGGACGGAAAGGTACGGACGCTAATGACAGCGCATCGAATGCATCATCCTCGTTCATCTGTAATGAGATTGTATATCCCACGAAAGTTTGGCGGCCGTGGCATGTTAAATGCCAAGGACCTACACAATCGTGTCATATGTAATCTAAGAGATTATTTCATGCAGGTGGATGGGGAGATGCATCGAGAAGTTGTTATGAGCGATAAAGGCCTAACCCCTCTCTCAATGGCAACCAAGGATTGGCGAAAACCTGTAGTTATGAGCATTCAGGATCGCATTACGACATGGAAGGGCAAGGAATTGAATGGTCGATTTTACCGGGCTCTCACTGACCCGGATGTTGGCCATGCAGCTTCTGTACACTGGCTACGCTTCGGGGACCTCTTTGGGGAAACCGAAGGTTTTGTCTGTGCAATACAAGACGAGGTTATTAAGACGAACAACTATAGGAAATACATTCTGAAGGACGGTACGGTCGACATATGTCGGGCATGCCACCGTCCCGGAGAGTCACTCAGACATGTTATCTCCGGTTGTTCTATGCTTGCTAACTCTGAGTACTTGCACAGACACAACCAAGTAGCCAAGATAGTACACCAGCAGCTTGCCCTGAAATATGGTCTTGTCGAATCTGAAGTGCCATACTACAGGTACAATCCACAGCCAGTTCTTGAGAACAACCGTGCCAGACTCTACTGGGACCGATCTATTATTACAGACAGGACTATTCTGGCGAATAAACCTGATATTGTAATAGTAGATTGGTCGGCGCGACGTGCAATAATTGTTGACATCACTGTTCCACATGACGGTAATCTTGTTAAGGCCGAAAATGAAAAGTTGATGTAATTTTAATAATAACAATATAGATAAGTTGTGATAAAATGAATAAAGAGTAAATAATAATTTAAGCACTTTGATTATGTTATACACAATTACATGTATATATGGAAGTTTTAGTTTGTGTTTCCATAATCTACATGGGGACCGTCGATATATACCACGATATAATATGTTCACTGATATTTCTCAGCGAACCCTGATCAACGCACAGTTCAAACAAATAGACGGATCGAGTTGAAATTTAAGGTAGGGTCACAGTATAAATAATATAGTACGATACAGGTTACTAGCAAAGATGGAGTTGCTTTGCCAGCGGAGGCGGCGGCGGCGCGTACCAATATTTCATGTTGGGAGCGGTTACATGACTATGTTAACCGCTTCGCCGTAATATTAAAAAAAAAACAAAGTTAGTCAAAGTTACACCAATATACTCCTCTATCATTAATTATGTAAGGAACCTTGAAACGGTAACTTGGAACCGAAAAAGTAACGTAATCTGAGAGACTGTTTCTTTTTTAACTATTAGCGGTTAGAACCGCTCATTCTTTTGTAATGATATCGCTTGAGAAAAAAAACGGGATCATTCGAATGTTTTGAATATTTTATGAAAAAGAAATACAAACCGTTAACAGTAGATAACCCCCGCCAGAATAATATATGCTAAAGTTATAATATAAATACGAAGTCGCCGGCAACTTCGTCCACGTGACTTCTCATGTAAACTTTCCCTCATCTCTCTAGTTGGAGTAAACTACAGACTCAAAATTTCATTAAGATCGGTTACGTAGTTTGGGAGTTTATCCCTGACAAACATCGTAACGCGTATATCTTGTATGTATTGTTTTATGTGTATGAACATTAAGTACCTAAATACCTACCACCTACCTTTGTCTACAAATTATTTTTTCCTTTATGCTGAGGTTACCTGGAAGAAATTGCATTTAAGATTAGGCCGCCTATTGTACTCTCTCATATGTATTATGTATTTTATGATTGACAACTCTTGGTGCAATAAAGAGTTTTATTATTGTTATATCTCTTGGACTCAAGGGCTTAAACCCGGTCATTTAGTAGGCGTGCGCGGGGACGTGGACATAGTATAAATAGAGGTGAATCCAACGCGTAGAGGTCCCTTAGAGAAATTTCATGTAATGTTTTACACCCGTAGTGATCTGTTCCAGGATATATCAATGTAACGATATACCCATGAGGAGGTCTCGGCAGGCATTGCACCTATTATTATTATTAAATAAAATATAGTCAATCGATGAAATAACTTTAGAAATTCGGAGGAAAATACCGATATGCTATTACGTATTCTTGTTATAAGATCATCATTAAAAGGAGAGTTTTGCTGACTAATGAAGACGTTACTATTTGATTCAGATTCCTTAGATTTAATGAACATTTATTAGACGTCCTTTTACTCATTTATTAGTATTACAGAATTCCTTAAAGCTTCGTCAGTTTGAAATGGAAAGCGAGTTGTAAGTCCGGATTACATTAAACGACCTTTACAAGTAGATCTATATATTTTGTGTGTCTTTTTATATTTATTTCAGTAGCTGTGACCACGAATAGGTAAAATGTTAATAAAGTAAACGAGAAAATTAAATAAAAAAAAACCCATGACTTTCTAGCATAGTCAAGCCCTTTCATTTGATATCCATATTGAGGGAATTGTGAAAAAAAATATTTTATTCGCCATTTTATGGTGGCGGCCATTTTCGATTTGAAATTTATCATAGTGTTATTGAAGGGGTTGTGAAAAAATGTGTAAAAATGTGGCGGCGGCTATTTTGCATCAATTTTCATCAAACATAGCTAAGAACACTCCCGACTAATACACATTTCAAATTTTAAAAAAATCAAATCGGTTCATCCGTTCGGGAGCTACGAGGTGATGGAAGCACATACACACACCCATACACACTCTCTTCAAATTTATAACACACCGTCGTTTTTGCGTCGGGGGTTAATATAGTCCAAGGGATCACAGATCATAGTAAACTACATAATAATATTTTATGTTAACACGTTAGTAAATTTCATATTTTTGCAAGAAAAAAAGACGCCATTGCGCCGATTACGTATTCAGTAAGTAAATCTTTTTGGCACTTTAATATATTTGCTATCTGTTTCAGATAGCAAATATATTAAAGTGCCAAAAAGATACGGATAGCGATAGTCATAGATCTCTCAGGCGGCGGGAACCGTTTTCTGATGCAAATTAGTAATGGTATGCCATAACTATAGTATTTATAACATCACTGGTTTCGGTTAATAATTTTTGTTACGTTGTCTGGTATTTTTTGTTGTTATGTAATCTGAAACATACATACGTAAGGTATAGGTAAGGTACCTACTACTATTTTACTTACTTCGATTATTTATTACTATTAAAGTTATTTTTTTAATACCTATTTTGTATCGATGTTGTCTCGCTCTCTCTCTCTCTCTCTCTCTGTGTGTGTGTGTGTGTGTTTGTTTGTTTGTTTATGTGTACATATCTGTCAAAATCATAACCCTCTTTTTTGCTTCGCTGAAGTAGGGTAAAGAGTGTAAGACGTGTCTAAGTGCCCACATATAACTATAGCAGAAGAATTGAAATTCTTTTAATTGTATCAGTGACAACTCAGTTCAGTTTTACGTTTTATATATGAAAGAATGAATTATCTATACAATATATATAAATTATTCCCTATTTCCCTTGGTCACGACCATACTGGTGAACGGCCAGATCGATCTCGCTATTTCTTTTTATATTGTATTTGTTATTATCAGGGGAAGGTTCTTATTAAAGAAAAAAATAAGAAAGTTGTGCGGATAAATAGAAAATTTAAGAAAACTGAACGACCATATCAACTTTTCTAATGTAACTTAATGTCGTTTGATAGAACTGTCAGTCATTTGACAGATTGCGCGAAACCAATTTGAATTGAATATTCATTGTTAAGAAAACAGGAAAACGTCTGTTTGGTTCGCTACATACATTTTTACGTATCGCAAAAGTATTGGTTTTGACCGCCGTGCTCCCTTTGTTGAGGCTCCCTATGTAATAATGCGTAAACTTACGTATTAACTTGCACTGTACTGGTAAAATACCTTCGGTCAATAGATCAGTTGTGAAGAATTAGAGATGGGCAAAATTGTAGGCATTTACAATAAGTGCCCAGTCGCACCGATCACCATCGACATTGAATTCATCCTCACACATGGGAGCCTAAGTGGTCGCGTACTGTGCGGTTCCAGAGAAGTTTTCTCCCGAGTACTGTCAAGCTGTGGAATGAACTGCCTGTCGAGGTTTTCTCAGGAGACTACAGCATGGGTTTCTGTACAGCATCGCATATGCTTGTTTTTCAACTTTAGTAGTATAAAAAAAAGTAAGTACCTGTAAATTCCCAATAAATGCCTAATTTTGGACATAAATAGGGCAATTTATAAGTACTTATTGGGCATTTATCATAAATGCGCGGTATTTTGCGCATCTCTAGAAGCAATAAATTATAAGACAGATAAGTTTTGAGCTTTTCAGCAGTACGAATATGTAGGTATACCTACTATAAATTTAGATTTGCCTTAACGATGTAATGTATATTGTAGCTGTCTACGCTACTGTTTACGAAATAAAAAAAATATAACTTTCAATGAACCGATATAAATATTTCTTTACAAACTTTTACATTTTATTAATATAGGGTACCATGACGAGCGCCTCGGAGCACCGAGCTCTTTGTTCTTTTGTCATCTTTTATTCTCTTTAAAATCTTTTAAATTTACTTTCATTAAAACTTCTTTTAAATTTGGGGTCTAAGTGGTTAAACAATATCTTTGAAACAAAGCCAAACACACTTGCAAGTGGTGCACCCTGCTGACCGACAAACGAGTCTCTGGCGAAACGAGAGGTAGGGCATAGCGTATATTTGAATCTGTCCAACTGGGCAAGTACCTCCACCTCATAGAATACCACAGCCGACTAACAATTAATTTGTGGGTTGTTGTGTTCCCGCGATTGAGTAAGGTCACCAGAAAGACAGGAAGCAGTATAGGCTGGCAACGGATTGACGACCCCTATATAAAAAAAAACTCTGTTGTTATTCTATTTACTTTTAAATAATCAAGCATGGAACTATGTAAGCTATTAGCCAGTCCGTAGCGTTCGGCATAAACCCATCAGTACCGTAGATGAAGTAATTTGTAATTTATTATCAGGAAGCAATAAAGTTGGGATGCGAACAAACAAGTCAATATTTTGATCGACTCCCGGTTACGTCGCAGTTTAAAATAAAATAGTGCGTACATGTTTATTTATTATGTAAAGTAATAAAAATGTTAATGTGATGTTGCTGATAGTGACATTGTAGCAATAAATAGCAATACTAATCTTTATATATAAAATTCAAAGTCCTAACTGACTGACTGATATATCAACGCAGCCCAAACCGCTGGGTCTAGAGATTCCAAATATGGCACGTAGGTTCCTTCTAATGTCTAGAGGTGCACTAAGAAAGGATTTTTCAAAATTCATACCCTAAGGGGGTGAAACGGAGGTCCAAAAATTTGTATGGCGAAACGAGATTAGTTGGATTATTTTATCTTTACAGTAGTACTCGTGCTACTGTAGTTAAATGAGTAAACATGTGTTTCAGGATTTTTCAAAATTCAACCCCTAAGAGGGTAAAATGGGGTCAAAAAGTCTGAAAATCGTCATGGGTATTGTTTTTATGGTTTATCTGGTTGCAAATTATGAAAATAACAACGATTGTAAAATTTAACGTGGCTAACGTGACCATCATCCCCTATTAAAATATATATGTGTCGTTTTTTACGGTTTTTCAAACCATACTAATATTATAAATGCGACAGAGTGCCTGTCTGTTACCTCTTCACGCTTAAATCGCTGGACAGATTTAGATGAAATTTGGTTCAGAGATATCTTGAGTACTGGGAAAGGACATAAGATAGTTTTTGTCCCAGAAATTACCTGTTATTGTTATTTATTGTACCTGTAGTTTCGACTGTATGTATTTTTTAAATTGTACAGCAATTTTAATCATTCTTATTTGTATGAGAGACTTGACTCTTTAGGTGGTCCCATATTAATCAAATCAGGATCTGATGATGGGCTCCCTGGGAAATCGAGAGAAAGGGTTGAAATTAATATGCATGGACATGGATACAGTAATTGATGAGTTTTCTGATGTTATTAAATTACGTAATTTGCATTTGGAAGTCATCATGTGACACTACTGAGCTGATGAGGAACGGTTTAGAGTTAGGCAATAGTGTTGAGTTTTCTTAATTAAATTATTCATGTATTTTCGTCTAGAAGGCACCATGTCACTACTACTTACCCATTATTACAATAAATAAATAAATAAAATATTCACATTAAAAAAAAAAGAACTTAAAAAAATAAACCAATTGAAAAATCCTAACATCTTCGTGTTAGGATTTTTCAATTGGTTTATTTTTAGCCAAAAATAACTACTACTACCTGCCTCCTGAGATTTTTGAAGTCGGTGTAATTTTTTTAAAGTTTGATTTATCCTTTTTTATGCTGATGTAATAATACTTGTATTATCCTAATAGATTTTTAAATTTGTATTTAGCGTCAATCAGTGAGATCGCGGGCGGCGCGGCAGGAGCGGGACGGGTGTAGTAATTATCGGGAAAGTTCTTGCATCCGTGTTTAGTACAATTAAAGGTGCTACATGAAAATGATCGCGTGTATTCATCATCATGAAATTTTATACACATATTCTAAAAGGTATTAGGAAGGACATAGGATACTTTAAATTCAAAAGAAATAAACGCGGGCGAAGCCGCAGGTGAAAGCTAGTACTTAATAAATGCGTAAAAAAACCCTTTTTAGAGTTTTAGGACCATTATTGGGCAAAGGAACATAACCACTACGTTTTACCTGAATTGCACGAGTGTTATGTTTTCATTCCCGCTTTCTCCGTCTGCGTAAAAGTTTATTTTTTATACCTACTACGTCGAGTGACAAACAAGCATACGGCCCGCCTGATGTGAAGCGGATACCGTACCCATATTAACGCTCGCAACATGAAATTCTTTCAAAAATTTCGTTCCCTCTTCCTCCGTCTTCAAAATTTGCAAAACTTCAAAATCTCCTATAGTGTTTATTTATTATGTACCATTTCACACAAACACAAAGTAAAAGCTATTGCTATTTAACTATAAACAAACCCAATTAGGTACAATACATTCAACATAGCTCGTTATTGTATTCGTCTTCCAAATAATACGATATTTCTGGGAAACGTCTGGTAACCGTGTTTTAATATTAGAACTTTGCTGCTCAAATATACACAAACTGGAAATAAATTTAATCGACACCGAGCATCCCCAATAAGAGATTTATAATTTTGCGAACATTTCTCAGTTGTGGTGAAACTTTGAAAGCGGGATATACGTTTTCTTTTACATTTTTACTTTTAAAAAAATATTTACTTGCTGAGTGCAAGTTCGGTCATTTAGACATAATCGCAATAAAGATCGATAATTCAGCTCCTGTCCCAGTAACTTTATATTTTTAACTATGAATGACATGATTGAAACTCACGTGAGACATTATACTAAATTAATTAGATAAATTAAACGGGAGATGGAAGAGATAGAAGAATTGGATCCACCGGCTGCCACTACGTCATCGTCGAAGGCAGCGCTCCACCAATCAACGCACCAACCCCCCACCACCCTTTCCAATCGTGCGGCGCGCGCATTGGCGCGCAGTGTCCGGCGCGAGAGACAAAGGGTGGACGTGTCTGGACATTCGCCCTGAAGAAGGTCTCCTTTTGAGATCGAAACTAGTCGGCTTTCCCGACAAAAAGACGTGAGTGATCCGTTTAATTTATCTAATTAATGAATGATATGGTTTACGAATCCGAGCAAACAGCACATCAGGTTCTCTCGGTTGGGAGTATCATCTTTGAGATGCTCAATACCGTCAATGAAAATAACAACAGGGAATTAACGCGATCATGCATAAGGGTATTTACATATCTCTATTATTGCCTGACGTTTCGACCAGGTTGCACCGGCGGTGGTCACAGGTTGACTGTATCAGAAACGTCAGGCAATAATAAAAGTATGTAAATATCCTTATGCATGATCGCGTTTAGTCCCGCGTTTAGTCGCGTTGCATGATTTATGAAAGTAACAACGGGACCCGTTGTTATTTTCATAAATCATGCAACGCGACAGTAAAAGTAAAAGAAAAACTATATAAAGTCATTTAAAGCTTTTATCAGCTTGTTTTGACAGCCTACTTTCAGACATATTATCCTCGGCTAATAGAAATTATATTTAAAAGTCATGTTTAAAACTTAATTACTGAGTTAATTCCCAACTAAAGACTGCAGACACTTATAAATTTGAAAGCTTATTTACGCATAAGACATTTTACCTAAATTTCATCTTTAAATGATCATGATCGCGTTAATTCCCATAGTTATTTTCATAAATCATGCAATGCGAAATTTTTAAAGCTCTATAACGTCATTTAAAGCTTTTACCAGTTTGTACTATTTATTGGGAATGACGGCCTACTTGCAGGCATATTATTCTGGGCTAATAGAAATGATATTAAAAAGTAATATTTAAAACTTAATTACTAAGTTAGTTCCCAACTAAAGACTGCAGACACTTATAAATTTGAAAGCTTATTACTCATAAGATATTTTACCTAAATTTCATCTTTAAATTAAACTTGAATAACTAAAAAGGTAGACATAGAGTAAATTCGATGTAAATTATCTACTAGTTAAATGGATTTAGTCACGCACTCTTAATTAAGTACGTACTTAAGTATGTTCTTTCTTAAGTACGTACCAAGATAATTAGTTTCTGCTTATGTTAGAACTATACTCAAAGTTTCTGTGCGCGACAAACTTAGGAATGAGTAGGTATATCCTTATTAGGTCGCCATTAATGGACTTGAGTTGCCATTATAGCTCTAGCGATCAACAAGTTGAAATAGATGACACAATAACTCTCAGAAAGGTTTTGCATTGACTAACTAATTTTAAGCAGACAACAAAACATTTAAAATACTTATCTAAAATATTGTACTGGGTAAGTACACAACTTATCTAGAACTTTCATTTACTTTTTAATTAAGTTTCATTTACGCAGTTGATACCTAGTTATAAAGACGAGAGATGGAGCCCGTGACTTCGCGGACCGCGGACCGGATTCGCGGAGTACTTAGTTGGTTCGTTTATAGTAATGTGCCCAATCGTCTATTTTTGGTATTAGAGTATTTTTATATTTGGGGTATACTTAATTAGCTCACCACGATCTTTAGAGTCAAAGCGAACCTCATCTGCACATGGTATACCCTGTCGACCTGAAAGAGGCACTGGTAAAAATGAGGTAGGGTATTTGTAAACTGCGCGACTGGGGAAGTACGTCCACCTCACAGAATACTGCAGCCTAATAACAATTCGCTTGAGGGTTTTTACTTGTGAGTGAATGATGTCATCAGAAAGGAAGAAGTTGCTGTGTTAGTAATAGGGGAGGCGGCGCGCGAGCGATATTTCATGATGCGATCGTTTATATGGCTACGATAATCGCTTCACATCAGGCCGTATGCTTGTTTGCCACCTGACGTATTATAAAAAAAATATTCATTGAATCACGTTAAAGCCGCTTAACGCAGTTTCAGCCCTTAGCTGAAAATAAGATCGGATTCCGAAAATCAAATTTTGCTTAGAATTACTAACGACTATACCTACTGTAGATGTACGTCACTAACTTAGAACAAAATCCGATTTCAGAATAATAAAAAAACGTTCTTTAGCGCACGGGGCATTATTTACTTGTCTCTTTTGTCAATTGTTCATTCGAGTATAAAAAACTATGTTACTTTACCCATCTTTTTCTGGAGAGCTGGAGAGCATTCGCTTCACTGACTTGGACAGTGCAAACTACAGCCGTACAAATAAGTTTCCGTCTTCACACTTTCGTAACTTTCCAGAAATGATATGAATTTTAATAGAAAGCACCTACTTCCTAGTCAAAACTGGCTCGGAAACTGTATAACATTGTTCCGTCAATCGATTGGCATAAATTTAATTTGAACAATATAATTGAATTGCGGTTACGGTCCTGCGGATGCCTACCGAGAAGGAAAATATTGATTTGTTTTACAATGGTTTTCTTTTTGTTATTGAAAATCACGGCTTTTAGCGACCGATTAGATAGAAAAATTGTTTTGTTTAAATCTTTTTGTTGATGTCAACCAATTAAATAGAAATTTTGTTTTGTTTAAATCTTTTTGTTGACGTGACCTATCAGTTAGAAATTTTGTTTTGTTTAAATCTTTTTGTTGACGTGACCTATCAGTTAGAAATTTTGTTTTGTTTAAATCTTTTTGTTGATATCAGATAGGAATTTACTTTTTTTTTTAATCTTTTTGTGTGTATGCGTTTTCGTGTGTTCGTCGATGTTTTCAATCAAAATTTCGTTCACCACGTGCAAGTGAGAGTAATTTTGGTTCAAAGATGTTGATAAACCCCTTAGCAAGGCATCTCTACTTATTATATTATTACCATTTTAATTAATGTAATATTCGTTTCAACTTGATTCCGGCGCAGGGCTATTTGGATCCTGGATTTCTAATTAACGGTGAGATGAACAACCCAAAATCTTATATGTTTGTATCCATCACGAGAGCTCCCAATTAGTTAAAGTAAATAAACAGTGAGAACCCTTATTCGTCTTGCCCACAGCGCGGCATCCATTAGTGAGATGCGTAGTGAGCGATGCTCGACTTTTGGAAAGGAAAGTAAGCTACCTGAGGTTTAACTAGTCAAACCTATAGTCTAAGATCCGGGATTAGAAAAATATACCCTCATCTGTTAATTGGATGAAATAATGTTTTGTAGGCTGATTTCAATGTAATGAATTTATATAAACAACCTCTGCCACCATAAGTCTGCTACAATTAATGTACTACAGTACTGTCCACCTTAAAATGGTCTACAAAAAAGTCCGCGATGGTATATGTATAGGGATAACCCACAATAACCATTTTTTATCCTTTACTTTTTACGAGAAATAATGGCTTATTTACGATGCGATTTTAAGCAATACAGCATTAATCCTTATCCAATTAAGTAAACTTAAATACATTGTGCATTTGATATAGATCAATATGGCCCTTTACAGCATGTATTTTAAATGAATATTTTCGAAGATATTACAGATTTAAAATGTAGGGACATAACGGTTGTGGCGGTACCGACCGACGCCGCCGGCGGCGCGTGCCTATAATTGTCGACTGGATATGACAATGCGCAAAGACCTTCTGTAGCAAATTTAGTATCAGCATTGCACCCGTGCGAAGCCGGGGCGGGTCGCTAGTAATATATATATATTAGCAATCACAACGATATTTAATTTTCATCTTACATGGTGACAATATTGTAAGACGACAAAATATTAGTGGCTCGTCTGATGTCAAGTGGTAACCATAGTCAATAAAAGTTCATCAATTCTTTTCATACAATCATCCATCCCCAATCTTTAGGATTAATTATTATGCGATGCTAAAGTGGAAGTAGGCAGTCCATATAGCACGCAGAACAGGCCCTACCGCCGGAGCTGAAGCCGTTTACCATCGGAATTTTTGAATACGAAAATGAAACTATTGCTCAGATTGTTACTACCAACTAAGCTGAAGATATTTGTCAATAACTTTAACCAAAGACCAATTTTTGGAATCAAAAAATCGGCTTCAGCTTCGGCGGTAGCCCTACCGCCACCAGGGGCCCCCCTGGTGGCCGATGGGGCTCCTTAAGTTCTGGAATAGTGACCGTGGACCGGAAAATGCAGCGTAGAACGACTCCCTACTAGATCGACGATCTGTTAAAGATTACAAAGAACCGGTGGATGTGATCTGTACAAAACTGCGGCCCTACCGCCGAAGCTGAAGCGGATTACCATTGGATTTTTTGATCGCGAAAATAGATCTTAGGTTTAAGTTAATGACATACATCTTCAGCTTAGTCGGTAGAGCTCTATGGTTTCTACCAGCTAAACTAAACACGATTTTATTCGCCGCCAATTCACAGTTTCCTTTCAGGGACTCAAAGGTTGACTGGAAGAGATCCCTTATAGGGATAAGTCCGCCCTTGTACACTATGTCTTATCACTACAATCTCTGTTATGTAATATTTAATGCAATAAAGATTTTACAAACAAACAAACAAACAAACAATTATCGCCAATCTAAGCTTTTTTAACGGTTGATTTTGGCTATCAAAAAATCAGATGGTAATCGGCTTCAGCTTCGGCGGTAGGCCCCCAGCCCCCTTACCACCATCTATTATTGCGATTCAATAATTGAATAGATTGTTTGTTCATATCAATGAATAAGCGACTCTATACCATTTGAAATAGAGTCGATTATTCATTGGTTATCAAGCATTCTATTCAGTTATTGAATCGCAATAAGAGATGGTGGTAAGGGGGCTGATCATTGTGGAAGTCTATGGGAGAGGCAGTTCAGCAGTGGCGTCCATTGATTGAAATGATGATGATGCTGATGCCCAGAGCATTCTTGCACTTGCATATAAACCTGTAGCGAAAGCTGTGCATAAGCAGCAGAAGCCGGGTTTTGAGGTGTAAGTGGTTCATCAACATCTTTGAACCAAAACCAACCCCACCTGCACGTGGTGTACCCTGCTGACTGATAAACGAGGCTCTGGCGAAAAGCTTTTAAGCTGCCCGACTGGGGAAGTACCTCCACCTCATAGAATACCGCAGCCAAAAAGCAATTCCCTTGAGGGTTGTTGTGTTCCTGTAAGTGAGGTTACCAGAAAGAAAGAAAGGAAGGAGTATAGGCTAGCAACGGATCGGCGACTTTTTGGTGTTGCTGAGCTCCATGGACGGTGGTGACTTTCCACTTAAGGTGATTCGTTTGCCCATATCTCATAAAAAAAAGGTCCAGGAAAATTTATTTATATTTATTTAGAAGCGAGTGACAGCGGCTGTAGTAGACTAGTTGGATGGAGCAAAGCATTGACACACTAAATAGCAATTTTACCACCCCTAGCGTTAATTAACCACAACTATCATACGTATCGAGGGTGAACGTCACTCACACGCAGTATTTAATTGCTTAATCGTCTGCATCAGACGACGAGACACATTCATGAGACTTTAAGTGTCTACTCACGTCACTCACTATTTGACGAGCTCGGTGGCGTAGCCGTCAATGATGCGGCTTCGACACCAACACTCATGGGTTCGATTCCCACACAGGACAAACATTGTGTGCATGAACATGTCATGTTTGTCTTGGTCTGGGTGTTTTCTATGTATCATAAGTATGTATTTACAAAAAAAAAAATGTATTTACGTATGTTTATCAGTTGTCTAGTACCCATAACACAAGCTTCGCTTACTTTGGGGCTAGATGGCGCTGTGTAATTTGTCTGACAATATGTATGTATGTACTATACCAAAGATACGCGACCGAAGTTCGGCGTCATTACATAAAGGATAATACTTTTATACTTATAAATAAAGCAACTCGTGCGAAATTATTCCATAATCATTCCAAAATATTCAAAAATGCACAACGTTAATGTTCAAGTTTTCACTTCTGCCGGCACTCCCGGAGTGCAACCCGTTTTTTTTTTGTAAAATAAACACGGATTTCTGATTTTTTTTCCTTTATTAGTACTACATTACATTGCTTCTTGCCTAATTTCATAATTCTAGGTAAACTAACAATTCAAGGGCAATTGTTATTTGGCTCAACAATTCCCTTGAGGGTTGTTGTGTTCCTGCGAGTGAGTGAGGTCACTAGAAAAGAGTTGCTCCGTTGGCAGCGGAGGTAGCAGCGAGCCAGCGATGTTCCGTGTTGCGAGCACACAGATTCGAGCAATAATTTACCTGCGGGAACCGATCCACATCAGGCGGGTCGTATGTCTGGCACCCGACGTGGTATAAGAAAAAACAAACAACGAGCCCTAGATTTCCTTAAGGGATATCTTATAAAAATTCATTGAGTCCTATCCTATGGAAGCCAAAAAATATTCTTAAATCATTAAATATCCCCGTAGGATTTAACTACACAACGAGGAAAATATTTTTGTAAAGAGCATTGCTGTCAAGGTAACTTCTGATAAAATCGGCAGATAATGAAATGATTGAACTTTGAGCGATAAGGCATAATCTCTGTGTTTTATTATACATTTTTATCCAACCACCCAACCTGTATCGGTAGGCTTAAAAGCTGTCATACATTAACCAACATGCTAGCCGTGTTGGTCATGTTGTCGAACAATTCGACGACCACGATGGCCGAATGGCTAGCAATGTTCACTTTGACTCCGGGCCCCGGAGTCAAAGTGAACATTGAACATCCGCGACCCCGGAGTCCCCGCACAAGACAAATATTTCTGTGCTTGAACTTGTCTGTTTGTCTTGGTCTGGGTGTTTTAAATGTATTATATGTATGTATTTACAAAAAAAAAGTATTTATTTAAGTATAATATCAGTTATCTAGTACCCATAGTACAATCTTTGTTTAGTTTGGGACTAGATAGCCGTGTGTTTTTTATCCAGAAATATATAAATATTTATATCGCCTAATTTAGCTGTGTATGGGCATGTCAATTAAAATATCTGCCAACATGTTGACAACACATCCATACACAGAATTGTGTAGCTCGTGAGTGAGTAGTTCAATTGTACCAGTTCACCATACAAGCCGGTTCTTGTCACTCACTCTTTCTTGTCCCATATAGTTCACTGCGTCATTTAGTTCAATCGAGTGACAAAGAGTAAAAAGAATGGAAATAAATAAAGCGTACGAGCTAGAATGAGAGAGATACGATGTAATGCCAAAATTGCTAGCGATAGAGAGCGAAAAGGACGGAAGATTCTAAAATTGTTCGAGAAAAAACGAGACAGATAGTTTCGTGCGTGGTTGACTGATCGAATTAGAACTCTAAGGCTAAGGACATAAGCTATAGAACCATAAGCTGTTAGCGAAAATATGCTATAGTAGTAGTACAGGGCTCAATTTTTATATTAGTTATTATTTTAACCACTAAATAATTTCTTTTTACTCAAGCTTGACAGTCCTAAGCCTGTGAAAAGTATGAAGGAAAATCAATATTTGTAAGGGAATTTATAAAATATTTAATTAGTTATACTTATTTAATACAAAAATACAATGTCATCAAAATGATGCAATAGAACTGAGAAGAATGTAGAAGGAATCAGTCAATAGATGGGGTGTAAGTGGTTCATCAACATCTTTGAACCAAAGCCAACTTCACCTGCACGCGGTGCACCCTGCTGACTGACAAACGAAGCTCTGGCGAAAAGAGAGGTAGGGAGCGTAATTGTAAGCTACCCGACTGGTGAATGTACCTCCACCTCACAGAATACCGCAGCCAAATAACAGTTCCCTTGAGGGCTGTTGTGTTCCTGCGAGTGAGTGAGGTCACCAGAAAGGAAGGAGATGCTGCGGTGGCAGCGGGGGAGGCGGCGCGCGAGCGATATTTTATGTTGCGAGCGTTAATATGGCTACGGTAACCGCTTTACATCAGGCGGGCCGTATGCTTGTCTGCCACCCGACGTAGTATAAAAAAAAAAAAAAAAAGAACTACTGAGTCGATTGAATCAAAGATACATTGAACTAAACTGAACTAGTGAGTCAAAAGAACTACAGAAGTAATTGAACTAAATGAACTAGATGAGTGATATAGTTCATTTGCGTCAAAAGAACTACATCTCTCTTTTCAGTTCAGTGAACTGTTTTGCACAAGTCTAATATATATTGTTAGGCAACGTGACCGACACGGGTAACATGTTGACTAATGTACTTATAGCAGCTTTAAGGCTCAATTTATACCGCCGCGGAATGGAATGGAAGTGACTTCTCGCAACGAAATTGTACATGCATATTGAACTTTATGTCAATTGTATAACATATAAACTTAAATACGATCAGATTCCCCGGAAGATCGGCGACCTTTTTTTAGCTCGTATTTAAGTTTATAAGTTATACAATTGATATAAAGTTAAGCTATGAACATATTCGTTCCATTACATTCCGCGGGGGGTGTAAATTGAGCCTTATAAATAAAGCGTTATGTCTTACGGGTAAGCTTATATAATCAAATTAAGTAAGGAGACTTAACTACCTACGTAAACAAATTAAGTAAGCAACCTGAGAGTTACTACTAAACTTACGAAGTTACTTAATAGGTTGATGACGCCACACTGTGACTCACACAGTAGAAATATAAGATGCAAAAATTCGTCAGCAACACAAACCTTCCTGGTAGCTCAGTTGGAAGAGCACTCGACCGGTCATCGAGAGGTCATGTGTTCAAATCCCACCTAGGGGGGCAGATAAATTTTTCCATTTTTCAAAATATTTATAACTTACGAAGTTTTTAATAGAAGAAACGTCAACTTAATAGTACCACACCCCGGCCACTCCATACAAATGACGTGCCGGTTACTACTATATAAACAACTAGCTGTTACCCGCGGCTTCGCCCGCTTGGTACAGGGGAGTTTCCATTGATTTGTGTATATTTTTTTCTTGCTTGCTGCTGTATTAAGTGAGGTGGAGGTACTTTCCCAGTCGGCCAGTTTACAAATACGCTGTACCCTACCACTCTTTCGCCGATTTCGCTACACGGCAGGGTGCACCACGTGCAGCTGAGCCTGGCTTTGGCTTTAAAAAACATTTTTCTTGGTTGTTTAAAAAAATTTCATGTTATCAATTAGGTTCCATTCCATTCGATGTGAAAGAAGGATAAATGATTATAAACATATTTTTTCCCGTGGGAATAAAATGTTTTGCCTGGATAAATAGTAGCCTGTCTCTCCAGGCCGGAAACTATCCCCTGTTAAAAAGGGTTAGAAGCTTTAGGACTACTTCTCGATAAATCATGTCAGTACTTAGATTCCTTTCGACGTGATAGAAGGACAAATGATTACAAAGTTTATTTTTTCCCATAGGATTAAAATGTTTTTTCGGGATAAAAAGTAGCTTATGTCACTCTCCAGACCGTAAACTATCCCCCTTAAAAAGGTCATGTCGGTACTTAGGTTACTTTCGACGTAAAAGAAGGACAAATGATTACAAAGTTTTTTTCCCCATGGGATTAAGATGTTTTTCCAAGATAAAGATTAACCTGTGTCACTCTCCAGGCCTTGACCTATCTCCAAAAAAAATATCATGTCAATTCGTTTGTTACTTTCGACGTGAAAGAAGGACAAACAAACACACTTTCACATTTATAATATTAGTATGGATGGCGTCTGTGCAAAGCGTGAATGAGCGTGTGTGCGTGTGGCTTAAAACATCAACAAATTTATATCTATTAGGGTAGCGTCACTTATTCTATGGCCTGTACTTAATAAAGCGAAAAGATAGTTATAACAATTAGGATACAGAGGCAATATTTTTTAGACAATAAACCAATAAAATCCTCATAAGGTGACTAAACTGCTCAGTATCAAAACAAGAGTCGTGGACACGTTCACATGACAGTGTTGTGTTTGGATTGACTGCATGGCAGGAGAAGCGAATAATGAGTAGACAAGGACGAGACCCGCATATGAAAATCTAAAATATATTTTGTTTTTAGGGTTCCATGTACATGAGACACAAACAACAAAACCCGTTGTGAAAGTTTAAACGCCTTCGTTTATGAGTATATTATTCTGTGGTTTAGTTGTAGAAGTCTTGAGTTCGCCTGTAATTATAATAATTATTCTCCGAAAAAACTACACAAACAAAAGTGATTACCTGATTAGTGGTAATCACTCACGTATCCGTCCGTCTAATTTCTCTAATTTAATATGCAATTTATTTTGAAATTATTCCACAATTACTATAAAAATACAAATATGTAGCTCAAATAGAGTATCACTACCATTTGCTTACCGAACGATTTATACAGATTTTGAATTTCAATTACAATCGTGATTTAATACACAATATTTTGTACTTAGATGAATTGAGTCCATAAAAGTACAAATCCCGTAAAAAGTCGCAGCGTTATATAAATTTATTTTTCATGCATTAAAATGGCGTCAATTCCATATTAGCTTATTTGAAATATCGCGAAATAGGATACTGCATACACATGAGTGAATATGTCTGCTACTTTGAAAGAACCTTCCAATGAATGTAAAAAGGATTTTCTTGCATTCAGAAAGAAAGTAAACCGTGTTCTTTGGAAAAGCATTAGGTTATATTCCAATGAGCACCAAAAATTTTTACGGCACGTTGTTTTTATTAGACTCCATGTTTGCACGTTACGTGCAACACGTGTATGCTTTGAAGGCCACCTATCATGATAACTTCATCAATCAGCGACTTATTCGGGGCCTATACAAAACCCTATAGAATATTTTATTATGTATAGTTACTACTATAATATTCTATTAAGTGTAGAATCGTTTCTTGTTACGTGATCCGGGTTTAGAGATTCAAAACCACAATCACGTTCGAGGACTCTTCCGAAAACATACACTAGATCAGAGGTTTCCAAACTCTTAAGTCCGAGAAACCGAAAACCGATTTATGTTATAGAACCCCACATAAAATAAATGCAGATATACTCGTATACACGGTCAAAGTGAAGGTACTATGGAAACAACAATTCGAATTTGATTCGATTTCGATTTCGGTTTCGGTTTCTGTGTCTGTTTCGGTTTCGTTTTCGGTTTCGGTTTCGATTTCGATTTGAGTTTGAATTTAAAGAAACTAGAAATTAAAATATTCGCAGTGCTTCTCGATCGCTTAATTCGTTGGTATGCGTTAGTTCGTTTTGAAATATCCAAACTGACGCTTTGTTTCTGGATCGTATTGATAAATCCAGGATCCATCACCTGTCACTATATTGTAAACGTGCCGAGACGAGTCTGCTTCGAATTTATTAATGATGTCACGACACTATTCCACACGGATCTGCTTCTGAGCTTCCCAGCTACCCAGCGCGAAATTATCCTTCTTACGCAAAGATGCACATATAGAATTGTGTGAACGCTTCCCGAACAAGTATGAATTGTATACTGAAGTTCTTCGTATGTAATTCGCTGGTTTACTTTAATTTATTTTTTAACAGTTAGCATATTTTCTTCGGTAACAGCCGTCGAATTACCATTAGACTAAACAAATTAGATTAAACACCATTAGATTAAACAAATATGTAGCCGTCGAAATATGTCATTAGATTTTATTGTGTTTATAATTTTTACAGTTATATTCTAAAATGTATATTAAACTAAAACTAATCTAAAAGCCTATCTAATTTATCTATAAAACAATTAATGTCATTAGATTAAACTTATGATAAGAATGTATTTACAAAAAAAAACTGTATTTAAGTACATTTATCAGTTGTCTAATATCCACTGTACAAAGAATATAAGTATCTGGTGGGTGAGGGGAGAGAAGGAAAAAACCCATAGGGAAATAAATAGAGGTTTTTCTGTGCAGCCCTGACAGCCCAGGTAGTCATGCTCACTAAAGTGTTCAAACTGGTAATGGTGTCGTGTGGCGGGTCGCCGCATTCCCACTAAAATGTTTGAATGCGGTGATGGCTGCCCGATGCATCAACTCGTGAACGGGTGCTGCCAGAGGGGACTGGTCTGCCCTGGCTGTCATGGTTGCAAGGTAAACAATAGGAGGATTTAGGTTAAGTAGTAATAGACAATAATATAATTATTAGCATAATAGCGACATGCAATTTATAAATTGTAAGAATATTGTAACATAAAAATAGAACATTGTTAATAAAAGGTACGGACCCCGGGTCTGTAGATTGTAATTATCATCAATAAAAAATAATAATAAAAATAGCCACTGCAAGCTTAGCGCTTAATTTGGGACTAGATGGGGCTGTGTAAATTGTCCAGAAATATTTTATTATTACATAATTATTTATTATATTAATAGTTTATTATGCCAACTGTAGACGGTCCGTTCAGAAGGATAAATTAATTTATTAGTTCCGTTCTGTAATAAAATCCATAAATGCTATATGAAGTCAATCAAATGACTCATCTGGTTTTATGCCATATTTGAAATCATAAAAAATCACAGAAAATCCATTCTTCAATGAGATAATTCAACTTTAAATAAAATGGAAGACGATTTAAAATTATGTACGATGGTTTTTTACTTATCATATTTATAATTGATCAATTATATTACATGATCAGTAATAATAATTAATAATTGAAAAATAATTATAATCGGTCAGGGCTTCATACAAAAAAAATGTACAACTTTCTGAGTGCCCTAGATAAGTACCAAGGCCTCAGAAAGTTGTTAAGGTAGAGTTTAACTTATGTAAGTATGTTATAAAAGTCAATGTCCCTTTTTCTGTCTTTGCTTTAGTGGATTTGGTCTTGTGAATTACTTATCCGCTAGTTCGAAATAAATTACACAGTAAAGTTCACTGTAGTCCCGGGGGTAAATCTTGTTAGGGCTGCCTTAGAACTCACATAGAAGAAATTAGTAGGACTCGGAAGCTTTGAAATTTGATTTCCCCGATCGGTAATATGAGAGACAGCAATACGACAAATAAAGAGATGTCAGTAATGTCAAACTCTACAGCAATACACCACGGTATTTTTATTTTAAATGAGAAGCTAAAAATATGAGTTCTTATACTACGTAAGGTGACAAACAAGCATACTGTCCGCCTGATGTGAACTGAGGCTACTGCAGCTATACAAACGCTCGCAACATGAAATAGGTATCGCTGGCGCGCTGTCACTCCCACTGCCAACGCAGCAACTCCTTTCTTCCTGGTGACCTCACTCAATCACAGAAATACAACAATTCTCAAGGGAATTTGTTATTAGCCTGAGGTATGCTGTGACATGGAGGTACTATGCCAGCCGCACAGCTTATGAATATGCAGTGCCCTACCTCTCTTTTGTCCGAACCTCATTTGTCAGTCCGCAAGTGTCTTCACTAGATTACGAGTATCTTCTAAACTATACCAGATATTGAAAAACTGATTATTGACCTTGATAGTTGTGTATGAGTTCTATCAAATGGTACCAATGTTAGTTTATAAATTGACCTAGATCTAAACGAAAAGTCGATGTTTCCACATCGAATATATATAATAGGTAGGGGAAAAAGTCTTTTCGCATTATAGTATGTATGAACTTGTAATAAAATCTCTTTGGTTATACCATTTGTATCTAGCAGGTTTTGATATCTATAAAAAGTTTAAATTTTAAAAAAGATAATTCCAAATTCAAATTAGGTAAATGTGTGATTTTCATTTGTTTTTTTTACTGTCAAGATGAGTGAATCTAATGAAGAAATTCGATACATTTTAACATTTTACTACAAAAAAGGTAAAAATTCAACGCAAGCTGCGAAAAAAATTTGTGATTATTATGGACCTAGTGCAGTGTCTGTGAGAGTAGCACAAATTTGGTTTAAGCGTTTTCAATCCGGAAATTTTGATGTCAAAGATGCACGTCGCTCTGCTCGCCCTGTTACGGATAAAATGGATGCCATTTCTGAAAAAGTGGAGCAAGATCGGCATATCAGTAGTTACGACGTAGCTGAAGAACTAGGAATTGACCACATAACAGTTTTGGCGCATAAAAAGGTCGTGGTCAAAGACCGGCCAGCCTTCAGAGACTCTGGCGAAACCCGGGTTAACCCGCAACAAGGTGATGCTGTGTGTATGGTGGGATTGGAAGGGAAGATATTCATTATGAGCTGTTACCGCCAGGCAGGACTATCGATTCTGAACTCTACTGTGAACAACTGATGAGATTAAAGCAAAAAGTTGAGAGAAAGCGGCCGGAATTAATTAATAGAAGGGGTGTGATTTTTCATCATGATAACGCTAAACCTCACACATCTTTAGCCACTCAGCAAAAATTAAGAGAATTTGACTGGGAGGTGTTAATGCATCCGCCGTATAGTCCTGACCTTGCACCTTCGGATTTCCACCTGTTTCTGTCTCTTAAGAATTCTTTAGGCAATGTCAGGTTAACATCACGAGAAGACTGCCAAAACCACTTGTCGCGGTTTTTTGAACAGAAGTCCCAAAATTTCTATAGTAATGGGATCATGTCTCTACCTACAAGATGACAAAGTTATCGAACATAATGGCACCTACATACTTTAGTTAAATGTAAATAAACTTTATTAAAAAATGTTTTGAATTTTCATATAAAATACGAAAAGACTTTTTCCCCAACCTAATATATATATACACATGCATATATTATATATTTATTGAAATCTGTACTTCTTAACTTTTATTCATCATCATCATCAGGTCCATTTTTTGTCTCCCTCCACTAATTGATATTTGATAATGTATTTCCCTTAGTCGCCTTGTACGACATCCACGGGAAGAAACGGAGTGATTCTATTCTAGTCTGCCGGAAACCACACGGCTGAACTTTTATTGCTTATGTTTAACAATTAATGTGTATGCCTTCCAAAAAAATATTATATTGAAATTATACATAAAATAATAATACGCACGACGGGCAGCTAGTATATATATATATATAAATACTAGCTGCCCGTCCCGGCTTCGCACGGGTAGAAAGTGGTGTTTTGTTTCATTTTTACCCGCGACGGAACGGAGACGGTATATGCGTTTGGGGTGCTAGGATGTTTGTGCAAATCAATGTTGCCAATTATCTCCAAAACTACGAGTCCGATTTTGATGCGGTTTTCAGTGATGGGTTCGGGTTTGATTGATGCATGTTCTTAGATAGATGTTACGGTGACAACTCACCAGGGGGCGCTGCAGTAAATATTTGTTTGTGAAACCAATGTTGCCATTTATCTCCAAAAGTACTAGTCCGATTTTGATGCGGATTTCAGTGATGGGTTCGAGTTTGATTTGAGCATGTTCTTAGATAGGTGTTACAGTGACAGCTCACCAGAGGGCGCTGCAGTAAACATTTGTTTGTGAAACCAATGTTGCCATTTATCTCCAAAACTACTAGTCCGCTTTTGATGCGGATTTCAGTAATGGGTTCAGGTTTGATTGGAGCATGTTCTTAGATAGGTGTTACAGTGACAACTCACCAGAGGGCGCTGCACTATACATTTGTTTGTGCAAAACCAAAACTACTAGTCTGATTCGGATACGGTTTTCAATTGTAATACCTATGCTTGCTCACTAAAAAGTTTGAAATAAAAACAAAATTTAAATTAAAAAAAAAACCCACGACAGTTAAAACGTAGTTCAAAAAGGATAAAATAATTTTGAAACCCCCGACTTAAAGAATTTATGCTTTGAACTTTTAGAGAAAATCCGTCGGGGGCTGCTTTCAACATAAATATAAATAAGTATACAAGTTACTATAAAACTGCCAAACTAGTTCATTTAATGGCAGCCCCAACGGATTTTCTTGGGTTTTTTTATCAAGTTCATAGCATAAATTCTTTAAGTCGGGGGTTTCAAAATTATTTTATCCTTTTTGAACTACGTTTTAACCGTCGTGGGTTTTTTCAAAATTTTTAATTTTGTTTTTATTACGTCTTTTCTCTCCATAATAACCTTTCTTAATACCTTAACGAAAACACTAAAGGCTTCGCTCGCGTGAAATTCGGGCATTTTAGATTGGATTATCTAAAATGCCCGCCAAGTCTATCACGCAACGCAACCACCTTTATGTAGTACCAAACCCCGGCCACTCCATACAAAAATGGCGCTTTTGCATGTAGTAACCAAATGACGTCTGTACACGTGCCTATGTTTGAGTGACGTTCTCTAGGGCTGACATTATACAATTATTAGTCGGACATGTAAGGGGGTGTAAGTGGTTCATCAACATCTTTGAACCAAAGTCAATCTTACCTGCACGGGGTACACCCTGCTGACTGACAGACGAGGCTCTGACGAAAAGAGAGGTAGGACATAGCGTATTTTTTAAGCAGCCCGACTGACGAAGTACCACCACCTCGCAGAATACCGCAGTCAAATAACAATTTCCTTGAGGGTTGTTGTGTTTCTGCGAGTGAGGTCACCAGAGAGGATGGAGTTGCTGCGTTGGCAGCGGGGATGGCAGCGCGCGAGCGATATTTAATGTTGCGAGCGTTAATATGGTTACGGTAACCGCTTCACATCAGGTGGGCGTAGTGAAGAAAAAAAAAACGTGTGACACTCGGGGACTGCCGCGGTAAAGCTATTGCATAGCATTTTTTATCAACTAATGCTCGTTTGCTCGTTCATCCATCCATCCATCCATCAATATCCATTCATCTATCCATCCATCCATCCATCCATCCATCCATCCATCCATCCATCCATCCACCCATCCATCCATCCATCCATCCATCCACCCATCCATCCATCCATCCATCAATGCATCCACCCATTATCCATCCATCCATCCACCCACCCACCCACCCATCCATCCATCCACCCACCCATCCATCCATCCATCCATCCACCCATCCACCCATTCATCCATCCATCCAAATCCATCCATCCATCCACCCATCCACTCATCCATCCATCCATCAATCCGTCCGTCCGTCCGTCCGTCCATCCATCCATCCATCCATCCATCCACCCATCCATCCATCCATCCACCCATCCATCCATCCATCCATCCATGCACCCACCCATTATCCATCCATCCATCCAAATCAGTTCCATAGGGGAGGTGAGGTCGACTAGTGAGAGCGGCAGAGAGTGTCCATACTGTACGTTAGTACTATTACTTATACTGTGGTACTACACAGACACCAAATACAAATTTAACAACCTATTAGGATAAAACAAATCTTATTCCATTAGCTTAAAAAGGATAAATCATGCTTTAAAAAAATTACACCGACTTCAAACGTCTCAGGAAGTGGGTAGTAGTTATTTTTGGCTTTTTCCTGTCAGTATTTTTCAGTTGGTCTATTATTTTTAAGTTTATTTCATTTTTAGTGAATATATTTTTTATTTACTTATTATAATAATGGGTAATAACTTTATTAAGAAAACTCAACGCTATTGCCTAACTCCTAGCCGTTCCTCAGCCGATGAACTCGCCAAGAGTGCGGCCCTGAAGTCGAAGAAGAGGCCCGACTACGACCGCTGCCCTGTCTCATTCGTCAAGGGTATGATCCGTAAGGCGACCATTGACGAATGGGACAGGAGATATCGCTCGGGAACTACAGCTTCAACAACGAAGCTGTTTTTCCCGAGTGCGGCCGCCGCGTACAGTATCGTGGGCAAAATGGTTCCGTCTGGCATCACCACGCAGGTCTTATCGGGTCATGGTGGGTTTGCCGCGTACTTGTACAGGTTCAAGTGCGCGGACGATCCATCGTGTTTCTGTGAAGCTGGCGAGGATCAGACAGTGCAGCACATTTTGTTTCAGTGTCCCGCATTCTCCAAACAAAGATGGGAGTTGGAGCAGCGTTTGGGAATGCGGGTCACTGAAACGAACGTGTCCGAGGTGATGGCTGGAAAACGTAGAAATAAGTTTATTGACTACTGTGTCAATCTAGCCGCGGCTGTCATCAGGCGGAACAGGCAAAATGGCCCCACCTAGGACCAATGTTGACTTGGGCGTCTATATCTCAATAGACAATAATAATTAGATTGTAAGTTTGACCAAGCCATCACCTCCAATTCGTCGGCGTCCAAAAAAGTGGACAGCATATGTATAATTTTATTTTATAAGAAAATTTATTTTATGTTATTGCACCATAATGTATTAATGTTTTTAATTTTACTTAGCTATTGCTTCATTGATTTAATTATGTTAAAAATTGTATTAGATTATTTTGATTTTATTATATTGGACGTTGTATACATAACAATAAAGAAAAGCTACAAAAAAGCCTTGTCCACGACAGGGCTGTGCGTTATGTACGAAGTAACTCTGCGCACACTCGACGGCACTTTACACCGCTGAGTGTGCGCATATTGCGACTGGCTTCTATTGAAAAAAAAAAAAACCGTTCGTCATCAGCTCAGCAGTGTCACATGATGTCTTCCAAATGCAAATTATGTAACTTAATAACATCAGAAAACTCAACAATTACTGTGTCCATGTCCATGCCTATAAATTTCAACCCTTTATCTCGATTTCCCCGGGAATCCATCATCAGATTCTGATTTGATTAATATGGGACAACCTGATGAGTGAAAAATTGCTGTACAATTGACGGAGAAATCATTAAAACTATATTAAAAAAATACATACAGTCGACCATAGAACCGCCCTACATGTACAATAAATAACAATAACAGGTAATTTCTGGGACAAAAACTAACATATGTCCTTTCCCAGGACTCAAGGTATCTCTGAACCAAATTTTATCTAAATCGGTCCAGCGATTTAAGCGTGAAGAGGTAACAGATACACACTCTGTCGCACTTATAATATTAGTATGGATTGTCGTTACGAAAAACTGTAAAACGACACATATATTATATTACTGTATAGACATTTCAACCCCATCTCACCCCAATAGGGGATGATTGTCACGTTAGCCACGTTGAAATAAAAAATCGTTGTTGTTTTCGTAATCGGCGACCCTATAAACAATTAAAACAATTATAGGGGTTGAATTTTGAAAAATCCTGAAACACGTATTTACTCATTTATCTATAGAAGTACTCGTGTACAGTACGGATAAAATAGTCCAACTAATCTTGTTTCCCCATTTAAACTTTGGACCCCCTTCATTCAACTTTCAAAAATTCAACACCCCAGGGGTTGAAACCCTGGGGTGTTGAATTTTTCAAATTCCCGTCTTAGTGAGCACTTACGTACCTAAAAGGAACCCCCTATGCTAAATTTGAGACTCCTAGCACTTGTAGTTTCTGAGATTTTGTGATGAGTGAGTGAGTGAGATCACTTACGAAAGCCTGTGAGGGGACAGGGCAGGGTAAAGGGGGAAAAACATATATAACTAATATACAGACCCCCCCCCCCTACCTACTCTGTAAGTAGGACTTACTCTAGTAGATAAATGTTGTTATTTTGGTCGAGTGCGAGTGTATTGAAATTTTTTTTTTATGAGAATGAAGATAACGGTTTAATTAGCTAAGGTTCAAAGGTTATCATAAGACTTTATATATTACACTCAGTAAAAATCTTGCACAAAACATAGAAGTTTCTACACGGAAATAAAAAATAATGATATTACATTACATTTATCCAATATAGGTATATAAAAAATCGGGCGGGGCGGTGCACACGGCCGTTGGTTGACGTGAAACGTCTATATCAGCGATTCGCTTTTAGTGTTGTTTCCGTTATTCTACGCAATGCCCCTCCCCCGCCGTTCCGCCCGGCCCCGATGCAAACTTAAGGTCTTAGCAGCGAACTAACTATATATGATATGCGATTCATATTTCTATGACTTATAGTTTTGTAAGTATTAAGGTAAGACGATATAGACCAATTCGTTACAGTCCAGGGGCCTTCTTCGATTCCCACCGAATTTCTTGATTGCAAAAACCAAACTCCAGAATAGATTAGTGGCTGGCTTAGCTTAAAAACTTAAACCTAAGACCTATTTTTGGGGATCAAATTATTCGATGGGAATCGGCTTCAGCTTAGTTGGTAGGGCCCCAAGAGCCCTACCGGCTAAGTTGAAGCCAAATCAAATCAAATCAAAAAAATATTTATTACTTGGACTTTATAAAGCACTTAGAAACGTCATACAAATTAAATATAAAAACATGTATAAATCATTACTACTCTAAATCCGCAGAGCTTAGATTCACTTTCATCACACTATCTTGAATGTGAAAGTGAATTTAAGTGCCAGTTCCGGCGACGGAGCTTCTTGAGAAGAACTGGCAAGAAACTCAAGGCCGACTCTTTTAATTGCCAATATCGTTACATTAAATACAAATACAATCATTAACAAGAGCAAGAGCAATTCATTTCCAAATACTTTTATCATTTATGTAATCTGAGATACAATAGTAAGCCTTTTGACATAGTCTAGTTTTGATATATTTCTTAAATTTACCCATGGATAATTTAAACGCGTCGTTTGGAAGTTTATTGTAGTAGCGTATACGCTACTACAATAAACTTCGAAACGACGCGTCAATGTATACATATCCCAATGTATACATTGACCTGGGAACGAGTTAGAGATTTTATGGAGCCTCGTAATATGCACAGCGAGTTTGTTTTTATTTCTTAAATTTAATTGATGGAGATCACTGTTTTTCCTAAATTTTGTTTGATTTTTATGAACGTAAATAAGATTTTCATAAATATATTGAGAATGTAATGTCATAATATTTATCTCTTTTAATTTATTTCTCAGTGTCTCCCTGGGACTCATCATATAAATAGCACGGATAGCTCGCTTCTGGAGCACAAAAATTGAGTCTACATCCGCGGCACTACCCCAAAGCAATAAACCCTATGACATAATGCTGTAAAATAGCTAAAATAAACTAAACGCGCAGTGTCAACATCAGTCAGTTGACGTATTTTCCTTACGGCGTAAGCTGCTGAGCTGAGTCTACCCGATAACGTTTCTATATGTGGGCCCCATTGTAATTTAGAGTCTAATGTTATACCAAGGAAGACAACCTTATTGACCAATTCCAATCTCTCATTGTCCATCACCACACTGGTTTTTTTGGGAAGCCGATTCCCGGATCAGATTTTTTGATTACGAAAATGAAACTTCAGCCTAGCTTTATGGCGTTTGTGCTTAGCTCAGCTGATAGAAACACTGGAGCTCTACCGAGTAACCTGAAAATGTTTTTTTTTTTTTTTTTTATACTACGACGGGTGGCAGACAAGCATACGGCCTGCCTGATGTGAAGCGGTTACCGTAACCATATTAACGCTCGCAACATAAAATATCGCTCGCGCGCCGCCACCCCCGCTGCCAACGCAGCATCTCCCTCCGTTCCGGTGACCTCACTTACTCGCAGGAATACAACAATCCTCAAGGGAATTGTTATTTGGCTGCGGTATTCTGTGAGGTGGAGGTTCATTCCCCAGTCGGGTAACTTACAATTACGCTCCCTACCTCTCTTTTCGCCAGAGCTTCGTTTGTCAGTCAGCAGGGTGCACCGCGTGCAGGTAAAGTTGGCTTTGGTTCAAAGATGTTGATGAACCACTTACACCCCAAAAGTTTGTTTGTTAGTAACTAAGACGTAGGACCTATTTTTAACCAACTTCAAAAAAGGAGGAGGTTCTGAATTCGTCGGGATCTTTTTGAATCAAAATATTCAATAGTAATCGACTTCGGCTTCGGCGATAGGGCCTTTGGTACCCGTATGTATTGGAGTGATTTTGAAAAACGTTCATGTCTCGAGTCACGGTATTGTGTTCGCTCTTTTCCAGAACGACTCGATCGATTTATATGAAATATTTTAAATTAATTAGATAAATTAAACGGGTCACTCACGTCTTTTTGTCGGGAAAGCCGACTAGTTTCGATCTCAAAAGGAGACCTTCTTCAGGGCGAATGTCCAGTCTTTGTCTCTCGCGCCGAAATATTTTATGTATATTTTGTAGGTATGAGAATAGGTCGTAAAGATTTCATAGCGGTAAGATCAAAAATGTTCTGTGACAAAATAAAAACCCAAAACGTCTTTTTCTATATATTTAACAATTATTTTTTATTTGGCATCAAAAAAGTTATTTGTTTGGAATAGCCGCAATCGTGTTGCTCTGCACTCCCAACGGTTGACTGGTAGAGAATGCAATAGCATTAAGTCCGCCTTTTGTGCCCTTTGACTGTGGTCAATAAAGTTTTAAATAAATAAATAATAGTAGATTATTGCATCGAGCACAAAGTAATTTATTATTGCACCGAGTGCCTGATTTAGAGCCCGAGCATTAGCGAGGGCTCTAATCTAACAGGCACGAGGGCAATATAAATTACTTAAGGCGAGGTGCATAATCTGCTTTTCTTTCAACTAATACCTATAGGAATAGTAGATAAAAGAAACTCATATCAAACAGTTAAAATAGAAGTTTCTATAACACTGTCGGCTTCATTTAGAATGTTTTCCGAAGTTAATGTGTCGCTAGATGATTCTATTTTAATTCGAAGCACTCAAAATCAGATAGTATCACACTTTTATCGTTTCCAAAAATATTGTCAAGCAAAATTAACAAAGTTCCCGCCAAATCACTTTTTTAAATTTCTTTCATTTTTTTTTAACTCAGAGTTAGCAGCAATCATTTTTTAAATTTGGAACAAGTAGGATATAAACGTACGTAGGATATAAACGTAGGATAGAAATTTGGAATAATACGTACGAAAAAAAAAAGTATTGATATCGGCTGGCTGAATAGAGCTAATCCATTGAGGTTGGCACCTTTTGGTGCGATTAAAAAAAACTGTGCAATAATGAAATTTCATACATTTTTATTGCTCTAGAGCATTAAAGACTCGTTTTGTAGTGAGTTTTTAGTGTGATTGTGATGAAATTAAAGCATAGTTGGAAGAAAAATACTTTATTATTTTATTTATTAGGCAGAACAACGTTTGCGAGTTTAGCTAGTAGTAATTAATGTAATTTGCATGTATTTATTATTACCTATGTATTTTTTTCGACATCAACCCATAATCAACCCACTGTTGGGATACGGGTCTCCCCTCAATCGAAGGGGTTTAGAGCATACTCCACCATGCTGCTCAACGACGGGTTGGCGGAGGCCAGTGCTTCCAAGCCGCCCAAAGGCCACTGACATGGCTTAACGACTGAGGTCGTCTCAAGATAACAACCGGAACCGACGGCTTAACGAATTTGGGTGATCGATTAGACTGCCACCCGCAACGACGCCATCAAATAAATAAATAAATATTGTCAGACAAATTACACCGCGCCATCTAGCCTCAAAGTAAGCGAAGCTTGTGTTATGGGTACTAGACAACTGATAAACATACGTAAATACATTTTTTTTTGTAAATACATACTTATGATACATAGAAAACACACCCAGACTAAGACAAACAGACATGTTAATGCATACAAATGTTTGTCCTATGTGGGAATCGAACCCAAGAGCTTTGGTGCCGAAGCCGCGTCATTGACCGCTACGCCATCAAGCTCCTCAATTATTATTATTATATACTGTAATAATAATAAACAGGAGACTTTCGCTAGGTTAGGGGCCGTCCATTAATCACGTGAGGCTCCTAAGAGGGGGGAGGGGTTCGGTAAAAATCACGAAATATCACAAGTGGGGAGGGGGGGTGTAGTAAGTTATCACGTGTATTTATTTTTTGTGGTTCTTCAGAGGAGTTATTTGACATAATGACCTCCTTCTACTGTCGCACATTTACAAGTCATATTAGAAAAGTTAATATGGTCGTTCAGTTTTCCTAAATTTCCTAATTTTCCGCGCAATTTCCCTAATTTTTGCTTTCAGAAGAACCTTCAACTGACAATAGTAAATACAACTAAAAAGAATTTGTGAAATTGTTCCATCAGTTCACGCGTGATTAGATGAACAAAGGAAACAGAGAACATATATCGACGGTCCCTACGTATAAAGCGACATGTCAAAAATGGCAATTTTTTTATTGCATAAATTGCTATAGAATTGTCCGTAAAAAAAATATTTTCTTTTTTTTTATTGATTGTATATATAATTAAAAAGTAAGAAATTAACTCATTTGTCCAATAATAATATTCTTTAATTACTAAATATATCGTAGTATAAGCAGACATGTGTGAAATGACATGTCGCTTTATACGTAGGGACCGTCGATATATATATATATATATATATATATAATGTTTAAATATATATATAAAATAGCATTGACCAAAAAATACTGTTTTAACATATACATATATTACTACAGCGTAATTACATCAAATGTTTATGACTTGTGAAAAAAATGCAGAGCCCCGTGACATTGGCTCTCGTGACACGTTGTGCACGATTATCTAATTAAGAAAAGATTGTTTTTTTTTATATCTTGTCTTACTCGGGTGACTGGAGTGGAATTGATGCAATACATTTCCACCAGCATTAACCCCACCAGCGATGAACGAGTAAGGAGTAGAGCTAGCAACTAATATATTATTATATGTACATACATACATGAATCCATTCAATAATTATATATGCTTTTTCGTGCATGTAGCCGGTGTTCATCGATGTATAAGGCGTTACCTCGTCAAAATGTTTTCGTTACAAACTTTATACGTTCCCATCTGTATCATCTACCTACAATGTAACATACTCTCCCAAAATTCAAATTATGTTTTGCATAATTAACCCAACATGAAAGAACTGCCTAATAGAAAATGAAAGGCTTTTCCGTCACACGTATGAGCGCGAATAAAATTTATTTCTGACTAGCTGTATCCGACTTTGTCAGAGGGCTTATGGGGATAAGCCCTCTGACAAAGTCGGATACAGCCGGTAGTTTGCGGGTAAATCAGATTGCGGTTTGATCGGATCAAACTCGTATTGTATAAAATATTATTTATTTAATATTAATAAAAATAATAAAACTTCTAAAATAAATTATTATGTAATGTATAAAATATTATTTATTTAATATTAATAAAAATTATAAAAGTTCTAAAAAAACTTATTACATCAGCTATCTGCCAGTGAAAGTCCCGTCAAAATCCGCCCAGCCGTTTTAGAGATTAGCTGTAACAAACAGACAGACAGACGAAAATTGTTATTTTGATATATATATATACCGTGTATACGTCCATATGCATTTAGTAAAAAGCTGTTATTTTAATATTACAGACACTCCAATTTTATTTATCTGTATAGGTATTATGTAAAGATATGGACACTTCATTCGGTAATTTAGAAATTAAGGTGACGGCAACATAAATCCGATTCTTTATTCACACTTCAGGCTGTACAGAAGGCTCACCTCCAACTCTTATTGCGATTCAATAACTGAATAGATTGCTTATTCATACCAATGAATAAGCGACTCTATTCAATAACTGAATAGAGTCGCTTATTCATTGGTATGAATAAGCATTCTATTGAATCGCAGTAAGAGTTGGTGATAAGGGGGCTGGAAATACTTTTACTAATATCCCGTAACTTTATGTGTACCTCATAAAAGGCTACGTTAAGTTTTTTTTTTTCGAAATGGATGACCTGCTTTTAGCACGGAGGCTTTGAAAGCGAAAACTACCCTAACGAGGAAAGGAGGCCGAATGCCAAGTGCACTCAGCAGTGACGTAACTATACCATCTCGGGTCCCTGGCAATTTTTTTTTATGGGGCCCTATCAGTAAAAATCGTCACTTAGTTTAATTTTAATAAGCCACTTGAGTAGTTATCCAACACTTTTTTTTGTATACTACGTCGGGTGGCAGACAAGCATAGATAGATAGATAGATAGATAGATAGTTTATTTGTATTACAGCAGTTACACACGTACAATTATAAGCTTTTACAATTGGTGACAGTATACACATTGTTCATTGTAGGTGTGTGTTGCAGCAATACAAAGGGGCCATAGCTCAGTGGAAATGTTGCATAAGCAACACACTGATTTTCGGCTATTACCCAGAGGTACGAGTGCGCATCAGTCCAAGTAATGTCAAGTATAAATAATAACCATTAAAAATATTTATATGAGATGTGCTAAATGTACAAATACGATTACGAAATAGTGAGTTACTGACTAATACAAGTTTAAATATATAAATAAATGCGGAATAATAATAACAATAATGATAACTGTCTTTACTTATAGATAGCGTAATAATTTATGATAGACAACAAGTGAAGTAGATAGTGAGATTATAATAAAATTTTATGATATTAAATTTACTTAATATTCAATATTCAAAAATAGTGAATGGATTACAGACATAAAATTAATACCCAAATGCCCATGAAGTGACAGCAGACCGCTACGACAGGTAACTCTTCGGAATGCCTAATTTCTGTTTATCAAGTAGAAAAGAACTTAAATGTTTTTTAAAAGTAAGTCTGGCGGTGATATTTCTGATTGGCGGCGGAATGTTGTTCCAACATTTAGTTGCCTGGTAGCGGAAGCTGCCCCTAAAGGCAGCCGTTCTGTGATGCTGCACGACTAGACTGGATCGGCGACAAAACCTAGTGCCATATCGCTCTTGGAACGGAGAAAACATCAATTTGGAGTGGAGATATTCCGGATTTTTAAATTTAATAACCCCAAATAACAAAGCATACGGCCCACCTGATGTAAAGCGGTTACCATAACCATATTAACGCTCGCAACAAAAAGTATCGCTCACGCTCCGCCACCCCCGCTGCCAACGCAGCATCTCCGTCCTTTCTGGTGACCTCACTCACTCGCAGGAACACAACAACCCTCAAGGGAATTGTTATTTGGCTGCAGTATTCTATGAGGTGGAGGTACATTCCCCAGTCGGGTAGCTTACAACTACGCTCCCTACCTCTCTTTTCGCCAGAGTTTCGTTTGTGATTCAGCAGGGTGCACCGCGTGCAGGTGAAGTTGGCTTCTGTTCAAAGATGACAACCGACAACCCGCAGTTGAGCCGCGTGGTGGAGTATGCTCTAAACCCCTTCGATTGAGGGGAGACCCGTATCCCAGCAGTGGGATGAATAGGGTTATCGAGGAAGTACCGAATGTCACGCCGCCGCATCGTTAAATTGCTAAACTTTCGTGTTCAAGCCACGAATCAGCCCAAATCCTATCAAGTTTGACGTTCAAATATCCTTTGAAACCCTAAATAAATATGATACAAATAGGGATAGAGCCGCCATGCGAAGGAAGGAAGGAATATTGAATCCTGACTGACAAAGGGTACACAGACGTACACATGATATCTAAGATATATTCACACGTTTCCGAGTAGTATTAGCTACACTATATTTAAAGTCCTCATTGATTTGAAGTAAATAAATACATATATTTTATTGTACTGTTTCGTTTTACCACGTTGAGTGTCAAATAACGCATGACTACAGGAGTCTAAATAAAAGCACTAGAAGTCGTGAGTGAATCAAACTATCGGGAATCACAACTTTCCTACTAATACATACATAGACAATAACTACGTAATCACGCAAACATACGCCAAAAATGCTGTGCAAACCGGCCAAAAATGCTGTGCAAACCGGCCAAAAATGTTGTGCAAACCGGCCAAAAATGCTGTGCAAACCGAATTAAACCATAATGGGCTATTTGACAATGTTCAAAAATTGTATAAATTATTTAACAATATCGTAAAATACACAAAACTTTAAAGATCTGCAAACTTTCATTCTATTATCTTCCGTCCGACTTATTTTAGGGTCGATCAAAGTTTGGCGGGAAGTCCATTTTAAAAGTATGAAATTATTAAAAAATAATATTTCCATTGGAGAAGCAATAAAAAATACTATAACTTTTATTATGATACTAATTACATAAACGTATTTAACATAGCTGTCGTACAAATTTCTGATTTGATGCATACAAAATACATACATGTGACGTCTAACTCAGTAGCCTTTTGTAGGGAGCGTTTTCGGGAATGTCCAAAATTGTGATTTTCAAATTAACATATCTCGAGTGATTTTTGTGCTTTCGAAGTAATTCATTTACGTATGGTTATATTAATGAGACGTCCCTACATATCAAACCGAAAAAAATTTTGATCAAATAGCCTATTGTATTGTATACTGCATACGCACGCTTATTAACACCCTAACAGAAATTTTGCATGTGTGTAGTTATGACGTCATTTTTATGATAACTCTATGCCTAACTATGGCCAAGTGAACTATGTCAATAGTTCACTAGGGCATATACAGAATAAAAAAGAACTACTTAGTACAGTATAAGAGAAATATCTAGGTATGACCCTAGACGTGAAATTACATTGGAAAGCTCACGTCAAGAAGAAACGAGAGGAGTTAGAGATACGATACAAAAACATGTATTGGCTGCTCGGGAGGAATTCTAGCCTGTCGATTCACAATAAATTACTAATATACAAGCAAGTCCTTATGCCAGTTTGGACTTATGGAGTACAGTTATGGGGCTGTACAAAACAGAGTAACAAACAAGTTATTCAGCGCTTCCAAAATAAAGTACTCAGGGGCATTGTAAATGCACCGTGGTACTTCAGAAATGACTATCTCCATCGGGACCTAAAAGTGGAGTTTGTGGACAAAGTGATACAAAAATATGCAGAAGCTCATGAACTTAGACTTCATCACCATGTGAATCCAGAGGTAGTCAAACTTCTCGATAACACAGACCTAGTGAGAAGACTCAAAAGAACAAAACCTTTTGAGTTAGTGTGATATAATAAGTGAGACAATATTAGTGACAGTGCATTAAATATAACACAACAAGAAAGTGTTTCACCTTAATAGACACTAAGAAAAGTCAATGGACATTATTCTTAGACTATAATATTTAGAAGTTTATGTTAAAATTAAATTACTTATTAGCCCGTAAGCTAGATCGTAATATTTTAAAGCATAAAGCTTTATAGAAAAAAAAAAAAAAAAAAAACTTAGTACAGTATTTATACTGATTGAATAAAGACAGACAAAACTCTAAAAGTAATTTGTTTGCGTTTCTATTGTTTTTTTTTTTTTTTTTAAGATGCCTTACATATTTTTTTTATATACAGACAGAGAAACTCTACTGGTTATTGGGCCGCAGGTCACAACTGTCACTGGGCAGCAAACTACTAGTTTACAAGGCCATAATTAAACCGGTTTGGACTTATGGCATCCAATTATGGGGGACTGCCTCTCACTCCAACATAGAAATCATACAAAGATTTCAGAATAAAATGCTAAGGATGGTAACCAACGCACCTTGGTATGTTACAAATGAACAATTACACCATGACCTAGAAGTTAGCACAGTCAAACAGGAAGTCTTGAAACATACGAAAACATACAAAGAAATAATTAATAAACACCCCAACCGCTTAGCAAAGTCACTGATGAAAGAAACCCAGACTGGTCGCAGACTAAAAAGAAAAATGCCCCATGACTTGATCAAATGAATAAAAGTGAAGTAGGATGTGTGTGACACATACCGAGCATGCCATGACAGAACCCAACAAACATACCACTAAATGTCCGAACAAAAAAAAAAGTGACAGATTGTGATAAGCAAACCGACAAAAAAAAATATACAGACATCAATTAGTAACAATTTTATTTTATGTTTATGATATGATAATGTAACTAAACTGTATAAATGCGTGTAAGTTTTTACTTGATATTTCCATTGGATAACCAAGGGAACCTTTCATCTATTAGTATCCTTTTGTTCGTTATTAATGAATTTTAATAAGGTACTTGTCCAAATAAACGCGATCACTAAAATATACATTACATAAAACGTTTATGGAAAGTAATTTGAGACAGCAGCCTCATTAATAAAATTATAATATTCTAAATCACAGATTTCATAAACCTCCATAAATTTCTCGCTACAAATTGTGAGAGCGCGTATCAACCGACTGTTCTTTACCGTCGACCGTCACCCGTGGCTATTCAGGTACCTACAGAGCGGAGTAAAATAGGCCTGGTTTTTTTTATATACTACGTCGGTGGCAGACATGCATACGGCCCGCTTGATGTGAAGCGGTTACCGTAGCCATATTAACGCTCGCAACATAAAATATCGCTCGCGCGCCGTCACCCCCGCAGCATCTCCTTCCTTTCTGGTGACCTCACTCACTCGCAGGAACACAACAGCCCTCAAGGGAACCGTTATTTGGCTGCGTGCGGTATTCTGTGAGGTGGAGGTACATTCCCCAGTCGGGTAGCTTACAATTACACTCCCTACCTCTCTTTTCGCCAGAGCTTCGTTTGTCAGTCAGCAGGGTGCACCGGTATTGTTATTCTATAACTAGGGTCTATAGTCTATAGGAATTGATACCTACTATGTTAATATAGTATGTATTTCAATATGTATTATTTTATCGTTTTAATAAAACTAAAAAAAATCTGGCAACCTATAAGAATAATTTAGATGCCGTTTACTGTAAGTATAGGGTATATCCCCAACATGACCTCCATCTCTTTCACCTGAGCCTCTTTCGATAGTCAGCAGGGTTTACCACATGCAAGTGACGTTGGATTTGGCTCTAAATAATACGGTGAGCCAATTACACTTCAAAGCTTGATTTTCGATCAGTTACATGTCCATTAGACTTATTATTTTGTTATATACAACGCCCGGTGCTAAACAAGCTTTCGGCCCGCTTGATGTAAAATGGTTATATTTCATCATATCAACAACGTATATGTATATATGTCGCAGCCAATTCGTAGAACCCGCCGCATTACATAACGGCTAACTGTTTTATAAAATGGCTAAGCCATTATTTCAAACCGCCCTTTTATCATACTAGTGAATTGTCACCAGATATGCGGCCAGCTATCTGGTGACAATTCACTTGGGTATCCACCAAGTTTGTGGAACCTCGCATTTCTAATTAATCACAAGACAAACCTAACCAAAAGATTATATAAAGACAATCCGACTTAAGTTAGTAGTTATGTAATGCGGCGGGTTCTACGAATTGGCTGTGACGTATACATATATTAATTCTCTACAATAAAAAAGAAACGTATCTCTCTCTCTTTCTATCTTCACTAACTTACATCTCCCACTCAACTTTCGTTCGCCTCGCCCGATCACACGTTTCGTAACGCTCTCGTCACGCATTCACCAGCTTACTCCCCAAATCAAGCGTGCGTAAAGAAGTTTTACTTTAAAAATACTTACCAATGAAATGTTATGCCTTTATTAGAATAAATACCTACAACTTATATATGAGGCTCTATGGTGTCTATCCGTATTATCCTTTAATGTATCCCACCCTATTTGTTCTGGGTATGGTGGGATGTACTGAGTTGCTGGTGCGACGAGACTTAGCTCTAGCTGTGTACATTTTTGGGTTAATTCGTGGAAAAAATGACAACCCAGAATTGCTTAGTTTGGTGAGGGTATGTGTTCCCGATGGATACGTAGGGCGCCGCCGCCGGCCACCGTTACTGTATGTGCCCAGAGCTCGAACTGAGCTACAGCGCAATGCTCCGCTGACGCGCACACTACGCACCCTCAACCAAATGGCCGAGAGAACAGACCTTTTTTCTTGTTCTTTGAACGAATTCACAAAGATTGCATTATGTATTTTATGTTGTAATTTATAATATTGTATAATGAGTGCTTTTCTATCGTATTGGTGTGATGCTGTAATGGTAGACTTAAGCTAAGATAAATAAATAAATAAATAAATAAATAAATAAAACTTGTGGAAGAATTTCCGCAATGAAAAATGCTATAAAACACCATATTTACACAGAACATCTATTCAATTATTGAATAGCAATAAGAGTTGGTGGTAAGGGGACTGATCGCCAATTAAAGCGCGTTGGTCAATTTGGTGACTATGAGAGTCACCTGAGCGGCAAGGTCACGCGCGCTTTCGAATTCTAGTGCCTTCGTATTTAGATTTCTGTGTTTCTGATAGGCGCTAGTTATACAAGGTGTATTTCATGCGCGTTGTTTTAAGAAATTAACATTTGTTGGAAGTGACAGCCAGAAAAGTATAAAAACCGGCGCGAACACGTGCCGATTCTGCCGATTCTCATTCCGTTGCGAGTCGTCGAAGCGTCAACATCAGGGCATATTTTCATTTTGAGTACTTTTGTAGAAACTCTTGCCAATTGTTTAATTTTGTTGTAATTGGGATTAAATCAGTGGCTTGGAAGCTGCCGTTAATGTCATTTTTTAATATTTTCATAACGAAATGCTAAAACGTTATTATTAGTTTTCTCAGTTGTTAATAGAATTTAGGTTCTGACTAATGTTTGATTGCGTCGCTTACAATTAGTTTATAACTTCAATGAAACTTATAAATAGAAGCACTAACTATTGATTGATCACAGACGTGATTAAAGCTAAATTTAAATAGTCATTGATTTAGACACTTTTAACTTTAATCGATATCTTTTGAAAATATTTATGGTTTATTTATTTATTTTATTTATCAACACATGCACGTATAGACTTACAGCTAATTTTGCCAATGCATCTATACGGTAATTAAATAACAATATAATCATAATTTACTGCTATTATCAAATATTACTACTTATACATAGCAAATTAATTATTTTTGAAATCTATGAATATGTCGACATCCAAACAATGTTGGTGGAGCCCAGCACTATTCAGCACAGCAATAGCTCGTTCCGTGGGAGCTCAGTTTTCAATCAGCGTTCTGAACAACAACCCTATGCGTACAGATTTTTGGGGTGTAACTGGTGTAAGTGGTTCAACAACATCATTGAACCAAAGCCAACCTCACCTGCACGCGGTGCACCCTGCTGACAGACAAACGAGGCCCTGGCGAAAAGAGAGGTAGGGCATAGCGTATATTTTAGCTGCCCGACTGGGGAAGTACCGCAGAAGTATCTCACAGAATACCGCAGCCAATTAACAATTCCCTTGAGGGTTGTTGTGTTCCTGCGAGTGAGTCAGGTCACCAGAAACAAAGAAAGGAAGGAGAATAGGCTGGCAACAGATCGGCGACCCCTTGGTGTTGCTGATCTCCATGGGCGGTGGTGATTGCTTTCCATCAGGTGACCCACATGCTCGTTTGCTACCCTCTCATATAAAAAAAGAAAAAAAAACAGATAATGCTCCCCTGTGCACCTTTCGGTTATATCACAGGATTGCGAGTCTCAATAAACCAACCAGGAAAGAGGACCTTTACCCGCCCCGATATCGCGCCTAGTAAACCAACCAGGCACTCAAGCGGATTGGTAGCAGATCTTACTTCTGCAGTCACTCTACTTGGGTCAAGCGGATTGGTAGCAGATCTTACTCCTGCCATCACTCTACTTGGGTACTCCTAAGTCGAATAACTCGTGGCAACCGACGCTCGGTTTCCCAAGAATCGGGCCGCCCCAATGCCCCAATCTCCATGATGGGATCCGGAGCCGTAAGGCGCGCTCCTCTAAAGAATGTCGCCCACTCACTTCCCGGCACACTGTGTTAGAAAAATTACAGTTTTCACAATTTCTGTGCAGTACCCTCTTACTTAAACTGCAATATTTTGCGGCTTCGTCTGCGAACACATTACCGGGATAAGTATAATATATGTAAAACACGATCATATTGTGCTTATGCTTCAAATTTCATCCTAATTTATCCAATAAATCTCTACATGCACGCACAAAATCGTTTTAATATTAGTATGGCAGTTTTAGCCTTGGGGGGCAAAAACTTGGAATGGATGAAAACCTTTTTTATCCGGGTAAAGCGATCACCCGTAAAATGTAATTTAATTTTATGGATGAATTCGATGTATTGGTTACCTATAGATTGGTTACTTAAAGGTCAGAAGTAATCGCGTTTGATTAGATCATATTTTTTTTTTTTTGACAAATTACCCACTGCCATCTAGTCCTTAACTAAGCAAAGCGTGTACTATTCGTACTAAATAATTGATATAATACTTAAATACATTTTTTTTAATACATACAATACATAGAAAACACCCAGACCAAGACACACATGTTCATGAGCACAAATGTTTGTCATGTGCGAGGATCGAACCCGCAACCTCGGAATCAAAGTAGCCATGATTGTTAGCCATTCAATCACCGAGCTCGTCGTCGTACATTAATAATGTCTGTTTGTTTATCGACTATAATTGTCTATATGGAATCCAAGATAGAAACGTCGTCTTGCATTCAACTTTGTAATGCGTAGTTATTCAACAATATGGAACACAATTACATATATTTTTAATATATGTATTACATATTTGTATGGATTTAATTTGGTAACTGTTGTATACATTGTTAATTTTGATATTTATTCAACACTAATAAAAATATGAAAGTTTTTTGGAAACAAGACAAGAATTAGCAGGTTCAAGTGATATGTATACAGTCACAGTACAAGGCTTACCCGTACAAGGGTTACCCGTGTCGCGATACAAATCCCAAGTTTAAGTGACAGGCCGCCATTTGCAGAAAATTCTTATAAAGTTATCGAAAAACAATGTTTGCATTTTACATTACAGGGCTTTAAAGTAGGCCTAAACCAAGCGATTGGTAGACAGTGGCTAAAGAAGAAGAATAATAAAAAAATCGGTAGCACTCCGGGAGTACCGGCAGAATTGAAAACTTGAACATTAACGTTGTGCATTTTTGAATATTTTGGAATGGTTAGGGAATAATTTCGCACGAATTGCTTTATTTATCAGTATAAAAGTACTATTATTTATGTAGTAAAATACAATATTCATTTATTGCGCTATCGTACACAAACATGACAATTTATATTACATTACAAATAAAGAGCAGGAGCAGGCACACATTTTCGGCGCGCTGTATAAAGGGAGGGGGATATTACTTCCTCGCCTACGCCGTGCCGGCAGTGTACTCTCCCTCCGTCCTGACGCGAGTTTAACATTTTTTACCCACCCAAAAAGTGCACAACGCCGCTAAAGAAGTTTTCACTTCAATGATCTGCACTATATTTCCCACACACTCTGAGAACATTGTTGGAAAATATCACGAGTTATTTCTAGGCTTTTCAAATATGAAATTAGAACAGACGCAGACGTTGAAACTCGACTGCACATTTCGACTTGAGATTTCTGTTGATAATTTATCTTTCTTGAGAATATTTTCCATTGAAAATATACAGATGTGATAAGAGATGATGACTTCAAAGTGGGCACAACAGTTGGGAACCGTTAGCTTTTAACCGTTAGAAATTTAGGTAATCTTCATCCAGTTCATGGCCAGTTTAATTTCATTATTTTTCTTAGTTTACTTTAGTAATTATCGCTTCATGTATTTTTCTAAAGTTGTTTTCATAGTAAGTCTTAAGCGATAAAAACGACAAAACTCTTTTTTTCAGATATATTTTTACATTTTTTTTATATGAGAGAGTGACAAACAAGCATGTATGGCACCTGATGGAATGCAATCACATCACCACCGCTCAAGGAGATCAGCAACACCAAGGGGTCGCCGAACCATTGCCCGTCTATACTCTTTCCTTTCTTAGTTTCTACATTTTCAATTAGCTCTTAAATATATTTTACTATGAAACATAGATTCATAAGAAATTATTCACTGAGACAAAAACGCAACTGTAAAATACAGACATTTTTCGCGGGCAGCAATTTCAGCAGAATCTTTAATTTCAACTCAAATTTTAAAATTGAGTTGAAATTAAAGATGAAAAATAAAATTGAATTTTATTTTTTGATTTTGATGTCCTTTCCTAATTTCCGGTATTACATTGTAAAATAATTTTTTCTTTAATAAATAATGTAACTACACTAAGCATATAATTTCTTTTATTTAAAATCTACTCATAAATTTTCAGAATCTAGTTTGCGAAGTTCGCTTCATCCTTTCGTTGGCACATTCACTTCGATCAAAATGACTATGGTTGACCTGAAAATTCTGTCGATGTCTAGTGAATTTAACTTTTCGTTGCAAATTTGGGATCGCTGGAAAGGTAATAAGGTAGTGGAGTTACGAAGAGTAAAATAAATTATTGAAACGCCGTAGTTTTTTTTTTATTTCCGGTTGAATTTGATCGCAAAGTATGTTTTTAATAGTAGGTAATTATTTTTTTAAAGCGAAATTTCATATTGTTTAACCCTGGTTTGAGGGAAGTTTGGATGTATTTTAATCACAAATATTTATGCCCAACAAATAAAAAAAATAAATACTAAAAAAAATAAAAATTACAAATGTTTAAAGATAAGATTTTGGAAAATTCTCAAAGATTCTCAATAAAGTATAAAAATGGATTATCTCCAAACTATAAAATTTTGTCCGTCTAAGTAAAGGCCAATAATTAGCTAATGACCTGTATGTGGATTTGCTATGGCGGGTTCAGTTCCAGTCACCCTGTATATGGCGTTCGCGTAAAAGAATTTTAGGATGAAATTAAAAACAAATATATTAGAATTTTCACTCGGGTTTTTTGTTTTCGTTAATAATTTATTTTTATCTCAGTATTGTGTTACGCAGAAGCAACCCGCGGGCAGAACCATGTTTCAGATAAATTTTCGCTCAATTTGAGAGAACCAGTTTTCTTGAGACGTTCCTGCCAAACTTTGTTAGGGTAAGTGTCTTTTGATGTTTGAACAACAATTGCGAAAATAAATTGGAAATCATTCATGTTTAATTTGATTTCCCGTGAAACCAACGAGTGCTCGGGGCCTATGAAGTGAACACCCAAAGTTTCGGGGGAAAGTTTAGTTTTTTCTGATACGAATTTCATTCGATACGATTTGTTAAATGAAACCAACATTTATTTGAAAGACTGATTTCCAAACCCATGGCTCCGTCGGCGGCAGAGGTAAATTTCTTCATTTTTAAAATATTTATAAAATTCTGGCAAGTTGGCCAAAAACAAGTATTCAAATAATTATTATTTCATAAATTTGGTATTACTAAAAATTTGGAGAATTTCATCTACAACGACGGACTGCTATACTTTGTTTAGTAGTGAAATACTTAATAGGTAGATGGCGCCACAGTGCGACTTCACATTACTAAATATAAATGCAAAAATTCGCCATCATCACAAACCTTCCTGGTAGCTCAGTTGGAAAGAACACTCGACCGGTAATCCAGAGGTCGCGGATCGGATAGAGGCGGGAAGGTGAACTATTCCATTTTTAAAATATTCATACTATCCTACTATATACATACTATATTCATAATATGGTATGTACATGTACGTTTTTATTTATTCGACGTCGGATGGCAGACAAGCATACGGCCTGCCTGATGTTAAGCAGTAGCCATGTTAACGCTCGCAACATAAAATATCGCTCGCGCACCGCCACCCCTGCTGCGAACGCAGCATCTCCTTCTTTTCTGGTGCCTCACTCACAGGAACACAACAACCCTCAAGGGAATAGTTATTTGGCTGCGGTATTCTCTGAGGTGGAGGTACATTCCCCAGTTGGGTAGCTTACAATTACGCTCCCTACCTCTCTTTTCGCCAGAGCTTCGTTTGTCAGTCAACGGGGTGTACCGCGTGCAGGTGAAGTTGAAGATATTGATGAACTACTTACACCCCAAAACGTACGTACGTTTGGTAAAAGCGTTTTTGGCATGGACCCAAAGAACTATAACCATCTACCAAAATCAATAAGACAAATTGATAATATAGTACGAGTACATTGCACGCAGTCATTGAAGTCATTTCTGATAGACAAAGTTTACTACTGCATTAAGGACTTTCTTCTCGACGAAACTAACACTATTAGGTAGTGTACCTAATATGTCAAAGAATATGTAAATTTAATTTGATTCAATTTTATTATTAATGTATATTTCATAATTGAACGTTATAATGATGTGACAATTAGAATTATGAAAGTAATAACTAAATAAATAATATACATAAAGTTTGTACTATGTATTAGTACAAACTTTATGTATATTTGTATGCCTACCTGTGATTGACAAAATAAATAATTACAATTTGTCTAACCTGGAGTACCCAGACCAATCCATCAAGCTTCATTGCATGATGAGGGTGAGCCGTAAATGAATGCGTAGAGGGCAAATATACATTCATTTTTATTTAAAAAGATTCAATATTTTCTTTTTCCTTTTATTATTCGATATTTGTTTTCCATATTTTTAAAGCAACAGTCCCTTTTTTAAGATCGCCACAAGTGCCACAAAGCTGAATTTGGAGGATACTTGAAAAACTCGAGAGTAAAAGGTACATATTGGGGCATGCGAGCCACTTGACTTACATAAAAATAATGATCCCTAGGTATGGATATAGACAGATAGTCCTAGGGTTGCAAACGTCTATTTATACTCGTAGGTTACACTTGATCTTCCAAGGTAGCTGCTTCTCAACAGATAGGGCATATGCACAGACCACCTAGCATACCTAGCCAGTTGGTTTTTTTTTTTTCTGACATAAGCCATTCGCAATATGCGCATACTCAGCGGTGTAAATTGCCGCTGAGTATGCGCAGATCGGCTTACTTCAGAAATCGCGCACCCCTGTCGTGGACAAGGCTCTTGTATGTATGTAATCTCTTTATTATACCACAAAACGATACAAAACAATACAAATAAAAGTAGACAAATAAATTATACAGTATAAAGGCGGGCTTATCTCTGTAAGAGATCTCTTCCAGCCAACCGTAAATTTATATTTATTTTCATGTTAAATTTATATTTCATTAAAATTAATTAGCCAGTTGGTTAGGTGGTATGTGGTTAATATACTTGTTTGCCATACTAACAAATTCAACATAGCTGACAAATCCACATCGTCGCCTTTTAGAGGTCGAGGCGTGCGTCAGGGTTGCATCCTGTCTTCATACCGGTTTCAACTTAAATGGCTTCCTATTACTTCCCTATTCTCACTAATTATCTATTTCCCGAATACTTACACTGCAAATTTCAGTATCTTTGTGATTCTCATAGTCTCCAACTTCGATCTGACAAATGACAATACACGTCTACTTTCTATTCCACTTTTCCACTCTGGCTTTATGTCTGACTCCTATAAACTACAAGTTTCACGTCTCTGGAACGCGCTACCTGAGTCTATTAGCACAGTATAAGTAATAGTACTACGTAGCCAAATGAAGTTACCTTTTACAATCGATATTTTTTATTTATTGTGTCCAATATTACAAGCTTTTACTTGGTTTCGGATTTTATCTTGCAAATTTTAAATTTGTCCACCTTTTCATATGCGAAATTTGGCTCGTGTGACTCTCGTGACGTAAATGGCGCCATTTATTATACCATTTGGCGGCCGCCACATAATGGCGAATTAAAGTAACATTATTAAAATAATTTAACACAAACAAACAAAGTAAATAATCATTATTAAAAATAATTTATTTCAGCCAATTTGCCGCAATATCTTAAACATTCACCTGTCGTGGGTTCGAATCCCACCTTTTAAATTTTTAAAATATTTATATAAAAGTAAGTAAAGTATTTTTTTTCTCCGCCAACCCGCAGTTCGACAGCGTGGTGGTGCTCTATACCCCTTCGATTAAGGGGAGACCCGTATCCCAGCAGTGGGCAGAATAAGGGTTGACTAAGAAGTAATGTTTTCAGATTTTTTTAATATATTAACTACAGTCTGGAAGAAATCGCTCCATAAGTGTAAGTGGCTCATCAACATCTTTGAACCAAAGCCAACTTCACCTGCACGCGGTGCACCCGGCTGACTGACAAAGAGAGGTAGGGAGCGTAATTGTAAGCTACCCGACCTGGGTATGTACCTCCACTTCACAGAATACCGCAGCCAAATAACAACTCCCTTGAGGGTTGTTGTGTTCCTGCGAGTGAGTGAGGTCACCAGAAAGGAAGGAGATGCTGCGTTGGCAGCGGGGGTGACGCCGCGCGAGCGATATTTTATGTTGCGAGCGTTAATATGGCTACGGTAACCGCTTCACATCAGGCGGGCCGTATGCTTGTCTGTCACCCGACGTAGTATAAAAAAAAACTCCGCTATTGTATATGACATTTCTTTTGTATCATGTAGTTACATATATGTTTTGGTACAATGAAGTTTACAAATAACAACTAACAACATCTTGTTTAAAAAACATTTATCTGCCTTGTTTTTAATTTCCAAAATATTTACAGGAATTCTGTTGGCTTTTAACAGTAACAAGTAAATCGACGGTCCCTACGTATAAAGCGACATGTCAAAAATGACAATTTTTTTTTTATTGCATAAATTGCTATAGATTGCCCGTAAAAAACATTTTTTATTTTATTTTATTGATTGTATATAATCAAAAAGTAAGAAATTAACTCATTTGTCCAATAATAATATCCTTTAATTACTATATCGTAGTATAAGCAGACATGTCTGAAATGACATGTCGTTTTATACGTAGGGACCGTCGAAATATGCAAAAATCTGAGAAGCGCAATATTGGGATCGAGCGTCGTCGATCCCTGATAAGAATCGAGGTCACCTTTAGCCCAATATTAACTCGATAACAATCCACTATCAGTTACTGTTTTTAAAGTATATTGCATGCAACAAGTACGTCGTCGACTATGCATTACGTACACGTGGACGTTTCAACCATAAAAATAACTGGCAGTTTTCAATTTACTAAACTAAAACAATATTTACTAATCTATAGTATCTATACACATAATAAAACTCTAATTGCCGATGTCCCAAGGTAGAACGCAGAGAAGACCGTAGCCAAATAATAATATTCTTAAGTATTGTTGTGTTCTTGCGAGTGAGTTAACGAAGGTGTCAATCCTTTAAAGTACATATTGCAAGCGTCAAGTGACTCCGGTAACCGCAACAGATATCTAAATAATTTAGATTTCTGCCGTAACCGCTTTACATCAGGTGGGCCGTAATTGTTTGGCACCCGTCATCATATAAAAAATGGGTTGCAGTCAGGGAGTGCCGGCAATATTGTATTTAACCACATAAATGATACTCCTTTACTATCATTTATGTGGTAAAATACAATATTCATTTATTGCGCTATCGCACACAAACATGATAATTTATATTAAAATTAAAAATAAACAGCAGGAGCAGGCATACATTTTCGCCGCGCGGTAGAAAGAGAGGGGGATATTACTTCCTCTCCTACGCCGCGCCGGCGGTCTACGCTCCCTCCGTCTTACGAATTTTCGGTGGCCACGTGTCCTAACGCGAGTTTAACATTTTTTACCCGTCCCTAAAAGTGCACAACGCCGCTAAAAAAGTTTTCACTTCAAAAAAAAATACCCATGTGTCCAATTTTAATTGACCATTCATAAATTACGTCCGACGAAGGATCGAAGTACATTTATATGCCAAGCGGTCGTATATCATAATAATCTCCAGAGTAATCACGTTCGGGTCATTCATGATGACACGACTTTGTATGGGACATCGTATAATCTATGCTACGTATTAATCTAATACAATATATCGTATGTATAAATATATGGTCACTATATTTATTACCTACCAAAACGGGCCTATTATTTTGTGTTGACTTTAGCTAACCTAACAAAATATTATAGCGACCATATCAATATTAAAAATCTTTTATGTTATAGATAAACAAATGACTTCGCAATCGCATGAAAACACAATGTATCTCACAAGTGAAACACATTATATTAAATTAGATTGTTTAATGCGATTGCCAAGTCAATCAGTTTATTTAAAACATAAAAGATTTTTAATATTGATATAGTCGCTATAATATTTTGTTAGGTTAGCTAAAGTCAACACAAAATAATAGGCCCGTTTTTACAGTTCAAGCCCATGAAGTTCTCTATTTTTTACCGATCGAAATGTTCTGACGGTAATTACATTTTTCATTGATGGGTATCGCTCACTCGGCTAAGTGCTGTGTCTAACGATTTTTCATAGTGTCCACAGATTATTAATAATCGGTTAAGGAAAAAAATAAATCGAACAAGATAAGATAACTTTTTTTAAGGCCGACTCGCACCTGGCCGGTTTTATTTATTTACTTACTTTTATTTATTTTACTATTGTTTTATTTATTTATTTACTTTCGTAACGCTGTATCATTTCAAAATGCCTACAATATTAAAGTATAAGTAAAATTATCTAATCAGAACTTTAATACACTTTATAATACATATTCAAATTGATCAAATACTCATTCAAACTTGAATCGATTTATCGTAAGTATCGAGTACCGAGTCGTTAGGTTACATCACTAGTTACGTCGCGAAAACAAATGTCAAAACGGGCCTATTATTTTGTGTTGACTCTAATTACGTTTATTAATCGACTTGGATGACATGGATCTCATAACTTTTTACGGTAGAAGATCTGAGTTGCGAGACTGGGTTTTTTTACAAGTTATGTTTTTGATGGCATCTCATATCTTTTTGTAGCTAGTGCTTCTTCTTAGGGTTCCATACCCAAAGGGTAAAAAGGAACCCTATTACTAAGGCTCCGCTGTCCGTCCGTCGTCCGTCCGTCCGTCTGTCACCAGGCTGTATCTCATGAACTGTGATAGTTAGACAGTTGAAATTTTCACAGATGATGTATTTCTATTGCCGCTATAACAACAAATACTTAAAAGCAGAATAAAATTAATATTTAAGGGGACTCCCAGGGACAAATAAGGGACTATAAAACGAGTCCGATGTACATAAGTTATTAATGAAATGTACACATCAGGTCGGTACATAGTTTTGTGTATTTTACTGTATATTTTTTTTATAATTTTAAACAACTGTCGAGTAACCAATTGAATTGAATTATGTGTGGAAGGTAATTTAATCGAAAGTATTCTATGACTAGTTTCTATTCGTGGCTTCGCCCAACTTGTACAGAGTGCCGGGATATCCTAAAATATCCTATGCTTCAATCTAGATCATATTCTACATGTATGCCTTTCATCTAAATCCGATGAGACGTTTCCGTTTGAGAGAGTAACAAACATCCATTCTTACAAACATTATCATTTGTAATATTAATAGGATAGGTAGGATTCGAGAAAATCTATTCAGTAGTTTGAAGATCACTCGGGGTGTCAGTGGTACACCACGATATTTAGAGCCAAAAGCCAACCTCAACTGCACGTGGTACACGCTGCCGACTAACTATAAACACTCTAGCGATACAGAGCTAGGGTACAGCGTATTTGTAAGCGGCCCGTTGGGGGTACTTCCCCCAGTCGATAACTGATATTATACTTAAATATATAGGAAATATCCAGACCACCAAAAACAGACATGTTCATGCATGTTAATAAGGTAACCTGCCCTTATGACCCTTGATAATAATTCTACATACTTCAAATATATAATTATTTATACGTGTTTTACTTGAGAGTACCTGAAATTGTTGTTGATATTTTAAGATCTTATCGATCTGTTTTGGATGTTTGTTAATTGGCAATTTGCGTGGATTTTGCATTAGGAAAATATGTGTTATATGAAAAATATAACGCCCACTATGTTTTATATAAATAAAGGTTCATTCGTCATTTCGAAATCAGTCCAGTGAGGAAAAATAGTCTCTAGATTCATCATAACATAAATACATCTCCTGGGAATAATGTAAAATTTTATACCTTCTTCTGGCGCTGTAATCTCCGATCAAAGATTTTATAAAATTTCATACAATTTATCACAATATCATTGATTAGGGCCTTTTGATGTTCCGATTTATAATCAAGATAGGATCTGCCTCTACACCAGGGATTCCCAAACAGTGCGCCGCGCCGCCCGCCCTAGTTACCTTGGCTTTCTATGGCTTTACTTACCGCTTTAGTATTTTGTCTCAATGCGCAAATAAATTTTGCGCCGCGGGTTGAAAATGTTTAGGAAACCCTGCGCTAAAGTATTGCTATAGATGTAAATTAGATCCAGTTATAGGAGGATATAAGCAGAGATAAGTAGATAAAACGTAATTTAGCTGTCAATAATTATATTTCGTTTACAACTTATAGTAACACACTTTTTTATGTCAAGCACTATGGAAACTTTGCTTATTTTAAATCGATGTCGCAATGATTATATTAGTTTCTTTTTATTTATAGGATACACTAACCTCCATCAACTATTGGTATAGCTTCATGGGCAAATCACATAATGAAACTAATGTAAACTGGAATCAAAGCAGACAATAAAATCATCAACCTGTGAAATGGAAAACAATAGTGATGTGCCTTAGGTTGGGTTGATGATTGGGTGATGTGCCTGCAGCACCGGGCACATCGACCGCTTGGATCTTTTGTGTAACCCTTTAGTCACTCTCCCCTGTTGGTTTGGAGACATGTTCCATTTACTTTAATACGCCGTTTATTTGGGAATAGCTTAGTAGTTCTTTAGCCGGTTACGCCTTTCCTCTCAATCGTTTACCAGTTAGGGCGTCACAATGATTACAGTACTACGTACAATATTGGTAGTAAAAAAAACGTTGTCGACGGAATTATCCGACTTGATTATCGACCTAGGAATTTTCGCTGCGTTTTTTTGTTTTTTTTATTATATAAGAGGGGGGCAAACGAGCGTCTGGGTCACCTGGTGGAAAGAAATCACCACCGCCCACCGCCCGTTGGAGACAAACAACACCAAGAGTCGCCGATTCGTTCCCAGTGTTTAAACGTTACAAAAATGTTTCGTTTTTGTAAAATTGATGTAGGCCGCGTTGTCGAAGCTTTTTTACCACTAAGCTAGAAACAAGCATACGAGTACGACCCGCATGATTTTATTAAGGACTAGCTGACCCACGCAACTCCGCCTGTGTCACATAAGAGAGAATATTTTTCCCTCGTTTTTACACGATTTTTTATTAATTAACTAAATAAAAATATTTATCTATTGTAATTTTTATCTATTGTAATACTCACGCGATGCGAACCCTTACTACTAAACATGCGTCGATTTCAACGAAGTTATTTTCAGTAAATATAGCTTATCAAATGCGTAGGTTCAAAATAGTTTAGGTTTACACAGAAATAGACTTCTATGTTTATTTGTGTATTGAATATGAATGTAACAAACTGTTAAAATGGATGATGAAGTACGACGAACCAAGATGATGGATTTTTAGAGTAAGTAATAACAAAAACATTTGGCAAATTCTGTATCGCTTACACCAAAGTAATACGTATAGTAATTTAGACACTCTACCTACAACTTACGTAAAGTAAATAGTTAAATGTCAAAAAATGACTACACTGATAACATTTAATAAGTTTTTATCATGTAAGTTTCTCGCGGGAAAAATAAAACTTTAAAGTATACTTACAATACTATTGTCGCATTCGTACTTCCGAAATGTCACAAACACTGATCAACACTTCACTTCACTATTGTCACTTATGGAAGTTGACTGCTGGTAGACCGTCAGCGAACCTTGTGCGAAGCGTTCGAACCGCTCGCTCGCGTTTTCACTACTACGAGAGCGTCTGGCCGTGACGAGACGGGCGGCCCGCCCGCCCAGATGCTTTATCAAACACGCTGGCTCGTGTGGTCCAAACAACATTTAAAAGCGATTTTTTCGCGAACTAAATAATCAAAAGAATATATCTACATTGTTAGACTAAAATATTCTTGCACCTTACTATTTTTCAAGGTTTTATTTTACTGTTTGTTACTAGTTCATGCCAAATTTTCACATAAAGACTGCAAAACATGCACCGATCAGTAATACTCGTATATGGCCCACTTATAAAATATTATACGCTGCTAGAACATTTTCTTTTGTCTTTTTCTTGTGATATGCTTCACATCAGGCGGGTCGTATGCTTATTACTTACCCGACGTAGTATAATAAAAATACAGACCAACATAAATTAAGAGATATTAGAAATGCACTTGTATGTTATCGGAATTATTGTTAATAATGTTCAGCTATGATTATTTTACTATTTGGCCTCAATTTATAATGCTCAACGCACAATAATATCAAGATCGCCGCGTCAGCGTCGCCGCTTCAACGTGATCAACAACATACTAAATCTTCGCTACATCGTCATCATTTCGACACAAAATAAATAATTGATATTTTGTATACTAATTAATATTTGTATAAAAGCCATGACAGAATCAGGTCTTATCGAGCGGTATTTGACTATCCTACAACCTTACCTGCCTAGCAACAAGCCGCGCCGACTTCATGGGTACTTGGGGGCTCCAGCGCTCACGAAGACTAATTAGTGGGTGCTGAGTACCCACGGGGGCGGACTAAGGCCTCGGTAACCTAGGCAAGTGCCTAAGGCCCGTAATTTTTGGGGCCCGAAAATTAGGTTTTTAATAACGCAAAGTATGTGTCATGACAGAAAAATAGGTCCGGAATTACACTGTAATTCTGTAACACTGTAAGGCCTTAGTCCGCCTCTGAGTACCCATGAACATAGACGTGAAAAAAATTGGCGAAACGACAATCACACGGAGGATGCCATGTGATCATACAATATTTAGCAAATTCATTAATAGCACAAGGCTGTAGGCAGGCGAGCCGGCTATAGCCATGCCAAACTATAACCGAGGCTATTGCCATATTATTGTAGTTTCTTATTTAAAATATTTTTGGTTGCTACCAGAAGCCTACCCCGACTTGTAATAACAACCAGCCGAAAGAGAAGGACTACGTGTTCAATATCAACGCTATGAAGAGTAGGTAGCCCGTCAATAGAGATAAGCCGTTTCGTCAATAGAGATATGACAATATTGCAATAAGTCAAAATTTTGTATGGTTTCGCATACAAAATTTTCACTCTACTATTTCTACTGGAAATATTGCTGGCATTGGCACATTTCTATTCGTGTGCCACCGAGTCTTCTCATTTTAGCCAAGAATTTTTAGTCGTAATAGATGTTGTGAATCTTCTCATCCACGAGTGAAACTTATCTATTGTATAATCTGAACGGTTAGGTAGAATGCTTCTGTTTTTCGTTACTTACTCGTAGAATTCATTCACCTACATCTAAACAACACTTTGTATACGAAAACAAAATTGTTGATTTTACTATTTTCCTCGCAATAGGCTTGTTGCCCATGTTACAAAATTATAAAAACTCTCTATCAGTAACGTAAAATACATAAAACTAGAACGATCTGCGTTCTTAAAATTTATGTCCGACGTGTTTTATATTCGGTCAAAGTTTGGTGGAAAAGTCCATTTAGGTATGAAATTATAAAAAATAAATATTACCATTATAGAAACAATAAAAAATACTATAACTTTTGTTACGGCACTGGCTACATAAACGCAATATTTAACATAGCTGTCGTACAAATTTCTGATTTTAATGCATATAAAATAGCACAGTGTGACGTCATAACGTGGTGGCCTTTTGTATGGAGCGTTTTCGGGATAGTCCAAAATTGTGATCTTCAAGTTATCATATCTCGAGAAGTTTTTATGCAATCGAAGTAATTATTTCACCTATATTTATATTATTGTGACGTCTTTAAATAACAAGTCGAAAAAAAAATTTGATACAAGCCTATTATTTCACATATTCTAATCAATAAAATCTTTAAAAAAATATAGATAATTCTTCTTCGTCTTAAAGTTTCGTAAAAATCAGAGAGATTTAGAATGTGAGGAGCTCAATGATATATTGCATGTGTATCTCGAATCTGAGAATTGAACATGCAATTCAAGCAATACTTGCTTGGTAAAATACACTCTAATCACTTCGATTAAAAGGGAACCATCGATATTTTATAAAGAGATCAGTATCCCAGAGTATGTTACCTTATTACAAAACGCTATCGCTTATGCCTTGTTTCTCGACATCCCTCGAGGCACCCTGTTGTCGTCAATTGTTTCACTTGTTAAAAGAGCTCGTAAACACGCGTTCTAATGACTAGAGCGGTGGTGCTGCACTTACGATCTACTCTGATACAGCGCGGGTGAATGACAAAACAACTTTGTTTTTATAACTTAGCTTATATATTTTTAGTCTTTCGCACCTAAATTGGAATTGAGGAGCTCGATGGCGTCGTTGCGCGTGTCAGGTACAAGTGTGTAATGTTGGTGATTACCGCTGAGGCGACATTGAGACCCGAGTCGTAGGTGAGGGTCTTAAGAGAGCCGAGGACGGTAATCATCAATACATACGTGTATCCTACGACGTTTTTATACACACTTGTTAAGAAAATAATGCTAAAAAAACATTTTATTTAGTAGATAAACAGATTTTCGCAATGGCGGGAAAAATAATCAGTTTTCCTATGCGCGCGCATCTAATAATGGCGATCGGCCAGAGACTAAAAGAATGATAGTGTTTAGAAGGATAGTGTTTTAGCCACGTACAAAATGGGGAAATTAAAGTTTTCTTTATAACAGAGGAAAGAAAAGATATTTGAGTGATAGTTTTTATTTATTAAACACATACAAGTTGAAATTTTGAATACTATTTAAATACATATACACACTAAAAGTTTTGCACTTCTAGCTAATCGTAACTATTTTAATTTCGAATGTTATATTTTTTTAAACGACTTGCAACCTTCTTAGTAATAAAAAAAATTGCCGGGAAATCCACAGACATTCAATATAGTAAGCAGACTAAAAAAAATAGAAGTTTGAATACACGTCAAAACCACAGACATTCAATTGAAATTGAATGTCTGTGGGGAAATCATTTGTAAATTGTTTTTTTATCACACATCAAAGTGAAACGTACGCAACGAAAATGGAATTAAGTCGAAAAGATTTTAGAGCGATGATTATTTATGATTTTAAAAGTTCTCTCTCTCCGCAAGACTGTGCCGCTCGTCTTCAAAATGCTTTTGGGAGAGAAGCACCTTGTTTAAGCACCGTGAGGCGATGTTTTGCTGAATTTGAGAGAGGTCGGGTTTCTTTACATGACGAATTCCGTGAAGGGCGGCCTTCAACTGCCGTCAACGAAAATAATGTAGCTACTGTTAAGCGGCTAATTGAAGAAAACCCGCGGATTACCTATGAGACAATTCGAGGACTATTGGGGATTGGTATGAGCCAGAATTCAGAAAATTTTACACGAAGAATTAAAAGTTCGGAAACTTTATTGTCGTTGGATGGATCATGAACTGACAGCGGAGCAAAAGCGGCCTCGCGTGGAATGGTGCTCACAGATGCTACTGAAGTACGACCACGGACATTATAATGCTGTTTATGACATTGTCACATGAGACGAGACGTGGATTTATTGTTTTGAACCCAAAAAAAACAGCAATTTTGTGAATGAGTGTTTGAAAATGAGGCCAACAAAAGTGAGGCAGGCGAGAAACGTTGGTAAAAAAATGACGAAAACGGGTCCCATCTGCACAATTCCACTTGAAGATCAAAAGAGTGTTAATGCCGAGTGGTATTCTACCATTTCTTTACCCAAGGTGTTAGAAAAAGTTCGCGAAAGACGACCAAAAAGCCGCGTTCTCCTGCATCATGACAACGCTTCTTCACACACAGCCAACAAAACAAAGTCATTTTTATCTTCCGAAAAAGTACAACTCGTCACCCATCCTGCACATAGCCCCGACCTAGCACCCTGTGATTTCTGTATTTTCCCCAAAATCAAAGATTTGATGAGAGGTTTCACATTTACCAACTCCGAAGAGGCAGTGATAGTGTTCAATCAGCACGTAGAAAACAGGCCTTCAGATCTGTGGTCCTCCTGTTTTCAAAAATGGTTCGATCGCATGAAAAAATGTTTAAAATGTAAAGGAGAGTATTTTGAAAAGCAAATAACGTAATATTTTGGTTATAACATGTTGTTTTTTTAAGTTACGCAAAACTTTTAGTGTGACCTACGTATTTAAATACGAAGTTGCATTAAATGAGCAAGCAATAGGTACATTAATTTACTTGCAAAGAAAACCGTAGACAGAGAAGGCTAGAGTACTATTGAACACGATCTTTTTTGTATCGAAACTTTTTTAAGAACAAAGAAACTAAACCAATAAAATAAAAATAAATACTCTATAACTCATAGCAATGCAATCAAATAGTCGAAGTTTGATTACAGGTGTCATTGTATGACTAATTGCGATGAAATTAGAGCCACTTTATGAGCAAGTGTGTTGAAAAATTATTTACTGTCTAAATAATTTTGCTTTGAGAAGCGAGTAATATGCGCATTTCTTCCACATGAGATCGAATAATAATAGCCAGTACAGCCCGTGTAATATGAACTCTCTTCCGCATAGAAAAATGCCATCAACATAATTAAAATAAATTGGGTTTTTGTAAATATTGAAAATAATACTCAAAATCATATGTATAATACAGATCACTCAATAAGCGAGTCTCGACTGGTATTTGGCCGCTTATTCTCCTTTAATTTTAATTTGATATAATTTTCTCCCTCATGTAAAAAAGGAAAACAAAAATTTGCATTTACGAAAGTAATACGATACGATAGTAGATAATATAATACGATTTGACAATTTGACGAAAACTGATGTTTTTACCTATAGATGCGTTCTACTGGCCGCCATTGTGGCAAGAAGAAAGCAAGGTAATTCACTCGGGGACCCTCAACTGACCATCGCGGCTCGAAATGAACAAGCAATTGGTACATTAATTTACTTGTACTATTGAACACTATCTTTTTTGTATCGAAACTTTTTAAGGCTAGACCTTAGCGCTTTTTAAAAATATATATTGGCTTAGAATAGTGGCTCCGCTTCGCCTGATGGTAAGCGAAAAGAGGAGCCCAAATTGCAGCGGCAACCGACTAAAGACTAGACAACAATATTCTGACGGTTGACAATGCCATACTACGGACTAAGGTCTAGGCAACCTAGGAAAATTTGGTTTTTAATTTTTATTTTTGAAGTGAAAATTTCTCTAGGTAGGCCCGGAAATACAATATTGCCTAGGGCCCGCTTTAGCCTTAGTCCGCCACTGATGCTGGCCGGCGAGGTGCTTCTTTACGCTTTGTTTGAAGGATCCTATGTTGTAGGAACGAGGAAACGCATGTATGAGCACTGTATGACCTTGTATTTTTAATTGCGCTGTCATAGAAGAAAAGAGAAGCATGAAGCGGGAGAAATATATAACGACATTGGAGAAGAAGGCGCGATGGACTGTTTCTCTATTCGCTTGTCGACAAAGCTGCTGTACTAATCCGCTGGACGGAAGGCCCCCAAACTCCTCCAAATATACAGTGCCGCGGTGGTAGCCAACCAGGCGGGTATATACCCTACCATCGGCTGAGAAGATGTAGTCTCAAGAAATTCCTCTTACAACACCCACGGAAAGAGAGAGGGCGGTGATTTTTAGTGTTCTTTCGCCGTCACAGTACGGATAAAAGCGCAAATCAAAAACATTATTGAATTGTTCACGCTCAGTGGAGTATGTACGTTTATTTACGCTTTCTTTGCGTACTACTTGTTGCATGTATACGTGCTTATCTATTGAGAAAGCACTTAGTACGCAACTTTACCTTCGCCTATGACTCTCTATATACTAATGTCATTCATAATCTAAAAGTTTTTTATACCGCGCCCTTTTTAAAGGTACGACACAGTCCGGGACTGTTTCGGTTCTGAATTGTAAGGATGAACTCCCTAACGACGGCAAACAGAGCGATTGTTGAAGGAGGCCGTTGACATCGTTAGGTAAATAACTAAACCTGAAACAATTCAAAACAATGTCATTAATCCGAAAATCTCCAAGAAACCATTAGAGTAATTTATTTACTTTCCATTATCCTAAGAAAAGGAGTTCTCGACATAATTATGTCGTACGTTGTATAACAAACTTTGAATAGTATATACAATTCCAATAAAAGCGAAAGCTTGGAGATTACCATATTATACTCATGATATTCAAGGGCGTATGTTGTGATTCAAAAGAAAGAAAAACATGTTTGTAATGTATAGATCCGGACCAAATTTGTTTAATCATGTGCCCGGTTTCCCGCAATATGCAGTCTTTTTCTTATACTTTTTTATACTACGTCGGATGGCAGACAGACGGCATACGGCCTGCCTGATGTGAATCGATTACCGTAGCCATATGAACGTTGGCAACATGAAATATACGGACCGTCTGCTTGTTTGGCACCCGACATACTATAAAAAAAGTTTGATTTTCGCCATGTAAATGTCCGATGTGAATCGATTTCTGGGGGTGTACCGCCAAGTGTTCTGGAGATGGTCCTATCATGGGAATGAGGTTATCAGTGACTCTTATGCAGGACGCGACAGGACAGGACAGGAAGATTTAAATTGGTTAGTAGTAAATGTCAAAGTAATATGATATCATTTAGATAATGCGTTCCAGGTAGGGGAGGCAGCTTAAGCGATGGGTCTAGTTACCATTTTGCGTACCTTTAGTCCCTTAATGTTAATTTACATAGCGGTTTGTCCTTCTGCGTCAGAAGGTGCGGTACGGTACGACCCTAAGGCTGTTTACACATTATCTTGCTAACCGCCGCCGCGGCTGCACCGCTGCCTTAGTTTCCCTTGGATTTGTATGAACTCTTACACACGGCGCCGCAGCAACGACGGCGAGTCCTAATAGGTACAGCGATAGATCCACGGCGTCAAAAACTGCCGCGGCGGCATAATGTGTAAGGATCCTAAGATTGACAGTTTAATACAGTGTTTCTTAACCTGTGGTCCGCGGACCCCTCGGGGCCCGCGATTATGTGTATGGGGATCCGCCGCCTAATCTATGAACAATTGAATTAATGAACTAAAAAACACGGGTTGTACTCTGGGAGTGCCGTGCCGTGCAGAAGTGAAAACTTGATCGTTTTTGAATATTTTGGAATGGTTAGGAAATTAGTAATGACATCGTTAGGTAAATAACTAAACCTGAAACAATTCAAAACAATGTCATTAATCCGAAAATCTCCAAGAAACCATTAGAGTAATTTATTTACTTTCCATTATCCTAAGAAAAGGAGTTCTCGACATAATTATGTCGTACGTTGTATAACAAACTTTGAATAGTATATACAATTCCAATAAAAGCGAAAGCTTGGAGATTACCATATTATACTCATGATATTCAAGGGCGTATGTTGTGATTCAAATGAAAGAAAAACATGTTTGTAATGTATAGATCCGGACCAAATTTGTTTAATCATGTGCCCGGTTTCCCGCAATATGCAGTCTTTTTCTTATACTTTTTTATACTACGTCGGATGGCAGACAGACGGCATACGGCCTGCCTGATGTGAATCGATTACCGTAGCCATATGAACGTTGGCAACATGAAATATACGGACCGTCTGCTTGTTTGGCACCCGACATATTATAAAAAAAAATTGATTTTCGCCATGTAAATATCCGATGTGAATCGAATTCAGGGGGTGTACCGCCAAGTGTTCTGGAGATGGTCCTATCATGGGAACGAGGTTATCAGTGACTCTTATGCAGGACGCGACAGGACAGGACAGGAAGATTTAAATTTGTTAGTAGTAAATGTCAAAGTAATATGATATCATTTAGATAATGCGTTCCAGGTAGGGGAGGCAGCTTAAGCGATGGGTCTAGTTACCATTTTGCGTACCTTTAGTCCCTTAAAGTTAATTTACATAGCGGTTTGTCCTTCTGCGTCAGAAGGTGCGGTATGGTACGACCCTAAGGCTGTTTACACATTATCTTGCTAACCGCCGCCGCGGCTGCACCGCTGCCTTAGTTTCCCTTGGATTTGTATGAACTCTTACACACGGCGCCGCAGTAACGACGGCGAGTCCTAATAGGTACAGCGATAGATCCACGGCGTCAAAAACTGCCGCGGCGGCATAATGTGTAAGGATCCTAAGATTGACAGTTTAATACAGTGTTTCTTAACCTGTGGTCCGCGGACCCCTGGGGGCCCGCGATTATGTGTATGGGGATCCGCCGCCTAATCTATGAACAATTTAATTAATGAACTAAAAAACCCGGGTTGTACTCTGGGAGTGCCGTGCCGTGCAGAAGTGAAAACTTGATCGTTTTTGAATATTTTGGAATGGTTAGGAAATGAACGAATTGCTTTATTTATCAGTACAAAAGTACTATCATTTATGTGACAATTTATATTACATTAAAAATAAACAGCAGAAGCAGGCATACATTTTCGTCGAAATAAAAGAGAAGGGGATATTACTTCCTCTCCTACGCCGTGCCGGCGATCTACTCTCCCTCCGTCTTACGAATTTTCGATCAGGTCACGTGTCCTGACGCGTGTTTAACATTTTTTTACCCATTCCAAAAAGTGCACAACGCCGCTAAAGAAATTTTCACTTCAAAAATTAATGAAAAGTAGTAACGCTGGTCTAATACTTAAGATACTTTATACCTCAGTTCAGTGCTCTCACCGGGCGTATCTACGGGCAAACATTAGTTCAAATACATTTATCAAATACTTGTAACACGACACTGTGCCGCTTATGAAGCCTTCAATGTCATAAAGACCCGGGAGTAATTCAATAAACGGGGCGAAATACATGTCGAATAATGTGCTCGATCGCGGATTCAATGTAATACGTGACAAAAATTATGACAAAGTTGAAAGGATTATTATTGATATAACATTTATTATTGATTTGTAAGCAAACTAGAATGATGCATTTTTTTATTTAACTTATTAAGGTGAAAACAAGCATACCGCCCCTGCCTGATGGAAAACATTTTATTTTACGGGACGAGGGCCCACCACATATTCCCACCACTGTGTCTCCTGTGGGCCAGAATTAACAGCGGCGACCACCAAAAAAGACAATGAACAGTGAAGTTCTTTGCAGTCCCGTGGGTAAGACCACATCTGCCTTGGAACTCACAACGAATTTAATCAGAAGAAATCAGTAGGAGTAGGAAGCTTTTGGAATTTAATTTAATTAGGCAAATAAGGCCATAAAAAAAAGCCTGAAGAGATGACTAGTCAAGTGAAGCTCAACTGCCGTGCAGCACGGATTTTAAATATCTAACATTTATCTAATATTGGAGACCTAAAACATTGATTTGTTACCTAACACGTCGATTCCAATAATATCGATTGCAAAATCGTCGGAACGCTTTGTAATTCTCCCTTGTTGCTACCAAATCAGAATTGTATGAATGATCAAAAACATTATAGAATATAAAACATGAAAGATCATTTTTAAAAACAAGCTTTTATTAACTGGTAACGAAAAAATGACATATAGTTTTTCGCAGGGACGGCAACGCGTGACTGATGCCTCTGGTGTCACACAAGTCCATAAGCTACGATGACCGCTTTCCATCAGGTGGATGGTACACTTGTTTGCCACCCTAGGAGTATAAAAAAATAACTAAACAGTTTACTGTCAGTAGTTCGCTCATCAAGCTCTTTAATTTGATGCCCTTATCACAGATATTACTATAGAAATTATAAATCACCTTTTTATGGCACCCGCCATACCGAATTAAAAATGGCAACTTTAGATAAATAAATATTTCTGGACAATTTACACAGCGCCATCTTGTCTCAAATTAAGCTCAAAGCTGTACTATGGGTACTGGACAAATTATAAATGTACTTAAATACATTTTTTTTTGTAAATACATACTTATAATACATAGAAAACACCCAGACCAAGACAAACAGATATGTTCATGCACACAAATGTTTATCTTGTGCGGGAATCGAACCCGCGACCTCGGAGTCAAAATGGCCATTGCTAATCATTCGACTACTGGGCTCGTCAAGATGCTCGTAATTGTTCATTGCTACAAGAACCATACGTCACATTATCGCTGAATCGGATACTCAGAAGTTGGTCAAATTTAACTTGCAATATTTGATCACAGACACTGTAAGTTTGCCGTGTGGTGTCCGGCAGACTAGAATAGAATCACTCCGTTTCTTCCCGTGGTTGTCGTACAAGGCGACTAATGGAAATCACTACATAGTATAAAACAAAGTCGCTTTCTCTGTCCCTATGTCCCCATGTATGCTTAAATCTTTGAAACTACGCAACGGATTATGATGCGGTTTTTTTTAATAGATAGAGTGATTCAACTGGAAAGTTTATATGTATAATATATGCATAACATAGTAGAAAAACACTGATAATTTAGAGGTTTCTAATGTGATGTCGTAAATAAACACATTTTTTTGCTCTTTCATTGCAAACGCTGGCTGAACCCAACGAGATAGATCAAAATAATGTAGTACAGTATTGTTCACCTTAAAATGGTCTACAAAAAAGTTCGCGATGGTATATGTCTATCTCTTAGTGGTAACACACAATAACCGTTATTTTATCCTTTGCTTTTTACAAGAAATAATGCCTTATTTACGAAGCGATTTTAAGCAATACAGAATTAATCCTTATCCAATTAAGTACCTTAAATACTTTGCGCATTTAATATAGATCAATATGGCCCTTCACAGCATGTAATTTAAATGAATAGTTTAGAAGATATTACACATTTAAAATGCAGGGACATAACGGCTGTGGCGGTACCGGCCGCGGAGCCGGCGGCGTGTTGTTATAACTGGGGAAGGACTGGATAGGACAAAGCGCAAAGACCTTCTGTAGTACATTTAGTATCAGCATTGCACCCGTGCGAAGCCGGGGCGGGTCGCTAGTACATTATAAAACATCAATCAGGCCTCCCCAACCCGTTTGGCCAGCGTGGGGAGTGTAGGCCAAATCCTCCTTCCGTCTAAGACGGACGAGAGAGGGTCATGCTCCTGTAATGGAGACTAAAATGGACCTGATGATGATGATGACTGTAAGTCTCCCCACGCGTGCCACCTACAGATTCATGGTGTGTCTTCAATCCGTCCAAAGACCACTGACAAAGTACATAAAACGACTTGGCTTAACGAACTGTCTTCAGAGTGCTTGTGTGAGTTTTTTATTCGCGATCATGTCAATGTCTAAAGGCGATTTTCCGTCCCAAGTGCTACCTACCTTGGTGACGAACTTTTGTATTTTATATTTTCTGCTGTGTAGTCGCAGTGTGGCGCCATCCACCTATTAAGTATTACTTTTTTTTTATATACTACGTCGGGTGGCAGACAAGCATAAGGCCCGCCTGATGTGAAGCGGTTACCGTAGCCATATTAACGCTTGCAACATAAAATATTGCTCGCGCGCCGCCGCCCCCGCTGCCAACGCAGCATCTCTTTCCTTTCTTTCTGGTGACCTCACACAACACAACAACCCTCAAGGTAATTGTTACTTAACGTTAATTCGTTACAAATGAAATTTGGCTGTTTAATTATTTATATAATTACATATTATTAATACCTATTACTGCCAACTACGGCCAACTTGCCAGAATATTATAAATTAATAAATTTATAATATTCTGGCAAGTTGGCCGAAATCAACTATTTAAATAATAATTATTTAGGATGAATATCTGAAACTCCTATGTACAGTTTATTACCAAGACAATAAACCTTTCTGAGGGAGGAATTTTGGCCGGAGGGCGTCGTATTTCGGAAGTTCCGAGGTCGGTTGTAGAATGCAACGTGATACACTTCGCGGACTGAACGTGTTAAATTAGTATATATTATATTACATGTTTGTTAGTTTTAAGTAATCTATGGACATAAGTTTATTATTAATAGTAAACATGTTAATCTGGAATAAATGATTTTATTTTTATTTAATAAAGTATTTTTACGTTGTTGTTTCGTTTAGAAGCAGTACCTAGCGAAAATAATAATCGATCACATTAACGTATGTGATCGATTATGCTGACACGCGCAACTTTGTCATCGAGCTTCTCATGACGCCGGGGAACTTCTCGTTAGCTACCCGCCAGGGTGCATTCCGTGCAGTAAAGGCTCAGAGCGCTTCCGCACTGCATTCGAATTCGATCCGATATCGGGCGTATTCAATATCCCTTGCTTAAGCAGTATGTACATACTGCTCCATAAGACGATCGCTGCGGTAAAGCAACGTATAATAAATACGCCAAACCAAAAACGGATCGGATTCGCTCTTAGGCTCTAAAAGACAGTGTTAAAAAACAATCCTACCTTTCAAAGTAAAGCGATGTAACAAAACTAACTACAACAATTTATCTGTTGTTAGATAGTTAATTGGTGGCGGGAGCACACTAAATAGTGTAGATCAAATTGCCTGTAAATTTATCTGTCGTCTAAACTACTTTATTATCTTGTTAAAGAACGACTATTTACTCCGTTTACTTTGTTGTTTTTTTTTTTCTTTACTTTGTGTTCAGCGATATTATGTAATCTATAATAAAACATATTTTCCCTTTTGTAGTCCTCATTGATGCAGGGGATAGGAAGCTTTGCCCCACTTTACCCTCGTATTAATTAAGTATTGTATGTACCTATCGTATTTATCACGTGCAGCCATTTGGGAGTACACTTCAAATTGGATTATGTGATAGTTCAGTAACCTTGAGTGATCCTTAATATAAGTTTATCACAGCAAAGCCTTCCGCTGCGTCTATCTGTTGGAACGCAATGAAGTAAAATGTACTGCCCCCTTACTGGATAGAATGCTTATTAGAGATTGCAAACCGGGCCCGGCAGGGCCGAACTTGCTTAAACATAATTAGTAACACTAATGTTACTATTCCGTTCATAAGTTAAACTAACTAATTCTGTATTAAAAACTCGTGATTTTGAGACTGATTAAGACTGATTATTGTTGATTTGCTGGTTTGAAATAAATATTATTCTGTAACCTTGAATCATTGTATTTTGCCTCCATTTACTTAAAGCAAGGTGTATTTTTCATAAAATATTTTAAAGGTTTCATCCTAACACATCAACCCGGCCGGCCGGGTCCGCCGGGCCCGGCCGGGTTGGCGGCGGATGTTACCGGACACGGCCGGGTTGTAAAACATACCGGGTTGCAATCTATGCTTATTCATACCAATGAATAAGCGACTGTATTTCATCTGAAATAGAGCCGCTTATTCATTGGTATGAATAAGCATTCTATCCAGTTATTGAATCGCAATAAGAGACGGTGGTAAGGGGGCTGAATGGATTTTCATAGCGTTTTCACCAATGGGCGGAGTTTTTCATGTGTTTGAGTATATTAGTTTTATGTAAATCGACTGAAATTACGATTGTTGATGATATCGAATAGAACAAAAACATAATCATCATCATAATCGAAAAGGGTGTGAAGAGGTTTTTACAACGTCGACAAGTGTTGCACGCGTCCATAGGCTGCAGTAGCTGCTTTTAAAAATGCCGCCTGGGGCCTTTGTGGCGACCACCGCGTAAACAATAGAGCTCTACCCGTGCGAAGGCGGGGTAGGACGCTAGTTTATACTATTTAATTCGTATTTTTAATCATCAGATACTTGCCTATTCATATACCGAACTATTTCAATCATTAGTTAGTGTCGAACCTTGGAGCTATACCGACAAGACTTGAGCCCTACCGCGTAATCTAAATACAAATCAAATCGGATTTTTTTTTATTATAAATTGGACATCGTATTTAACGATTGTCCGATTTAATATAGCTAATATAATTAAACTCCGATTTTATATAGATAAAAAAAAATATTTTCCCCTTAGTCGGTATGGACCGTAGAGCTTTACAGACAGAATAGGCTAGACGACAATGATAAAAAATTATAAAAAGTACATAGCAGTGTCATAAAATATACAAAACTAGAACGATCTGTGATCTTGAAATTTTGATAACTTATGTCCGACTTGTTCTATGATCGATCAAAGTGTAGTAGGAAAGTCCAATTTAAAAGAATGAAATTATAAAAAAAAAATATTAATTTTGGAAAAACAATCAAAAATACTATAACTTTTGTTATGGCACTAGCTACATAAACGCAGTATTTCACATAGCTGTCGTACAAATTTCTGTTTTAACGTATACAAAATACATAAGTGTGACGTCATACTTATGTAGCCTTTTGAATGGAGCGTTTTCAGGAAAGTCCAAAATTGTGATTTTCAAATTATCATATCTCGAGAAGTTTCTATGCTATCGAAGTGATTCTTTCACCTATAGTTATATTATTGTGACGTCCTTACATGACAAACCGAAAGAAAAAATTGTCGTCTAGCCTATTGGGACGTGCGCCTAACCTAAAGATGATTCTGATAGTTTTTATTTTATTCCCAAAATCAGTAACGATTACTAGGGGGCCTACCGCCGAAGCTGAAGCCGGTTACCATTGGCTTTTTTGAATGCGAAAATGAAACTACTGCTATATTTTAGGTAATAGGCTTGTTGCCCATGTTACAAAATTATAAAAACTCTCTATCAGTAACGTAAAATACATTAAACTAGAACGATCTGTGATCTTAAAATTTTAATAACTTATGTCCGACGTGTTTTATGTTCGGTCAAAGTTTGGTGGGAAAGTCCATTTTAAAGGTATGAAATTATAAAAAATAAATATTACTATTGTAGAAAAAATAAAAAATACTATAACTTTTGTTACGGCACCTGTTACATAAACGCAATATTTAACATAGCTGTCGTACAAATTTCTGATTTAATGCATATAAAATAGCACTGTGTGACGTCATAACGTGGTGGCCTTTTGTATGGAGCGTTTTCGGGATAGTCCAAAATTGTGATCTTCAAGTTATCATATCTCGAGAAGTTTTTATGTAATCGAAGTAATTATTTTACCTATATTTATATTATTGTGATATCTTTAAATAACAAATCGAAAAAAAAAATGGGATACAAGCCTATTATGTTTAGCTCCGCTGGTAGAATCCCTAGAGCTCTACTGACTAAGCTTAAGATGTTCGTCAATAACTTTAAACTAAGATCAATTTTTGTAATCAAAAAACCCGATGGTAATCGGCTTCAGCTTCGACGGTAGTAGTCGCCCCCAGATCTCGACTGGTAGTCGGCACAGCTTCAGATACCCTACTAGTTAAACTAAATTCATAACCAGTAACATATGCAAAAAATTAATATCGGCTTCATATTCAACCGTATATGCAGTAAAGCAACTTGATGTGATGTGAAATCACCTTAATGTAATATTATATCACCTTGAGAGCCCCTACCGCCTAAGTTGAACGCAATTTAGGGCGGATTTTTTGACACCGAAAATCGAATTTTGTTTTAGATTATAGGATATTTAAAAACCGAAGTTCGTATTTCGTAAAAGTCGTCCGAAGGTGTAATTAAGCCCCTAAGTAATCTGCCATTACGAGTTACATCTTTTTTTTAATGACTATGAAGTGGATAGCATAAACCTTAACAACGTAAATGGATTATTCTGGGAACATCACCTGTGCGTGTTAAGAAAAGGGTATTTGTAAAGGGGCTAAAAGTATTATTGAGAAAGTATGAAGGTTAGATAAAGTAAATGTTGTATTAAGTATTTGTAATTGGAATGCACTATTGAGTTTTCGTACTGCGTCATTTCGTTAGTTAAGAAAACTCATTCATTGCCTTAGTCTAGTCTTTTTCTCCCATTCGCCTTATCAGTCGTCATACTTACAGTTGCCCCTTTCTTACCCATATTTTTTATGGGGGGCAAGCGAGCATTTAGGTCACCTTATACAGGTGAGCAACTCCGATCCGTTGCCAGCCTATACTCCTTTCTTTCTTATCATCTCTCACACCCCAACCATCTCTTTTTTGGTCTCCCTCTTTCATTTTCACATTCAAATGTCTTTCAACCCTCCGTTGCATGCCCGTACCACAAAAGGCGATTTAATCTCATAATTTCCGTCACAAGTGCTACTTAGTTAAGAAAACTATTAAATAATAATTCAATTCTTTAATATTGATTTATTTGGAATAGTTTTTAACTTTGATGAAAATGTGTCTTATAATGAAATCTCTGGTCTAAAGGTTCTTGAGATAAATTGATAAATAGGAAAAAAAAAAAATTTTTATTTTCCATAACATATATTCATAGATTGTAATTTATGGATGAGGTAATCCACATTTGAGCACGCTCTAAACCCAATTCGATTGAAGGAAGGCCAGTATCTCAGCAGTGGAAAGAATATGGATTGATGCAGTACCTACCTATAAGTCCAGGTAGTCGCAGTCGACTACCTCTAGCCCCCTACATTTCTTATGGCTCACCCCACTCCATGGGGCTGCCATTTTCGCTTAACGTACGCTCAGCTCATTACGCTACGAGGCGATCGCTTAGATGAAGCTTTTAAGCAGTCCCTAGGTGGTGTTTAGTCGGTAACAGTCCGACATAATCAACGTAGCCTTATGCTACGTTGGTATCCATGATGATTCACCACCTCCTTCCCGTAGTTGCCTCCGGAAGGTTGTACGTCGCGCGCGTAGGGCGTAAAAAAAGAACCTACATATTATGCGTATGTCCGAAAGAACAAAAAAAGAGAATTAAAAAAGAGCTCTCTTGTCGGTTCAAAAACAAAGCGAGTTTACTAGAGCGTATAAAAATGTAATTAGATGAGGATAGCTGTGTTTCATTTGTGGGTTGTAATTACTCGAAAATTCTTAAAATAAAAGTTAAATTAACAGATCAAAACTCCTCGCGTGGAAAACCGCCCGCGGCTACTTTAATGTAGAGTTCCAGGACAATAGCCTATTCATAACCCTTTTCAGGGCACCTTTATCCCTAAATAAAAGAGATTCAGCAGTTTAACAGTGAAAACACCAAACAAACAAAAACAATTTTGCTTTTATCGTATTAGCTTTGAATATTGCCTAACCTAAACTAACCTAACCTATACCGGGACGTTTGTCAACGTACACTAAACTATACCGCGATACATAACACTATAGTGTACGTTGAACAAACGTCGCGGTATAGGTTAGTGTAAACACTATGTAGAATGGAGCTTATCTACAGCTTGGAATATTTCGACTGTGGCAACGAATGGTGCCTTTTGACCCATATTGAGGCAGATATGCAAGGCGATGGATGAGGTGCGGTGCGGACCGATCAGGAGACCTACCGCCGACGCCGACGACAGAAGCCGATTACCATCGGATTTTTTGATTGCGAAAATCAAACTTTAGCTTAGATTTATGTTGCTTGTGTTTAGCTTACCTGGTAGAAACCCTGAAGCTCTACCGATTGAGCAGAAGATGTTTGTCAATAACTAAAACGTAAAGTCTATTTTTCGAATCAAAATATATTATGGTAATCGGCTTCAGCTTCCGCGGTAGGGCCCTCTTATACTTACCATAGAGGCAATTGGAGCGTGTATACATATATACACGTTTCGTGCCCCCGAGCGAGTCATACTTACTGGAGACTGTAGCAACCTTCGCACGTTATCGTACATGTCGGTTACGTAAATGGACTCGTAGAGTAAAATTTAAAAAAAAATCCTTAATAATTCAAAAACATTTAACCTTGTTATACGGGGACCTTTATACATTTATACATACCTTGCTATACGGATGCGTGACAGAAAGTGAAAGGGCACTAAAGACATCCATTAAAGAAGTCCAAATTGCCTTCCTCAAATTCTCTGCAACTGACCTGCCCCCTTACCACCATCTCTAGAATGCTTATACCAATGAATAAGCGACTCTATTCCATTTGAAATTGAGTCGCTTATTCATTGGTATGAATAAGCATTCTGTTCAGTTATTGAATCGCAATAAGAGATGGTGGTAAGGGGACTGAAACTGAACTGCGACGAAATCTCGATCGACATGCGTTGAAGCTATCGTAATCTTATTTCAATTCCTCCGTGCCCTAAATTGGAATCGTCAAGGAAATCGTAAACGTCGCAAACCTAAGTAAACCTGACGACGAACCACTATTGCAAAGACGAAGTTAATCGGAAAATCCTGGATCAAATTTCAAGACTGAGCCATATGGTGAAATATTGCAGGCGCCGTCCGTCCCCAAAAGTCCACCTAGCTAATAATTTATTCTCTCTTTAATGTTCCTTGCATAAACTGTGATGAATTTGACTTAATTACTTAGCGGCCCCGAGGCCTCTTAATAAAAAATAACAAAAGAAACGGAAATTATGTATTACCGCTTCTTTTACAAAAAGAAAAATACAAGGATATTAATATATTGTAAGTCTATTATATTATTTTTGATTCGTTTAAAAATCTAATTCGCGCGTTCTGGACTGCTTTGTTTAAATGGGTCATGGTCGTGGGTCAAATTTAAACAACGCAGGCCAGAGTGCTAAGTGCAAGTTTTTTGTTAACGTTCGAACGTGTCAACGTAAACAAACCCAATAAATAAAACTCTTTTTTTTTTTTTTTTATTCAATATAGGCTTGCGTTTGACCACTATCTCGCCTGGTGTTAAGCAATGATGTGGTCTACGATGGAGCACGCTTGCCTAGAAGATACCTATTCACTCTTGATTTGAAGACTCCCAGGTTGTACTTCTCCGGAAACACAGACTCAGGCAAGGAATTCCACTCTTAGGCAGTACGCATAATAAAAGTAGAAGCAAAGCGCTTAGTGCGTATGGGTGGAATATCAACCATATAGCGGTGGTGCATCTCAGTGCGTCTGGTTGTCCGATGGTGAAAAGGAGACGGGGGAACTCGCATGTTGGACGCGTGTTACGTATCAAAATCGTACACTCACATTTTGAAGTGAGCAAACGGCTAATTTGGATATGTAACACGCGTCTGGTAAATTCACAATATGAAACTTTTTCTCAAATTGGTCGAATTGTAAACGTGAACACGTTCGGATGTGATCAAAAAACTCGCACTGGGCTTACTTGTTGTTGTAAAAACAATACTAAACATCTGTCAGTTTGGAGTTTTCCTTGGCATATCCGCCACCGTTATCAGTTCCAGTGACCGGCATAGCTTTGGGTTATCTCGTCACCACATAAACAAGACAATTCAGAACTATCTATCGAGTGATACAGACTTTTTGTGATTCCATAACAAACAACGTTAATTAGCGCCTGCCTTATTTTGAACGATTTTAATTGCTTACTTGACGAATATATTACTTCGTATGACTAGGCCTACTTATACTGGACTTCTTAAATTTAATATGATAAGCAAAGAGCACCTAATAAAAAATAAGTTACCTACCTACGCTGGTATGATTAGTATTGGGAAGATAATTACACTCCGTTCAGTTATTTTACCTCTGATTTTAACTTGTTCTTGTTTCGAGGTGGTAGGGTTGAAAACAGAACAATTAATCAAAACAAATTTTTGAGGTATAATAAAATAATAGAAATTAATAATAACTGTTCCTTTTTTATTCAACATTTCGAAATAAGAACAAAATATCCATAACTATGTCAGAGCTAAAATAATTGTGAACTTCAAAATAGGAGGAGGTTGTCAATTCGACTGTATATTTTTTTTATATGTACCTATGTATGTTCTTCAATACTTCGCGAATTGTGAACCTATTTTCATAATTCTTTTTTTATTTGAAAGGGTATGATTGCAAGGTGGTCCCATATTGACCAAGTCAGGATCTGATGATGGAATGCCAGGGAAATCAAGGGAAACCCATAAATTTTATATGCACGTATGGTCAAATTCTATTTTTTTATTTGAAAGGGTATGATTTCCAGGTGATCCCATATTCACCAAGTCAGGGTCTGATGATGAGATCCCAGAAAAATCGAGGGGAAACCCTTAATTTTTCCCTGTAGTTGCAGAATAGAATTGCGCCACTCCATTGCTCTGCCCTGGATGTCGTACAAGGCGACTAAGGAATCTTGTATGACGCAATAACTTTTCTCCCGGAAGAAGGGCAGCAGCGTCTGCCGGGGTATTCTACCTGCGCTCGCCAACTGAAGTCAGTTTTTTTTTTCTTAAATCAACTTTATTTGTATTTTTACTAAGGTTTGGCAGATTTAAATCCTGAAATGATCACATACAGTGCGAATCCTCATGGATTCCTCAGACTATTTACTAGCCTACCTAGCGCATTGGTCACATAATCATGATATATGCATATGTCTATGATTACTTACGAGTAGAAGATGTAGGTAATGATTCAATTCGTCACTATAAGTATTATTATGGTAGGTACTAAGTCCTCTGACGCGTCTATTTGTCTATCTGAATAGGATAAACTCAAAACTGCGAATCGGATTTTCATAAGGTTTTCACAAATGGATGGAACGATACGTGAGAAATAAATAATTAATATTTCTGGATAAATTACACACCTCCATCAAGCCCCAAACTAAGCAGAGCTTACACGTGTTGGTCGTCGTCAAGCCTTATTCATCTCACTGCTGGGATTCGGGTCTCCTTGTACTATAGGTACTACATCCCAACTAGGGGCATAGGGGTACGGTACGCAGTCTGTAACGAAAGATGCTGTAGCGACACACGTTGTGGCGAAGATTTTCACCGTAGTACACTGGAGCGACAAATTTATTAGACAGCTACAGAGTCGAATGACACCGTAGCGAAATATGTACATTATAGCGAAAAACCGCGTCCGGTATGCATATAGATGTATAGTTAAAGCGAAGTTGTTGATAAATATTTTTTGACATTTAATAACAATTTTATTTAGTTAAAACTTATGATAACTCGTAGGTGTAGGTAGGTACATACTACTCAAATTTTACTTTTGTTATTTTTTAATTATATTGAAACTTACATAGGTACTGGTTTTATTTTTCTAATTTAATTTCGTACTATATTATGTTAACGATACATTTTTACCGTAATAGCTGCTAATGCTTTCGTAATGCCTTCAGTACGTAGGTACTGAACCAATTCAACGATAACTAAAGTAACGTAATAAATAAATACTTAATTGAAAAATGAACCAGAAAATAAAATGAGAAGAAATTATTAAATTAAATATTCAATAAACATATAATTTACAAAATGTGATACAATAGCAAACAAAGCTTCTGCAGAGCATTTAAAAAAAAACGAGTGTGCTTTAGAAGTTTAGACAACATGACTGAAGTAACACTTCTTTAGCTCTAACTACTAACTTATATCTTTCTCTCAACTTCATTTCACCTCGTCAGATCACAGTTTTCGTAACGCTCTCGTCACGCATTCACCAACTTACTCCCCAAGTCAAGCGTGCGTAAAGTAGTTTTACTTTACCCTTCGATTGAGGGGAAACTCGCATCCCGGCAGTGGGATGACTAAGGATTGACGGCGAAGCGTGATACGCTCTCTACTCTCTCATGAAACTTGCATGAGTATTCATGAACGACCGCTAGTCACGTGTTTTGTTGTACCTACATGACTAAAGCGTAATGATGCAAATGCGATTAGACTAATGCAATAATACAGAGATGATAAATGAAGTAGATTTCTATTTAAGTACGTCTATTTACTGATGTTAATTCTAATCGACTCTATCGGAATGTTATGATACGTATTACTGACCTATTTACTTATAAAGATTTATCATAATAGTTCTAATGGAGCAAGGAGTGATAATAAATTGTTTTTTTTAACTACGCACATTCATTCATATTTTTAAGTACTTTTTTTCATGTAGTTCCCGACAAAGTATTAATTCAGGCCACTGCGTAATTGGCGTAACTACAGGGTGGCAGAGCGGGCAAAATGCCACGGGCCCCCAGACCAAGGGCCCCAGGCTCGAGAGCTTAGTACAAAATTTGTTTTTTTTTTTTTAATTTAGGCTATAAATATGCAACATACGAAATTTTAATAGGTACAACTGATCGAAGAGTGCAACATATTTCATGAAAATATATTTTTTAAGTTAATAAACAAAATATGTACAAAATACTTCTTTAGTGTTGGTTACTTAGATGATTTATTTATTAGAGGGCCAATCTCATGAATTTGCCACGGGCCCCTGATAGTATAGAACGCCACTGATTCTGGTAATGTATAGAATGTCTGGTCATTCTATATATTTTTTTTTTCTGGACAAATTACACACGGCCATCTAGTCCCAAACTGAGCAAAACTTGTAATATGGGTACAAGACAACTGATATAATACTTAAATACATTTCTTTTTGTAAATACATACTTATAATATATAGAAAAATAAACAGACATGTTCATGCACACAAATATTTGTTTTGTGCGGGGATCGAACCCGCGACCTCGGAGTCAGAGTGGCCATTCCTAACCATTCGACCACCACGCTCATAATGGGGAGCTTTTTAGGTAGTTTAGGGGTGTAAGTGGTTCATCAACATCTTTGAACCAAAGCCAACTTCACCTGCACGCGGTGCACACTGCTGACTGACAAACGAAGCTCTGGCGAAAAGAGAGGTAGGGAGCGTAATTGTAAGCTACCCGACTGGGGAATGTACCTCCACCTCACAGAATACCGCAGCCAAATAACGGTACTCTTGAGGGCTGTTGTGTTCCTGCGAGTGAGTGAGGTCACCAGAAAGGAAGGAGATGCTGCGATGGCAGCGGGGGTGGCGGCGCGCGAGCTAATTTAATTTGCGAGCGTTAATATGGCTACGGTAACCGCTTCACATCAGGCGGGACGTATGCTTGTCTGCCACCCGACGTAGTATAAAAAAAAAATTTAGAACCAACGAATCGGTAATAATCACCATTGGATTTTTTTATCACAAAAATAGATCTTAGGTTTAAGTTTAAGTTAATGACACACATCTTCAGCTTAGTCGGTAGAGCTCTATGGTTCCTACCAGCTAAGCTAAACACAGTTACCGCCAATCTAAGATAAACTTTGATTTTCGCAATCAAAAAAATCGATGGTAATCGGCTTCAGCTTCAGTGGTGGGGCCCCAGGTTTGTTTGTTTGTTCCTCCTTTGTTTGTTTAGGCAATGTATAAAATGACACAATCTATGTGGCATTTTGCGATACCATACAGATTTTTTACAGTTAGATTAGGGTTATCTTATGACTTGCTATCAGAAATAAGAGCCCGGAGAAACAGAGCTCCATTGATTTAATATGCGAGTGTTGTTCATCACATTCTTTTGCTCATCTTTGCAGGACTCCTATTTCTGGTTGTAGGTTAGTAAACAACATTATTATAACTGAAAAACAATCCTTACGCAGATTGATTGCCTTGCAACTCTGTGTACGTGAAATACAAAAATCTGGTAGTTTCAACCAGACAAATGCTTGTCTGGTTGAAACACCAAATTTTTGCATTTCATGTACGCAGAGTTAACTAGTTTTGTTTTGACTTAGTTAGACTAAGTCAAACCTTGTACCATTCTTTTTATCATTCATTGCTGTATGTAATAGAAGTTCCAATTGCATCGTCAAGCGTGATCTGCTCTTAACGTTACATTATTTTTCTTCAATAACATAAAATACAAACTCGGATAGTATAAACAATTTTATTAAATATTAAATAATAATTGTAGATTATTTTTTTAACTTAAAGCCATTTCCTACATGTGCATCAATACCTACATTATTTCTTTCAAACACCTTGCCAAATAGTGAGCTATATAATTCATTAGTGCTGTCATCATTCCAGGTGGTACACTTCTCAGGCGCCATGTAATTCACTAGCTGGTTATGCACCACATACTTTATCTTCCTACCTTTAGTAGCTTTTGTGTCCACTTTTCTTTTCATCTTACTCCTCATTTGCTGTAAAGCTATCCATTGCCGACTAAGCTGTACTGGATCAGATATATCCGCAGATTTACATTCAATTAATTCTCTTAGCAATTGATGGTAGAAGTCACTATCATCAAATATTTCGGAAATATATTCATCGTCATCTTTCCTACTCCTTGTGATAGGATTTTGTTCCGAATCATTTTGATCCTTAACTTCATCGACTGAAGGTTTTGTATACCCAATAATGTCATACTCAGATCTTTTCAACTGCGTTCTTCTCACAAGCTTTTCTCTGTCCGATAAAATATATGAAATCTGCTGCAGAATGGTGTTTGTCGGGGCATTTTTAATGTTTGCAGCTGTGGCGAGTCTTGTTTTGTCATTCCATTTTTGTATTGTTGTGTCTCTAAATGTTTTGAACGATTTATGTGATGTTGCTATATCTTTCTCATAATCTTCTAATTTCCGCTTTATAGCTCTTGATTTAACACTCTTCTTAAGTGGTTTTTCTACCTCTTTGGGGCTGTTGTCTTCTGGGTCTGTATCGGAGGGTATCTCTTCATTGTCTGTATCACTTGGTATTTCTTCATCTCCATCATCTTGTTCTTTTAATTCTGATTCCAATACTTGCTTCTTTGTTGATAATGCCTTAGTTTCAGGGTATTTGTTCAATAGCAGACTTTGTAAATTTATAAACCTGAAACATAAGAAAATTTAAGTTGGTTAGACTATTTATGGAGAACACATTATAAATAATCTATGCACATAAAAATGTCATGGACATGTACCCATAGAAAGGCAATATTTTCTCATCATTTTAGTCACAGGTACTATTTTCAAACTTCCTAAAGGACATTACAATAAAATATAATATACTAGCTGACCCAGTAAACATTGTTTTGCCACATAAGTCATTTTAACAATACTTTATGACTTATTGCGACCATACTTACCAAAGATACATAAAAAAAAAATTACAATCGGACCAGCCTTTTAGGAGAAGTGCGAACATAAACACACTGACATGATATTTTTCTATAATATATAGATATGGATGTAGATATACAATACATTTATTTATATTAGATATAGAAAACATTATACTTACTTTTCTAAAACATTTGCTACATTTGTTTTGGTAGTATTAGCGTCCTCCACAAAATCTTTATCTTTCTTCAACTCTTCAAAAGTGTCATGCATTGGCATTTGGTTGGCCGTATTCATGCACCTCTGTAGATGAATCCTCATTTCCAACAATCCCTCCCAAATTAAGAGCTGGTTCCTGACACTAGCTCCTTTTTTAGCTTCCTCGGATAAATTTTTATTTTTGACATGCTCAAATTGTTCTTTCATTGGCTCCTCCATCTGACTGATGTCGTAACTGTCTCCTGCATCATCATCACTTTCATCTTCAACTTCCCCGTGTTCATCTTCCCCATCATCATCATCTTCATCAGATGTGCTCTCAGTCTGTGGTTTTTGGAACTTAGTAATACTGTAATCATCACTCTCTACTTCGTCATCTGAATCGAAGTCTCTAAAATCTGCTTTCGGTTTCGGCTTACTTGTAGATAATATTTGCTCCTTATCATATTCCGAGTCACTATCAGAATTCAAGACTTTATCCCCATTCGTAGGTGCAACAGTCTGATTACCTTCACTAACGGAGCTTTCACTCAACTCGTGGTCTACATCTTTTCTGGAAACTACTTTACCCTCGTATTTTTTACTGATTTCGCTTAATAAATTTACACTTCTTTTACGAAAATCACTAATAGCTGCCTCATCTTCGCTATCTGAAGAGCTGAAGTCTGCACGTGATAGAGTTTGAGGTTTTGTACCAAATACCTGATCATCTTCGATATCTGCTCTTGGTTTGACTGTTAATGCATCTGCTATTTTCTCAGATAATGTTGTTTTGGTTGATTTCCTGTGCTGGAACTTCATTTTTAGGAACTAATGCAATTTATTTTCTATCAAATAACCACAATCTCAGCAGAAAAGGCCATAACAGCAACCACATGACAATATTGACACAAGTTGGACACAAAATAACGTGTTGAGTGACATTCGTAGATTTGACATTGACAGGATTTTGTTTGTTTCGTTTTCGCTATCACTTCAGTCGAAGATTATTTTTGTACCGTTGTCAAGTCATAGCACATACAGTCAAATTACGGAAAAATGTGGAGATAATTCGCGAAATACTATATTTTATTAGAATGGTTAGAGTACACAACTATACAGATTTTTAGTTTAATTTGAAGAGGTTGCAACATACGGAACCTCAGCTAAACTCATAAAAAATATTTTTCGCCTCTGAGGCAGAATCTGTGATACTGGATGCGGATTGTTTGAACACTCTTATTAACCCATTTTATATAATTATTATTACATATAATATAACAGTGATGCGGAGAAATCTTTTGACGCGATTTAGTTATAATTGGTTTTCTTTTTTTTAAGCTATTGCATAGCTTCTATCGCGGGCCTTGAGCGCGGGGACCGAATTCAGAAATTCCGTAACGAAAAAACCTCACGCTCCCCACTCCGACGGGCAAGGAGGTGTGGCTTGAAGGCCGTGCATCGTCTAACGTCGTTTCAGTTCGGCAGTCTTCGACACGGCGTTGTGTGCGTGCGATTAGACGTATTGTACGACTCTACGAAACTCGTTTTATTTATTTAATAATAGAAAAATTTGTTTTCTTATCGGTCACCACGCTCAAAAAGTGTAACTTGAATTAATATCAAAGAAAAAGCAATACTGCATGAATAAAATAAATAAATAAAATTATAATTGCATAAGTTAATACAAAATGCTATGAAATAGCTTTACCGCGGCGGCAGTCCCCGAGTGCCACACGTCTTTTTTTTTTTGCTGTCTTTTCTTTTACATATGTAACAGTACAGTACTTAGATATCTCTAGATATTATTTTTCTATTAATTTTTTGTAATATATATTGCTGGAAGTGACAGCAAGAAAAAGTATAAAAGTCGGCGCGAACACGTGTCGGTCTCATTCCGTTGCGAGTCGTCGAAGCGTCAACATCACATCATATTTTCATTTCGAGTACTTTTATAGAAACTCTTGCCGTTTGTTTAAATTTCGTTGTAATTTGGATTAAATCAGTGGCTTGGAAGCTGCCGTTAATGTCATTTTTTAATATTTTCATAACGAAATGCTAAAATCAGAAGTTGGATAGAATTCATCGCCATTTAACCCTATTTTTGACAGCTACAGGTTTTTCATAGAAGTCGAACAGTAACCGATCTCGTCATGAGGACGAGGGTCGGCGTCGCGATTCCAGACGCCGGGATCGCATTCCAGACGACGAACTGCTGCAGGAGATGGCAGCAATGCGATCCCGACTGCGAGCGTTGGAAGTGCGTGCAGGGAGCCGGCCTAGGCGGTCGGCAGGCCGTCCGGCGTCCTCGCCGCGCACGCCACCAGCCCGGCGCTTGCCGAGCGTGTCGAACGCGCCACCGCCATCCCGGCGTGAGTTCAGTGCGCAGTTGTTGTCGTTGCCACCGCGTGCAGCGAGCTCACGGCGTGAGTCGCCGTCTCAGCGCGCAACTGGCACATGGCGCGAGTTATCGTGCCGGCCAGCGGTCCGCACGTCGCTGCCACCGCGTGCAGCGAGGGCGCGAGTCGCCATCCCAGCGTGTATCTGGCACGCGGCGCGTGTTATCGTGCCGGCCAGCGGTCAGCACGTCGCTGCCACCGCGTGCAGCGAGCTCACGGCGCGAGTCGCCTTCTCAGCGTGCATCTGGCACGCGGTGCGAGTCATCGTGCCGGCCAGCTGAGCCGAGCGTCGTCCCCGTCGAGATGACGGACACGGTGGCGGCCCGCCACCAGGGTCCCTGGCGTCTGTGCCGCCGAGCGAGGCGTCCGCGGAGCCTACTCGTGCTGCGGTGTCCATCTCTGAGCAGGCCGTCAGCGATGCGAGCATGCCGCTTGGGGTCACGAATCATCTCGTGGATGCTATTCGTTTCATCAACACCTCGGTGAGATCCAACCAATATTTTTATCCAAGTTTGCACAATGAAGTTGACCGTCTAACCACAGTATAAGTAATAGTACTAACGTAGTCTAACCGTAGAACTAAATGCCTAAACAAGCGATTATGAGTGCAAACCTTTGTGTCAGAAAACACCCGATATCGCCAATATTTTATTTGAGGTGATGAGTATCAATTCGGATAGTTATTCTACATACGCTAATTACGCCCGTCGATCGTTACTTCGACTGCATGGTATAGTACAGGGACTATGTGACGAATTGATTTCCGCATCTAGTAAGTTGCGTACTGCCCAAAGAATATTTGTTTGTCAAAAAAAAATATAAGCATACGCCTAGTAATCCTATTACGTAAACATCGTTTAGATGACGGTAGGTAAATGTTTTTTGCAATCCTAAAATGAATTCAGGCGAAAGTGTTAGTACTAGTGGTTTATCTAATGCAAAAACTATGTACCATCGAGTCACCATTCATACCCGAGTTGTATTCATTTTGTAACAAGCATGGGCATAAGATCGAACATTGTTTTGCCAAATAAAAATCCGAGACGCGCAATAAAAATGAAGTTATTTTTAACTACCCACTTTGCTATTTAAGAACTTGACTATTCAGTTTGACAATTGGAATATTTTTGTGATTTGTTATTTACGTTTGGTGATGTTTATGGAGACAGTTATATGTCTGTAATTTTTGATGAGTACGTTCCGATTTATTTAACGAAATTAGAAAAGCAGCACATTCTCGTTGGTGAAAACGTTATTTTGTGGTTTCACCGTTTTATTTCAAATCTGATATAGTGTGTTGGCATATCAAAAATCAATAGCAATGCCTAATAAGTACTAGTAGCCGTAATCCGGAAGTAATCGTTCTAGGAGCCGTGATGCTCGTCCTAGACATCGTGATTCATGTTCGTCATGATATATGTTCTAGTCGTAAACGCAAACGGCGTAGCTGTTCTAGCAATGTATTAACTCAACAAATGCAACAAATTCTAGATCAATTGACACCATTGAGGACAGCGTCGGTCGTCTCGACCGTGGCTACATGGGCCGAGTGGCCTTGCGTCTCTAGTGACGTCGCTGCTGCAGCCGCCGTTGGCAGAGACTGTGCCGATGGTCTGGGTGCTGCGAGTGAATGAGAGCTGGTGCTGCGAGTCAGCGCTCAGCAGGTCCGCTTTCGCCGGGGTACTCCGTGAGTGCTACTACGGATCGAGGCCCCAGCACAACTGATCGTACAATGGATGCTATACGATCCAATCAATACTATGGTGAGATCTAACCAAGCTATTTTTAAATCAATGGCTTGACATTGGCTATTAAGAATTTAAGCTCCTGTGCGTTAAGAAGCCAGATATAGCAAACCTTTTATATGAGGTCATGAGTACTAGCTCGACGATCTTTACTAAAGTTACTTATAGTCAAAAGGTTAAGTGACCAGCTAACTTCGGCAATGGTGAAAAGGGGTATTACGGATCCACAAAGCCGTGCCTCTGCCATGAATGCAAAACTAAAGCCAAATGAATTAGTGGCATTCTTTTCTATTTACGTTGGTTCGTTAATGGTTCGCATCCTATAATAGTTATGTCGAAAAGTCACTGTAGATCATGATATCATTCTGAAGCGAAGATTTAACGATGGTAACTGTGCTAAGGGTCCTAAAACTGATTCGCAATGGTGGCGATAATGGTCAGAAGGGGTTTTGTTCATAATTCTTCTAAAATTTAGCCATATGGTTTTTGTAGAAAACCTTGTCACAAGGTCGTGACTTGCTTTGCGATATGGTAGATGAGGGTATAACGACTATACGTAATGTACTCCAAACGCTAATGGGATTGCCCATCAATCTGAGGAACTGCTTGTTTTAGTCACCTAAGATAGAATACTTAGGTCGCGCTATAAGTCATGGTCAGGTACAGCCGAGCGATAGTAAAATCAAAGCATTGTCGATTCTGCTGAGTAAAAATTGTTACAAACTAGCTAACTAGGTAGCCCATAGTAAGGTAGTTAGTGGGTGTACCTTCAAGAGTTAGATTTTGTTTGGACAATAAAAATGGGCATTTCTGTGACATTTACTATCTGGGTGGAAGCCCTGCTAATGTATGCGCCGTCCAAAGGCCAGTAAGGTTTAGATGCAGAACCTTAAAATTTGTTAACGAATAAGCCTACAATAGTACAAACTCGATTGTTTTCTTTGAATGGCTTGAGCTGAACGGTCTTTGCGACTCGTTGATATATGCAGCATCTGCAGCTGATGCTGGGTGTGCTGCTGTACGCCTCTGTGGCGCGCTGTGACGAGCGCTCCAGCAGATGCTGGGTGCGCTTGTTTTATAAATAAAACATAGATATTATTTGGAACGTTTATTATTTTAACAACGTTACACAAGACTCACATACTCACAACATAATCAATTAGCACCGCCATATTGACCATAGACATGGAACTGGCTAAACCATAGATGATACATGTATTATTATAGAACACCTTCCCCTTTTACATGGAAGCAAGTTACATATAATTAATTACAAATCTAGGACATTCCTAGGCTTGACAATACGACCAGAACGTGTTTGATAAAATCCCGGCAAATTAACATTCTGATCACCGGAACAAGGCAAAATGTCTTGAGGGGTCTCTGGCTCAATTACAAGTGAATTAGACATATCAGGTATCTCATATGAATTATGAGATTCTCCTACCCAATTCTCTTTTGTTAAAGATTTCTTTAAATGATGAGAGTTACGTCTGATTGGTTGTGACTTTCCACTGACAATATAAGATCTAGGCTCTTTAGCCTTACCTAATATCATTCCCTTTTCCCAAACCTTTTCCTTATCTGTTTTGTATACTACCTGCTCTCCAATATCAAAAAATTGTTCCTTCCTCCTAGCTTTTCTATCATGAAATTGTTTAACAATAGACTTTTTCATGTTGAGCAATACATCTACATTTTCCTCTACCTTAGGTTCTAAAGCCTCATATGTCGTGGGCAAATTAGTTCTTAAGCGTCTACTATGCAAAATTTGAGCTGGAGACAACTGCAGTCCAGACAGTGGTGTATTATTATAATGCAATATTGAATCACGGTAATCCACATTTTCATCATTAGCTTTTCGCAACAAAGTTTTTGCAATATGCACAGACTTTTCTGCTAATCCATTACTCCTGTGATAATGTGGGCTACTGGTTACAATCTGAATATCCTTAGTTCTATAATACTGCTTACATTCATATGATAAAAATGGATTATTATCAGCTACTACTACTTCAGGGTAGCCAAATCTAGTAAATACTTCTTGCATTGCATTTACTACAGACTTTGATGATTTGTCAGTCAAAGGAATCACTTCAAGCCAATGTGAGAGATAATCTACCACAACTAAGTATGCTCTACCAGCATACTCCAAAATATCTGTGCCAACCTTGCCGAACCTCTGTTTTGGTATTTTGTGACACAACATAGGCTCATAGTAATTTCTTGGTCTGAACTTTTCACATATTCTACATTTCATAATAAACTTTTTAATATCCTCTGACATTTGACTCCAATAAAATAACTGCCTAGCTTTAGTTATACATTTAGTGATGCCGGGATGTCCTTGGTGAATTAAATCAAGCACATAATGCTTCAATGAATTTGGTACTATAATTTTAGAACCTATAAACACTAATCCTGACTCTACATAAATCTCATTTCTAAGTTTATAATATGGTTTACAATCAGCTGAAATTTTGTTTTCATCCGGCCATTCATTTAGATAATATTTTGAAATTTCGGTTAAAACTTTATCTTTACTAGTAGCTAAGCGGAATTCTTTCCTTCTTTCAATACTCATTGGTAAATGCAATGAAACAGAATGAACCATTTCTGACATCTCTACATCTTTCTCTGTATATTTTCGACTGTTTCTAGATAGCATGTCAGCAAAATGGATTAACTTTCCCGGAATATAAACAAATTTTAGTGTATATTTTAATAATTTTAATCTCAATCTTCTCAGTCTGGGTGACCCAATTTTACTGACTTGCTTTGACATGATAGGTATTAAAGGTTTATGGTCACTTTGAACCACCACAGAATTACAGCCATAAATATACTTATGAAACTTTTGTGTACCGTAATAAACAGACAATAATTCTTTTTCAGTTTGACTATAGTTGATTTCTGCACTATTCATGGTCCTTGAAACACAGGCAACCAATCTAAGTATATTTCTATCATCTCTCTGGAACAAACAACAGCCAATTCCATTTTTGGAAGCGTCACATTGCAATATTATTTCCTTATCAGGGTTGAAAGGGGTTAACGCAGGAGCTTGTGAAATTTTACATTTTAAGTCATTAAACACTTTTTCATGATAAGGTAACCACTGAAATTCGACATCCTTCTTTAAAAGCCTACATAAAGGCGACATTAATTGAGACATTTCTGGTACATATCTTCTAACATAATTAAATGATCCTATAAGTCTTTGTAACTCTTCTTTTGTTTTAGGAGACTCTAATTGCAACAAAGACTCTACCCTATCACTGTCAATCCTCATACCATCTTTACTAAAAATTTGACCAATATACTTTACTTCTTTTTGCTTATACTGTAATTTATCTTTATTAAATACTGCTCCAATCTCTTTAGCTCTTTTTAACAATTCCTTTACAGATTCATCATGTTCCTTTTCATTTTTCCCCATCACAAGGACATCATCAAACCAACACAAAACATTAGGTATGTCTCCAAAATATGATTCTATTTGATCTTGGAATACATCAGGTGCATTGGTGACACCATAAGGGAGTACCAAATAGCGGTAAACTCCAAATGGAGTCGAAAAGCAACATTTCCACGAAGCACTCTCTGTGAGGGGACAATGATGAAATCCTTCCGACAGATCAAATACTGAATACACTTCCATATCCCTAAGTTTTGAAGCTACCTCATCGACTGTCAACATATTTTTAGGTTTTCTGATGACATATTTATTTAAGTCTGTTGGATCAAGGCACAATCTTAATTGTTTATTTTGTTTTTCTACAATTACTAGTCTATTTATGCATGCACTTGAATTTATATCTATAACTTTTTTTATGGCACCTCTTCTTTCTAACCTCTCTAACTCACATTTCAAGGGTTCAGACAAAGCTAGGGGCACTTTAATAGGTGGATTACATATGGGATTGTGGGGCACAGTGGGAATATCACATTTGTTTGGAAAATTGCCATAACCTGTAAACACTTCTGCATTTTGTGCAACAAAAGCTGATTTTATTGAATTTTGATCTGGAGCTATTGACACTGTATGTACTCTTTTTAATAAATTTAATTTAACACATCCAGGAATGCCTAATAGCATGCTGTTACTATTAACAATCATAAAATTTTCATAGCACTCAATATTCTTATACTTACAACTCAAATTGACCATACCCAACGGCTTAATTTTAGTACCCTGAAATCCTTCAAGTTCGGTTTGGACAGGTGTCATCTGCAACTCTGAATTTAGGCTTTCAAACACCTTTAAAGGCATCACACTCACATCTGCACCGGTGTCCAGACGACACCTCACTTGTTTGTTTTCAATAATAATATTTTCAGTCCACTGATTATCTTTAGTATTTTTTACCGCTAGACCGCAGAAAACAGAAGACCCATTATTATCAAATTCCTGAACATTATTCACACGGCGTACTCTGCATGACACCGCAAAGTGATTTAATATTCCACACTTAGCACACTTCTTACCATAGGCCGGACATTGTCGCCGCACATGTCTTGTCTGACACCGATTACAACTAAATTTATTGTCTTCTTCTTCTTCTTTGTATTTATTATTGTCTGCTTTAATATAATTTTTCCCTTTAGACTTAACTATATCAATTTCACATGATAGATTTGGATTCATTGCTTTAACTTGTGCTTTGCTCTGTTCTGAAGTTCTACAAAAATCTGCCGCCTTATCCAAAGTTAGATTTTCCTGTCTCAACAGGTGCTCCTGTAGACTCTTATCAGCTATTCCGTGCACAATTTTATCTCGAAGCAACTGATCTTCAATAGACTCACTCGCATTCATATAATTGCAAGTAGAAATTAACCGTTTACAGTCAGTATAAAAGTTGTCAAATTTCTCGTCAAGTTGTTGTACTCTTTCATTGAACTTGAAACGCTCAAATACCTCGTTTATTCGTGGCCTCACATATTTGTCAATAGCTTCGAGAAGACTTTGATATGATGCTTTTGTGACATTTCTTGAAACTGGAAAAGTTGACAAAATTCTGGCTGATTCCACGCCCATCATATTCCTCAAAAGGGCAATTTTAACATTGTCTGGAGATTGCTCCTGTCCTGTGGCTATTAAATAATCCGCAAAACATTGTTTCCACAACGGCCATTCGTCGCCAGCATTAGCCGCTCGTAAGTCAAAATTAGGCAATAATTTCACACAATTCTCCATCTCTATATTTTCACAGACTCCTACTATACTTATTTTACGACTGCGCCATGTTTTATAAATAAAACATAGATATTATTTGGAACGTTTATTATTTTAACAACGTTACACAAGACTCACATACTCACAACATAATCAATTAGCACCGCCATATTGACCATAGACATGGAACTGGCTAAACCATAGATGATACATGTATTATTATAGAACAGCGCTTGCGACTAGCGCTCCGGCACTCACTGACGCTAGATGTGCTGCTACGCGCCAATGCTGTGCGCTGTAGTTGATGCTTCAGCTGATACTGGGAGCGCTGCCGGGAGGTTCAGCCGATGCTGGGATCGCTGCCGAGCACTACAGACTGTGCTGGGAGCGAGTTGGACAAGCTTCACGCCGTGCCTCTGTCCTACCGTGGTTAAAACGAACCTCACTATCTGTTAATGTGAGAGCAGACCTCTCATGTTAATCATGTGAGCAGACCTTACATGCTAGTTGTATGAGCAGACCTCACATGCTAATCATGTGAGCAGACCTTACATGCTAGTAGTGTGAGCAGACCTCACATAGTCACTCTAATGGGCAGACCCCATTGCACATGTTGTTAGTACCTTACATGCTTGTAGTGTGAGCAGACCTCACATAGTCACTCTAGTGGGCAGACCCCATTGCATATGTCGTTAGTGAGCAGACCTCACTTAGTTGCGATTGCGGTAATACATAATAAGATGAACATTTGTTCCACAGCTTATGATGATGTTCCTCCAGAGTCAGACGAACTGGACGTCGGCGAACTGAAGCTGAACCTTGAGCTGCAAGGTGTACCAGTTCCTCAAGATGAAGCAGTCCCTAGCACATCTCGAGGCGGTGAAGAACCAGAACCTGAAAGACATGGGGAGATCGAGGACGCTCTCCTGTCAGGAAAGGCCGTGCTGGAAGTGACAGCAAGAAAAAGTATAAAAGTCGGCGTGAACACGTGTCGGTCTCATTCCGTTGCGAGTCGTCGAAGCGTCAACATCACATCATATTTTCATTTCGAGTACTTTTATAGAAACTCTTGCCGTTTGTTTAAATTTCGTTGTAATTTGGATTAAATCAGTGGCTTGGAAGCTGCCGTTAATGTTATTTTTTAATATTTTCATAACGAAATGCTAAAAATATTGTATGTATATAGCTTATTACTACAGTGGAACACAAAAGAGTAGAAAGGGAACTAAATTTATTAACAATAGCAACGTTGTCATAGTTCATACAAAAGTGCTCAATGGTTGCCATGTGAGAACTGTTCTTGCGAAGAAAGTGGCGCCCCTATTTTTGTCTACTCTTTTGTGTCGCACTCACAGACATTCAATTACTTTAATGAATGTCTGTGGTCGCACTGTACATATACACAAATCTATTTATAAAGACTTGGCAGAATCGTCTCGGACCTTAGCCTGATCGTCAAAGGGCAAATGGACAAAAAAAATAAGCGCGCGAAAATTGACAAATGACATGACAATACAGTCACTCATTTCTGAATGTAAACATATATTTTTATGTTTTTCAGACAGTAATTTCATTATATTTCATGCAAAATACTTTTTGATAGCTCAAGCAAAAATAATAAAAAATGTCGCGAAAAGCATTACCGAAAAATAAACCAGTTACATGGTTAAGCGAGGAAATACCTGATCAACAAAGTTTATCCAATAATTTTACCCATTACCAGTAAGTGAATAATTTAAATATAAATTGAATTAGATGTAACGGTCAGTGGGTAGCTTTCGGGGCGGGTTTAACTCATAATTAAACCTACAAAAGTGCAATACTGGGTGTATTGCACTTTTGTAGGTACAACTAGTCGATATTACCATATTTTTTTACTACTTTGTTCTCATTGCAGAAAGTTTCAATTTGAGAATATAGTTGCTCAAATTGGTGATTTTGTTCTGATATCGAATGCTGACTCAGCAGAACCTGATACTGAAGAGGGTTGTGATGCAGCCCGAATACTATCCCTCTATGAAGACAGGTCCAGCAATAAAGATCCCTTTAGGGCCAAAGTGCAATGGTATTCCAAACCTAGCGACCTTCCCACCTGGTGTTTTAATAATATGGAAGCGATATCTTTTTGTGACAGAGAGGTTAGTGACTGTAGTCAAAACAAATTTTTCAATAGCATTTAGTACAAATTATTAGGTGCATACTATAATGTTTTCCTATATTATCATGGTATTGTATTCTAGGTAATAGAAGACCACCGCCCATTTGTTACTGACGTTTCAATTGAAACATTCTTCAGAAAGTGCACTATAGCCTTAGTATTCACTAGAGATGTCTATGACACTGTGAAGAGTACACCCTATAGTTATATCTGCCGATACAGACTCATGGCATTAAGCAAACGGAAGATGCAAATAGAACCTGTCTTGGAGGAAGAGAGACAGGCCTTGCAGCATCTTTCTACTCCAAGCAAAACCCTAGCTAGTCCAAGATTAACACCAAAAACCCCCAGTAGTTTAGTTAAAAGAATGAGTCAAGTATCCCTCACCGAGCAGAAGAACTGGAGTGTATCAAAGAATGATGGCACAAAATTATTATTAAAAAGGGCTATATTAGCTGACAAAAGTGAAAAGGATTCACCAAAAAAGTCCACACCTAAACCCGTACCGAAGATTGTTGTGTCAGATATTCTAAAAAGTTCAAAGAAATTATCAATGAATCATATAGAGGATGCATTGACAATGGAATTAAAAGAGAATTCCGATGATGAATTGCCCACATTGATCATCAGACAGCATGTGGCAACTACACCAAAGAGGAAGCAGTCCGTATCAAAGACAACTGATGACACCCCAAAAAAGGTTTTAGTTTTTGAAGATGATGATAAAGATACACATATTACTGGATCAGGAAGAGTTACGAGAAAACCTGTGAATTACACCGAACAAGAACTGTCACCTATAAAGAGGACACCTGTTCGTTCTGGGCGACTCTCTAAAATCCCTGTTAGTTGTAGAGAAGAAGACTTGACTCCTGTCAAAAAAACACCAACTCGTTCGAGACGTATCTCTACAAATCTTGTTAGTTATACAGAGGAAGATATTTCTCCAATAAAAAGAACACCGAGGAAAGTAGTTCATAAAATGGATTTAGATGATGATGATGATTTCAAAGTTACAATGAAGACTCCTAGAACGCCCAAGACCCCAAGGACACCGAGGGCGACACCAGCAAGGACTCCCAGTCGTAGTGTCAGTAAAAAAATTCAGACAAGTCAACTGACACCCACTCTGCGCACTAGAGTACATTCTGTAGATAATATTGATGGTAAGTTTGTTTTTACAATTATTTTTTATCATTTACTTTTTTGCAGTTTCCTATGTCCAAAAAAAAATACAAAGGAGCCCTTGACTGATCACTATGTGTGTCTTTGATAATCAAATTTTTTGTTTGTTCATTATGAATATAAATGCTCTTATTGAAAATTGAAGTTCTTTATTTGCCAGAATATAATATTATAATAATATCAACCTGACTGTATGCAGGTATGCAAATAGGTAGCAGATAAATTAAAATAATTAATTAATTTAAAATATATGTTTTGATTTTGTAGTAATATTAATGCACTAACTTTGATATTTTTGTAGATTTCATAAAAGACAACAAGTCTCTACCTGGCAGGGAAAGTCAAATGGATGAGATACTATCATTTGTGAGGGCCAAAGTTTTGGATGGCAGTAGTGGGTAGGTTCTACAATATTACATTTTGTAATTCAAAATCATTTATACATATATCTATATTAATCCTCCTGGTGTTACACGCGTCCAACTAGGCTATGGTAACTGCTTTCCATCAGGTGGGGGGTACAATTGTTTGTCACTTAAGTGGTATAAAATATATATTCTAAATAAACTTTGAAAAGTGTGTTTTGCATTCCTGCATGAAAAAAAAAACAATTTATTAAAAGGAAAGAAATATTGGTTTTAAATTTAATGGGTGTTGTTCTTCCACTCGCCGGCACCCACTCGGCCGGTCCCGCTCTACTCTTGGTATTTTCGCGTAACAAATTCCATATGATTACATATGGAATTTGTACAATACTTAAAAATATTATCTTCAAGTCGTCGTTTATTTATTTAAAATATTTTACCTCTAGGACGAAAATCTAATCAACACAGAAAAGCAAAATTTTGCATTTAAAAATAATATACTTAGAATAAACATTTTATACTCACTGCTACACTACAATGCTGTTTTGCCGACCGGCAGTGAGTGGGAAGCCTGCTGTCCCATTGACTCCCATCGGTGCCGTCGGCGGCGCGAAAAATATGACATATTTTATACATTTTTACTTCCCCGGCAGCCGAGCCAGAGAATAGAAATACGCGCATTTCACCAATTATTCAATATAATTTGTACAACTATAAATATTTAACAGATATTTATACATATATTTTAAATTATTGCAGATGTATGTACATATCAGGAGTGCCAGGCACTGGTAAAACAGCCACAGTGTGCTCAGCTCTGAAGATTCTGAAGGAAGAGGTGGACCTGCCTGACTTTCAGCTGGTGGAGGTGAACGGCATGAGGATAGCTGAGCCCCGGCAGGCTTATGTGCAGATTTATAAACAACTCACAGGTTTGTTTTTATACATATACTAGCTGTGCCCGCGACTACATCCGCGCGGAATAGTTTTTTTTAAATTTATTTATATTAATGAAAATAATTAAATTTCTAATAAAATGTAGCCTAAGTAAATGTATTACATCAGTCGTCAAAATCTGTCCATCGATTTCAGAGTTTAGCTGAAACAAACAAACTGACAAAAATTGTAAAAAAAAATATTTTGGTAATGTAACGTATATACATCCATATGCATTTAGTAAAAAAGCCGTTCAGCGCGCTGAGCTTTATAACTACAATGTTGTTCATTTAAATTAAGTCTAGTAGTTTCGAAATTTCACAGTAGAGCCAAGCATCTCACGACTTCTCGATTAATTTTTATTTGTGTCGCAGGTAAATCTGTTGTGTGGGAGCAGGCATGTTCATTGCTAGAAAAGCGCTTCACCAATCCTGGACCTCGGAGAATCCCCACAGTATTATTAGTAGACGAGGTAAGTAGGCTAAACACAGACAACCAATTTCAATTAAAAACAATACATGTCTGTTCGTAATTTTGACAGAAGTAACTAAAATAATAAGGCCTAAGGGTAAATTTTCTATTGTTTTGTACGACTTGTGAGTATATGAGTGAGAATGCAAGATGCATTCTCACTCGTCGTATACTTACAAGTCGTGAGTGTACGACGAGTGAGAATGAGATACATAAATTTGCATATTTATGTATCTTTATATATATAAAAATAAACATATTATATGGATATGTATGTATGATAGAATATGTGTGTATAAATGTAATATGAATATGTTTAAGTATAGTATATTAGTCACTTTTTATGTTTCTTGTTAGTGTATTTTTAAACCGCATTTTTGGATGTCTGCACTTCCCGAAGGAAGACTGGTAGAGAATGCTTTCAGTATTTAGTCCGCCTTTTGTACCATTGGTCTTACTGTGGTCAATAAAGAGTTTAAATAAATAAAATAACCGGGGTAATATTACAGCTAGACGCGTTATGCACCCGGAGACAAGACGTGCTGTACAGCATCATGGAGTGGGCGGCGCACAAGTGGGCCGTGCTGACGGTGCTGGCGGTGGCCAACACCATGGACCTGCCGGAGCGCGCGCTGGCGGCGCGCGTGGCCTCGCGCCTCGGCCTCACGCGGCTCACCTTCCCGCCCTACACGCACTCGCAGCTGCAGGCCATCGTGGCCACCAGGCTGGCCGGCGCCAATGTCACGCCCGATGCTGTGCAGCTCATTGCTAGGTAATAATTGCTCGTCTATAAACGATTTCGACACAATTGGTATATATTGTTTGAATAAAATAAAATTGAATATCGCATTAATTTTGCTGCATTCTCGGTATTGACCATTTGCATGTTTTACAGGAAAGTGGCAGCAGTGTCAGGAGACGCCCGCCGAGCGCTGGCGCTCTGTTCGCGGGCGCTCGAGCTGGCGGCGGCGGGGGCCGGGGGCTCCGCCGGCCTGAAGGAGGTGCAGCAGGCGCTGGCCGAGGCCGCCTCCACGGCCGCCGTCCGCGCCATCAGGAACTGCTCGCCCGCTGAAAGGCTCATGCTGAGAGCTGTAGCCGCCGAGGTAAATATTACTGTTTTGTCCCATGTATGATGACATAAGGGGAGAAATGTTAGATGTCATCCGGCGCCGAGAGGACGCGCCAGGACCAGTGTATCACACTGATCTCGTTTCGACGGCGGCGAACTTCACCGCCCTGAAGAGGTTCGCTCACAAGTGGCACTCGCGGAGGAGGCCGTGTGGTTTCCGGCAGACTAGAATAGAATCACTCCGTCTCTTCCCGTGGATGTCGTACAAAGCGACTAAGGGAAATACATTATAAAACATCGATCAGGCCTCCCCAACCCGTCTGCCCAGCGTGGGGAGTGTAGGCCAAATCCTCCTTCTGTCAGGGACGGAGAGGGTCATGCTCCTGTAGTGGAGACTAAAATGACCTGATGATGATGATGAAATATTATATTTTTTTACGGATTCAATCTCGTATTAGTAAAAAAATAAGATTTTCTCAAAAAAGGATCTTTATAATTTACGAGAGGCATTTTGCGAAAGGGACATTTTGCATGCTGTAGACATTTTAAGAATTGGACATTCTGCGGCTACGCCCATTAAATTTAGCTTTCAATGCATGTTAACTAGCCCCGTAAGTACACTTTTCGATTAATTATATTGAAAATATTGTTCAATTTATTTAACCAGGTGGAAAGGACGGGGTCAGACGAAACCACCCTCTCCCGTGCCCTCACTACCGCGGCTGCCATCGTAGCTCTCGACGGCCGTCCGTACAAGTCGGCTGCAAACATCAGGCCACCGACGCCGAGCCAAGCGCAAGCCATTTGCGCTCGCCTGGCCGCCATTCGCCTCTTACTTTTGGAGCCCAAGCCCGCCGAGCCGAGATTGCTGCTCAATGTTAGCGCTGACGACGTACATTACGCTACGAGACAAATTACTGTGTGAAATCTCTTACCCCTATTCTGGCCCAAGGGGGCGAAATAGAGGTGGTGAGAGTAAATTCGTTGAGTGAAAGTTTTCCATTGATTTCAAGGGAAAATGTATTTGATAATCATTCCTCAAGGACATGATCGATCTCAATTTTTTTCCGACACAAACCTCAAGCATGGCGAGGTTGTTAATTGTGAAAAGTTTCATCAAAATCGGTTCAGTGGTTTTGGAGCCTATTCATTTCCAAGAGTGACTTTTCGGCGTGTAAAGACGTTCTGTATGCTCCACTCAATAATTCAGCATTAACTTGATATTCAGTCTACTGCTGGGAGACGGATCTCCCGCAGCCGAGGGGTGAATCTCAATTACTGACTTTCAATTTTAGATCCTATTGTGTATGGGATAAGATCTGTGCAAACTTTAAGTGCTTGACGTATCCTAGTTCTACAGTGAAGCCCATAAATATGTTAATATTTCATAACATTAACTTGTATGTTCTTTAATTTTTCAATTGAGAGGATAGAATGGAAATAATGAAGAAAGACAGTTCGTCTATTACAAAAATTAACATGTTATTCAGATCCTCGTTGATGTGATAATATAAAATAAGGACAATAAAATAGCATTGTAAGGAACGAGATTTTATTTGTTCTAGTAGTTACAATAAATTATGAGAATAGGACTGCGTAGACGAGAGACGTTTGTCCGCCGAGAACAAAGGTGCCCAAGGCCCGCAATATGTTCGCAAGGAAATTATTTCGCGGACTCAACGACGTGTGAACGAACATTTGTCCGCCGGACTTTTAGTGAAACGACGCTATTGACTAGTATATTTTTTATTAAGTCGTGTGGCGAACAAGCGCCGTATGCTTGTCCGCCACGGCCCGCCTCACTGATGTGAAACGGTTATCGTAGCCATATAAGCAATTACAATATTAAATATTGCATGACGCGCCGCCACTCCCTTTGCTAATGCAACAACTCTCCTATTCTTCTCTGAATATTATTATTAACCTTTTAAACGCTTTACTTAATATCACTTGTCGTGCCCCCAGCGCCAGGCACAGTAAAACGATAAATAAATACCTACAACTAATAGAGATGTTCAGTATATATATCGATATTGGAAATGCATCTCTTTCGAACGCTTACAGTTTAATTTAAATATCTTAACATATGGAAAGCGTTACTTTGTAATTTAATAATTTTATTTATAACACAGTAGAACCTCTATAAGTCGAACCTCGATAAGTCGAAAACCTCTAAATCTCGAAGAAATGTTCAGAGGCCCGATTCTCGTAATGAAATTCCCAACGGCACCGGAACGACTTGGTCTCGTCCCTCTTTGGTTTATCTATTTTACAACGTGCCAGAGAGGGAGCGGGCGAAGTCGTTACGATGCCGTTGAGAATTTTATTACGAGAATTGGGCCTCTATTCCCTTCCCTTTAAACACCAAAACCTCCATCACTCGAAATCTCAACCCTCTATTAGTCGAAATAATCACTGAGAATTTTGGGGTGTAAGTGGTTTATCAACATCTTTGAACCAAAGCCAACTTCACCTGCACGTGGTGCACCCTGCTGACTGACAAACGAAGCTCTGGCGAAAAGAGAGGTAGGGAGCGTAATTGTAAGCTACCCGACTGGGGAATGTACCTCCACCTCACAGAATACCGCAGCCAAATAACAATTCCGTTGAGGGTTGTTGTGTTCCTGTGAGTGAGTGAGGTCACCGGAAAAGGAGATGCTGCGTTGGCAGCGGGGGTGGCGGCGTGCAAGTGATATATTATGTTGCGAGCGTTAATACGGTTACGGTAACTGCTTCACATCAGGCGGGCCGTATGCTTGTCTGCCACACGACGTATTATAAAAAAAAAAAAAAAAAAAGTGAGTCCCTCCAAGCCATTTTGGTACCTATTTTCCCTCCATAACTCGAAAAATTACTTGTATTAGTAAGTATTTTGGTAAAACAATGAAACAAAAGCGTATAAAGAAAATTGTATCGATGACACTTATGAAACACGTATAATGCAGCACAACACTAATGGAAAATTCCAGAAGGCGGCACTCTTTTATGACGTCAGAAGCGAGCGTGTTTCTCCGCTCGTGGCTACAGGAATACATATAACATTCGTTCAAAAACATGCAGACTAGGGATGGGAATTGTCAATTCAGTTTTGTTTATTCACTGACAGTTTTGGGCTTTATTCATTTAAAACAAAATAAAATAAACTCATTTATTTCTACAGTAACAATTGCTTTATTTGTTTTATAATAAATAAGTCAGTATAAACAGAATTAGTTTGATTTATGTGGATTTTTGTATCTGTCAATCATTGTTTATGCCCCATCCCTACTAACGGAATTTTCCGGCCGTGGCGCTAGACATCAATACACTTTTCTAAAAATACTATCAGTAATTTATTTAACTTTAGACATTAATTTTAAGTTCTATAATAAAGAAACTTAAGTGTAATCAATTGTAAATAATAACTTCATTATCTATTTATCAAGTAATGAACACTATTTTTATATAATACAGAGCTATTAAACAAAAAGGCAGATTTACTGAGTAGTGGTATTTGAGCGTAAAAATCCGTCCTTGGCGAAATGGGCACGAAAATATTTGGCGGATTAATCCGCTCGTGGCGGTTAAAGGGTTAACAGAAGCTTAAATTCTTGATTCTTCTCTTAATTTGTTAATCAGGATTTTAATATCAAGCATGTAATCGTCATCAGAATATAATGTCTCAACATAGCAACCTTCATGTGATTTTTAATCACCATTTGCGTTCATGCGCATAGCGCCGTAACACCGTCCGGTACGGTCCGGTCTAATCCGTCAACGTTCGGGAAATTCTAGGAGAGTTAATATGGAGTACTTTTGATCCTTAGTCAGCATTGTGTGATACAGTTTAAAGTGTTGTTTTATTCCGGTGGCAACCGTCCTTCGTCTTCGTTTGCCCTAGAATGTGAGTATGTTATCGAGTGACATTTTATACATAATTAAATTATTTTGCAATAAATTTCGCTTTATTTATGAATCTCCAACTTGTAAAATCTTTATTAAGGCCTCAATGTTATTTGCGCGAACTGCTTTCCTGCTGGCAGCCACAACCGCCTTACTGTATTTTCCAACTGAAAAAATATGATAAATACAAGGATATTGTAAGATAAATCCATAATACACATTGCACATCAGAATAGTAATGATTTAAAAACACTTGTCTTCATAAGAGCTAGGTTAAAACTAGAGAATATTTTTTAAATGCAATTAACTAAAAAGAGGAATTAATGTATTGAAAAAACATTAACCCAGGTATAAAATCAAATTAAAATAAATCTACAAGTGCAGTACTGCAATTATTCCATCTATATACCTAAATGCCAGGTTACCAACTCTAGCATCTTCAGGGTCCGGCTACATCGACGCACAAGGAAGGGGACGCTCGACGCGAAGCAAGAGCGTCAATCACGCGTTGGATGCTGCCAATTTTCACGAAAAAAACGGATATTCGTTTAGCATGTGGGTCACCTGCTAGAATACAATCACTACCGCCCATGGAGATCAGCCACACCGTGGGGTCGCCGATCCTTTGCCAGCCTTCCTTCCTTTCTTTCTGGTGACCTCACTCACTCGCAGGAACACAACCCTCAAGGCACGAACACAACAACCCTTAAGGGCAGCTTAAAAATACGCTATGCCCTACCTTGCTTCACCAGAGCCTCGTTTTCAGTTGCACCACGTGCAAGTGAGATTGGCTTTGATTCAAAGATGTTGATGAGTCGCTTACACCCCAAATATTATATGGCGAGTTGCGTACTGACGCGATCGCAAAGCGGGATGATATATGGTGTTGTAGACGCTCCAGCTTCGCGTCACGCGTTGGTTTGGCTGGGCCTTTAGGCTCCCCCTAAACGGGCGACGCGGTCTGGAGATACTTCGGAATTCGTTGTCACGCCACCTGGACACAATCAGGAATGGAGTAACCGCGCGGCCTGTTTTATTTCGTTGCTGGCTAGTTGCGGGCTGTGCCGAAATAAGCTTATTTCGGCACAGCCACAAAAAAAAAACCTTAATGCTTTTTAACGGGAGAGCGACAATTTTTTTCCTTTGGGCGACAAATTAACGACTAATATTTTGTCTAGTTAAAATCAAGATCTAAGACCTGGGCTGTGCCGAATTAAGGCACGCATTAGTACTTATACGAGTATCTTTCAAATACAAGAAAAAAAAGTTACCTCTTAATCTGGCGGCTTGTTGTAAAATGGTATGAAGATTTTTGAGCGACGCAACAGCTTGCTCCTGAGTAGCGCGCCGTATATGACATCCTGCTAGCAATTCTTCGTTTAACATAATCACTTCTTTATACCGATTAAGCATCTCTTTCCTAAAAATAATATACGTACTCGTTAATCAAAGTCAACGTTATATAGACTAGTTAATGAGAAAACTCGTAGGTAGGTCGTTGTCTAGCGAAGTATATATCTAAGTAATATCTTCACAATAGCAAAATTTAGTTAGAATCTGAGTACGGCTCTGTCTATTTTTTTTTATACTAATGCGGGTGGCGAACAGCCTGAACATACGGCCCGCCTGATGTGAACCTGTGACGGTAGCCATATAAACGCTTGTATTATGAAATATAGCTCGCACGCCGCTACCCCTTCTGTCAATGCAGCATATTAATTAGTAACCTCACTCGCAGAAATACAACAACCCCCAATGGCATTGTTATTTGACTGCGGTGGTGTTCTGTGAGGCCATGGTACTTTCCCAGTTGGATTGCATAATACACTTTCGTATCTCTCTTTTGCCAGAGCATTAACCAAAGGGTGATGGTGTGATGATGAACTACTTACACAGTCAATTTTTCTCTTAAAAGGCTGGCAACGGATCGTCAATCCCATAGAGAAGCCGACTTCTATGGGTGGTAGTGATTAGTTTCCATGAGCTGTCCCTCATGCTCGCTTGCTCCCCCCCCCCCCCCCTCCCCCCCCCCCCCCTCCCATCACATAAATAAAAAAAATCTTAAACCACAAAGTCTAGCACTCTGGCCACTTATATTGAGCTTAACGACCATAATAAAGTAAGGAATTTGGTTAGGACATAATACATACAAATCATATGCCGCTGCATCTTGAGCCGCTGGTAACAAGGCTGTGATGAGTTGCGCACGCTCCGCAGTTTCTGCAGCCAACCGCGAGCGCACTTCTCCAACTTCTGAGGCATTGTCCATTTCCTCGCGTATTTTATTCTCGGCCTCAGGAAAATGTGCTATAGACTGCAAGCAATAAATATTTATAACATAAATTGACGAGCCCGGTAGTGAATGACTAAGCAGTCACGGGTTTGATCCCCGCACATGACAAACATTCGTGTGCACGAACATGTCTTGGGCTGGGTGTTTTCTATGTATTATATGTATGTATTCACAAAAAAATGGATTTAAGCATAATATCAATTATCTAGTACTCATTGTTTTGCGCTTACTTTGGGACTTGATGGCAGTGTGTAATTCGTCCAAGAATATTTAGGGCCATCCATAAATTACGTCAAACGAATTTCATGATTTTTGACCCCTGCCCCCGTACTTGTCACACCTGCCTACGCTGCCCCCTTACCACCATCTCTTATTGCGATACCAATGAATAAGCGACTATTTCAAACGGAATAGAGTCGCTAATTCATTGGTATGAATAAGCATTCCATTCAGATATTGAATCGCAATAAGAGATGGTGGTAAGAAGGGGGCTGGTCACTGTGAGACACTTACCTAGTGTGACGTCACATATTTTGCAAATTCTAAAGATGTTATTGAGTTTTTCGTTAATAGTTCAAAGTTCGTCTTTTAACACTTAGATTATATGGATTTTGAAATGTCACGTCACAAAATTTAGGACACCTCCTCTCCTACCCCCTTGTCATACAATATCACACTTCATCGACCTTTATCCCCCTTAACTTATTACGTAATTTATAGATGGACCCTTATTTATTTATTATTTATAACAGTGCCCAAATCCTAGAACCCGATTGCAGCTCAACCTTCACATTTCTACAGATTCAGTTGGGGATATAAATTCTAAACCTTATTCTATACTATTTATACGTCGGGAGCAAACAAGCATACGGCTTGCCTGATATGAACCAATTACAGCAACTGTACAAACATTCGCAACATTAAATACAGCTCGCGCGCCGCCATACCACTGCCAATGCAGCAACTCCTTCCTTTCTGGTGACCACACTCACTCTCAGGTACACAACAACCCTCAAGGAATTGTTATTTGGCTGCTGTACTGTGAGGTGGAGGTACTTCCCTAGAAGGGCAGCTTACAAATACGCTGTACCCTCTCTTCTGCTAGTCTCTTTCGTTCATTGAGAATATATCAATGCTTTCGTTAATCAGTTAGGGTGCACCACGTGGAGGTAAGCTTGACTTTGGCTCCAAAAATCGTGGTGAACTACTTAAACCCACTAGATTTAAGTTTCCTGTAATTTGCCCGGTAAACAATAGTGGCCCTCATTTAATTCTACTCTTCGATCGCAGTCACAGTCAGTATTGTTGTTTTTAAACTGCCGCCATACCAAAAAAAATACATTTTTTATCAAATATCTTTACGACTCTGGAATCAGTGTCCTTTTAAGCCCGTATATGTATATTTCTGTATCTCATTCCCTGCTTCAAGGACATGCCGAAAAATATCGTAGAATCTTTTTGTTCCTACTTGTATCTAATAAGTTAACAGCAAAACCGATAGTGCAATTTTGCTGGTTTGTTGTCGTATGCTTGTTTTAGTGGACTGGGGGGGGTGTCGAAGAGGATTTTCCGCCTCCCTCCAGCACGGCTGGGGGGTGCCCCCGCACGCGTCGGGCGTCAAAAGAAAAAACGTAAAATACATAAAAGTAGAACGATCTGCGATCTCAAAATTTTAATAACTAATGTCCGACGTGTTTTATGGTCGTATAGCTGTCGTACAAATTTCTGATTTAATGCTTAAAAAATAGCGTATCGTGACGTCCTATTACTGTATGCCTTTTGTATGGAGCGTTTTCGGGATAGTCCAAAATTGTGATCTTCAAGTTATCATTTTTAGCCTATCGAAGTAATTCTTTCACATTAAGTTATATTATTGTGACGTCTTTAAATAACAAATCGAAAAAAAAATGGTATACAAGCCTATTCAATAGGCCTGTAAACCATTTTTTTTTTCGATTTGTTATCTAAAGACGTTACAATAATATAACTAAAGGTGAAAGAATTACTTCGATAGCATAAAAACTTCTCGAGATATGATAACTTGAAGATAACAATTTTGGACTATCCCGAAAACGCTCCATACAAAATGCATACGGTATTATGACGTCACGATACGCTATTTTATATGCATTAAATCAGAAATTTGTACGACAGCTATGATAGATATTGCGTTTATGTAGCTAGTGCCGTAACAAAAGTTATAGTATTTTTTATTGTTTCTACAATGGTAATATTTATTTTTTATAATTTCATACTTTTAAAATGGACTTTTCCACCAAACTTTGATCGACCATAAAACACGTCGGACATAAGTTATTAAAATTTTGAGATCGCAGATCGTTCTAGTTTTAGGTATTTTACGTTACTGTTAGAGTTTTTATAATTTTAGAACTTCGTTTACAGGCCTATTGTAAATTACCGGTATTGATAATAATTCATACACTGTATATTTTGAATAGAGCACTACCCTATGAAAATCAAAATGGCGGCGCGTCATTTTGTCTATGTCTACCGGCGCGCATGTAAGTGTAAAGTGTCAAGTTCCGCACAAAGTTTATTTGCTTAATTTTTGGGAAAAAATATCATCTAAAATGGTTGAGAACAATGATTTAGAACTGTCTGAAGCAGAAGCCGAACAATATGACCGTCAGATACGTTTGTGGGGGTTAGAATCACAGAAAAGATTACGTGCATCTAAAGTATTAATCATTGGCTTGTCCGGTCTCGGTGCTGAAATAGCAAAAAACATTATTTTATCTGGAGTTAAAAGTGTTTGCCTACTTGACAACGAGAAACTTAAGGAAATCGACTTATATTCCCAATTCTTAGCACCTCCTGATAAGGTAGGCGAAAACAGGGCAGAAGCATCGTTGCAAAGAGCAAGAGCATTGAACCCCATGGTGGACGTCACTTCGGAAACCAAGGCTGTAGATGTGTTACCAGATGAGTATTTCACTACTTTCGATATCGTTTGCGCTACAGGACTAAAGCAAGAGCAGTTGGAGCGTATCAACAACGTTTGCCGCGACAGTAATAAGAAATTCCTTTGCGGTGATGTTTGGGGCATGTACGGGTATATGTTTGCCGACCTCGTCGATCACGAATATTCTGAAGAGATAGTTCAACATAAGGCTGCGAAACGAGGACCTGACGATACAGAGAAGAGTGCCAGAGAGACTGTCACAATTACTGTGAAGCGCCGAGCTATTTATGTGCCCCTACAGAACGCGCTATCCGCCGATTGGAGTAAGCCAGAATTACGCTCGAGACTTCGTCGCGGAGATCCCTCATATTTCGTCATGAAGATTCTATTCCGTTTTAGAGATGATTATAATCGCAACCCTGACCCCGCAAAGAGGAAAGCTGATACTGAGATCCTGTTACGAATGCGTGATGAGCTTGTGAAAGAGTTATCGCTGCCCGTTGGTTTTGTGAGTGATGCATTGTTGACAGATGTGTTTGGCACAGTGTCTGGAGCTGCTGCTGTAGTTGGGGGAGTCATCGGACAAGAAGTAGTAAAGGCTGTCAGCCAAAGAGAGCCTCCACACAATAATATGTTTTTCTTCAACCCCGTGAAGTGTGTTGGTTTTGTAGAACTATATGGTCAGTGATGGATCTGTGTAGACTGTAAGCTAATTTTTATTAAGATGACTAATAATAATTATTTAAGTATAGCTTATTGTTTCATTACATGTCCAAGAATCAATATAAAATCCTATACATTTTGAATTTGTAAGTTTAGATACTTTTACTGAAAAGAATAAAAAATAACTACCCTTGAGGGTTATTGTGTTCCAGCGAGTGAGTGAGGTCACCAGAAAGGGTCAGTCGGTAGCTTTCGGAAGAAAAGAAGGAGTATAGTCTGGCAATGGATCGGCGATCGCTTGGTGTTAGGAGTATAGTCTGGCAATGGATCGGCGATCGCTTGGTGTTAGGAGTATAGTCTGGCAATGGATCGGCGATCCCTTGGTGTTGCTGATCTCCATGGGAGGTGATGATTGCTTTCCATCAAGTGACCTGTTCGTTTGCCCCTCTTTTTTTTATATATGACAATATATATAAAAAAAAACATCCAAAGGCTGTCATTATGTCAAAGAGAGTAATCATGGTCAATGATTGAAGGTAGAATTAGCGCTGGAATTCTTAGTTATCAACATTTTTACAGCCCATGATGGAGATATTCTTACCATAGGTTAACTGCCAACAATGTTTCAATCTATCATTGAAAACTGGAAAACCTAAATTATAATATAATAAACAAAAACATTTTGTTTATACATAAAATGCTGTAGTAAATACTATATTAATTATTAAATATAATAATAAATACTTATGCTTTGTTTGTTTTGTTTATAAAACTTTATTGTACATATACATAAAACTTCAAGTACAGAATAACATACACAATGGCGGACTTATCCCAGAAGGGATCTCTTCCAGTCAACCAAAGAATGCTTGTAAGTGAATTTTTAGTTCAGGGTGAGGTACATTAAGTACAGTAGATAAAAAAGCAGTTCTTACAAACACACGTATAGAAAAATGTAGACAAATACACACAGTAATACACACAACTGCAAGCAATAAGACACTTTAGATAAAGTGAATTCAAACGTCGGAAACATCAGCGAAGTGCGATCTTAGCTGGCTCTTAAAAGAACTAATAGATTGAGCCATCATCACATTAATTGGAAGTGCATTCCAGAGACGAGCAGCTAACACTGCAAAAGATTTAGAATAGGTAAGGGAGCTATGGGGCGGTATTTGAAGAAACGGAGTGTTTCTGGACCGAAGTCTGTCATCTACAACACGAAACTTGAAACATTCCTTCAGGTAATCCGGCGCTGTTGGGTAGAAAAGGACCTGGTATAGGAAAGTAAGAATGCGGATATTTCGGCGTTGTCGTATTGGTAGCAAACCAAGCTGTTTCCTGTAATGAGAAATGTGATCAAATTTTCGTACTCCAAAGACATACCTAACACACATATTTTGAATGCGATCTAATTTATTAAGGAGTTCTTCTGAAGGGTCTAAATACGCTATATCGCCGTAGTCCAATAGAGGAAGAAGGAGAGTGCGTGCCAATAATAATTTGGTGCGATGCGAATGCAATGAATGCGAATGCGAGTAGAGAAATTTTGCATTTGGTGTGACAATGAAAAGGTTAAGCCATTTGAACATTGAACAAATCTGCAATCTAAAATATATAAAGAATAATCATCTTCCTATGTGTATGTATGTATATTGTTTTGATATAAAGATATATGTTTATTTTATTTTATTTGAGTATATTCTTTTACTTGAATAGTTATTACCTCTATTTTCGAGACCTTATTTTCTTTTAATCTCTTTAGAACCGCATTTATGAATTTCTGCTATTCCCAAGGTTGTCTGGCAGAGAATGCTTATAGCGTTAATCCGCCTTCTGTACCCTTATATAATTTTGTGGTCAATACAGTTTAAATAAAATCCCTACTAATTATTATAAATGTGATTGTGAGTTCGTTTTGTTAGCTTTCACTCCGAAACTACTCAACATCATGAAACTTGTACACGTATTCTGAAAGGTATTAGCAAGGACTTAGGATACATTTTAGTAAAAGTATACGCGAGCGAAGCCGTGGGTGGAAGCTAGGTTTTATTTTTGTTTTTATACTACGTCGGGTGGCAGAGAAGCATACGGCCCGCCTGATGTGAAGCGGTTAACGTAGCCATATTAACGTTCGCAACATAAAATATCGTTCGCGCGCCGCCACCCCGGCTAACAACGCAGCATCTCCTTCCTTTCTGGTGACCTCACTCACTCGCAGGAATACAACGACCCTCATGGGAATTGTTATTTGGCTGCGGTATTCTGTGGGGTGGTGGTACATTCCCCAGTCGGGTAGCTTACAATTACGCTTCCTACCTCTCTTTTTGCCAGAGCTTCGTTTGTCAGTCAGCAGGGTGCACCGCGTGCAGGTGAAGTTGGCTTTGGTTCAAAGATGTTGATGAAAGACTTACACTTACCATTTTTATAGTAAGTAAATAAAAGAAAAACAAAACTACATAGTACATACCTGTAAATCTATTAGGTTTAAATAAACAGCCAAACTCTGTACTAAATCTCCAGCAAGTCTGATATCAGTGGTGCTCAACTTTACTTGTCCATCAGCCCCAAACTCCATATCCAGCCGTGAGCGATTTCTTAGACACACAAAACTTATGTGAAGTTCCTTGGTCTCCTCTGTTTCCAACACAACCTCGTTCTCGAGAAGGAAGTTTTGGTTTAACCAAATGCAGATCCTCTGAACACGCTCTGTTATCTTGAACGTTACGTGACTGCCATGCTTGGTAGTAGCGATGCTGGATGGTACCAAGTTATACATTGAAAATCTTGGCAGCTGCTTGGTTAATTCAAAAATGTGGAACTGTTCACTGTCTGCATAGCCAACTAAAGCCTAAAATTAATATAAAATGGCATCAACCCTTATTCATTCCACTGCAGGAATATAGCTCCACACAATACATAATCATAATCTCCACTCAATCAAAAGGTTTAAAGCGTACTCCACTACCTGCCCAACTACATGCGAGTTAATGAAGGCAAGTCAGAGTTTTAATCCGCCCATAGGCTATTTATTCACTTGGCTAGGCCGTTATATAATGACGATAGCTAACGGCTTAAACTGCCCTCCGCAGTACGGAGGAGCTCGACGAGCTTACGACTACGTAGCCACACCCCAGCAACTCCATACAACTGTCGCATCGTTACCTACTACATAAATAATGACGTCTGTACAGAGCGTGTTCTAGCCACATTCGTCACAGAGGTGAGGTCAATATGAAAGAGCGGCAGGGAGTGGCCATACTGTTGTGCCATACGGGTGTGCCAAAAAAAGTAGAATTTCTTTTTTTTACTGTCAACCCATAATTTTGTAGAATATGTCCAAATAAAAGTCCTGTCCAAAGGGCAACTCGAAATTTTAATTTTAAGAGGTTCTCAATCGAACCTGAAGTTTTCCCATTTAAATATGTAACACAGGAAACATGATTTTCAACATTATTTACCTCTGCAAGCCATGAAGATTTAAGTTTTTCAAAAAATAAATGAATGGACCTAATTCAGTAGTAAATTCTGAAAAAAGAATTACATTTAGAACTCAGAATTATGGCAAAATTTGTTCTCTCCCAAAATCGCCCAGAAATTTTCATCCGATATTCACTATAACGTCTTCTGATAACAATATGTGTTAGGTATCAACGACCCCGCCGCCGTGTGGCTTCCGGCAGACTAGAATAGAATCACTCCGTTTCTTTCCGTGGATGTCGTACAAGGCGACTAAGGGAAATACATTATCAAATATCGATTAGGCCTCCCCAACCCGTATGGCCAGCGTGGGGAGTGTAGGCCAAATCCTCCTTCCGTTTAGGACGGACGAGAGAGGGTCGTGCTCCTGTAGAGGAAACTAAAATGGACCTGATGATGATGATGATGAATCAACAACCATTTCTAAAAAAAGAATAATACATCGATCGGTCACCTAGGCACTATACCTTTATGTGGACATCAACGGGCACATCCCGTGGCGGTTTGAGCGGCACATGCAACATAGATCGCAAATGCGACGGCAGTGGATGTCGCGCCAATGTTTCACCAGTCTCAAATATACCCTCGGCCAAAACCAATGCAGCGCGGACAATGGTTTCGTTGTTGGTCGATATCGCCAGTTCCAAACAACCCTACAAAAAACATTAAATGTGATCGTATGCTCGAAGTATTTTTATATGTGATACACACAGAAATGAATATGTCCGTAGTACTACCACGTACTACTAAAGATTCTAGTGTGCCGACCGAGGACCGGAAAGTGTAGCGTAAGACGGCTCTCACTAGGTCGGTGATTCTTGACCTATGGTTCGCGGATCACTAGTGCACTTTGAGAGCATCTCAAGTGGTCCATGGATACAATGGGGAAAATTTTGGGGTGTAAATGGTTTATCAACATCTTTGAACCAAAGCCAACTTCACTTGCGCACGATGCACCCTGCTGATTGACGATTTTGTGACGTTTGTATCCATCGGTTCCCTGCGATCTCTAATAGATCGTCCGTGCCCACATCACGGACGATCTATTAAATATCGCAGCAGATCGAAATATATTCTTAACATTTTGTTGATGGAGGACCACGACCTAACCAAATTTTTACAGTATTGCGGATATGAAAGTCTGGCGGTCATATAAAGTTAATAGTAAAAGTCTAATTGTCGTGGTTTTTTTAATACCACGTCGGTGGCAGAAAAACATACGGCCCGCCTGATGTGAAGCGGTTACCGTAGCCATTTTAACGCTCGCAACATAAAATACCGCTCGCGCGCCGTCACCCCCGCTGCCAACGCAGCCTCCTTCTCTTTCTCCTCTCCTTCCTTTGGTGACCTCACTCACTCGCAGGAACACAAGGGAATTGTTATTTGGCTGCGGTATTCTGTGAGGTGGAGGTACATTCCGCAGTCGGCGGGTAGCTTTCAATTACGCTCACATCTTTTTTTGCCAGAGCTTCGTTTGTCAGGCAGCAGGCTGCACCGCGTGCAGGTGAAGTTGGCTTTGGTTCAAAGATGTCGATTAACCACTTACACCCCGAATCATCATCTCTACTATTCTGTCTGGTGCTGGTTATACATAGAGGTACCTCTGCTCCCTAGCTACTAGAGTTTCTGCCGATGTCCTTAGAAAAAATGTGTACCTCTTCAGGAGAAGCAGCAACGGCAACTTGCAATCGTGTATTAGTGGGCATGGCAGTAGCAGGTCGCTCGACTTCCAAGCTGTTGGACACGGTCGTCGCTGCATTAGCCTCGTAATGCTGCAGCTCAACCATCAACGCCTGCTTTTTGTTAAACAGCTCCGTGATCGCTAACCGGTCCTCCTCTGATGGTATTTTCTTTGAAGACGCGTTAAATCCAGTGTTCTCTTGATATGGAGGGTAGCCCAAAACTTAAATAATAGTCACATGTTTTTAACTTTTGTTAATTGACAGTAATAGTCCTTCGAGCCGAAAGGCCATTAAGATGTAATAGTTATTCAGTATATTATTTTACATTTATTAATTCTTCTTTAATTTATTATTACTACTGATATTATTACTTTTTTACATTTTATTATAGATATATTTATTTCTCTTATTTTCTGTATATTGATTTAAAATAATCGAATTATTAATATATATTTCTTCTTTTAAAGCCGTGTGGTTTCCGGCAGACTAGTATAGAATCACTACCGTCTCTTCCCGTTGTCGTAAAAGGATCGTCGTAAAAGGCGACTAAGGAAAATACATTATCAAACATCGATCAGGCCTCCCCAACCCGTCTGGCCAGCGTGGGGAGTGTAGGGCGAATCCTGCTTCTGTCTCGGACGGACGAGAGAGGGTCGTGCTCCTGTAGTGGAAACTAAAATGACCTGATGATGATGATGATTTCTTCTTTACTATATTAATCTATTTGATTTAACCACGCCTATTATGAATCCTTTCCAACACTACGATTGAGTGGAAGAGATCTCATTTCAGAGATAAGCCCGCCTTTATACTGTTTAAATTATTTGTCTACTTTTCTTTGTATTTTTTTTTTTTGGTATAGTAAAGAGATTAGATACATACATACACGTTTACTAGGTTAAGATGTAATTAATAACAATGAATACATCTACATACCTATAGTAATATTATCAAAACTTTAAAAGTACATTTTGTCAGTAAAAATATCACCAAATTTTAAATAAAATAAATCGTTTTTAACTAGGGACAGCCCCCTTACCATGAAATAGAGTCGCTTATTCATTGGTATGAATAAGCATTCTATTCAGTTATTGAATCGCAATAAGAGATGGTAGTAATGGGGCTGTTATGCAATTGGTAATATCAATAGTACACATTACCTTCACCCCTGTCAGACACACAGACCAAATCCGGAGCGCCGACAGTTCGGTAGTCAGCCAGCAGCATGGCGGCTGCATCGGCCCTCATTTGCACTCGTCGAAGCACTCGCCCTGTGTTACTTTCCCGCCAGTCTATGCGACCGTTCGCCCAGCAGCATGCTAGGGTATCGCCGGACGATTGCAATGAGATCGTGTTTTGTTTTGACTGTGAAAAAAAAACAACTGACGAATGGATACCGCTCAATATGTATTGAGCCCTCATTGAGCCGTCCTCGTGGCCCTAAACCTCAGGGTATCACGGGCGAGTCGCACTTTCAGCGAGAATGGGGGCCTACTGGAGCGAACGAAAGAACATTTTCAATGTTAAAATCGCAGCCAAATTTCTACTTTTTTATACCACTAAAGTGGCAAGCAAGCATACGGCCCTCCTGATGGAAAGTAGTTACACCGGGGCATCACAATCGCGTTGCCGCCATTAGTCGTCGTCAACCCATTATACTCATCTCATTGCTGGGATACGGGCCTACTCACAATCGAATAGGTTCAGAGCGATACTACATCTTGCTGATTAACTGCGGGTTGGCAGAGGCCAGTGTTATCAAGCCGCCAATAGGCACTGACTTGGCTTGATGACTGTTATTTATGAACAACAGCCGGGATCGATGTTTCAAGGTACCCTCCGAGACATGGAGGAGCTCGAGATAAATCAACATCCATGGACAGGCTACGGTCGAGCTCCTCAAACTCTTATAATTAGGGTGTAGGGTTAACATGTCGTCGATTTAGTTGGAAATTTATGACCGATCGCAAGTCGGTTTAGTGTTAACTTTTTGTTTCGCCATTTCCAGGGGCCTTAACGTTAGCAACTCGATCTTATTCAGCAAAAGCAGATCAAATTATTAAAGACCATGATATGGATATGATATACTTACGAACTTATTACGAATCAATCCTATACATTTTATTGCTGTGTTACCTAAGTTGCTTGAATTTTGCAATTAAGGCAGATATTCTTCACTAAAGTTAATCGACGCTTATTGGCAAACAAATCGGAATGGTGTATCATTTGCTTCAACAAATCCACGTAAGGAATTTGTATTTTTATATCTATGTCACTTTCTGATTACACGTGCAGATGAGGTTAGCTTTGGCTCTATTGATCGAAACATTTAGTACATTAGATAAATATAAATATTGTCAGACAAATTACACAGCGCCATCTAGCCCCAAAGTAAGCGAACCTTGTGTTATGGGTACTAGACAACTGATAAACATACGTAAATACATTTTTTTTTGTAAATAAATACTTATGATACATAGAAAACACCCAGACCAAGACAAACAGACATGTTCATGCACACAAATGTTTGTCCTGTGTGGGAATCGAACCCACGAGCGTTGGTGTCGAAGCCGCGTCATTGACCGCTACGCCACCGAGCTCGTCGTTACAGACTACCTACGTGACTTTTATTCCGATTTGCTATGTAAGGATGTCACATAATATGTATCACTACAGATAAAAGAACTGCTTCGATAGTATGAAAACTTCTCGAGACATGATGGAAAATCTCAATCTTGGATTTTTCCGAAAACACTCCATATAAAAAGCTTGTAGCTATGACATCACACGTTAATCAAAAATTTGTACGAAAGCTATGTCAAATATTATGTATGTAACTAGTGGCATAACAAAAGTTATAGTAAGTATATTTTATTGTTTCTCCAATGGTAATATATATTTTTATAATAAATTCATCCTTTTAAAATAGACTTTCCCACAAAACTTTGATCGACGATAAAACAAGACGGATGTAACTTATTAAAGTGAAAGATCGCAGATCAATCTAGCTTTGTGTATTTTACGATACTGATAAATATTTTCTATACTTAGTTGTTTTAGAACTTAAATTTCCATAATTTTAGTAAGCAAGTAGCAAGCCAAAGTACACCTAGATGTGACCAAACCTTGACTCTCCACAGGCGTATTCCTTCCTCGTAGATGCCGATGGTGCCGTTACCAAGTCCATACGCAAACCTCACGTCTGTGATCGCTGAGAGACACGTCACCGGACCAGTTTCAGCCAATTCTGTCATGAATTGATTGTTTTTCAAGACCCTGATGTAGGAATCATCACAGCCGATGAGTAGCTAGAAAATAGAATTACGTAAGTAATCCATGGTGCACGGCAGTTGAGTTTCACTTGACTATAGCCATCTCTTTAGGCTTTTAATGCCTTATTTGCCATTTTGCTGTCTCTCACATTGCTAAGAGGGGAAGTCAAATTCCAAAAGCTTCCTACTCCTACTAATTTCTTCTGATTAAATTCGTTGTGAGTTCCAAGGCGGCCGTAGTTTTACCCCCGGGACTGCAATGGACTTCATTGTTCATTGCCTTTTTTGGCGGTCGCCGCTGTTAATCCTGGCTACACAGGAGACACAGTGGTGGGAATGTGTGGTGGGCCCCCGTCCCATTTACGTAAGTAATGGTTATATCTCCTTACATCTGGTAATCTCACTTACTCACTCAGGAACACATCAATCCTCAAGGGTTTCTTATTTGGCTGCGGTATTCTGTGAGGTGGAGGTACTTCCCGAGTCGGGCTCGATATACCCCACCTCGCTTTCGCCAGAGCCTCGGTAGCTAGTTGTCAAGGTGTAGGGTACCCCACAATGCAAGTAAGGTTGGCTTTATATGTACATCGTGGTAGATAAATAGTGAATCGCGTGAGTGAGGGAACTAGTGGCGTGGCGGTTTCGCCTTTGCAGCATTTAAAAAATTCACAGATCTCGTGCCGAGTTCAATGCCGAGGTGCTTTTTTGTCATATTTGTGTAATCTGGCCCCGTTCTCGAGATATCGGAAATTTTCTGTGAAAATACACGATTTTTCGGTCGGAAAAAGTAGTTTTTTTTCGATTGCCAATAAAGTTTTCGACTTTTCCAAAATAATTTACATCTTCTTAGAGCCCTTCAAATTCCGCGTCTTTTCAGCCCTCATACGTTCTCGTGGCCCTAAACCTCAGGGTATCACGGGCGAGTTACACTTTCAGCGAAAATGGGAGCCTAGCCTACTGCAGCGAACGAAACAACATTTTCAATGTTAAAATCGCAGCCAAATTTCTACTTTTTTATACCACCACCAGGGGCATCACACGCGCGTTGCCGACCTTGTAAAAAACTTTTTGATGAACCCCATGCTGTAGTATCCTGGTTAAACCTCGATAAGCAGTTCATTCCACAGCTTGACAGTACGCGGGATAAAACTTCTCTCGCACAGTATCCAGAACTACCTAAGCTCCAATGTGTGAGTATGAATTCCCTGACGATGGCGAGCGGTGCGACGTGCGACTGTAAAAGGTGGCAGTCTCACTGTACAAGGTAGGTCAGGTCGGTATTATTGTGGTAATAATTATTCTAACTAAAGTTTCAAGAACAGTCAGGTACCTCATTTTCCCCGTCCTTGTCAAAATCGAAAACAATCATGGCGGTAACTTTGCCCCCAACGACATTCCAAAAGAGCTCGTTGCCCTCCCAGTCCAGGCCCTGCACCGAGCTGTTGCCCCCGACGATGGCCAGCATCTCCGTGTACTTGCCAAAGGTGCCCGCTATGATGACATTCACTCCATCAGGAGCTTCTTTGAAGAAGAGATCGGTGTTGTCATGCACATCGTATGCTGAAATAAAAAAAAACTATTCTAACTAACTGTGCCTGTAGATACGCTTGTGGTCAACCCTTATTCATCCCCCTCTGCTGGGATATGGGTCTCTCCTCAATTGAAGGGGTTTAGAGCATACTCCACCACGCTGCTCAACTGCGGGTTGCCGGAGGCCAGTGTTTTCAAGCCGTCTAAAGCTCACTGACTTGGCTTAACGACTGGCATCACATCAATAATCACAACAACCGGGACGGAAGGGTTAACGTAGCACGGAGCACGCTTCTCCGTGCTCCGTGCTACGTTAACCCTTCCGTAGCACGGAGTAGTTTGGATAAGTAAATCCATCCATGGAGTAGCTACAAACGACATTGCTTAACTTGCGTGTTCGATTAAACTGACACCGATGATACCACGGAGCTCCTGTAGATCCGCTCGGGTGGATAAACGCGTGAGTATAAACTAGCTGCAGAACATAGCTATTATTAAAAAAGAACACTCCTGGTATTGCAAGTATCTATAGACTTCTTCTTTATCTCCTCTAAACGTCTGGAGACCTCGCTTTAAACTTAGTTTTAATTTTTCTTTCATACCACTAAGGTGGTAAACAAGCATACGACCCGCCTGATGGAAAGCAGTTACTAGTTATTTATTTTTGATGACTGTAAAACAACCTGTAGGTATACATTACCAAGAATTTGTGTGGGGGATCCAATTAGCAACATATCTCTTCCAATGTTCGGTCTGAGTGCGCCTGCTGCCAGTGCTATCACTGCCTGGCTGAGGTTCAATTCAGAGACTTCACCGTGAGCCTGCGAGCGCTGCGCTCTCCCGCTGACCACTCCGCCATGAGGATGATGAATTATTATCTGTGTTATAAAAATTTACATCTTACTGTCATGAAAAATTATATAAATTAAGCGGCTCACTCACGTATATACACGTCACGTATGTACGTGTATTGTATTTATGTATGTATATTTATATATATATATGAGAAGGGGGCAAATGAACATGTGGGAGGGGTCGCCGATCCGTTGCCAACCTATACTCCTTCCTTCCTTTCTTTCTGGTGACCTCACTCACTCGCAGGAACACAATAGCCCTCATGGGAAAGTTATTTGGCTGCGGTATTCTATGAGGTGGAGATACTTCCTAAGTCGGGCAGCTTCAAAAATACATTATACCCTACCTCACTTTTTGCCAGAGCCACGTTTGTCAGTAAGCAAGGTGCACCACGTGCAGGTGAGGTTGGCTTTGGTTCAAAGATGTTAAGGAGTGGTTCATTAACATCTTACACCCTATTTCTCGGGAAAGTCGTCTGGTATCGATATCAAACGGAGACTTTCATCATGGCGAGTGTTCAGATTTATTGTCATGTATTAAAGATAGGCTATTTGACTTTGTTTTTTATTTGTTATGTAATAAATATAATAATAATAAATAAAAATTGTCAGACAAATTACACAGCGCCATCTAGCCCCAAAGTAAGCGAAGCTTGTGTTATGGGTACTAGACAACTGATAAACATACGTAAATACATTTTTTTTGTAAATACATACTTATGATACATAGAAAACACCAGACCAAGACAAACAAACATGTTCATGCACACAAATGTTTGTCCTGTGTGGGAATCGAACCCACTAGCGTTGGTGTCGAAGCCGCGTCATTGACCGCTACGCCACCGAGCTCGTCAATAATGACATCACAATAAGAATTACCTATATCGATAGTGTAAAAATTTCTCGAGATGTAATAACTTGAAAATCTCCTACCGGGACAGTTATAATATATTTGGTTTATATGACTGAACGTCCAAAGGGTTCGATTGTGTGTCGAGTGTCATGTATAAAGTTTAATGGTTAAAATGTTGCAATGACAAAATGAGTAAAATAAAAGTAAGGCAGGAGATGCTGCGTTGCCAGCGGGGAGGTGGCGCGCGAGCGATATTTTATGTTGGAAGCGTTAATATGGCTACGGTAACCGCTTCACATCAGGCGCACGGCCGTATGCTTGTCTGCCACCCGTCGTAATATAATTTTTAAAAAAAGATTAAGGTTTACCTTTAACTTTGGACTTTCCCGCAAAGGCTCTATCTATCTACACGTTTGTATGACAGCTATGTTAAATATTGCGTTGAAATGGCCACTTTGACTCCGAGTTCGCGGGTTATTTGTCTTTATTTTATTTACAAATATTTGTGTGCATGAACATGTCTGTTTGTCTTGGTCTGGGTATTATCTATGTATATATTTACAAAAAAAAGGGTATTTATGTGTAATATCAGTTATTTACCCAGTACCCATAGTACAAGTTTTGCTTAGTTTGTGACCAGATGGCGGAGTGTAATGTGTCCTGATGTAACATTTATTATTATTAAAAAAAATATGTAGCAGTGCCATGCTAGTGTACAAAAATTATAATACTTTTTATTGTTTCTCTAATATTGGTAATATAAGAAATATTTGAAGTAATAATTTCATCCTTTTAAAATTAACTTTCCCACCTAAGTTTAATCGACCATGAAACAGCCGTACAGAACGTAAGTTAATTGCCGATATTTCTAGTTGCGTGTATAAAAATAAATTATTTAAAAAAGTATTAGTAATAAAGTAATCGTGGCGACGCGTCGCCACTCCTACAGCCGGCCAAACCTGTATTTGTATTATATGTTTCGCGTAAATAATTGTATGACCAAAAAGGGACCTGGAGGGATTGGAAACCGTTATTTTTATTTTTTTATTTTTTGAATCTATGGTCTTTTATCTTTGTTTTGGTTTAACCAGAATATTTTTAGGTGCCGTAGTTTTTTATGTTTTTTTTTTTGTGAGCCGAGGCAGTTTTTTTTACACCTTCAAACTTCAAACGCGATTTACTCGAAATCAATTATTTTCCCTTTTTGGTCAACGACTCACATACACTTACAACGGTCTCGAGTTGTGTAAAAAAGTTTTAATAATTATTTTATGCTTTGTATTATCTTAGTAAATATCAAAAATGCATGGTTTTAACGTTATAACAATAAAAAAAAACCTTCGAAAAACAAACTAACTTTGTCATATCCAGCACACGCGGTGAGACATGGATGCGTGCCGTCATACTTGGCTATTGTAACTATATTAGGCGTAACTTTGTGGTTGAGTTCTAATTTAAACACCGGCTGAATGGTAGATAACTGCATTTTAATACTGTTATTGTTTTGTCTATAAGCGTAACTAAAAAAAAGTATGTATTATCATTGTTGTCATGGTTACATCCACAGACCTACGATTTCAAACTGAGGCACAGAATAAACGACAATATAGTACATACATACAATAAGTACGTTCATATATCTCTGTGCCTATGTGTACGTAAGTAGTATTATTTATTCTATGTCCCCAGTCAGGGCTCAGACTGACGGTCAAGTTAGTGAGACGTGCTCTATGTACGAGTATGTGTATCGAAGCATCATCACTCGTTATATCGATGATACAAATACGTGCTCTTATATAACAAACGATACTGATGATGTATGAGTTGTGTGTATGAAATAAACTACTATGAGGACGAGCCCGATGGTCGAATGGCTAACAATGGTTACTTTGACCCTGAGGTCGCGGCTTCGATCCCCGCACACGAAAAACATTTGCGTGCATGATTATTATAAGTTTTTTTGTCTTGGTCTGCATGTTTTCTGCATATATTTGTAATTATTTACGAAAAAATGTATTTACGTGTTATCTAGTTCCCACAATACGAGCTTTGCTTAGTTTTGAACTAGGTACTCGTAGACGGTACAGTGTAGTTTGTCCAAGAATATTTATATTTATTTTGATTTAACTTGAGCACTCACTGGTTGTACCTTTGTAAGATACAAATATGTATGTAGACAAATCCCGTTATTGGACTGAGCCACGCGAAAAATCCTATTATGTATGTGAGCTGAGCTGTTGAGCATGTAAAAATAAATTACAAAATCATGAATGAATATTTTTTGGAAGGAACCCTTGAACGCATTTGATTTTTTTTTCACTGTCAATGTCAAATGTCAAGGTGACGGCGTATTCGTTGCGATGTGTCATTTTTTGCATCCTTCATTCTATTCAATCCGCAATGTTGCCGATTTGAGGGAATTCCCCATTTTACGGGTAATTTTGGATCCGATAGAAGAAAAAGGAAAATGTCCAGATCGGGGAATTTATCAACTCACGGAATATCACATTCACTTAAAGAAATAGTGACAAAGTAACTTTGACATCAAAAAAGTAATATCTGTGACACTTGAAATTATTAACAAAAATTTACATTCATATCAAGATCATTAAGCGAAATGCTTTTACATCTAGGGGTAAATAAAATGATACTTTGGTTATTTTATTATCCCAGATAAAATAAAAAAGTTAATTGTGGTGCTGTTATTGCTACTACTAATGTAAAATACTATCATCTAAACTAATATTATAAAGAGGTAAGATTTGTTTGTTTTTTTGTTTGTAACGAATAGGCTCCAAAACTACTGGACCGATTTCAAAAATTCTCTCATCAATAGAAAGCTACATTATCATGGAGTAACATAGGCTATATTTTAATTTCGAAAAAATTAGGAATCCTTACTAAAACTCCAATAATGTAAAAAAAATACCTAAAAAATTCCTTACACCGCGTGCGCTGCGAACACTATTGATGATAGAATAAAATAAAGTACTACAAATTTGCAGAACACATAATTATCTACAAAAAGTGTCGCGACAGCATTTGTCTAACTATTATAGTTATGTCACATAAGTGTTCTTTTATTTTATAAATTTAATTGAAATGCCGCCGCTAAAACAAGTCACTTTATTTGTATCTTGGTATTAATCCTTATCAAAATAAATTACTTCATATTCACTCCTGCTTCAATACCTTTATATACCTTTTTGAATTATTCAATTCGGACATTCCATTCGAAAGATATCACGTGTTTAAAAATGTAAGTATTACAAAAAATCCCCGGTCGGTTAGCTATATACTAAATGCGATGTAGGGACGTCACTGGGGTACGGGAGTCAATGGCCCAAAAGATCAAGATCTCAACTTTCTAGAAATACTTCCCAAGTGAGGGCATCAAAAATATGTCGTCATGATTCTTGTTGTGTCGAAACTATATCATACATTCATTATATTAAGGTAGATTCTAACTTTAAATAAATCAGTCGCAAAACATTATTGAAGCATAACACACGTCTTTCATTCCTTTGAAATCGCGCACATAGAAAATTGAACCCTAACGCACCCACCATAGTGGTCACAATCGAGCCGAACACATTGACAGCTAAGGATCGCTGGCCAACTGATAACGCCAGCCGCGCGTCCCGACCCGAGCCACGAGAACAAAGAATATTTTTATGCATATTCTTTTTATACAGTGATATAAACTACGAATAAACATTTCGTCGAAGGAATTATTATAACAAAGTGAAATTAATGCAGTTTCGTTACACTGTGCTGTGTTATTAGTGTTATAAACGTGTCATTTGGATTAAACTTTGAATACTACGCACCAAAGTTAAAACGTAGTGATTATCATACTCTTTCAACAAAGTTAACTGTTAAAGTGTTATTACCAACGTGAAACATGACTGATACGGGGTCTGCAAGTTCTACAGCGGAACAAAAACAACTTATTTCTGTGTTGGAAGATACTGCTAACTTACTAAGAAAAACACAAGTTAACCTCAAAAAATGTTCCAAAGCCAGATTAACAAAGGGATACATCGAAGCCCGTACAAAAATCATTGAAGATTATTGGATAACCTTTAAAAGTACTCACCAACAGTTAGTAAAAATTACGAATAAAGAAACAAAAGCAACTTTGCCATATTTCGCCAATGACGAATTTTTTACATACGAAGATTTATACACGGGATTACTTGGCGATTTAAATGATATGCCTTGCACGTTGACAAACACACCCCATGGCATGGATTCAACGACGGTGAATGCAAGTTTTTGTCCAACAAATACACAGAATATTGTGCATTTACCAAGAATACAACTAAGTACTTTCCGAGGAAATTATGAAGACTTCCCAGCCTTCAAAGATTTGTTTATTTCATTGGTGCATGAAAATCTTCTGGTGCAAAAGTTAGACACAGAAACACACAGATGTTGGGAAGAGCATGCGTATAAAGAGGAATCTGAGAATTTGCCTACCTGGAATGATTTTAAGAAGTTTTTGGAATCCAAGTTCCGTACATTGGAATTAATTGCTAGTAGTACCCGAGAAGTCAAGTCAATCAAGGAGCGTTCGTTTCATGCTACTGCAGCCATCACAAAAGAGACATGTGTTATGTGCAATGACAACCACACGTTATGTCATTGCAAGGAATTTACCAAGATGGGAATCACTGATAGAAGCGAGTATGTAAAAACAAACAATTTATGTTTCAACTGTCTAGTACCAGGGCATTTAGCATCAAAATGTAAAGTACCTGTGTCCTGTAGAATATGTCGAGGGCGTCATCATTCTCTGCTACATACAAACAAAGTAGTAGAACCAGCGGTACAATCCAGCACATCACAACCGCTAGTTTCAACACATGTAGTGAAAGATGAGAAATTAGAATTTAACACAATGACGTCACACATCAGTACTAAACAGAATGTAGCGCTACTAGCAACAACAGTTGTAGAAGCAACAAGCGAGCAAGGATACACAATACCACTGCGTGCATTAATCGATCCAGGTTCCCAAGCAACATTCATCAGCGAGAAAGCGACTCAAATGTTGAAGTGCGATCGACAACCTATAAACGGAAGTGTTATAGGGGTGGGATCTACGAGAACAGAAATCAAGCATATGGTGCAGCTACAAATAAGATCACTGTGGGACCAAAACTTTAGTCTACCAATTCAAGTCTACGTGATGTCCAAGCAACTCACCACTAGGATCCCCGCACATACCATAAGCACAACTACGTGGCCTCACATCCAAGGGCTCAACCTGGCCGATCCAACTTTCTTTCAGCCAGGGTCTATAGATCTTCTTTTGGGTGTCAAGGAATACACACAAATACTACAACAAGGCTTCATTAAAGGTTCACCAGGTTCACCCGTTGCCCAGAAAACCAGCCTGGGGTGGATCCTTTTTGGAGACTTCGATGCAAAATCACAAGCTGACACAATCATCGTAATGCATCATCAAGTAGATGTCGAAGACATGTTGAAATCTCTATGGGAAATAGAAACAGATATTAAAAGACAATTAACGAAGGAGGAACAACTTTGTGAAGACATATACAAAAACACAACTACCAGAGACAAAGAAGGGAGATATATTGTGAAATTTCCGTTTAATACTGATAGTCCAAAATCATCAGAGGGAAACACAAAAGAAATAGCTACAAAAAGATTCTTACAACTAGAAAGAAAATTTAAGAAGTCCCCTGACCTGAAAAAAGAATACACTAAGGTTATAAATGAATACATTTATAAAGGATACATGGAAAAGATACCTGAATTAGAAAAAAACAAAAAATCTGTCTACTTAGCCTCTCGAGGTATGTCGCTCTCAGCACTGAAGGAATGTGACTTGTGGTGGACAGGACCCAGCTGGTTAACTGAAACAGAAATACATATTAGTACACAAGAACAAATGACAACAGATATAGAGATGAAAACTACCAAGATTAACACTTACCATACTACTGGAGACTTTGAAGAACCGGAAACGGATATTTTGTCACAATTTGAATCTTTTGAAAATTTAAATGAATTCATAAAAACAATTACTTACTGTCGAAGATTTTTAAACTACAAGAAAAATTTTGCCAAAACAAAGTCTGATATAAATATAACAACAGAAGAGTTGGAACAGTCATTAAATATTTACATAAAGTTAACACAAAAAGAAGAATACAATGAAGAAATTGAGAGATTAAAGATAAACAAACAAGTAAAAAAAAAAGTCTGATACGATCCCTTAGTCCGTATCTAGATAACCATAGTATCCTCAGGGTGGGCGGTCGTCTCAGACATACAAACTTACCTGATAACAGGAAAAATCCAATTATTTTGAGAGCTAAAAACGCATTAACACAATTGATTGTTGCTGATGCACATAGGAAAACACTTCACGGTGGCGTACAATTGATGTTATGTTATCTACGAGCAAAATACTGGATCAAAAGAGCGAAGTCACTGGTCAAGAAATACATACACAAATGCACCATCTGCATGAGACTAAACGCCAAAGCCAAAACTCAGATTATGGGAGATTTGCCTGAGCAACGAGTAAGACCTTCAAGGGCATTTCTACACAGTGGAGTAGACTTTGCGGGACCCTTTCAAATCCTAACCGCTGAATTGCCCGTGTCGACCTACGGTCGACAAGTGACGTCACGACCTTGAAACGCTTGAATTGCCCGTGTCGACCTACGGTCGACATTTGCAGTTTGGCGTTCAGTTTTGGGCAGATTGAACAATACTCATCTGTCATACATTCAGGCCCATTTGTTTATGTTTTTTTCGTTTCTCCGCCATATTAGCTATCGGATTAAGGCCAAAGAATCATAAACTCAATGGAAAAAAAAATAAAAAAAGGGGTTTAAGAGACTCGTCTTAACGGCGCCAGATGTTCGGGCCGGTGTCAAGGGCTATAAAAACTTATTTTGTTTAGGTAAGTGTAGGTTTTTGTTTATTAACATCGGGTTTTATCTCCCTAGCGTATTTTTAAATAAAAAACTATACGCTATCGCCTTAGTTCATAAGGTATTTTTTTTAATACAAGTAGGGCTGTGAAACACCACTTGAGAATGTTTAGACCATCGTAATTCTACACTATAGTCGAGTGTTGAACAACAAAAGACGGCATTGTATAGTGCTGTTCTTAGTAAACGTAAAAAACACCACTTGTAGGCACTCAATAACAAAGTTGCGTCTCAATGACCGTTTTTATGGGGCCCCGACCACCCGCGGCGCCGGGCAGGTAGGAACAAAAAACAAATGGGCATAGTTCCGCCGCGTTTTTGCGCGGGGGGGGCGCGGGGGGCTCAACGTGGGGGGCAAAAGAGCGGCTAAAGTCGAAAGGCAGAGGGAACCGAACCGTCAAAGCCTACGTAGCGGTATTCATCTGCATGTCTACCAAGGCAATTCACATTGAGTTAGTGGGCGATCTTAGTTCAGAGGCGTTCATAGGCGCCTTTAGACGCTTTGTGGCGCGAAGAGGAAAGTGCAGTCATTTATGGAGCGACCAGGGTCGAAATTTTGTGGGTGCCAATAGAGAACTCCATGAAGCCTGGAACGAAGTAAACATACAGTCCATTCAAGAAGTAGCAAAAACACTTGTAACAGATGGCACTCAATGGCACTTTATCCCAGCATATAGCCCTAATTTCGGCGGTTTGTGGGAAGCAGGCGTGAAGTCGATCAAATACCACCTGAAAAGAATTATTACAACTCACCTCACCTACGAAGAGATGACGACTGTACTCTGCCAAGTGGAAGCCTGCCTAAATTCACGTCCCTTATGTCCTGTTGATAATGATGATTTAGATAATTTAGATATACTTACTCCAGGACATTTTTTAATTGGAGAAACACCAATCGTTGTACCAACACCAGATCTAAAAAATATAAAAACACATACCTTGTCACGCTGGCAACATACACGGAAACTGTTGAACGACTTCTGGAAGCGCTGGCAAGATGAATACCTGAGTAGACTTCAACAACGTCCTAAATGGTTAAAGAGAGAAGAGGAATTTAAGATTGGAGACATTGTACTGATCAAAACTGATAACTTACCTCCTGGAAAGTGGTCATTGGGAAGAATCACAGAAAAACACCCTGGAGCAGATGGCTACACCAGAGTGTACAGTGTCAAAAGCAATAATGCAATTACCAAGAAAACTGTAACAAAATTATGTGCATTTCCAATTGAGTCTAAACTTTGCATAAATTTGTTCGTACCTATTAGTTTCATTCAAACTTAAATTCATTCAATCAAATAATATAAATTGTTAAACAACACCCACCTATCTTATGTTTATACATATTTGAGTATCAAAGCTTGTTATTAACTTTCTTGTTTTAAAAGGGCCTTTGGACCCTTTGGTGGGCGGTATGTTGTGTTGAAACTATATCATACATTCATTATATTAAGGTAGATTCTAACTTTAAATAAATCAGTCGCAAAACATTATTGAAGCATAACACACGTCTTTCATTCCTTTGAAATCGCGCACATAGAAAATTGAACCCTAACGCACCCACCAATTCTTCTTCATCAGAACCTGAAAATTGTCTTGCAAGTCAGAGAATTTTTTAAATTTTTGTTAAATACACGTGAAGCCGGGGCTGTCTTGCTTGCAGTATCATTATCTCCGTTTCAGTTCCTAATAAATAATTGTACCATGATGTTAAATAGCTTACCCTCTATGAATATCAAGAAATAAGTTATGAAGCGTAAAAATATTTTTATCAAATCAAATACGATTGACAATTCCAGCTCAAACATATAAACTCTTCTGGAAGTAAGTAACGTCATCGTCACGTAAACTCAAAAACGAGTGAACCGTTTTTCAAACTGTTATTGCCAAAGGACGAAAAGAATAACGAGGAAGGTTCAGCTATAAAATTCGTATAGTTATTGCGTAATTGTTTGAAATATGACGACGACTGTAGAAGATATAAAAAAATATATCTTCTTTACTGACGTGCGCCGCCTAAATATATAGAATTTTACCCACGGTGGATCGCTAATTGATCATAAATTAAAGTCTCCTACTGCGCTGAATTTGTTTGTTCGGACTAATTTCAGATACTGTAGAGATTTTTGTTTAATTTTCATCTATAGAAAGAGGGACACTGGAAAGTTTGTTTACTGTATTTTATTTTGCTCATCAAGTTCTTTCATTTGATACTCTTGTGTGAAAGTGGAAATTATAAATCACCATTTTGTGGCGGCTGCCATAATGGATTAAAATGGCAGTAATTAAATAATCGTGCACTGTCACAAAAACCAAACTAGTATATCAAATTTCAGCTCAACTGATACTGGAAAGTGGATTAAAATTAACTTGCAAGATGTGATTACAGACGAGGCGGTGAAACTAAACAAAAGCCCTTAAAAAAGTTAAAGAGATGAATTGATTTATAGATTACAATAAAAAAAAAGAATGCAGTGTTCAAATAGTATACATAGTAAATTCTCAAATATAGTACGTACAAACTTAGAATGTTGGAAATTTATATTCGCAAGATATGTTCATGCGAGTATAAATTTCCATTCATTACCTAAGGGTATTATTATTTGGCTGTTGTCTTCTATAAGGTGGAGGTGATTTCCAGTTAGGTGCATGGAACATGCCCTACCTCTCTTTTCGCCAAAGCCTATTTTGCTTATTGAAACGGTGTAAGGTTCATTTTCCGCCCAAGGATCGTGATGAAGTATTTTCGCAAAAGCATAAAATATGTTTTGAAACTCATTCACAATTTCATTAGAGCGGGAGAGTGGAGGGAAGGCATCAGTACAGGAAACAACGACGCGACGTAGGACGGTAGACGGGAATATTCGAATAGATGTGGGGAATTTAGTAAGTTAAGCTCCGGCAACACTGTTCATCTGCCTGTTTTTTCCTGCCGTCATCCATTATCAGATCACACCAAAGAGAATGTAATCACTACGTTTTAAGAGACGGATGTGCCATACAAATAGCGTAATTCTAATATGTATGAAATGGAAGCGAAAACAATCAGAATTTGTACCAAATTCGCTTCCGATTCATAGAGTCGTTTTTTTACCTTGAGTTGCGCCAGGCTGGATCACACATTCTTCATTCATTCATATTTATACTGTTTTACGCATTGGCGCAAACATACCGCACATTTTAATTACTTTTTTGATCGAATTTTTATTTGAGGAACTAAATTTTTAAATAAGAGAATTTACTCTCTCATAGTTTTACGTTATCTACGTAATGTGTGTTTATTGAAAAATAAACCAGTGTACAAATGGGTAGTGAACTCAAGTTAGAGACTGCTGAAACCAGGTACGCAAATAATTTGATGTGATTTATTATTTTCATTTTTTATTGCGCAATTACTGAATTGTATCACGCAGCGCTTTGTATTTGCTTTCTTCTATTATGTGAAATTTTCTATTGTTTATTTGATTTTTTCTCATTTGTAGGTTCACACGAAATTATTTGTTATGCCAAGATTCTTTATGCCATTTTTCATTTGGACTAAATATATATTGCCAGTCATTTATCACATCATTATTGGCATCTTAAGGTAATTTCACAGCTCAGTAGCTCATTATTTCACTGCAAATTAAAACATAGCTTTATAAAAACATTTAACCAAATTATATAAATTCAATGTCTGTCAATCATTGTAGCGTTAGCTTTATGTAGGCATAGACTGTCCATAACAATAAGTAATAGTAACAAATAGTTGTATTTTTTTTTTATAAGATAGTCATAATATAACAAAGTGAAAATTGTAACTTAGTGCTCATTTAATTCTGATAGCTATGGTATTCTTCCAGATATTAAGCCAACCACTAATGGGATTTATCAAGCAAGTTATAGTATATGTTGTGTATTTGTGTGTCATGTTGTTTGAACAGCATGCTTTTTCGTTGATTAGGATAGTTATTTAATAAAAAAATATTATTTAATTCATTATACTTTGGTGTTTCTGATTTGGTTTTTATAACGAGTTAAGTGTGTGGACCATAATGCAAATATTTTTTTTTTTAATATATAAAAGAGTTATGTTCACATGGGGACGTTCTTTATATCCATTAACCGTGTTTGTATTCCGAATTTCAGTGTAATTAGCGGGACATGGATTGGAAGTATTGTGTCATTTGTGTGGAAGTAAGACTTATTCACATTTCCATTGTGTTAATGCTTCTTTTGCATTTTTCTGCGCTCTCATTTGTTTAAATTCTAATATAAGTATCATAAAAAATATTTTTTGAGACATTGTAATGAACTCATAGTATAAGTTTGTTATTTGTTTTTTTATTATCTTTGCACACTTCAATAAATCAAACTTACTGTAAACTCTGAATTCAATTAACAATGTTGACATCAAAGAGTAATAATTATATAGATTGACATACAAAAAGCACTAAAACCATAAAGTTAATATACCTAGAGAATAGAGGAACAAACATAAGCTGTCACATGAAACTGAAATTGAATTACATCTGTGTAAAATTATTTACGTGTGTCAGAGATGTATCCTAGAGCTATTAATAGAGAAGGAACACATATTAATTATGCAGAAACTACCTAGTGATTGGCTAAACTGACATCTTAGTGAAAAAGGTATGTACTTAAAGGCACTGTAGTGGAATATGTATGTATGGAATCCATGCATGATTCATAAATGAAGGTCTCATACAACAGTGAAGTATATTCATTCATATGTGAGAGACAGTAACAGTCGACAAAAATATTGATAGCATAATATGCTACCTTACCTTAGTGTAAAATAAAAATTATTTTCCATTGTAAAATCTTCGTAAATTCTTTATTCATCTAGTTTATCTTTTAGTTCTCACAAATTAAACGCATTTGGAAGGAACAATCTCAGTGCAAGAAATTTGTAGTGCATTGACAAAAATAAATATAAAGTTAGGCAGCATCAATTTCAAATATATTATAAATTAATTTTTTTCGAGATTATTGGACTATATTGTATAACAATCAATTATTTAACATGTTACAATATTTCTAGAATCCACCATTGCGCAAATTGTCCATGATTTCACCTTACATTGACAAAATAAATATTAGTTCAATCTTGATTGTGCCGATAAGTGCAGACAAACTGTCAAACCTTTCTAAAAACAAGTCCTATTGACATTGAGGTCCTATTGGCTTTGTGGTTTCCAGCAGACTAGAATAGAATCACTCCGTTCCTTCCCGTGGATGTAGTACAAGGCGACTAAGGGAAATACATTATAAAACATCAATCAGGACTCCCCAACCCGTCTGGCCAGTGTGGGGAGTGTAGGCCAAATCCTCCTGTCTGGGACGGACGAGAGAGGGTCGTGCTCCTGTAGTGGAGACTAAAAAGACCTGATGATGATTTAGGTTGTGCTAAGTATCACTTTCTACCATACAACTCCCTCGATCAGCCGTTTGTTTCTCTATCCCGCTAGGTATATTAACTTTATGACTTAAACGGAAATAAATATGACATTCATTCACCTGCCTATGTCTATGTTATTAATTTGCAGTTTTTTTTTATAAATAAGTTGAATTTTATTACTAATTGAAATATTGTTGCATAATATGTATTTTTATTGTAGTTGGAGCGGGGGATGGTTAAGCTGGACACGGCAGTCAGATGAGATGTTACGAAATGTTGAGAAAAGGATATTATCATGTAAGTTATTTTTATTAAAAACTTAAGCCACTTATATGTACCTACCTCCACCTCACAGAATACCGCAGCCAAATAACAATTCCCTTGAGGGTTGTTGTGTTCCTGTGAGTGAGTGAGGTCACCAGAAAGGAAGTAGATGCTGCGTTGGCAGCGGGGCTGGCGGCGCGCGAGCGATATTTTATGTTGCGAGCGTTAATATGGCTACGGTAACCGCTTCAAATCAGCGGGCCGTATGCTTGTCTGCCACCCGACGTAGTATAAAAAAAAAACTATGGAACATCGCGTGCGGGGAGGGGGAATCGCTGCCATTTTGAGATAATTTTAGTGCATATAACGTATTCACGTACAACACACGACCGCGTCCATGACAACACAGCTACATCCCATTTTCTTCGTAGTTTTGTTTCTATGTTATAAGGATGGATGGTTATAATAATAATAAATAAGTAAATATTGTCAGACAAATTACACAGCGCCATCTAGCCCCAAAGTAAGCGAAGCTTGTGTTATGGGTACTAGACAACTGATAAAAATTACGTAGTACATTTTTTATGATACATATCAAACACCCAGACCAAGACAAACAGACATGTTCATGCACACAAATGTTTGTCCTATGTGGGAATCGAACTCACGAGCGTTGGTGTCGAAGCAGCGTCATTGACCGCTACGCCACCGAGCTCGTCATAATGATGAATGGTTATAAATTACAATACAACAAAATATTGTGAAGTCTGACTCCCAATTATTATTGTTGTTAGCTCTCAGCCTCTGGGCATAGTTACCGCGATAGTAATCTCGTTGATAATCTGTGTGGGGTCTATATTGCCTGCTTCCTTTATAATACTTATTGTATGCGGAGAAATAATAGGTTCGTAGTTATTTTGCAACTAGGTTTTCCTCTCCGACCTCTGTATCTGTTGACTGTGCTACAATATGTCTATGATTGCCTGTATAACAATTCTATGTACGTATGTGTTCCAAAATGCAAACATATATATATATATATATTTAGACACCTAAACCAAGACAAATGTTTGTCTCGTGCGGCGATCGAACCGAATTTCACCACCGAGGACGTCATTCAAAGGGATGAGTGAATTTGGATGCAATTTCAATCCTTTTTTTTATTTTAAAAACCACGTTTTGTGCAATATCTGAATTTATTGTCAATATTTACGTCATTTATCAGATAATACCTATCATACACTGCTCTGTCCGGGAAGCAACGCTCGTTGATAACACTTACAACTTACAACGAATACTGTATTTGCATTGAGTGTATCGGTGTATCTATTATCTGTTATCTGGCAAATACTTACGTCGTCGGCAGAATCTTTGTCCATTCATACATCATCATCTTCAGGTCATTTTAGTCCCCACTACAGGAGCACGACCCTCTCTCGTCCGTCCCAGACAGAAGGAGGATTTGGCCTACACTCCCCACGCTGGCCATACGAGTTGGGGAGGCCTAATCGATGTTTGATAATGTATTTCCCTTAGTCGCCTTGTACGACATCCACGGGAAGAGACGGATGATTCAATTCTAGTCTGACGGAAACCACACAGCCAATACATACGGTACATAATAGACAAAAGCAGTATTGACAGTATTAATATATTAGGAGTTCGATGGTGATATCTAATTGATCACACAAGTTAGGCATGGTAAACCGTACCCTGTCTACGGATGGGTTTATTTATCTCAAGCTCCTATGTGCTTCGGAGGGCACGATAAGTCACCTGATGGAAAGCAATGACCACCGCCCATAGAGACCAGCTACACCTAAGGGTCGCCCATCCGTTGCCAGAGTTTTAAGGGAAATATTGACTCTGTTCTTGACAGCTCCCATGTCGTAATTGTTCGGAAATACCGCTGAGGGAAGTGGATTCAACAATTTCACGGTTCGTTGTATAAAATGTCTTAGAAAACGTACTGTAGATCGTCAAGGATGAATAATTATGATGTAACTCTCATGATAAAAAATATACAAGTCATCATGAGTCGCAGATGTATGGTCGCATACGAGCACTTTGGTCGCTTATGAGTCGCATTATCATGACCAGCACATCTTAATAACTGCCGTAACTACCGTATATTATGATGAAATCCGGTGTATAGTATGATTCACGCAAACCTTTTAACGCTCGCGATCTCACAATCAAATTCTGTTATATCACGATAGGGCGTCATAATAATTGTGATAATTTTAATCGTATGCGCGGCACACTAATGTTACCTACGAGAAAAATAACAGTTCTTGAATTGGGGTAAATTACATTTTTGTCGTCCGTCTAATTGACAATAATACTGTTTTTTTAATTTAATTTAATTGCAGACTAGATGGTGCGTGTAATTTATACACTGTCAGTAGAAGGGACTACAGTGTATAAACTAAACAAAGCTTGTACTATGGATACTATACATATAACTGATATGATATACTTAAAATCATTTTTTAATACTAATATTTTATTATAAAAGCATATTGATATGAATGTTTCTTACTCGTTGGGGGGTAAATGGTTCACCGCCATCTTTGAGCCAGAGCCAACCTCACTTGAACGTGGTGTACCTTGATAATTGAATAACTCTGACGAAAGAGAAGTAGGTTACAGCGTAAATGTCAAGCTGTTAGTTCTATTTACATATAGTATTGCAAGTAATATTACCTTGAGGTTTGTTGTGTTTCTGTGAGTGAGTGATGTCACCAGAATGGAAGGAGTTGCTATGTTGGCAGCGGGAGTGGCAGCGCGCATGCGATATTTCATGTTGCGAGCGTTTATATGGCTACGGTAACCACTTTACATTGAGCTTGTTTGGCTCCCGACTTAGTATAAAAAAAAACATCTCAATTGACTTGGATGATCCATAATGAGAGGGCAAAATGCCAGGCATTTACAATAAGTGCCCAGTAAGTACCTGTAAATACCCAATAAATGCCTAGTTTTGAACATAAATAGGGAATTTATAAGTACTTTTTGGGCATTCTTCGTAAATTTTGGGGTGTAAGTGGTTCATCAACGTCTTTGAACCAAAGCCAACTTCACCTGCATGCGGTGCACCCTGCTGACTAACAAACGAAGCTCTGGCGAAAAGAGAGGTAGGGAGCGTAATTGTAAGCTGCCCGACTGGGGTATGTACCTCCACCTCACAGAATACCGCAGCCAAATAACAATTCCATTGAGGGTTGTTGTGTTCCTGCGAGTGAGTGAGGGAACCAGGACCAGAAAGGAAGGAGATGCTGCGTTGGCAGCGGGGGTGGCTATAATAAAATATCGTTGTATTTTATGTTTTATATTTTATGTTGCGAGCGTTAATATGGCTACGGTAACCGCTTCACATCAGGCGGGCCGTACGCTTGTCTGCCACCCGGCGTAGTATAAAAAAAAATGCCCATCTCTAAACGAGTATGATCTGGATTCATAGGATGCTTTATACATGGGGCTACTACTTGTACATGGGGCGAAATCACGAGTGAACAAATTCAAAATGGTGGCCAATCATACAAACCCACAATTAGGTTTAACTTTTTGTGTGTTTGTTTGATTGGCCTTTTCAACTTAAATGGAAGATCGTGATTAGTCATAGGTAGGTTATTTTCTATATTTATTCGCGAGTAAATTTTGTACCTACTAACCATTTTAACACATAGAGAGATAATACTTCTGTACTACAGAGCAAATATTAACCTATAAGTTTTATAATGGACTTTAGCAAATGACTGTACGTACTATGCCTTAATCTATTGTTCTATTATCCAAACATTTTATTTTATTGAATATTGAAATTTGTGCTTATTAATTAAACGCGTACCTATGTTCATTAAAGTATTAAAATCCTATCCTACATTTTATTTTTTTATTAAATGACGGGTGGCAGACAAGCATACGGCCCGCCTGATGTGCGGCGGTTACCGTAGCCTTCATAACGTTCGAAATATCGCTCGCGCGCCGCCACTTCTTTTCTGGTGATCTCATTCACTCGCAGGAACACAACAACCCTCAAGGGAAGTGTTATTTGGCTGCGGTATTCTGTGCGTTGAAGGTATTTCTTTAATCGGGAAGCTTACAAATACCCTACCTCTCTTAAAATTCAAACTTCAACCTACCGATGCTGCGCTTTTGCTGGAAGTAAATTGTCTAGACTTACTGTTGTTATAGTACGTCTATTATCACAACAAAATTAATTGGCTTAATAAAGATTATTATTATTAATTATCATGTGTATTGAATTTCGCAATCTTATCATATTTAACGAAATTCTTATTGTACTCTATGAGTGACTTGCTGACGTTAAGGCCCCCCGGAAATGGCGTAACAAAAAGTTATTACTAAACCGACTTGCGCCCGGTCACAAATTTCCAACTAAATCGACGACATGATGAGGTGAGCAGCGTGGTGGAGTATGCAGCATACTCCATAATCTAGAAGAGATTTAGAGCATACTATATACTCTAAATCGCTTCGAATGAGGGGAGACCTATACCCCAACAGTGGGATGAACGACGAAGACCTATGTGTACACGAACCTCTTAAGGGTCCGTTCACACAGACCGGCTCGGAGAGGAGAGCAGATTTTGGTGGCGTAAGAGTTTTAGCTCATTGGTATAAGGTTTATTTTTAAATTCACTTTTGTTATATGAGAATGGTCGAGAGCCGATGCGGATTTTTAATAAAGTAAACCTTATGCCAATGACACAAAACTCTATTTTAAACGCGTCCAGAATCTGCTCTCCTCTCCAAGCCGGTTTGGTTTGAATGGACCCTAACGAATCCCTGGGCTATCTAAGTAGCCAATGAATTCTTATTGGTTTTCAGCGGTTTAGATGCGGATACAAATGGCTATTTAAATAAATGAAGTTTGATATTAATCGTTTAACTCTTTTCTTAATTAATAATGTATTAGCTAATGTTATTTTAATCTAGTGGCGCTAGTGGACCCGTGGACATCTTTGTCAAGGACTGTAACAAATAATAATCCCACCAGGCTTGAAGACTGCGTATAAGCGTTTCTACGTGGACATCGGGTCGGTGGTGGGGCAGAGCGACAAGATATGGACGATATCTCTGAACGAGGAGTCCTCAAAAACCCCACTGGTGCTCCTGCATGGGATGGGGGCCGGCCTGGCGCTCTGGTGCCCCAACCTGGATGCCTTTGCAGCCACCAGGCCTGTTTATGCCGTTGACTTATTGGGTAAGAACCACGAATACAGTTTTGATTGAACAAGCAAAAGAAGCGGGGTATCTAAATCGAGCGAGGACTTTTTATCCTTTTTTTTTTCGTATGTATGTTTGTATCAATATAATTTCCTAACCTTATTTATAATAAAAAATATATAAACGTATTACTCATTACAAACCGAACGTAATGGTTAAACATTTTTTAAAGCACTTATTAATCTTGTAGTAACTTACTACCTAGAAAACTATCCATGAAATTCATAACAAATTGTAATTTCGTTTCCTGTATGAATTACATCTATCAAATTACATGAGTTCGAGGTTCTAGAGTTATGGTTCACACATTCATCACACAGCTAAACATACAACATGTCCGACGTAACTCAATTCATAGGTCGATCTTGCTTTTTTTTCCCTCTTTCATATTCATTTGTTAGGCAAATTAACTTATCTTGACTATAAGACAGGGTGGTGTAACCCCACCACTTTTGCTCACCGGGTACTACGTTCACGAAAATGACCTATACTGAAAGTTATAACGTCACTGTTTAGTTTACTCAACTGAAGTATTTTTTATTTTTAGTTTTAATTAGTGATCGATAATGTATGTACAGGCTTCGGCCGGAGTTCCCGTCCGAAATTTTCTAAGGATGCAGAAAGAGTGGAGGTGCAGTGGGTGGAATCGATAGAGGAGTGGAGGCGCGAGGTGAACCTCGGACAAATTATACTACTGGGGCATAGCCTCGGGGGATACATCGCCACAGCGTACGCCATGAAATATCCAGAAAGGTATGAACTCCATAGAGAAAGAAAGTGGTATTTAGGCGAGGCAGAATGGAAGTCTATGCCCAGCAGTGGACATCTTACGGCTGAAATGAACGAACCCATGGCGAACTGGTGAACTATGGACCTTTTTAACAAATAAAAAACATTCTTTCAAGTAAGGAGAAGTACTAGGATTGAAAAGAACGGATTATAGAATAAACAATATCTAAATCCCGATATATGAATATGAATTTTACTTTTTGCAACTTCAACATTGTGGTCCGGAAAGTCGCCTAAGATTAAATCGGAGAACAGAACTGTCTACGCGTTTCCTGTGTTTTTTTAATTTGATACAAATAACAATAAATTTAAGGCGACATTAGCCCTGAAACATTGTAGGCAATGTTACTTGGCTTTACGCCACGCAGTGGTCAGTCTTCCGATTACATTGGTGTATAATTAGAACACGCGTAATCGATATACGTATTATATTGATTATTTTGATTCCTTATTAAATGTATGACTAAAGGTTTTAATATTTTATGACCTATCGTGGTAAAATAAGATTTTTGTTGATCCATCAAAATATCAGGATCGAATCATGTACAAATAAAGTCTAAATGCCATTTTAATTGACGTCCAAATACCGGGCGTGTACGTATAGAATAATATTACGTATAGTTAATTGATTCAGCTGTTATTTCGCTGAAGGCAAATTTATAGGCAATTTTGTTATTTCGCTGAAGGCAAATTTACTGGCAATTTGATCTATACTACTTTGCGTACTAGTAACCAAACAATCAAACTACTCCGACGCATCTATTAACGGTAGTGGGTGGGTGCCGGCCGGCAGCAGTTTTCATGAGCTAACTGGTGGAACTTACGAGTAGATCAATTTGCCTGTAAATAAAAAAGATCCTAAATATTTGCTTGTAAGTACACAATACTCTTAAAAAGCGAATTTGCCTAAATAGTCAATTGATTTGTCTTTCCACTTATACGTAAAGACCTTGAGCAAGTATGCTAAAAATAATTCGTTCGAGCGAACTCGTGCAATTGCACGACCGAAAGATTTGGGCAGGCAATCGCGAGCAGTTCTGCGCCTAGTATAAATTTAATTATTGAACATTAGGCGGTCACGTTCATAAGGGTGTGTCATTAAAAGTCTTTTTTCTTTCGTTCTTTCTACACTAGCGGCATGCTGTAATGGCTATTTTGACGTTTTTACGATGAGCAAACGCTCATCATAAAAACAAGTACATATCATAAAAATTAACAACTACCTATGTCAATATATTTTTTTTCATATTGACATATCAGTCATTACGTCACGTCAGTATTGTAATGTGCCAAAACGGCATCATAGCGTGCCGCTTGTGTCTTTGTCGACAACCCTTATTCTTCCCACTGCTGGGATACGGATCTCCCCTCAACCGAAGGGGTTTAGTGCATACTCAACAACCACGCTGCTCAACAGCAGGTTGGCGGGGGCCAGTGTTTTCACGCCGCCTAATGGCCACTGACTTCGCTTTACAACAGCCGGGGGCGACGGCTTAACGTGCCCTCCGAAGCACGAAGGAACTCGTGAAAAATTAACCCATCCATGGGCAGGCTACGGTCGAAGTTGCTTAACTTGCGTGTTCGATTAGACTGACACGCCCAACGATCGCCTAATGATCGAACCATCGAGCCGCTAGTGAGAGTTCGGCAATCTAACGGACATTAACTATTGCTAGCTATGCCTTGAAATAAAGTTAATGTAAAATACTCTCCACAGAGTCCGGCATCTCATCTTGGCGGACCCATGGGGTTTCGCAGAGAAGCCCCATAATGTGTATGAAAAATACCAACTGCCTCTATGGGTGCGAGCGGTAGCCACGATGGTGCAACCGTTCAACCCGCTGTGGGCGGTCCGTGCGGCGGGCCCGGCTGGCAAGTGGCTCGTCGGGAAAACCCGACCGGATATATCAAGGAAATACGTCAACTACGTGAACGACGCCGAGACTGTTTTACCGGAATATATATATCAGTGCAATTCACAAACTCCCAGGTAAATATGTATTTGTCTGTCATATCTGTAATTTGGAGTGTAAGTGGCTCAGTATGATCTTTAGAGCCAAAGCCAACCATGCTGGCGCGTGGCGCACCCTGCCGTCTAGCGAAAGAGGCTGTGGCAAATAAGAGGTAGGTCATAGTGTATTTGCAAGGTCGAGCAACTTTTTGGAGAAGTAGCTCCACCTCACAGAATATCGCAGCCAAATAACAATTCCTTGAGGGTTGTTATGTGCCTGCTAGTGAATGCGGTCATCAGAAAGGAAGGAGTTGCTGCGTGTGGTGGCCGCGCGAGCGATATTTCATGTGAGCGTTAATGTGGATACGGTAACCGCTTGACATGGACACGGCCGTGTGTTGTACCTGAATACGTTATATGCATCATCTCAAAATGGTAGCGTTTCCTCCTCCCCACACGCAATGTTCCATAGTCCTTACTTAGCGTAATAAATTCTTTGATCCTTCATCAATCCAGTGGTGTGATGGAATTTTGGATGGAGATGATAGATATGTAGCTGCAACACCAAACTTTGTCCCCCGGTTTTGTTATCATTCGTTTTTTTGAATTGCCTCCGTGGAAGCCGTAGATGTATTCACGTCTAAAGGTTAGGTTAGGACATGTTCATGCACATAAATATTTGTATATTGCTGGATCGAACCCGCGACCTCGGAGGCAAAATGGCTATTGCTAACCATTCGACCACCGAGTTCGTCAAATGTCTTATTACTAAACCCAAAATCCACGTGGATAACAAAAACAAAACAGATTTATTATCAAACAACTCATTTTGATACGTTTTATTACTAGATCGATCAGTCTTTATGGATAACATACCAAACAACAATAGACGCTTTGATGACTCAAACACTGTTTGAGATAGTAACGACCGTTCAAACAAAAAAATAGGACTGAAGTGACTCACGTCACTGGACAATGCTTTTGTAACTCGCTCCCTTTTTTGGTTAAACGATAGACAGGGATAATAGTTTTATTAGTAGATCGATCAGTCTTTATGTATAACATACCAAACAACAATAGACGCTTAGATGACTCAAACGCTGTTTGACCTATGTCAAACAGCGTTTGAGTAACGACCGGACAAATAAAAAAATAGTATACTTGACCACCAGGGTACGCTTAATATTACTAATGACAAAGTAATTAACAATTTTAAGCAAAAAATGGCAGACATCACAAAATGATAATGTTCCTACGAATTCGAAAATAAGTGAGCCATTTTTTGATCGCCAAAATAGATATCATTTTTAAGTTAGTAATAAAAATCTTTAGCTTAATCGGCAGAGCTCTATGGTTTCTACCAGCTAAGCGAATCACAATTGCCGTCAATCTAAGCTAAACTTTGATTTTGGTAATCAAAAATTCCAATGGTAATCGGCTTCAGCTTCGGCGGTAGGCCCCCAGATTTGTCGAAATGGCTCTCTTATTTTCGATTTCGTAGCAACATTAGCATTTTGTGATGTCTACCATTTTTGTTTACTTAAAATTGTTCATTACTTTGTCATTAGTAATATTAAGCGTATGATAATAATAAAAAATAACCTTCAGAAAAACACTATCGTAGTTAGTATGTATTTTTTACATACATAGTGATTATTGTATGTCTGTGTTAGAGGTTGCTCTTTGTCGTATAGTAGCGTCAGCATTGACCTTGGTCCAATCAGGTTTCCAAATAAGTCTGTAATACCTAGTTGGATGTTTGTAGGTAATGAACGATAACGATCTCAATATAATCGTGAAAACTAACACAAATCTAAACGAGTAATTGAGCGTGCGTGACAATACAATGTCGTAGACGAAATCAATAACATACACATTGCTATATAATGTGCACAGGGGCCCGTATATACCGTCGAAGCTGATGCCCCGATTCCCATCGAAAATTTTGACCTCGAAAATTTGTGATAAGGGGCCATCCATAAATTACGTCACACGTTAAGGGGGAGGGAGGGGGTCGATGAAGTGTGACATAGTGTGACAAGGGGGTGGGAGGGGTCCTAAATTTCGTGACAACATATTTCAAAATCTATTATAATCTAAGTGTTAACACGAACTTTGAACTATTAACGAAAAACTCAGAAACATTTGCAACTCTAGATGTAAATTTGCAAAATATGTGACGTCACACTAGGGAGGAAGGAGTCTCACAAATGTGACCAGCTGTGACAAGGACGGGGGGAGAGGTAAAAAAAAACATGAAATTCGTGTGACGTAATTTATGGATGGCCCTTAAGTGTGAGTTATTGACAAATAGTTTTTGATTTGTCGGTAGAGCTTCATAGTTTCTACCAGATATGGTAAACGCATTTGCCAACAAATTAAGCTGAAGTTTGATTTTCGTAATATAAAAATCCGATGGGAATCGGCTTCTGCTTAAGCGGTAGGGCACTGGGTTAGCCTAAACTACCTACGGTAATAATCTCAGGACTTGAAAGCAATTTTTGTCTCGAAAAAATATTTGCCTACGATTTTCTGTAACATGGAGATGTACTTACTTCTCCAATAGAAGAACACCTTTTATTGGCCACTATTTGGAAAGCAGTCACCGCAGCCTATAGCTACATATCAGTAATGTAATAATAGTAATCATGTATCAGTATCACAAACTCTTATATTCCTTACATTTAAATCAGTAACTTCATGGGTCGCCGATCGGTTGCCAGCCTTTTAAGGGAAAAATTGACTCTGCTCTTGAAGGGTTTCATCGTGTATTTATTTGGGAATACAGCTGAGGAAACTAAAAAAAATAATATTTGAAAATATGAGCAGGCATCCTTGTTTTGACTTACATTGCACTTTATGCCACTGCGTCTGTAAAACCTCTTTTTATTATTTCTGTGTTCTGTGTGTGTATATGTGCTTAGTTATCTGTATCTAATCTATATACATCTAAATTTTAATTTACAACGCTCGCGCGCTTAATAACTAAATGACCAAATAATTCTTTGAGTGAGGACTGTGACACATCGAGCGCGGCAAAAAGGGAAGCGCTACCATTTTGGGGTCGTTTCACAGCGTCATATACGCTATGCCTACATCCTACTAATATTATACATGTAAAGGGGAGTTTGTTTGTTACGCATTCACGCCGAAACTATTCAACCGACCATCATTTGTACACATATTTTCAAAGGTTCAAAAGGAAGGACACAGGATACTTTCTATTTAAAAAAAACGCAGGCATAGCCGCGGGTGGGAGCTAATATTAAAATAAAATAAAATCTATTATACGAATCTTAAGTGACATATTTATTTATGTTGAAAAACTTTCAAAAGGTATATTATGATGGTATTTAACTTAGCATTTAATTTCAGCGGCGAAAGTGCCTTCCACACTCTCATGCACAGCTTTGGCTGGGCAAAAAATCCAATGGTGAGGCGGCTGGACAAATTGGATCCCTCGCTGCCCATCACCGTGCTGTACGGCTCGCGGTCCTGGGTCGACAACAGTACCGGCCAAGTGCTCTCTGAACACCGGCAATCGAAGAACACATTCGTGCAGGTAATTATTTTTTCTCTTTCACAGGAATTAAACAACACAGGTATATTATCTTCCGAGTGTGAAGCGCTAAGCTAATTTGTTCCTTTTTCTGTAATATTTTTCTTTTCTTGTCAAATTCAAATCCATTTTTGAAGTGAAAACTAGTTTAGGCGCGTTGGATATTTTTTGAGATGAAAAAAAAGATTGAACTCGCGACACTGTTCCGTACCTGACACCGGTCTATTTAGTGCCTTTATTCCCAGTCGCCCCCGCGGGGACTGCCACCGAAGGCAAATGGGAAAAAATTCCCAGTCGCCGTCGGTGGCGACTTGTTAATTTGCCTCCGGTGGCAGTCCCCGCGGGGGCGACTGGGAATAAAGGATTTGGTGCGGTATGAGGCAGAGAAGGGGCAGGCGGGTCGAGAGTTAGAAAAAGAAAATACTTTCAGTAGTGCTGCTATACAATTCAACATAGATATTATAATTGTGACAATATTTGAAATTCATTATTTTCGTCTTTGATTTAGCTAGCTACGTACACGTAATTGTTCAAGTTTTCATTTCTGTTACACTCCCGGTGTGCCACTGTTTTTTTTTATTTGACATTCGAGGGTCACAGGAAACAACAAACAAAACAGTCGCGTAGCAACAAAAAATATTTTAATTTGTATCATAATTTTCGGGTTTTATCATTTGTTTTTCTCGTGTGCATTATTTGAGTTCATAGACGACTCAATCAATCAAGATGTCGTCAAGAGCGATGATTAGTGAGAAGTTGAGAATTCTTCAGATGAAACGTACTTAGAAAATATTCGATCATAAATTCCGTTCACTGTATATATAAACCTTTATTTCATATAATTATGTTATTAATAGGTACATATCGCACACTTATTCAAATATTGACACAACTGTCAAAAATTCAAAGCATGTTATTAATGAATTTTGTGAGTCAATCCTGATGAGCTGTGAGACAAGCTCTGGCAATTGTTGACAATTCCAAGCTTACATACGGTATTGATTCATCGAGTCTGAGGAAAGAGTGCTTCCCTTTGTGTGATCTACCGATTATAATGAAGTTTGTTCAGAGCAATTTTTGTGAGCAACACAATGCCCACGGCCTTCTATAGTCCCAACGCCATCGATAGGGAACTCATCCTCACACTTTAGAAACGAAATGGACGCATACAATAAAGGATTACTATTAAGTTGTAGGATGAATTCCTGTCCAGTTCTTCCCAGGAAATAATAGCATGGGGTTCTTTAAAAAGGGCATGGAGGTGCTTACAGAGACGTAGCGACTCTTTCCTTTCTGGAGACTTTATATGTGATGTATATTCGTTATTAAATACTCCATTTCAGGTTATTAACGGCGCTGGTCACCACGTATACCTGGACAAGCCAGAACAATTCAACAAATATGTGATAGAGGCGTGTGCGCTGGCGGACGAAGCAAAGAAGCAGCCAGCGCCGCCAGACGAAATCAACACCAAGAGTGAGGCAGCCAACCATGCCGACATTGCTCCCTCTAACACCGCCCCAGGCGAACCTGCCCCCTCTTACCCCAAACCCGCTTCAGCTACCTCAACCACCTCCTGATAGCGGGCACGGCTAGAATAATTCTTCTTGTACTTTACTCGTCCTATTTTGTCGGGTAATTCACGATGCGCTTCGGAGAATTAGGCAAGTCACGTTAATTGGCAATTCAGTTGTTTTAGTTGTGATAACGTTATGTGAACGTGAAGTTTTAGGCTCAATTTACTTGGGCCTATAAGGAATGGAATGGAAGCGACTTTTTGCAACGAAATTGTTCACCACGTAATGAACTTTATGTCAATTGTACAACATATAAATTTAAATACGATCAGTACCTAGGGGAATTCTCGAGAATGCGCGATGATTCCCCGGAAGACGCGCGACCTTCTTTGGCCCGTATTCAAGTTTGTATGTTATACAATTACCACATAATTAATACATAAAGTTCATTATGCTATGTACAATTTCGTTGCAAAAAGTCGCTTCCATTCTATTCTGCGGCGGTGTAAATTGAGCTTGAAGATTCATTATATCAGTACGAGTATTAAAATCACCAAATATAATAGATACTAATCACAGGTGCACACAGCGGCACATCAATTTGGACTGGACTTTGAGCTATGAAGTTGTACGCTGCAACTCGTACGAATGAATGCGATATATCGACGTTACACTGTCACACTTGCGGTCGCCGTCATCCGGCACTCTATACGATCCCATTCCTACAAATCACAGTATGGCCACTCCATACAAATCTCGCGTCGTTCACTATTGCATAAACTATGGCCTCTGTACAGAGCGTGTGTGCGTGCGGCTTCATACAAACTGTTCCAAACTCGTCGTCATAAGAGTGTCCCCGTAGCGTGCTTGCAGGTGGAAGGGTAGTAAGCCCTGCTGCCAATCTGCTTGAGTGCTTGGTTGGTTTACCGAGCGCTATGGCGGTGCGGGTAAAGGTCCCCTCGCCTGGTTGGTTTCATTAAACCGAGGCGAGCGTCTCACAATCCTGTGATATATTTAATCGAAAGGTTGGTGCACAGGCACGCATTAGCTGTAGGCATGGGGTCCGTTGTTCCAGATTCGTCTCATGAGGTTGATACGAGAGAGCGGCAGGGAGTGGCCATAGTGTACATAGTACTATGACATTGTATAGTGTTATGGGTATACATACAGGGTGACTACCTTGATGTGCCGTGTGTGATATTTTTACTCTCGTTCGATCAAATATTTGTGATAAGCATGATTCTGCAATATTCAGATATTTATAAGTCACGTTTTTTGTCTAATGATGTCAAATTATTGTAAATTGCTTACTTTTAAGTTCCTGTAATCAATAATTTACATGACCTTACCGGTAATGTCTTCATTATTAGTATTCATTGCAAACAGTATCGGTCTAGTTATCGAATATCTCTCGTAATCTCGTAAGTAATTTGATCTACGCCTTGAAATTGTTATCACTTTTGATTACAACAATGACGCAAAAAAAACCATAAATATTTATAAGCCAAAAACGTTGCGAAAAGATAATGAACTAAGATAACCTTTTAGGGTCCCCATAGTGTTAATTGCGACATCGTTTTATTACAGAAAATAAATTTGTTATTCACTTTTTTTATTTAGCTCTGTAAATTCCAAACTATACATAGCTCATACTAAGGGTAATAGGAAATTTAAACATTCTATTAAAACATATTTGTATTATATTAGGAACACCTCCGACCAAGCCAAACTTGTCTTGGTCGGAGGTGCACACAAATATCTTGTGTACCGTACTTATGGCCCTTGGTATTAAAATAGCCATTACTCGCCATCAAATAATACCAGGGCACCCGAATGGATGATGGTGATTTGAAAGCAAGGAGTTATAAAGAACAATATACGAAGTTATAAGTAGGACAGGTGTTTGCAATAGAAGTTGACAATAGACATAATACTGCCCGTAAAATATACGATTTGTACTATGCTGAAATATCTTTCACGAATTTAGATCACGATTTTACTATTTTTTATGGTATAACACCTAGCTATGCTACTGGTTGGATATGCATTTTACCACTGCAGGTAAATAATAATTATATTATCTCCGAAAGTAAGAATGGCACTAAGTAATTGTACTAAATATAATTTTCTGACCATGTACTTCCAACCAATATTTTGCAGTCTTTCCTACATACTATGTGTGGATTCGCTAAATGTGCGCCAGCGAATATTACGTAAATGTAAGAGATATTGTTACTCTGTTATATTTATGAAATAATCGCCTGCGCTCACTTCACGATTACACCCTGTATACATATAATATGGCAGTAGAGTGGAAAAAAAATAAGGTTCTCTACAGGAAATAGCTTGGAAGATCTTTGGAAATGTTCGATTTATTACGAATTTTGAATCAATGAAACATGAAATAGTTCCTCAGTTGAGTAGACTAAAACTGTGACCTCATACATAATTATTTATGACGTCACAGCTTGACCACAAGAAGGGCAAATTTGATAAAAAAACAAATTTATTTCACTAAGCACCTGATGTGAAGTGCTTTTACTATACCACTGGCGTAGAATCAGGAACCCCTTCTCTTTTCTCACGAATGTTATGTCTAAACGCCTTTATGAACAAACTATTGTAGACTGCCAATGGCATGCCACATGTCACTAATTATACATGTTTCTAGAGTTAAATAATAGTGTCGATTATGTGACGCGTCATCTAGGTTAACTTCACACTTTGGTGCGGAACAGTTACAGCCATGATATTATTGTTCTCTCATCACTGGATTGTTTAATATTTAGTTTGTCTTCCTTATTGCTAAAACAAATAATACGCATAATAAAGTGCCACCAAAAAAAGTTTAAAAAAAGGGCCGCCGCTACGTAAGAGCAGATTGCACATGGTAACACTTGAGCAATAGTAAATGTATGGAAAAAGTCAATGTAGCTGTTACTAATAAATCTAATTACGTTTCTACTCTTTTTTGGTACTCACTGTAAAAGAATAATGAGGTGTAAACACTCATCGCTGGGTCCTCTACAACTGTTTTTTTTAACATATTATAAAAATGTCGGAACAAAGATGCGTGGGGTATACCATAAGGTATGGCCACGCCTCTTCGTCTTGTTTTGCAAAATGTTTCGAAAACACATTCAAGACAGGCTTAACGCTGACATATTGATAGTTTACGGGTAAATTGTTTTAAATCGATTCCTTTATCACTGTTATTATTTGTAATTGAAAAAAATCGTTGATGAAAATATAATTTTTAATTGTTTTTTTTTTCATTTTTTAATTCTATAGTGATAGTTTGATTTAATATTATAGATTGTATAATTTTTCTTTGTTAATAATTAAATTATTATTTTCTCTAAAAATATTATAAAATACGCGTTGCTAGTGTTCAAATGTTTCAGATTTATATTGCCATACAAATTGTTACACAAAGATATTAGCCGATTTTCCTAAGTGCAGTTATTATATTAATATCGTAGATAATTAACCTACAAATTGATACCAAATATTCCTAGCGTAAGTCTACCCATCGAACCCTATCCATTCCATATTACCTTCCTACGTATTTAAAAAAAATATATAAACTAGATCAAAACTTTGCTACAATCGTTGGGTCATATACATAAAGGAATGTTTGAATTTGCAAAATATTGAGCAAATCCTTCGATTTGTGTTCAAATAAGATTTTTGAAGTAAAACTTCTTTACGCTCGCTTGACTTGGGGAGTAAGTTGAAATGCGTGACGAGAGCGTTACGAAAAGTGTGAACGGGCAAAATTTGAGAGGGAGATATAAGTTAGTGAAGATAGAGAGAGAGAGTTATGTTTCGTATATTACTGTAGGGGCAAGGGAGAGAGGTGCGAACACACATTTTCTTTGTCTCAATATACATACATGTAGATGGAGCTAAAGAAGTTTTACTTCGCACTTGTTTTTACTTGAAAAATCTTAGCCTTATGCTTTTGAGGATATCCTTAATTTTTATGAATATGACTCAATAATCTAGAACGTCTACGAACAAGACTTAATTTAGCTCAAATGCGACTTTGATATGCCTTGAATGCACTAAGTGTTCTTTGACACTGTCGAGTAAGATAATTATACAGATAGTAAATTTATTTATTGTTGTATTGTTATGGCTTTTGTACACAAAATTAACTAAATGTAAATAAAAATAAATTATTGATTTTACTTTGTTTTTTATTTCAAAAATTAGTTGAGAGTGCAGTGAAAAATATACATTGAAATGAGATTTGTTGTCAACCCTTATTCATCCCATTACCTACTGGGATACGGGTCTCCCCCTCAAGCGAAGGGTTTCAGAGCATACTCCACCACTTTGTGGACTGCGGATTGGCGGAGGCCAGAATTTTCAGGCCGCCTACAGGGCACTAATGACTGCCAACAGCCGGGACCGACGGTTTAACGTGCCCTCCGAAGAAGCACTGAAGAACTCTAGATAAATAAATCCATCTATGGACAGACTACGGCCGATTTTGTTTAACTTGCGTGACCGATTAGACTCACACACGCAACGACGCTATCGAGCTCCGCGTAATAAAAGTCTCAAAGAAATGAGATTAACATTTATTTATTAATATTTTTTACAAAAAAAAAAAAGGTTATTTAGTACCAATTTTTCGACTTGCCTGGGCATACTGAGATGTAATTATAATTTTTACATGTTGCTTGAAACAGTAGAATATGTTTGATTTAAAATTCCATACAATCTGTATAAAGATAATTAAGAAAATCAGCATTATAACATGAACGCCTGGCTTCAGCGACAAATGGTACTAAACTTGATTATTCTTATAATCTAAGATCAACAAAGTCTGAGGTGTGTGTGGCTCACGATGACCACTTTGCCTTCATCTTGCAGATCACGCAATGCTTCGTCTAGATGTTCGCGAGATACAGTCTGAAAAAAAAATCTTACGCTTTAGGAAAATTTGGAAAAAAATCAGGGTCAATGGCGAAGGCGGCCGTCATTTTAGTCGATCGAGCCAGTATCATCAAAAACGAAATTAATTAAAATAATAAATTAGACATCTAAAAAAAAAACAAGGGCGCAGTTATAAAGCAGCACAGGGCGCAGAAAAGGCTATTTACGGCACTGCCCGGGACATACTATATATACTATATAGTGAGAATCGATGTACACTGAACATGAAATGCAAATAAAGAACTTGAAGTTCGCAAAGATTCTAGTCAATAAACCGTACTTATATCATTCCCTTATTAGAATAGACAAGATTAATTGTCAAGAATAGTTTATTGGAAATTGGAAATATAGGTCGATCACAATGTTTGTCATACTAACAATTTGCGAAGTAGTGTTGACTTCTTGCAGTAGCTTAGAGTGTGTGATAGTATGAGGCTTAGTGTAAGGCTGTATGAGTTCCTTCAGGGCTGCCACCAGGTCGGCCCGGCGCCGGCGCGCGGCCGCGCCTAGCCCTGTCGTCAGAATGCCAACGTCGATGCGACCCGACGCGGGGTCTGTGGCCGACTGCTTCAACGCTTCTCTATGTAATCTGAAACATAAGTTATATTAAATCGAGAGGCAGGGAGCGTAATTGTAAGCTACCCGACTGGGGAATGTACCTCCACCTCGTAGAATACCGCAGCCAAATAACAATTCCCTTGAGGGTTGTTATGATCCTGCGAGTGAGTGAGGTCACCAGAAAGGAAGGAGATGCTGCTTTGGCAGCGGAGGAGGCGGCACGCGAGCGATATTTTTATGTTGCGAGCGTTAATATGGCGACGGTCACCGCTTCACATCAGGCGGGTCGTATGCTTGTCTGTCACCCGACGTAGTATAAAAAAAAATCTATGTCAATATCTTCACTACATTTTATAAACTTCAGGGGAACAGCTCCAATCTAGAAATACTTCAGAGATTTCAGTCTAAAATGCTGGAAATAATTACTGACGCACCTTGGTTTGTCACAAACGAATTATCATCAATCTTGAAATAAGGGCAGTTCAGGCAGACATCAAACACTCAATGAAATCATACAAGAAGAGTATTAATACACAATCATCCCAATATATTGCTGCTTCGTCCTTGATAAATAGTAATTCAAGATTCAAAAGGCTAAAAAGAAAGTCCCCTAGAGATTTATAAGACTGACAGCTCTCGAAAACAAATAATAATTTCATAAACCTATGTTGAATGTTCTCATGGAACAGATTGCAAGAATACAATTAAAATAAAATAAAAAATACTTCAGAGGGGCAATTCTCGTAATTAAAATATATAATATTATTAAAACTCACGTGAGACATTATACTAAATTAAGAGTCATATTACATTTTGACTGTGATTTTTGCGTAAATTGGCCAATTTTGGCGATCTTGATCTCGGAAACAAAAATACATTAACAATGTTGACTTATTGAATAGTACAGAATAGCTATTGGCATAGTACGTAGCGGCCTCGGTTTTTGTAAATTTTGCTTAACTTTTTAAATAAACCCAAAATTGCAGAGAAAGATTTTCATAAAGTGCGCGCATTCACTATTTTGAGCTCCTGGATTGTACTACTGTTCCAAACAAATGAAATAAAAAAAATGGAATGTTATTTGTTATATAGTCGTATAGTACATAGCGGCCTCGGAATTTTGAAATATCATTGATTTAATATAGAAAAAAAACATTATTCTAACCAAAAAAACTTCGAAAATCGCTTTAAGTAAACTGTTAATTTCTCGAATAAACGATAATATTATTGAGCAAAATGTATACGAGAATAATTGTTACTTCATGATGAATAAACTTTGTAGCATGAATTTATTATCTTATTTCAATAAAACCGATAAATATAACTTCAAAATTACTACAAAAAACGATGCACCGGCGGCCTTCGCGGGATTAGTACTGCGCGAGAGCTCGTCAGCAAATGCAAATGTAATAGGGCTCTTAATTAGACAAATTAAACGGGTCACTCACGTCTTTTTGTCGGGAAAGCCGACTAGTTTCGATCTCAAAAGGAGACCATCAGGGCGAATGTCCAGACACGTCCACCCATTGTCTCTCGCGCCGATCACTGCGGACCGGCTTTCCCGACAAAAAGACGTGAGTGACCCGTTTAATTTATCTAATTAAATTAAAATATAGTCAAAATTCAGTTTCGATCCAATCTCGATCTCACAAATGTCACATTTGGTATTCTCGTAACACAATATGTAACTTCAAAATTAAATTAAGCTTGATTATATCGAAATATGAGTAAAATTAAACAAACTAAGAATGTTACTTTGCCAACAACAAGAATTGATAATAATTAATTAATGAAATCAAGTATATAATTTTAGTCAATTCATAATTCAATCTCGATTCGGTCAACTTTCAATCTGCGTTCGTAGAAAAATTACGAGAATTGGCCTTCAGTTCTCCGGTACGCTGAGTTTATGCTATTACTGTACGATTTTCATAAGTTAAAGGATTATCTGTTATACTTACAATAAGCCATTCAGTGACAAGGCCACCCATTGGGGTCCCTAAAAACATGCCAAAGCCGCCTATCGGCGTCTAGGTTTTGTGCTTCAATGTTTCAATGTCTAGGCTAAATAGTATGTATAGCGGCATGAGGAAAAGCTCGTAATACGTAAGCCGGCAATGAATAGGCTAAACATCTGGAAACCCCCCCCCCCCCCCCCCCCCCCTATCCGCGCCTGGATGTAGATTCGATATTAAAAGTATAATTTACCGAGTAGCTTCGTCGACATCCAGTATCTCGACCACAGATGAGAGACGCACCCTAGCGTGCGCTTCCGCCAGTCGGATGAGAGACTCGAGTTGTCGCGGGTACGCTGATATCTGCCCGCGACCGCTGCCCACACGTCTGAAACAAATTGACATAGTGATGTGTCGAGTCGCGTATTTTGCCATTGGAGTAGCTATATAGATACTGTTTAAGCTAGACCGGATTCTAGCCCTCGGGGCTAAAATCAGTGTTGAGTGGAGCGAGTAGATTCGCTGAGTGTATGTTTTCCATTGCTTTCAATGGAAATGTATTTGATGATCATTCCTCAAATCATTTGTGTCTAAAAAAAATTGAGATCAATCACATGATCGATCTCAATTTTTTTTAGACACAAACCTCAAAGTATATCGAGGTCTTTAATTGTAACAAGTTTCATCAAAATCGGTTCAGTGGTATTAAATAAATAAATAGATATTTCTGGACAATTTACACAGCGCCATCTAGTCCCAAATTAAGCGCAAAGCTTGTGTTATGGGTATTAGACAACTGATAAATGTACTTAGATACATTTTTTTGTCTAAATACATACTTCTAATACATAGAAAACACCCAGACCAAGACAAATAGACATGTTCATGCACACAAATGTTTATCTTGTGCGGGGATCGAACCCGAGACCTCGGCGACCTCGGAGTCAAAGTGGCCATTGTTAACCATTCGACCACCGAGCTCGTCTTTTGGAGCCTATTCATTTCCAATAATGACTTTTCGGCGTATGTAAGCGTTCAGCTCACTTCACTAAAAAAAAGAAGAGTCAACTCAGTACCAAGAAGTGCTCAAGTACATTATTGTACTCAAATTTTATTTGATATAGTTCTGTAGATTTATATCTAATATGTATATAAAATTCCCGTGTCGCGGTGTTTGTTGCCAAACTCCTCCGAAACGGCTGGACCGATTTTTATGAAATTTTGTATGCATATCGGGTAGGTGTAAGAATCGGCTAACATCTATTTTTCATACCCCTAAATGATAAGGGTGACCCACCCCTAAGTATTCTTTTTTTATTTTATTGACAAACTTATGATTTTGCATTGAAAAATAAATACAATTCTAAATTTTCACCCTTCTACCGTCAACCCCTAATTTTTTATAGCGATTTAATAGCAAAACAACGTTTGCCGGGTCATCTGTATAATAGAGTATATGAATCTTGCACTTAAGTACTCGAGTACCCAAGTAATCAAGTCAGTAGTCAAGTTAGCCTCAATCAGTATCTCATAGAACAAAAGCGTTATCTTCATCTGCTTCTTTGTTTACTTCTGATGTATGCAACAAATTGCAGTGCAGTGATGCAGTTTTCACTATCAATAAAAGAATTTCTTTCGAAAGGTCTATTTATATTATACTACACAGTATTCTGAGAAAGCAGGGACGAGTCGTTAGTATTTATAATATATGTATTTATCCTATATGCACCTCATGTCGACGTAAGAGTCTATGAGTCTCTGCTGCGCCGCCTCGCTGAGCGTTGGCTGCACGTGCTCTTTAGCGAACACTATGTAGTCCCGCATTAGCGCCATATTCTGAAATGACAGGAATATTGTTATTACAAACACACATCATCATCAACCTATAGACATGGAACATTGTTATTTCATACGAAGGCACGCATTCTGCCTATTCCTTGTGTTAGTAGTAGTACAAAAACAGATAAGTTTTTTAGATGCTATAGGCGAAAACTATGAAAAATAAATAGATAACTAATTTTATGTATAAACATTACTGTTATGTTTTCCAAATAAAGAAAAAAAAATGGGGTGTGGCTGCGTCATGGACACGGCCGTGTTTTGTGCGTGAATACGTTATATGCACTAAAATTATCTCAAAATGACAGCGCTTCCCCCTCCTCCGCACTCATGTCCCATAGTCCTTACTTAGGGTAATAAATTCTATGATCTTTCATCTGTCCAGTGGTGTGATTGAATTTTGGATGGAGATGATAGATATGTAGCTGCAACACCAAAGCAATTTTAAAGACTTGTTCACGTCAAAATAAAATGGGTAACAATGCGAAACTCAATTCAATGCGCCGCTGTGTTTAACTCACTTTTTCAAAATATGTTCAACATATTTTGAAAAAGTGAGTTAAACACAGCGCATTTGTCAACACCCTCGATCTCTTTCACTCGCATTCTTTATCTTACTCACTCGCTGAGTCAAGGTGTCAAGGTAGTGGTGTTTTACTGTATGCGCGGTATGCAGAAGAAGCATGCTACGTAGCTCACTCGGCGGATTCCATTTTTTAGCGATATTACACAGTTGAATTAATGCCATAACTTGCACCAGACTTATCAGTTCACTTGTAGAAGGAAGGAATTTTGCTGAGTAACCAATGTTTACTTCTATTAAACTATCTATTTATGCTGATAAATTAGTAAGGACTTCGAGAGAGTTTGTTATCAGGATGTCGTAAGACTGCCAACATAGCTTGAACGACTTCCATCTATTGACAACGAACAGGACCGGTGGTATTTAAATTAATAACATAATTAAGGAAATCTGTAATTAATAGACAAGATATTACAGATCTGGAAAATATAAATCCGCCTGTGTCAAATAAATTTACAATTTAGTCAAATTTTAAAATCTCTTTTTGTGAATACGCGATAACATCAATTGGACTCTGGTAAGTAGAATAGAACCAACCGACAAACTATGCCGAATTAGAGATATACTAAACGAGAAACTTCAAATCAAGTTTTATAGATTCGCAACAGATTCTCGCAGTTTGGATGACATATGCTATATTTTTATTCCTACTAAAATTTAACTGAAAAGTAACAAAATGTCGGTTGGATCTATTCTCAATAACAGGGTCCAATTATGTGAAATAAGTTTTAGATTCAATAAAATTTTACAACCTACTTTTTTGTTTCTTTATTAAAACTTGATTGTAAATGTTATACTAGCCGCTGAATTGCCCGTGTCGACCTACGGTCGACAAGTGACGTCACGACCTTGAAACGCTTGAATTGCCCGTGTCGACCTACGGTCGACATTTGCAGTTTGGCGTTCAGTTTTGGGCAGATTGAACAATACTCATCTGTCATACATTCAGGCCCATTTGTTTATGTTTTTTTCGTTTCTCCGCCATATTAGCAATGGAAAAAAAAATAAAAAAAGGGGTTTAAGAGACTCGCCTTAACGGCGCCAGATGTTCGGGCCGGTGTCAAGTGCTATAAAAACGTATTTTGTTTAGGTAAGTGTAGGTTTTTGTTTATTAACATCGGGTTTTATCTCCCTAGCGTATTTTTAAATAAAAAACTATACGTTATCGCCTTAGTTCATAAGGTATTTTTTTGAATACAAGTAGGGCTATGAAACACCACTTGAGAATGTTTAGACCATCGTAATTCTACACTATAGTCGAGTGTTGAACAACAAAAGACGGCATTGTATAGTGCTGTTCTTAGTAAACGTAAAAAACACCACTTGTAGGCACTCAATAACAAAGTTGCGTCTCAATGACCGTTTTTATGGGGCCCCGACCACCCGCGGCGCCGGGCAGGTAGGAACAAAAAACAAATGGGCATAGTTCCGCCGCGTTTTTGCGCGGGGGGGGGGGGGGGGCGGGGGGCTCAACGTGGGGGGCAAAAGAGCGGCTAGTCGACTTACCACGACATCGTGATCGTCCTGCGAGTCGGCGGGGTCCTTGTAGTAGAGCGACACGAGGTGGGACGCCAGCCGCCGGTCGAACACCTCGTCCTGGGGGTCCAGCACCAGGAAGATCAGGTCGAACCTGCAAATTATATAATGTATCAATTACCTACTAAAATTATTGAAATTTTAATGATATGACCAATGATCACACAGCCGATTAATCATATCAAATGTCCAGTGAGTGAACTACTATTTTACAGCGGTCTTTATACCTATATAGTCTCTATAAAACGATAATTGCAATATCTATAATTCACAAATAAATAAATATTATTGGACAATTTACACAGCGCCAACTAATGCCAAGTTAAGCGCAAAGCTTGTACTCTAGTACCAATAGTTGTCTACAACTGATAAAATGTACTTAAATACTTTTTTTTTTAAATACATACTAATAATACATAGAAGACATCTAGACCAAGAAAAACAGAAATGTTCATGCACACAAATATTTGCCTTGTGCGGGGATCGAACCCACGACCTCGTAGTCAAAGTGGCCATTGCTAACTATTCGACCACCGAGCTCGTCGAAATATATTTTTTTTATATTAGCTCAGCATATTGGCTCCGCTTCGCCTAATGGTAAGCGAAAAGAGGAGCCCCAATCGCATCGGCAAGAGACCTTGATGTCTTATCAGTTGACGCTGCCATGCAGGCCTACAAGATGCTTCTTCACGCTTCGCTTGAAGGATCCAATTTTGCATTAATGTAACGAAATAATGTAACTAACTACAGTATTACAGACTTCGTCAAAATACCTGGACATAAGCGTGTGAGGCAGTTGCACGTTCTCGACAATAGTTTTGTTCTTGTTCCACTGCGACTCGGCGGGGTTGGCCGCGGCGAGGATCGACGTGCGCGCGTTCAGCTGGCAGATGATGCCCGCTTTAGCTATGGAAAGGGTCTGCTGCTCCATTACCTGACGAATTATGAGAATATTTGCAATTTTATATACACATATTAGGTATATAGAATTTGTACAGGGACGGCCATAGGCTGCGATGACTGCTTATCATCGGACAGGTATATTTTATTACCCTAGAGCAGGGGCACAGCATAGTAATACAACCAGTACTTTAACTTCATACTAGCGCCCAAATCGAAGTTTTGATGCGCGGCGCACCAAAACTTCCTGAGCGGTCGTGTAAATGACGCTTGGCTGTGTGCGTGCGCCGATTTGGGCGCTAGTATGAAGTTAAAGTACCGGTTGTATTACTATGCTGTGGCAAGGGTTCCCAACCGGTGGTCCGTGAAAGCTGAATCAAGGTCCGTGATACAGAATTATAATGTAAGAGATTGAGCAATACTAAACCAAATATTGTATTTTCGAGATACAGAGTAGTAGATTTATTGGGTCTCTACATGGAACACGGACCTAGAAGTGGTCCCAGATCAAAAAAAGGTTGTCCGCCCCGGCTTCGCACGGGTGTTATTTTCTTCGAATTTTTTAGGTCTTTTCTCTCCATAAGAACCTTCCTTATACCTTAACGAAAATATCAAAATAAAAATTAGTAGAATTGGTCGAGCCATTCTCGAGTTTTGAGCTTAGCAACATACATTTTTATTTATTTCGATTATGTTACTAAATATACTAACTTCATGCAACACGCTGCGGGTAGAATCGTTCATTTTGTCAAATTCGTCGATGCAGCAAATTCCATTATCGGCAAGCACCAAAGCACCGCTGCAAATAAAATATCACAATATAAAAAAAATATTTGGATTTCTTTAGAAAATATTAAAATCCTGGTATATATAATATATGGATATAACCAACTTTGTAAATATTCCGATATACATGATTTTAAATACCGGCCGCACACACCTGTTGTGTGTTGCAACAGGGCTGGTGTGTAGAATAACTTTAAGTGCGGTCGGTATTTAAAATCATCAATCACTGCATATATAATTGATATTATGTATGTATCGTAATATAGTCACATCATAAAAGATAGCGTGAAAACTCAGTTAGCGCGGTCTGGTGCAAGGATGTCACAAGAGGGGAAGCGAGGGAATCCGGGGGTGTCCTTTGTACCCCTCATACCCCCCGTCCACCACGAACGTAGTCCCCATCCGTACAGAGCGTAAGGCTGTTCTAGAATCGCCTCGAAAATAACATGACTGAGGTGAGATTTATACCAGCGCGTGCACCCAGCTGAGCAGCTGCGACTGGCTCGTGTCACGACACATGTTTATACTGACGTCTGTAAGACGAGCTGGCGTGTGTCGGGGTCCTTGGTGACGTAGGCGGTGAGGCCGACGGCGGAGGAGCCCCGGCCGGAGGTGTACTGGGCGCGCGGCACCAGCGCGTGCACCCAGCTGAGCAGCTGCGACTGGCTCGTGTCACGACACATGTTTATACTGACGTCTGTAAGACGAGCTGGCGTGTGTCGGGGTCCTTGGTGACGTAGGCGGTGAGGCCGACGGCGGAGGAGCCCCGGCCGGAGGTGTACTGGGCGCGCGGCACCAGCGCGTGCACCCAGCTGAGCAGCTGCGACTGGCTCGTGTCACGACACATGTTTATACTGACGTCTGTAAGACGAGCTGGCGTGTGTCGGGGTCCTTGGTGACGTAGGCGGTGAGGCCGACGGCGGAGGAGCCCCGGCCGGAGGTGTACTGGGCGCGCGGCACCAGCGCGTGCACCCAGCTGAGCAGCTGCGACTGGCTCGTGTCACGACACATGTTTATACTGACGTCTGTAAGACGAGCTGGCGTGTGTCGGGGTCCTTGGTGACGTAGGCGGTGAGGCCGACGGCGGAGGAGCCCCGGCCGGAGGTGTACTGGGCGCGCGGCACCAGCGCGTGCACCCAGCTGAGCAGCTGCGACTGGCTCGTGTCACGACACATGTTTATACTGACGTCTGTAAGACGAGCTGGCGTGTGTCGGGGTCCTTGGTGACGTAGGCGGTGAGGCCGACGGCGGAGGAGCCCCGGCCGGAGGTGTACTGGGCGCGCGGCACCAGCGCGTGCACCCAGCTGAGCAGCTGCGACTGGCTCGTGTCACGACACATGTTTATACTGACGTCTGTAAGACGAGCTGGCGTGTGTCGGGGTCCTTGGTGACGTAGGCGGTGAGGCCGACGGCGGAGGAGCCCCGGCCGGAGGTGTACTGGGCGCGCGGCACCAGCGCGTGCACCCAGCGGAGCAGCTGCGACTTGCTCGTGCCCGGGTCGCCGCACAGGAGGATGTTTATCTCCGATCTGAAAATAATTAATTTATTATAAGTACGAGTATATACGCATTTCGGCAAAATATCAATATAAACAACAAATCCAGACAATATATAATGCCAATCAATACTTTACCGACTTTATATTTAACATGTCATTATCATAAAGGACAAGTTTATTGATTTCTTTATTTCTTGACGAGCTCGGTGGCGTAGCGGTCAATGACGCGGCTTCGACACCAACGCTCGTGGGTTCGATTCCCACACAGGACAAACATTTGTGTGCATGAACATGTCTGTTTCTCTTGGTCTGGATGTTTTCTATGTATCATAAGTATGTATTTACGTATGTTTATCAGTTGTCTAGTACCCATAACACAAGCTTCGCTTACTTTGGGGCTAGATGGCGCTGTGTAATTTGTCTGACAATATTTATTTATTTATAGTATACAGTTTTTAGTCACCTAAAATGTGTTCTGCCAGCAGCATTGAAGTTTTTCTTAGTGCCCCCTAACAGCTGTAGCAGCACTCCCTTCTTAATGTCGAGATTCTCATAAATAGAGGGAGCGATGGCGCGCGCGAGCCGCTCGTAGCAATCCGCTTGAGTAGACAGTGCCTTGAACATCTCCACACGCTCGGGCGGGAAACGGTGCTCCTTGCTGAAATATAAGAGGACTATTATTTAAATAGTTGATCTCGTCCAACTTGACAGAAGGAAAATTAACCTCCTCTGATTCGAACCCACGACCTTATTTAGTTATACTTAATGGGTAGATGGCGCCACACTGCAGCTACACAGCAGTAACTATAGGGTCCGTTCGCACAGACCGGCTCGGAGAGGAGAGCAGATCTTGGTCGCGTTTAAAACAGAGTTTTAGGTTCAGTTCAGGTATCATTGGTATAAGGTTAATTTTTTAAACTCACTTCTTTTGTTATATGAGAATGGTCGAGAGCCGATGCGGATTTTTAAAGTAAACCTTATTATGCCAATGACACAAAACTATATTTTAAACGTGCCGGTTCCTCTCCGGTCTCCTCTCCGAGCCGGTTTGTTTGAACAGACCATAGAATGCAAAAATTCACCACCATCACAAACCTTCTTGGTAGCTCAGTTGGAAAGAGCACTTGACCGAATCGAAAGGTCGTGGGTTCGAATCCCACCTAGGCGGCTAGGTAGGCAAATTTTCCATTTTTTTAATATTTATAATATGATACATGATTTAGTAGTAGAGCATCGAAAGATAAATGATATATCTGATGATCTTGTCCACTTCACTTATGTCCTGACGGAAACGGAGTGGATCACTAGCATCTTTAGAGTCCATAATGGCCACGTTGATTAGCAGGCGATGCTCTGACAAAACATAGGTAGGACATTACAAGGAGCATCCAGACTGGACGAATTCCTTCACTTTTCAGTAAACCGCAGCTAAATAACAATGCTCAGTCGACGCATGCCTGCTAGTGAGGAAAGTCATCAAACGCTTATAAGGTACTACATTAGTGTGCGAGTGATAAGTTTATGGGTTGCAAATGTTAGTCAACGGTAACCGCTTCATATCAGGCAATCTGTCGGCTTCAACATATACAAACGCACACTGACTGGAATATCATCATCATCATCATCAGGTTATTGTAGTCTCTACTACAGGAGCGCGACCCTCTCTCTTCAGTCTCAGACAGGAGGATTTGGCCTACACTATGTACGCTGGCCAGCCGGTTGGGGAGGCCTGATTGATGTTTTATAATGTATTTCCCTTAGTCGCCTTGTACGACATCCACGGGAAGAGAAGGAGTGATTCTATTCTAGTCTGATGGAAACCACGCTGGTAATCAAATTTGTTTACAATTAATGCATTATTTGCAAACAAATTTGAAAGCAGGTATAAAATTTGTAGGTACCTACATGAATTATTCACAAAGTATACATACCCTTCCTCAGTTTCAAGCAGCCTGTCACTGTGCGCCTTCCTATAATGCAGCGCATCGATGTGCGTCCTATGCAGCGCCCTAAGCGTGGCCTTGCGAGGGTGTACAGTAGCGGGCGCGGCGCGGAACACTCCCGTCACACTGATTCTCTCTCCGGCCCCCACAGCCTCCACCAGCGCGCCGTGAGCCATCACACTCACTGTCGCGGGAGTGCGCCCCGCTGGCATGTCGTCTGGAAATATTTTTTTTAATTATTAAGGATTTTTTTATGCTACTGTCGGGTGGCAGACGCATACGGCCCGCCTGATGTGAAGCGGTTACTGTAGCCATATTAACGCTCGCAACAGAAAGTATCGCGTGCTTTCAACGCAGCAACTTCTTTCTTTATGACCTCACTCACTCGCAGGAAGACAACAACCCTCAAGGGAATTGTTATTTAGCTGCGGTATTCTGTGTGGTGAAGGTACTTGCCCAGTCGGGCAGCTTAAAAATATGCTATGCCCTACCTCTCTTTTCGCCAGAGCTTCGTTTGTCAGTCAGCAGGGTGCACCGCGCGCAGTTGAAGTTGGCTTTGGTTCAAAGATGTTGATGAACCACTTACACCCCACATCGTAGAGTAAATTTGACTTATGTCAATTTTCAGGATTCTTTTTTGTTTTTCAGCATTTTCTTGTAGATAAATTCAATATTTGGAAGGTGTATAGAAAACTTGTTCACCAGTCTTCCACATCCTCTCGGTACTGAAGTTTTTCAATTTCATTTAACCTTTTTAATTGCAATGAAATAATATGTAATAACTCTGTTTATATTGTAATATCTTCATTTATCTAAATATATAAAAGGAGAAACAGACTGACTGACATATCAACGCACAGCCTAAACGGATAAACGTAGGCACTTGAAATTTGGAAGGGACGTAGCTTAGGTACCGTAGAGGTGCACTAAGAAAGGAATCGGGAAAATCCGTTTGTATGAAAAATCTAAACCGCTTAAGTTAGACGCTTGAAATTTGGCATGCAGGTACCTTAGTAAACTTATGTTATCCTTATGACGTCTAGGGGTACACTAAGAACGGATTTTTCAAAATTCATCCCCTAAGGGGGTGAAACGGGAGTCCAAAGTTTGTATGGGGAAACGAGATTAGTTGGACTATTTTATCCGAAACTTTACACGAGTACTTCTATAGATAAATGAGTAAACACGTGTTTGCCCCAAATTTCACGCGAGCGAAGCCGCGGACGAAAGCTAGTTATTTATAAAAAAAAAGAAATCTACCTATGTCGTTTGTAATATCTTTACACCACTGTACCTACACCAAATCACAGATAGACAATCAAAAAGATTTTTGTTAATTTGATAATAACATAACCTATAAATCACTGTAAATAATTGATGAAAATTACTGCTGTAGCGACGTAGTATTAAAAAAAAAATACGATAAATATTACTCACCAGGCGACTCCTGCAGCTTAACCATCTGCTTATCACTGAAGTGAGAGCGGTTATGTATTAGCTGGAAGCAATGGGCGGTGCTGCAGTGTGAGCAATGAGCAGGTTCAGGCACGCGACCTCGTTCCAGCTCTGCGGTGGCGGCCGCGCCACAAACGGCACACTTAAAGAAAGCCTCACGCATCTCCGGGACTATGCTTGATGTGCGAATCACCATCCCTGATATCGTCACTAGCTGGTCGATATCTAAACAAATTATGAAATAAGTTTTATTTTTCTTCTAGTATTTTTAATCTTCTTGCTTTTGAAAATAAGATATTAATTTACAATACAATCCCGAAGCCTGTATGGACATATGGCATACAGCTGTGGGGAAGTTGTAGTAATTCAAATATCTCAATCCTATAGTAATTCAAATATCTCAATCCTACAATGATTGCAACTATGTAGTTGCAATTATTGCTATTTTGTTACTAATGCTGAGATACATAAGGAATTGCAAATGAACACTGTGGAGGAAGAGATCCTTATTGCTGCCGAAAGATATCGGGAAAAGCTAGAGGTCCACCCTAATGAACTGGCTGCCAAGCTGACCACATGTTTACACAACATTATTGCTGATTGCACATACAACTCAAAGAAAAAAAAAAGTATTTTTAACCCGGCGCAAATGACGTGATAATAATTACTAGGACGATGACGCCGGGTCATATTGACCCGAATGTTATCGATAACTTTTCAAGAAATTTAGCAAGTCACCTTAATTTTGATTACTGCTTATTAAAAAGGATTCTTTGCTCAGGTAGTAAAATAAAAACAATAACAATAAATTGTAACAATAAGTCTTTTTCAATAAGGCATACAAAATCAACTTTGAATACCGTAAGGTCGGGGTACTTTAACCCTAGGGTGTTACTTTGTCCCAAACCGAAAAAAATTTTGAATTTCCCGCCACGCTTTTGCAGTGCGAGCTATCGAAGTAGTTCGCGCTGTTATCGATAGTTGGCTTTATAGTTTTGTCAGTAAAGCAGTTCAATGAATGACAGCGAATGCGCGAGTAATGTTATTACCGCCAATAATTGACATCTTTTGACATTCGTGAAACTGTTGTGTGCAAACTTTCTATTGAAACTAAGTTCTCAGGTAAGTGTAAGCTATTTTATATTATTCATCGTAACAGACATATCGTACCTTTAATAAAAGCCAATTTATAAAGAGAGTTTTCCTTTTATATAATATAATCGATTTTAACAGGTTACTTCAGCCCATCATAGTAAATCATTACGTTTTCCATACAAAAAAATACATGGGCCATTGAAACCACTTTCAAAATACAACTTTGGCCCAAACTTTGCAAAAAAAAAAAATACAATACATAGGTACTTTTCCTGGTTTTACTGGTTTATATGCGTCGTATGTATATAGTACTAGACATACGTTACCATTAGACAGATCTAGAACTATTAAGACGGAGATTATCAAACGCAAACCAAAAACTAGTATAATTTTGGGACAATGTACCCCGACCTTACCAGTACGTAACATGTTCATATTTTGATTTTTTGGTATTCTTAGTAATAATATGAATCAATAATCTTATGTACTAATAGTCAGATCAATTGAGCTTTGTAATATGAAAATAAAAACGAATCAGTCTCCTACGTCATCATTCAGGTCCACGGAAGTGCTGCAGTTATTGCAATATGGAATCAAATGGTCGTACGTATATCTCCCAACGCACGCGGCGTCGCACTGAGCGCACAAATGGAGCGGCTAGAGGGGGGCCGTATCTCCAGCTACAAACGTTCGAACCATTCGACCGACACAAAAATATTATACTAGTTTAAAATTGCCTCGGGTCAATATGACCCAGCGTCATTATTGCCGGGTTAATCTTGACATTTTAGGTACATCTACGAGATGGGCGGCAAGGGACATTACTGGTCTATATGAATCTTGAAATTAATTCTCATGTAGACCTAGTGCCGCTTGCGATCTGCAGCTACGGTCTGCCGTTGCCGCCCGTCTCGGAACTGTACTTTAATGAATTGAATGACAAACCTTCCGGATTCAAGTCTCTCATGTGCCTCTGCGGAGCGTTGTACGGGCGAACTTGTATTTGGTGTTCCAGTAACGCAGCTGGATATTTCTCAAAGAACAGCTCATTGACGGCAGCGTCAAACGCCGGGACAACCTGGATAGTTCACAACGACGCTGTTATATTTTGATAATAGGCTATTTGACCAACGTTTTTTTCGGTTTTATATGTAAGGAGATCACAATAATAAAACCACACGTGAAAGAATTACTTTCATAGCACATAAAACTCTCGAGATATGTTAATTTGAAAATTACAATTTTGGACTTTCCCGAAAACGCTCCATACTACTAGGTTATGACGTTACAGGTTTGTATTATGTATGGTATAAATCAGAAATTTGTACGACAGCTATGTTAAATATTACGTTTATGTAATTAGTATCATAATAAATGTTATAGTATTTTTTTATTGCTTCTCCAATGGAAATATTATTTTTCAATAATTTCTTTACTTTTGAAATGGACTCTCCGGGCAAACTTTGATCGACCCTAAAATAAGTCGGACGGAAGACATTAGAATGAAAGTTTGCAGATCTTTTTAGCTTTGTGTATTTTGCGATATTGTTATAGTAGTTTATGAAACTGTTGCATAATAAGGGTTATTAAAATACGAGTGTGAGTTTATAACATGAGCCGAAGGCGAATGTTATAATAGACCACACGAGTATTTTAATACCTAAATATGTGCAGTTAACATCCATGAAGTTAATTTAACAGCTATAATTCTTACTTATAAATCCATTTGCAGATCGAGCATGTATAGTGCGCATGCGCGACGCGCCGCGCGGCGCCGCGTTCACATATTATGTAGAAAAATTTTGCAAAGTTGCAATGTATTTGCATTGCAACCTGTTTAAAATACCTGTATCCAGGGCTGAAGCTGTATCGAAATGGTAAAAAAGTTATTTTACGATACAGTTGTCCATAGAAGAGCTGTATCGAAAAATAACTTTTTAAATTTATTTTGATAGCTTGTGCGTAAAGACTGTCATTAAGATGCTGTGTTTAGTTTTATGTGTAAATTTCAGTATGAGATTAGATAAAATAATTTACACAATTTTTGAACATTGTCAAATAGCCTTTTGAATGATTTAACCTAAGTTGTGGAACAAACTCCCTACTGACATTTTCCCAAGACATTACAGTATGGAGTTCTTCAAAAAAGGCTCTTCAGCAATCAAAGAAGGGCTTTTTACTGAACGGGCAATGCGTGATGTCTTTGATGTTGCTAGCGTTCATAGGCTGCGATGACTGCTTAGCATCAGATAGGTAGTATGCTTGATTGCAACTTAGTTGTGAAAAAACTGCTACATAATACTGTGATAATACATAGTCTTTGGTATGGTCAGTACTGAAAGTTCAATAAAATGTCCATATTGATAAAATTATCTGAGAAGGGAACTCAATTTTTTCATTGATTGGTTAACATAGTTATAGGTAAACATTAACCAGTCTCTCTCTGTTGCCACTGCTCAAAGCATTTTGGGAAAGAGTTTTATATTTTTGTCAATGAGTGTAAATCCTTGATTCGACAGTTCGAGATTTTTGGAATTTTTGGGAATCTAATATTGATATATAAGGTGTAATTGAATCAGACGCAAATATTTCTAGGGATGGTATAATTATGATAGAGAAACACGATTACCAAAGTTTAATAAAAATCTACACGCTAGTTTTTATTTTTGAATTTCCTAACAAAGTTATAATATTATTTTCAAAATCAGCCTGTATTTAGCCGTGCACTCACACTAGTTAGCCGCGCACTCACACTACTATCACCTACTACTACACAGTCATTCATAATTTAAGAATCCAATCCCTCCCCATGGTAGCTTAGCGCGCGAAGAATCGGACGAATTCAAATCTTAGTTTGTCGGTGGCGTTCGGGTGCGGAGGAGCTCGATGGTGTCGTTGCGCGTGTCAGTCTAATCGAACACGTAAGTTAAGCAACGTTGACTGTCTATGGATTTGTTTATTTATCTCAAGCTTCGGAGGGCACGTTAAGCCATCGTTCCCGGCTGTTGTCATTAGATGATGGTCGTAAAGCCAAGTAAGTGGCATGTGGGGCTTGAAGATACTGGCCTCCGCCAACCAGCAGTTGAGCAGCTTGGTGGAGTACGCTTTAAATGCCTTCGATTGAAAGGGAGACCCGTATCCTAATAGTGGGATGAATATGAGTTTATGTGGTGGTTGCGGTTCGGGTGCGGCAAGCTAATTGATACTACTACTAATCTAACAACATTTTTTTTATTATACGTCGGGTGGCAGACAAGTACGGCCCGCCTGATGTGAAGCTGTTACAGCAGCAGATCAAAACTCGCGCGTCGCCACTCGCGCTCTCAACGCAGGAACTCTCTAAAGATCGTTGTGTAAACTTATACCTCAAAAAATAGTCGGCAGGGTGCACCACGTGCCGGTGAGATTGGTTTTGTCTCTAAAGATTGTTGTGAGCCACTTACTCTTCAAAAAATAGTCGGCAGGGTGCACCACGTGCAGATGAGGTTAGTTTTGTCTCTAAAGATCGTTGTGAGCCACTTACACCTCAAAAAATAGTCGGAGGGTGCACCACGTGCAGGTGAGGTTAGCTTTGTCTCCATAATAAATAATAATAAACATTGTCACACAAATTACACAGCGCAATCTAGCCCCAAAGTAAGCGAAGCTTGTGTTATACCTACTAGACAACTGATAAACATACGTAAATACATTTTTTTTTGTAAATACATACATAAGATACATAGAAAATACCCCGACCAAGACAAACAGACATGTTCATGCACACAAATGTTTGTCCTATGTGGGAATCGAACCCACGAGCGTTGGTGTCGAAGCCGTGTCATTGACCGCTACGCCACCGACCTCGTCTATCTGTAAAGATCGTTGTGAACTCACACACCCCTCATAAAAAATTGTCACCTCATTATTGGGCTCAGGGTGCACCACGTGCAGGTGAGGTTGGATTTGTCTAAAGATTGTTGTGAACTTACACCTCAAAAATTCGACGAGCTCGGTGGCGTAGCGGTCAATGACGCGGCTTCGACACCAACGCTCGTGGGTTCGATTCCCACACAGGACAAACATTTGTGTGCATGAACATGTCTGTTTGTCTTGGTCGGGGTATTTTCTATGTATCATAAGTATGTATTTACAAAAAAAAATGTATTTACGTATGTTTATCAGTTGTCTAGTACCATAACACAAGCTTCGCTTACTTTGGGGATAGATGGCGCTGTGTAATTTGTCTGACAATATTTATTATTATTAGTATTATTTTTGAATTTTTTAAAAAAAAATCTTAGTGTAATAAATAGCCTTTAACTTTTCTTTCTATACAACATATGTTCAGTAAGTACTAACTTACGTACAAAAACGTGTAACTAACTAACGCAAGGCAAACTCCTTAGTAGGTACCTACGGAAAGTATCATGGTGGCACACAAAAGCTTATTTTTATCTAGTTAATTGATTCAAGTGTTATTTTGCGAAAGTCAAATTTACAGGAAATTTGAGCAGAGACGACCGAAGCGGCCATAGCTGTCGTATGCAACTACTATCGGTAGTGGGTGGTATAATAGCAGATGTGTCGTGTTTGGATTCATTTTGTCGGTATTAGATTCTACTTACAATGCGACGGTGGTAATATGATGAGCTGACGCCGTAGCCAGGATATCTAGCACACTAGTACACTCTTGGAAAAATAACACCAGATATGTCGTGTTTGGATTCGATTTTTATTTCTCATTTCGAATGTAAATCTAACTTTTAGAATTTTAACTTCCCATCACACTTTTACAGCTGTGGACTGTCAAATTAATACAACTTGATTTTTGTAGCTAGACATAGGTACTATTAGTCAATTTATAAGTAAATGCTGTGACAAAATGTGTTAGTAGGTTAAAGTATGTAGTAATTGTTATTTCGTTACTTAAATGTCTCCATGCCCCTTAGATAATACTTTGGTACTTATCCCGCTATACCCCGTACTTACAAAAAATTTGTTGTATTAACTTGGCGTGGTTAAAAGTTAAAATTCATTGTTATTTACACAGATTATTTACAATGGCCACTTGCGCACTTCACTTCACTACATCAAATGTTGGATGTGACCTCCTCTTTGGTGGATGCACTGTACAGCACGATCGATCCCGTGTCTGCGCACTGAACTGAGCACTTGAGTTTCACTGGCTATCACATCAAAAGCCCTGATAATACGCGTACGTAGTTCTTCCGCCGTGCGGATAGTATGACCATCATTCCCATAAACCAGGTCCTTGGCCCTACCCCAAACGTGAAAATCCAACGGCGTAAGATCAGGTGAACGTGGTGGCCAGGCGATGATATTGCCACGCCCAATCACACGCCCCTGGAACTCCTGAATTAAGTATTCTCGCACTCGTCTGGTGTAATGTGCCGGTGCTCCGTCGTGCTGGAAATACATCCAACGACGGTCCCACACAGGTACTTCCAGCAGCAGCTCCGGGAGATCATGCTGCAAGAACCTCAAGTCGACGAGTCCCCATTAGGAACACGGGGCCTAAAACGACTTCATTGAGCACTCCTGCCCACACGTTTACACTAAAACGGTGCTGAAAATGGTCAGGCCGAATCACGCGCGGGTTATGATCACACCAGTAATGTGCGTTGTGGATGTTGAAAACTCCAACGCGTGTGAAAGTGCATTCATCGGTCCACAACACATTGCAATTCTGGTTGCGGCGCAGCCAGCGACAGAACTCGACGCGCGGCGCGTGATCGGCTGGCAAAAGTTCCTGTGCCCGTGTGTGCAGCCCGTCATGTGTGTATGATACGGGTGCAGCCCGTCATGACGCAGCACTTTCCAAACGTAGTACCGCGACACGTTGAAAACACGCGCAGCGTCGGCGGTGCTCGCCACGGGATGGCGGCGAAAGAACTCCAGCACCTCTTCCTCGCGCCGCCCAGGGTGTCGTGGCCTCCCCGCGTCGGGACGAGGCTGGTAACTGCCGCTCTCTCGGTGTCTCTGGACCGCACCGAGTATTGTCCGTATGTTCAATACTCTTCTGTACCGCTCATCATACAGATCTCGAGCCCTCGTTAGGACTTCTCCAGCATCGTGGTAACATAGTACCATTTGCTGGTACTCCTGGTTTGTGAAACCATAAGGCATATTGATTACCGATATCTTAGCGTAAGCACAGGACGGCACGAGAACGATGCGCACTTATCGAGATATGTAAAACAATGGCGAACGTGCATACAGTGCATACGTCGCTGCGCGGTACCTACGCCTCGCCACTGCGCAGGCGTGTTGAGAGCGGGTGGGAGCGGACAGTCAATCAACGGTGCAAGAAAGGACCTTTCTACGCATGCGCTAGACACGAATTCTCAGTAAAGTGTAAAGACTCGGGCGCCATTTGTCGATTTCATTGATAAATTAATATTTTGTCGGTGTGTGCGTGGGCAATGTAATCGAGTTCCCTGCTACAGAGTGATTATTTACAGGTTTTTAGGTCGTATTGTTTTAAGGGTTTTCTCGAAATCTAGCGTGTAGAAATAAAAATAAAATATACCAATAACCTTTATTTATGTACTAGAAATGGCCCTTAAAATATTTGCGTCTGATTCAATTACACCTTATATATTCCACATTTTCATAGACAACCACGACATTAGATTGTATAATAACCAATTACAACTCGTGTGAACTATTTAGCGTAGCACGGTAATGTAACTGGATTTAATGCAGTCTCATAATCGCAATCACTCAAAATAAATGTTTAATATATGCAAAAATTTTCTACATTATCTATGAACGCGGCGCCGCGCGGCGCGTCGCGCTTGCAAATGGATCTGCAAATGGATTTATAAGTATGAAATAAAGCTGTTATTTCTTACTTCAAACTTACTTACTTACTTCAATCAAACTTCATGGTTTTATTTAAAATATTATTATCATCATGAGATTAGAAAAAGTAGTGTATGAAACTGCACATAATTAGGTCTTAAAATACTCGTGATGCTATTATCACATTCGCCTTCGGCTCTAAAACACATCTGATTAATACTGATTATGGCTAGAAAGTAAACCTCAAGAACATATATAAAATTATGAAGCCAACAAAATATTCTTAGACATACCTCTTGAGGATAGCATACTAGCTGCCGGTGTAGTTTCTCATCAAATATTTTGACATGGTCACAATCTACATCCAGGAACGGTTCCTCCAACATATGGATCTGCAAAATAAAAAGGGTAATGTAATACACCAAGCGTCTATATAAAACTGGTCAACTATTAGGGTGCCTCCAGACTAGTTTTTGTCCAGTATAGGCGTTCGATGATCGTATGCTCAGTGCAGATGAGCACGTTTCTTTTGCAGTTTAATTGAACGATGCGCTAGCGAACCGCAAAAATTGATGAATTAATTACAGTTTACATTACCATGATTAATAACATTATTATGATTTTATATATTATTATTATTATATTTGAGTATGTTTGTGGGTCGTGGGTGCGCGACGCTAGCGCAGCATACTCATGTGACCCAGCAGTCGCGGCGTCTCGCTGCGCATACGTTCATACAATGCTTATGCTGGACAAAAGCTAGTGTGAAGGCGCTCTTATACTAACTGTGACTAAAAAAGATAACAAACAAACCAAACCTAAGTTCCAGTCGCTCATTTAGTAATGTTAGTGGGTCATATTATTTTCCAAATAAAAATCACTACATAATATAAAGCAAAATCCTCCACCGCGACTGTCTGTCCATTTATTTAAATTTACTCTTCTTAATCTATAATACAGTTTAAGCTTTGCAATATATTATAATACATGTATAATACTGTTGAAGAGTTTGTTTGAATGCACTAATCTCTAAAATATGGATTTTTTTGCATTTGATAACACAATTCTTGAGGAAGATGACAAATTATTTAACATAAAATACAACCACGAGTAGCCGAAAGGATTCAGTCCTTTACAAACACAGCTAGGGTATATATATTAGGCAAATAAATACCTCTTCCAACTTCTGCTCATATAATGGTTCATTAGTGACCGCAGAGGGCTCAACGAATCGCTGTATGAACTTGACGAATTTCTCGCGACACTCCGCGATGGCCACGTCAGTGCCCCACACTACTAATTGAGGCTCACCGGAAGGAGGGTCAGCAGCACCTACTTCCGCCTGAAAATCAGTAAATAAAAAAAAACATAAATTACTTATTACTTAGCACATTAGACATTAGTAGATTAGATTTAGACAGTTTGTATGAAATAATTTGAATTGATGTATGTTACATGAATACATTTCATGAGTGTAACAACTTATTAATTATGACTATCAGTTACTCTGTCAGGCCATAAAATGTAAATGTAATTTATATTATAATTACTTTTACTACTTTCCAAGATGTACCTAAGAAAATGATATACATATAAAACAATGTGCTATGTTATTAGAAACTCCCTTCTTTCATTTAGTTAAAATACAGATAAAAAAAATCTGTTGAAAAACGAATAGGTACAGTATATTTTCATATTTTTTTATAGTCTAAGTGACTTGATTGGAGATGCTTTGGTATTTTATCTATTAGATTTTGGCAAAATGAAGTCCAGTCAATCTAAGAGTTTACAAAATAATGTAAATAGCAATACTTGGTACTTGACCATTTATATACAGAATTTTTTGCCTTGCCTGTCTAGTAGGAGTAGGTGCAGGCACGTTGGGAGCAATGTGGTGTCCCCTCAGATCAGCGCGTTGGCGGCCCGGTGTCATAACACCTCGCATCAAGGACCGGGGTGTGCTCAGAGAACTCGGCGTACCATAGTTAAGTGGGGAACTCATATCAATGTCAGTGCCTGCAATGTACAATCATTATTTATGATTATTAATTCAATACCAAGCATTTTGCAAGCAAATATGTAAATTGTCTAGAAATTTTAATTATTTTAGGTCAATGGAGGTGACATATGGAGTGTGTACAGCTCTCTTTAATATCGAGACTGAGACTACATAACATAATAAGATCAGCAATAAGCTCAAAGAACGTTGCACAATCAGGTTTCTGTACCAAATATAGCATGCGCTGACACCATTTGTCCAAAAACAAAATTACGTTTATTATGTTGGTACAAGAAACAAGATTATTTTTAATGTACTACATATATAGCATATTTACAATTTTTCCTAGGTCAAATGAAAGTTAAAAAAATGGTAATAAAACATTAGAAAATTGTAATTACGCTCATGATTTTACTTTGTCATAGTCTACTTAATAGGCTTTAAAAAATTATATCCACAGGGGTATTTCAAACATAACAAAGATTAAAAACAATGTTTGAAATAATATATTTAAAATAAGGTGTAACAAAAATACTGACATACCTACTCACTTTAGAAGTAAGTTCAGAACGTTAAAATAACTTTCATTATGCAGACCATCATCGAATCAGTGAAATAATAAGCTTTTACATATCAAGATGGTATATTCCGCATACCAAGAAGCAAGATTCATATAAGTTTGAGTGTCAATACATCATTACGATACGTCCAAAGAACACTTCGCATATATAAGCATAATGTTACTGAAGTAATGAATCTATTTAGATAAAAAAAACTATCAAAATTTTAGTTGGCGTAGTGTTCCTTGGAGGCATCGATATATATGTCTAAGTTATGTTTTAAGATTTATAACATACCAAGAGGGCTTGATGCTAAGGCACGAGCCGGTGATGTACCAGGTGCTGGTACTCTGGGCGTGCGTGGTGTGCCTCGTGGAGTGCCTGGTGTACCCCTAGGAGTGCCCGGAGTCCCATCTAGAAATAGGAAAACACTTTCACAATAGCACTAATATAAAGTACTAGGGACTAGACCTGGCTTTATACGGGTGCAATAAAGTATAGCCAATGCAACCATGATCATGTAGCTTTCTATAGATGAAAGAATTTTTAAAATCCTTTATAGTTTTTTAATCTATCCATTACAAAAAAAATGCAAGTTATAGGTTGTCATCATCATCGTCAACCCTTATTCATCCCACTGCTGGGATATGGGTCTCCCCTCTATTGAAGAAGTTTAGAGCATACTCCACCACGTTGCTTAACTGTGGGTTGTCACAGGCCAGTGTTTTGAAGCCGCCTAAAGGCCACTGACATAGCTTAACGATCATGTATAACAACAGCCGGGACCAATTGCTTAAAATTACAAAGCACGGAGGAGCCCGAGACAAATAAACCCATCCATGGGCAGGCTACGGTCGACACAGCTTAACTTGCATGTTCGATTAGTCTAATTGAGTGTGTCAGTCTAATCATTAGACTAACACACGCACCGACGCCACCGACCTCCTTATAAAAAGTTATATTTAAAAGGTATTAAATAAAGGTACACACAAAGGTGATATATACTTGCTTGCAACCCTAGTGGTATGAAAAATGTGGCACACCAACAGAATACAGACAGGTTCAATTGGATGGAGTAAACAATTTTCTAAGTCTAAGTTTTCAGTACATGAGGTAGTACTTGTATTTAAAAAACGTATAATGCCGGTCATAACCTAATTACCACAAAGCAATTAAAATTTCTACTATACTTAAATCACCAGTGAATGCTCAATAATAATTGCAAAACTAATTACTTTTAGAAGGTGTTCCAGAGGATCGTTGAGGAGTTTCCGGAACAACTAGTTGTTGAGATGAACGAGTTCTTCGTGATGGAGTAGCGGCCTCAGAAGACGCACGCGACGATGGCCGCTTTGACGGAGTAGACATTGTCACCTTCCTTTTGTTACTACTTATTTATTAAAGTTGATAAACTGATCAAATCAAAGAAACAAACAAAACAACTTCAGCAGCGGCCGGCGGGCAAAGCAAAGCAGGCGGATCACAAATGACAGTTGACATATTTCAGATTTGGCGCGAAAATTATATGTAAAAACTAAATTTTGTGGACTTGGATACAAGGTCTTTAACGATTTCATTAGCGAAGCAATATAAATGTCAGCTCGTTGGACCGGCCAGGCGGCCTCCGTTCGCCGTACACACAGACACAGTACACAGGCACAGTATAAGCACCTAATATACATATTTAAACCATGATAATTAAACAAGTATCAGTCGATGATACAAAACACTGCTATCATTTTGATAATTAATACAGGATCAGGTATTCAGCCTGTCTATCTTAGTAGTGTTTCGGCCGTATTAATGACGTATAAGCGAGTCGACACTATAATAGACAGCGTGAATCTCTTGTAGTTTAAAATAATCCCGTACGAAGTGCGAAAGTCATTCTGCACAGGCGTTTCACGCACAGGTGTGCGCGTTACGAATTTGATGTGTGGTATGAATTATGGTGATGTGTTTTGCTATTAAAAACTTTGCATTTGCAACTTTGCTATTTCAAATTATTTGATGCTTAGAACTATTTAATTAAAATAACTGATCATTTGCGGTAATATCTTTTTCTGTGATGGTTCTGGCGAAAAGAGAGATATAGCATAGCGTATTTTGTAAGCTGTTCGAACTGGAAAAGTACCTCCACGTCACAGAATACCGCAGCCAAATAACAATAGGTACTTATAAGGGTTGTTGTATTCCTGCGATTGAGTGATGTATCAGTAATATCAGTATGGAAGGAGTTGCTGCGTTGGCAGGGAGGGTGGTAGCGCGCGAGCGATATTTCATGTTGCTAGCGTTCTATGTGGCTGCACAACCGCTTCACATCAAGCGGGCCGTATGCTTGTAAACAAGCATACGGCCGACGTAGTCTAAAAGAATTGGTCGAACCGACTTTTTTTTGTCGGAAGTTACCGATTTATTCTCTAGTACCCAGTACGTCAATTTTCAATGTTTTTTTTTATTCATTGATCGTTCATTCACCGCTGATGTTTTCAGTGTTATTTTGTAATAAAATAATAAATATTTATGGACAAATAATGCGTTTAATAATGATGCGTGATAGTCAACAGTGTTTACAATTAGTGCAATAAATTGAAGGGAATCGACCTGTGACTTATAAACATTAATTTACTGTATAAATGAAAAGCTATCTTTGTGCAATCTATGTGCGTGCATCGTCAGGCATTCATATTTTCTTGAATAATTATTGATGACTGAGACGAAAATATGGTGTATTTTGAATGGACCTTTAACAAGTGAATATTCTGTATTAGAAATGAAAAAGAACACTTTGTAACTTTATGATTTTCCAAGCGGAATTCGAGCTATTTTTGGTGAGTATGATGTAGGTATACAGATAAAAATGATTCACTTTATCTCTCAAGCATTGTAGTAATCGTAAAAAGAAATAATTTCTGCGTGTTTTATTTATGGGTGGTGGGTTACAGGAAGTTGGATAAAAATAATTTTTTTTTTCGCATCACGTCAATTGACAATCAAGCTAGGGCCTACCTGATTTGAAGCGGTGTCGGTAGTTTTATAAACGGATACAACACAAGTATCCATCCCGCGTTGTCATATCTGCTGATGCAGCACATCATCAGGAGCTTATATGACCCTTATCCCAGTAACATAACAACTCTCAATAATTGAGGGTTGTTATGTTATTGGACCCAGTTATGCAGAATAGATCCAACCGAAATTTTGTTACTTGTAAGTTAAAGCTATTTAATAGGAATAAAAATATCCCACAGTATAAGCTTTGGGAAGCATATGTCATCAAACTGCTAGAATCTGTTGTGAATACATAAAACTCGATTTGAATTTTCTTGATATTACATACATCTCTCAATTTAGCATAGTTTTTCGGTTGGATCTATTGTTTCTTGGCTGATTCTGCATAACAGGGATGAATTGTTTCTTGGCTGCAGTTTTCTAAAAGGTTACATCTAAAAGTTACCTCCCAATGTCTTTTGTTTTACTAGAATCTAGACAAGGTGTACACAAAGTTGGTATTGGCCATAAATATTATGTATAAATATATACCTTATTATACACAATTTAAAAGGTTTGTCATGTTTAAATGTAGTTCATAAAAGTAGACTTATTTTTAAATCTCTTCCAGCCAACTTTTAGCTATGAAATATGTAAATAAATGTATAAATTTTCCTGGACAGTTTACACACTGCCATCTAGTCCCAAACTAAGCAAAGCTTGTACTATTGGTACTAGATGACTGCATACAAATAATATATAGCAAACACCAGATGACGACAAACAGACAGATGTTTATGCACACACATATTTGTCTTATGTGGGAATCAAATCCGTGACCTCGGAGTCAAAGTGGCCATTGCTAACCATTCAACCACTCGTCACCATATGTGTTATTAGGGTCTGTTATTTACACTCAGTTTATTGCAATTACTTGTGTTTGTTTAAATTTATTTAACATAGTTGTACAGGTTTTTATTTGTGACTATGTTATGATTATAGACTATGTCTACTCTGAAGGCCTGCCACCCTAAATGCTGGTGGAAGAATTTTAGAAAACAAATGAGTAGGTTTGGGGATAACCTCCTAAGTCCTACATCAAAACCAATTGTAAATTTGGCCTCTTTAATTAAAAAAAAGTTAAGTTTCACAAATGTGTACTCATATTGGGATGTAAGAGGCACACCACCTTTAGGGGAGTATAATAATAAATAATTTTACTAAGTAAATTAAAAAAAAGTTAAGTTTCACAAATTTGTACTCATATTGGGATGTAAGAGGCTCCCCACCACCTTTAGGGCCTCAACCAACCTCACCTGCACGTGATGCACTCTGCTGATTCACTGACGAGGCTCTGGCACAGAGAGATGTAGGGCAGCGTAATTATAAGCTACCCGACTGGGGAAGAACCTCCACCTCACAGAATACCACAGCCAAATAACAATTCCCTAGAGGGATGTTGTGTTCCTGCAAGTGAGTGAGGTCACCAGGGAGGAAACAGCTGCTTCACATCAGGCGGGCTGTATGCTGTATGCTTGTTTGCCACCTGGCATAGTACAAAAAATTTTTTTTTTTTAAAGTAGGTAGGTATATATAAATAGGTAGGTATATAATTTCAAAAATATTTTCATTTTATTTTAGAGTGGGCCTACATGGTAATCATAGTCTGTACAATTAATTTGTAGGTAAGTGGCTTACCATTGTCTTTAGTGTAAATCTAGCGTAAATTGCATGTGGTGCACCCTGCTAATTAACCACAAGATGTCGATGCTGCGAGACCTAGTATTTTACTTTCATGCAAAAGTTGGCTCTGGCAAAAGATACACAACATAGTTTCAAGCTCCCCAATAGAGGAAGTACCTCCACCTCACAGAAGACTGCCGCCAAATAATGATTTATAGAGGGTTGTTGTGTTCCTACAAGTGAGTGACATTACCAGGGAGGAGGGTAGAAATTGCTACTCTGGCAATAGATTGTAACCAGAGGTGCGCAAACTTTACATTGCATGTCTCTATAGGCATCAACTCATTATCATTCCATTGTTGGGGTATTGGTCTTCCTTCAATCAAAGGGTTTAGAGCATACTCCACCATGCTGCTCAACTGTGGGTTCACAGAGGCCAGTGTTTTCAAGCCACTTAGAGGCCATTGACTTGGCGTAACAACTCATCTAATGACAACAGCCGCGACCAATGGCTTAACATGCCATCCGAAGCACGGAGGAGCTTGAGATAAATAAACCCATCCATAGACAGGCTACGATCGACATTGCTTAACTTGCGTGATCGATTTCAAGACTGACACGCGCAACGATGTTGTCGAGCTCCTCAAGTATCTATAGGTTATGTCAATGGCTTTACTTCAGGCTTGTTTTGCTGCTTGTCTGCCACCCAACCTGGTATAAAAAACCTGATTGCCCATGTGGACAATGTTTTTCGAGCATATGTAATAGGTAGGGGAAAAAGTCTTTTCGCATTATAGTATGTATGAACTTGTATTAAAATCTCTTTGGTTATACCATTTGTATCTGACAGGTTTTGATATCTTTAAAAAGTTTAAATTTTAAAAAAGATAATTCCAAATTCAAATTAGGTAAATGTGTGATTTTCATTTGTTTTTTTTACTGTCAAGATGAGTGAATCTAATGAAGAAATTTGATTCATTTTAAAATTTTACTACAAAAAAGGTAAAAATGCAACGCAAGCTGCGAAAAAAATTTGTGACGTTTATGGACCTAGTGCAGTGTCTGTGAGAGTAGCACAAATTTGGTTTAAGCGTTTTCAATCAGGAAATTTTGATGTGAAAGATGCACGTCGCTCTGGTCGCCCTGTTACGGATAAAATGGATGCCATTTTTGAAAAAGTGGAGCAAGATCGGCATATCAGTAGTTACGACGTAGCTGAAGAATTAGGAATTGACCACAAAACAGTTTTGGCGCATTTGAAAAAAGCGGGGTACATTAAAAAGCTCGATATTTGGGTGCCTCACAATCTCACTGAAAGAAACTTAATGAACCGTGTACTCATTTGCGATTCTTTTCTACGACGTAATGAAAGCGAACCGTTTTTGAAGAAGCTTATAACGGGTGATGAAAAGTGGATCACGTACGACAAGAAAGTGCGAAAAAGGTCGTGGACAAAGGCCGGTCAGGCTTCACAGACTCTGGCAAAACCCGGGTTAACCCGCAACAAGGTGATGCTGTGTGTATGGTGGGATTGGAAGGGCATTATTCATTATGAGCTGTTACCGCCAGGCAGGACTATCGATTCTGAACTCTACTGTGAACAACTGATGAGATTAAAGCAAAAAGTTGAGAGAAAGCGGCCGGAATTAATTAACAGAAGGGGTGTGATTTTTCATCATAATAACGCTAGACCTCACATATCTTTAGCCACTCAGCAAAAATTAAGAGAGTTTGACTGGGAGGTGTTAATGCATCCGCCGTATAGTCCTGACCTTGCACCTTCTGATTTCCACCTGTTTCGGTCTCTTCAGAATTCTTTAGGCATTGTCAGGTTAACATCACGAGAAGACTGCCAAAACCACTTGTCGTGGTTTTTTGAACAGAAGTCCCAAATTTTCTATAGTAATGGGATCATGTCTCTACCTACAAGATGGCAAAAAGTTATCGAACAAAATGGCACCTACATTCTTTAGTTAAATGTAAATAAACTTTATTAAAAAATGTTTTGAATTTTCATATAAAATACGAAGACTTTTTCCCCAACCTAATATTTTGGGTTGTAAGTGGCTTATCACCATGCTTAGGGCTAAAGCCATCCTCGTCTGCACGTGGTGCACCCTGCTAACAAACAAGGGACTCTGACGAAAATAGAGGCAAATTATTTATTATTATTATATAAATTATTATTTAAGCCATTCTTTTTCCCTTTCCTTCCACTTCTCAATTTTGGCATTTATGTAATTAGTACATTCGGTTTAGTATGAAGTGGTTTTGATTTTAAGTTGCCACTTTTTGTGTATTTCATTCCACTATGGTGTCCAAAATTTGTATTTCGTACTGCCCTGTGTACCCACTGTTCTGTTTCACTTTTCCTACAACTTCTTCATTTGTCCCTCTCAGTGGCGGTTTTATACTTTTGCCGCCAGTGAGCCATTCAATTTTTTCCACCTTTGTTGACCTCTACAAATATCAGTTCTTAGATTATTTTTATAACCAAACGATTTAGTTAACATAAATAATTTTTGGGCATATATTTCTTGTGCAATATTTTGGGCACTTTATGCTCTTTCATGTATTGGTTTTGCTTATACTGTTGTACTACTAATAAAGCGGGGGTAAGATATGCTCTTCTGCAATATTAACTAAATCGTTCGGGTGTTAAAATAATCTAGGAACTAATACTGGGACCTTTACGAGCGTGCTCCGTGAAAACTGAAACCCCATATGGTTCGACATGTGCAAAGGTGAGAAAAAAAAAATCTGGGATCTTTTCCACCCCACAGACTTTAGGGGCGGCAAATGAGATTTGCTAAAAACTGTCGACTTAGGCTCCAACTTACTCAGCCTTTTGATAAATCCGGCACTGCTCCCTCTCCAAATTCTGCCATTTCTTTTCTTCAACCTCCACGTTTCATGTTTTTATTACTACTGCAGTTCATTTTTTCACAGATTTTTTTATTCATCATACAAGGTTTCCAATCTTTTTAGTTTAAAAATGATGTATTTTGATAAAAGCGGGAATACGTTTTTATTCTTTTTAAAAAAAAATAGAGAAATATGCGTGCCAATTTCAGGTCAATAAATAAATAATAAGACACTATCATGTATGTTTTATAGTCAATACCCGAATTTACGCTCTCCTAGGTTTGCCTAGTTAAACCTAAGATACTCACACCACACCTCCCTCTCCAAAAGCAAGTCGATCACAAGTTAAACCTAACCTAACCTCGACTTGCTTTTAGATTTAACTAGTCTTACCTAGGAGCGCCTAGATTTCGGGCATTGACTATACACTAATTCATTAATTATGAATCAAAAACTATTTTTATGAAATAAACTTTCAACCAGATGGAATGTTTGAAGGAGTTTGTGAGGGTCGTTTGTTAGGCTATAATGGAGATATAATCGCCCAGAAAAGGTGGGGAATTTGTCTACTGTGCAGGAATACTTCAGACAGGATACAGTATTGGAGAATTTTATTATTATAGTTGCGGTCTTCTGTAAGGTTCCGTTAAAAACATAATCTTCTAGTTTACACCGCCAATAGACGAAAGACTTTTGAGTCTTTAGTAGTGATATCTAAAGATGTTTCGGCAGTTGTTGGGTCGGGCTGACAAAGAGCTTTATCGCCTGTACGATTTTTTGTAGTCAGCGGCAAACTTGTAATGATAAAGTATTCAAGAAACGTAATTAACTAAATACATTCCTTACAAAAAGTCGATGACTCACAAGTCACAATATCATTGATAGCAATTACATAGAGTAAAGAGTAGATATATATTTTTTATTGTTATATTATAGATTCCAAATTTGTAGCGTTTTCTGATTCCTTTGTTTGCAATATCTTATTGTGTGTTTTCTACGCAAGAAATGCGCGCAGCGTTCCGCCGGGAGCGAACCCCGATCTCTGAAAAGGCGTACTATTCTTTGTTTCAAGTATCATGCTGATTAAACTCCTCGAGTACAATGTAGTTTATTTAGGGCTGCGTAACACTTGAGATTGTATATAATGTATATAAATAATTAACATATATATTTTGCCCATAATAAAGTTGTGGCCAGTGCTATTTTAGTCAAATGTAAATGTTATTTTTTAATTATTATCTATACATTCGTTATTAAATCCACAGATTACTTGGTTGATAGTTACTGTCGTTAGACAGTATTAAGCTTCTAACTAATGTGGTAGAGCTTTCGCCTCTCGCATGAGTGCTTTGACGTCTTCATGTCGTGATAACGTCGGAAAAACTCGATCTTTTTTTTTCATGTACGACTACATGAAAAAATAAGATTTGTCGAGTTTTTCCGGACGGTAATGTCAATAATATTAATGTGTTATTCCGAGACGAGAGTACGCCACACAAAGTTTCATGAATTGACAACCCTGAAATCGACCGAATGATTTGCGTTGACTATTACTTAAAACTTTTGGGCTTTTACTTACTTACTTGCTATCTGAATCAATAACACTCATATGCATATGCGTACTTATTATGAAAGAATATTTTCGTATTTTTAGAGATCCAGCATATGTTTCTTTTCATCTTTACAAGATTCTTCTTAAATATAAATTCTTATTAAAATAACACCCAGATGTGGTGTTAATGTCTCAGTGTAGCCTTGTTTGACTTTTTGCCAAATCTGTATATTCGATTGCGCCGAATTTAGTGTTACCAGCATTTCTTCCCGTGCTAAGACACATAAATGACAGTTAAATTTGTTAATTTACGATACCGTTTTAAAGTAAAGGAGCACACTAACGTTCCGTATATTCATGATACATTGCGCTATAATAGACCATTACCCTTCTCTTCGGTAAGGCATATCGTCATTTCAAAAATTTGGAGCAGTCTCAGAAGCTATGCTATATCCATCTTACATAAATTAATAAATATAAATATTCCAGCACAAATCAGGCAAAGCCATCTAGTCCCAAACTAAGCAAAGCTTGGATACTAGATAACTGATATTATACTTAAATACATTTTTTTGTAAATGCAGACATATAATACATAGGAAAATCCAGACCAAGACCATGTCTGTTGGCAGACATGTTCATGCACACAAATATTTGTCTTGTACGGGAATGGCGTATATTGGCAACGACACCACTGAACGACACCACAGTGGTGTCGATACAATTATTTTTAGGTAACGACATCACTGCCGACTAGTGATGTGTAATGTGTGGGGGGCAGGTGAATTTTTCCATTTTTTAAAAAAAATATTTATCTGGCTAGTTGGCCAAGACAACTATTTAAATAATAATAATTTAATTAGTTTGGTGTCATCAAAAATTTGGTGAATTTTTCCATTTAAAAAAAAAATAACAATTCGTTATGTTTTAATTTTTAATGATAATAAGTGTTAGTTGCTGAAATTGGGCGAGTATTCAAGGGATTCGTAAGACGTAATAATAATTGTCTTTACAACAAAATAAAATTAATCATAACAGAACTTCGTAACAAAATTAAATCAAAATATCTATACCTCATATTATACAAATTTTTTTCACCGTAACTTTTTTTAACCTCATTTGCTATCTGTGTTATAATTACTTATATTTTATGAAAAAGCCTGTTTAAAATATGTTTTTAAGTGTTCAATCATAGCACGGAAGTAAGAGATCATGTTTGTTATGTCGTGATCTTACGAATGGTAAATAATTGTTATCAATAAATGCATATATGTCTTGCAATAGAACTAACCTACGGCGGTGTCGTTACCTAAAAAAAATTGTAAACGATACCATAGTCTATGCTGTGCCACAGTGGTGTGGTTCAGTGGTGTCGTTGACAATACACGGCGAATGTGCACCCGCAAGCTCGGAACTTCGGAAGTCAACAATTACAGAATAGAAATCAGCAGCCAAACAACAACTGCCTGAAGTTTAGTTGTATGAGTGATTGAATATATCCAGATTCGTAGGTAATATCCTTTAAGGTTGTTGTGTTCCTATCGGTTAGGTCGCTAGAAAGGAAGGAGTTTCTGCGTTGGCAGCGGGGGCGGCGGCGCGCGATCTATATTTCACGTCGCTTGCGTTTATATGGCTACGCATATCGCGGATATCAGGCGGACCGTAAGATTATCTGCCACGCGATGTAGTATATAAAAAAAACTGAAAATGTTAAACCACAGTATAACTAACAGTATGGCCACTCCCTGCCGCTCTCTCATATCACCCTCACCTCCCCTCTGAGACAAATCTGGAACAGTTTGTATGGCGCCGCACGCACACACGCTCATTAATGCTCTGCACAGACGGCATAGTTTATGTAGTAGTTTACAACGCAACATTTGTATGGACTGGCCGGGGTGTGGTTAAACTAAAATTTAAATAGTACGACGAAGTCTTATTCCGACAAATGAATTGAATACAGCAAATTTATTAGTGGATATTAAAAAGTAGTTATATAAAGGCAGTTTCCGACTGTGACCACCACTTTGTGGTAGCAACAGCTTACTGTATATTATATCTTGTGGTAGAGTATTGATAGATATAGAGCCCAAATACTTTTGAATCTCGTACTATATCGTCGGTTGCGTTAATTTTTTTATACTACGTCGGGTGGCAGACAAGCATAAGACCCGTATGATGTGAAGCGGTTACCGTAGCCATAACGCTCGCAACATAAAATATCGCTCGCGCGCCGCCACTGTGTGACCGGGTGTGACCTCACTCACGCGCAGGAACACAACAACCCTTAAAGGAATTGTTATTTAGCTGCGGTATTCTGCGAGGTGGAGGCACATTCCCCAGTCCGGCAGCTTACAATTACGCTCCCTACCTCTCTTTTCGCCAGAGCTTCCTTTGTCAGTCAGCAGGGTGCACTGCGTGCAGGTGAAGTTGGATTTGCTTTAAAGATATTGATGAACCACTTACACCCCGATACTTTTGAATCTCTTAGTATATCGTCGGTTGTGTTCATGTAACCTCCCTGGAGATGGCTCTGCATGCACGTCATTCCTGTGCGTCTGCGTATTCCTGTATCCCATGAGGTTTTATTTATTGTCATTAAATTATTAGGCAATAATCTACAAAAATGTATATTAAACAAAATAAATTATATTATTTTGTTTAATATACAGTATAGCCTAGAAATATTACGCAAATAATTTTTGCATAAAAAGTGCACACACACATTCGTAATTCGTATGGACTCTATGCCAATTTTCCTAGGATGCGCAGTTTGGACTATGTGTATGTATATGTCAGTCCTATGTTATCGTTTTTCTTAAGATTCAAGTGGAATCTCATTAGTCTATCTATTATCTGTGGCCAAAAGTCTACGCCTGTTGCTGAAATTAGATTTCAAGCTTAGCTGTATATAATTTTTATTTATTCATAAATTAGCTGGTAGCCACGGCTTCGCCCGCGTGGTATTTTCAGCGAAATTCATTGAGCTTATGAAATCGTCCGGTCGTTCTGTCTGTCCGTTGCCATGAAACTCAAAATCTCGAAAATCTGACTTCGGATTCGTGTAGAGCATCAAAAAGTAGTAATGTAAAGTGACCTTGGTTTTCGGATATCAATTCGGGATTTCGAAAAAAAAAAAAAAAAAAAAAAATTTCGTTATGGTGGCGCATACTGCGCGTCCGATGTTTTTTTTATCTAACCTTTTTTCCCGTGTGAATAAGATGTTTTTCCACGTTTGACGTGAAAGCAGGACAAACACATACACTTTTTTATATTTATGATACATATTAGTATGGATTATTTATGTACAAAGTTTAGATTTAAGAATGTGTTTTTTGTATATATTCGGTATTGTAAACTGCCTGTTAGTTACTCAAGATCAACCAACTTACTGTTTTTTACTTAGTTATTAAAAAAAATGGTTTTCAGACGATAATTTTACGTGATAACGTCATAAGAAGACATCGGCCGATAGAGTGGAAGAGAGATAGATGCGTCACAAGCTCTCGCGCTCTCGTTTGCACGCTCGGCTCAGGTGGAACGTAACAATGAGTCATGCTTTTTCGTGCGTGCAGCCGGCGTTCATTGATTTATAAGACGTTATCACTTTGACGTTAATTTTTAGAATATTATATAAAGAAAAGACGTAAGACGTGTCTAATTGCCCTCTAGGCAGAATATTTCATTTCAACATTCCATTGTAGAGTACAAACTCTTAGTCTAAAAGATTCTTTTCACTTTTTATTCGAAAGTACTCATTTACTTTCTTTTTTCAGGCCTAAATGTTATAAATAAATATATATAAGTATTCCTGGACAAATTTCACACAGCCGTCAGTCCCAAACTAAGCAAAGCTTGTACTATGAGTACTATAGATAACTGATATAATATTAAAAAAACTTTTTTTTTGTAAATATGTACATACATATATTATAATACATAGAGAACATCCAGACCAAGACAAACGGACATGTTCATGCACACAAATATTTTGTTATGTCTTGTCTTGTGCGGGGATCGACCTCGGAATCAAAGTGGCCATTGCTAACCATTCGACCACCGACCGCGTCAATCACTACATAGTATAAAACAAAGTCGCTTACTCTGTCTTATCCTTTGCTTTTTACAAGAAATAATGCCTTATTTACGAAGCGATTTTAAGCAATACAGAATTAATCCTTATCCAATTAAGTACCTTAAATACATTGCGCATTTAATATAGATCAATATGGCCCTTCACAGCATGTAATTTAAATGAATAGTTTAGAAGATATTACACATTTAAAATGCAGGGACATAACGGCTGTGGCGGTACCGGCCGCGGAGCCGGCGGCGTGTGCCTATAACTGGGGAAGGACTGGATAGGACAAAGCGCAAAGACCTTCTGTAGTACATTTAGTATCAGCATTGCACCCGTGCGAAGCCGGGGCGGGTCGCTAGTATTGTATAAATCAATAACTTGGAACATGTGGTAAGATAGCTGGATTTCAGCAGCACATTTCAAAATGATATTAGTAATATAATAACCATGAACGTCTCCTGTTAAGTTAATATTGGAACCAAAATGCATTTTTAAGCATTTCTCGAAATTTGGAAACAATATAATGGATTTCAAACAATGGCTACCCACCGAACCCGTTTGTCCTCCCGTGTTATTGTAGGCGGCTTACTGTTCCAATAGAAATTGATTGCTTTCTCAGTTTTTCTGCAGCAACTAAATGACCGAAATGCATACAAATTGCCGGAAACAAAGATGTAATAAATGGTTTTCTACGAAAGGAACTAAGTACGGGACAATTGCTAGGTGACTAAACGTGCCGTTGCAGGTAAAGAGATGTCTTAAGCCCATCGGCTTTTAGTGCAGGACAGTGATTCTCAACTTCTCTGTTATAATATTATCATCATCAGGTCATTTTAGTCTCCACTACGGGAGCACGACCCTCTCTCGTCCGTCCCAAACAGAAGGAGGATTTGACCTACACTATCTCTGTTATAATATAATAAATTGCAGTTTTACTGACAATTTGATTTACATTACTTTATGTGCTTACGCCTCCAGTTATTTTACTTGGATGTTTCGAGACTAGGATCTTATGATGATAAACGTTTTGCAATGATATGTTATTTTACAACTTGAAGGATTTGAGACTAAAGCGATGACATCTCTTCCATTGACTATTTGAATTGTTACTTACCTACCCATTTGTTTCGATATATAAAGCAAGGATATTAATTATAAGGGATAATTGTTTGAAGCGAATCTTGATATGAATCAATCACAAGATCGGAAACTAACGTTTTTTTTTACAGTTGTTTCCAATTTAACGCTATAGTCGATGCAAATTAATAATGTACAATAATTACCGAATACACAATTACACACGCGGACGATGTCGCTATATATTGACTCCTATAACTGCCCCCAAAATGTTTGGGAATCTCTGACTCTCCGTAGAAATTAGAAGGGATGAATGCAGGGTGCGGAAAGTGTCGATACATACCCGACCTGCGCAAACCTATTGTTTATCTGTCGGTGTTCGGGTAAAAACATCCGTTGTTGCACTTTTTCTTTGAAAATCCACAATGCAGTATTACCTGCTCGGGGTGAACGACTCACGGAGGTGCGCAGGCTAAATATAATGTTTCATTTTGTAAGAAAGCGGCTTGTAGCGGTCTTGTGTTTCATTATTTTAAAATATTGTATGTGTACCAACACTTTCTTAAATCCTAATATTAATCGTGAACAAAGAGACACTTTGTTAAGTATACAAACGCTTATGTAGTCCCTTCATGCTATTATGAGCCTTAGGTATATTTATTTATGAGACTTTGTACTTGATTATAAAATTTACATAACATGCAAAATACATTAAATACTCTACTTCTAGCCTAAATATATTAAAAGATCAAACATAGGAACAAACTAAAATATAACTCAGTATTTTATTTTACGTATGTATAAACTTTCTTTTCGAAGTGTTATAAGGTTACCTTGATGATTTGGATATGTTTATGATATGTTCTCTTATTCTCAGTAAAGAACAAAATTATTACAATCTCATCGTACCGTAAAGAACGCTCGGAATCTGGTGGACCCCATTTATCTAGTAGAGAAGGACCTATCTCTATTTACGTGATAACATCTTGTATCACCAACTCAGACCAACATTTTTGTTGGTCTGAGGTCACCAAGTTAAAAATATTTTTTTGGGAATAAATTAACATTGCTATCATCTTTTCTTCGTTGTTTACATTTTTTATAACACTCGCGCTCTATATTATGTTACTTATAGGTTTCAGCTATATTTACAAAATTTGTTCATGTATTTTGTTAGTCTGTACTTATTCTGTAACTTTTACAAAATTTAAATAAGCTAAAATTTACATATAACAAATGTTATATGTAAATTTTAGCTACTATTCTGGCTTTTATTCATCTGAAGTAGAGTTTGTCGAGAGTCCAAAAAGTAGAATGGGGTGGCTCATGTATTCGTAAGCTTGTAAGTCTAAACTTATATGTTTAACTAGCTTGTGCACGCGACTTCGTACGCACGTATACCGGTAACATGTGGAAAATTTTCAAAAATCCTAAGCAGATATCTATTAAGACGTTGGGGTAATTTAATACCTGTATGGCAAATTTCAACCCGCGGCCCTACCGCCGAAGCTGAAGCCGATTACCATCGAAATTTTTGATTTGCAAAAGTCAATCTTGGGCGTAGACTAGTATTAGTCGTGTTAAGCTTAGTTGATATAAACAAACCCTGAAGCTCTACCGACAAAGTTGACGAGGTTTGTCAATAGCTTAAAAAAATTAAGACCTATTTTTGGAACCAAAATATTCGATGGGAGTCGCCTTTAGCTTAGGTGGTAGGGCCCCCGACCGGTCCAGCGGTTTGAGCTGTGCGTTGACAGATCAGTGTTGCCTTTTATAGATACAGTATTACATGCAAATTTTAGCTTTATAATTTGTATTGTTTGGCTTATATTAATCTGAAGTAGAGTTCGTCCAGATAAGAGTACAAGCGGCAGAACGGGGTGGCTGCATCAAACCCAATTTTGATTAAAATGGAATTTCTCGAAGGAGCTACGAAAATAGGTTTATCGTATGGCTATATACATCCGTTCGCCCTTCGTAATAATATAAGGGCAGAAGGGATAGGCATCGATTTTTGGCACCCTCCAAAGTCCGCGGAAAGCGGGGGCGCGCCGGCAAGATGGCGGCGCTAGGGCTTCGTGCCGGGTCCGGACCTGCCTCACGCGCACTCGCCTCCCAAGGTCACGAACACCGCCGCATGTGGCATCGCCACCCGAAATACAGAATCTCGGATAAATGGAAACGCTACTTTTGTCTCTCTCTTTAGTATCCACAATGCCGTATCTCATCTCTGTCGCACATCCGCCCGTGAACTGTGGAATTATGCCACTCAATAGTCATTTGAACTGCGCACTTAGGGTTGACAAATGAGAAATCGTTGTGATCAGTATTCCAGTGGCCTTTATTGACCGTAAGTTATTTTCCAAGAAATAGTTGATTGCGTTTAAACTTGAACTAAACTACTGCGTTTTAAATAATTAGGTCTAAAGTTAAGATTTACTGTCAATTTGACGTCTGGCTTTTATCAGCTAATTTTTGATTTGTGGATGAGTTGAATCATTAAAGAAATTACATTATTATTATATTATATGTATCTCTTTTATATTATTATTATTGATAATATTTGCATTTATATTATGTATTATATACAGTATAAACTATGTATTCGTTCTATCTTTGGTATAGGATAGTTGTAGTTTCGATGTTACAAAATTTCTTAATATTCCATTACATTATTTTATCATAATTATTTAATTCGCACAGCGTTAAAATATTTTAGTAGGTAGGTACCGCTCAGGTAGTTTTGCAGTTTTCAAATAAAAACTATTAGATACCACGAGATAAAAATGAACTGATGTGATGCTATACTGTAATTTTCCTGGACTCGAGAATTCTAATTCTGTGAGAAAAATATACCTACTCGATTCCAATTTATTTTCTATAATTTTATTCCTGGTTATAATGGTTATTTTTTTTTAATCTAGCCTAGACAGACAACCACTTGACTATTAAAAAAAATCATCTCAGCGCCGCACGCTGGGCTGAGAATCGGCTTTCATAGACTTATGGTTTTAATTTTTTAAGTGTCGATTTTTTGCCAAATATTGCTTCCATTAGCTATTACTATACAAAAAATAACACCTCTGTTAATTCTGAACAAAAACAAATGAATTATATTTTTTTTTATGAAAAATTTGTATGAAACTAGTATGAAAAATCCAATAATCTCTGAATCTGCAAGGAAAACCGTAATATCCTTAGAGGTGGTTATAGTACTAATTATTTATTATTTTTTTCATATACTTCATAAACGGTCACCGCTGCTACTTTTTTAAATAATCGATATCTAAACATATAAAAGAAGTAACTGACTGTCATAAATATCAACGCATAGCCCAAACCGTTGGGTCTAGAGATTCCAAATTTAGCACGTAGGTTCCTTATGACGTCTACGGGTGCACTAAGAAAGGATTTTTCAAAATTCAAATTCAAATTAAGGGAGTGAAATAGGGTTCCAAAGTTTGTATGAGGAAACAAGATTAGTTGGACTATTTTATCCGAAACTTTACAAGAGTACTTCTATACATAAATGAGTAAACAAGTGTTCCAGGATTTTTCAAAATTCATCCCCTAAGAGGGTGAAACAGGCTTCCAAAGTTTGTATGGGGAAACAAGATTAGTTGGACTATTTTAATAAGCCCACCGTGCGCCGGCAGGTTTTCATATTTGTAAACGTAGGGCAGTTATCATATAAAAGTCTTTAATCTACTTAAAAATATCATGTCATTATATTAAAAAATAAGTTATTATGTTTTAAAAACTGCACAATATTTTTTATCATAAATTTATTGGTCGCCTCGTCATTTGTTTACTTCCTAAAGTAGTTATAAATTATTATTGTTTACATGAATAATGTTGTTAATTACTGCTCATTAGACTACAAATAAAAATTAAACCAAAGTAAGTCTAAGCATTCCCGATTGTCAGCCCTAATCATAGCAAACCTTATCTACATTATGGAAAAATTTGGAATGTTAGATATTGAATCTCTCTGTCGCACCCTAATAACTTGCAATCGCTGCGTCTTTCTCTAAAGCCGCTACCTATGGTCGTGAGGGGTAGTGGTAGGGAGGGTACAAAAGATTTTTGGGATAGATTTTTTTCGCAAACTGCACTATAATGAAAAACTTGAGTTGGCCAGTGCGTGCACCCATCACATCAGTCCGCGTAGTTGATGCACTCAAGCATCACGCTTCCATTTTTGTTTGTTTTATTTTAGTACGTTTTATTACTTTGTCGTTTAGTGTGTGTGTATCATCTACAAGCTGGGTCTTTATCGTTCAATGGATGACAAAACATTGATTATGCCGTCTGCAATATATTAACACGTGAGTCTGTTTTTAATTACTGTTTATTTTTTGATATGTTGTATATTTTTTATTTATTTATTATTATTAATTGTTTATAAAGACAGTTAATTTAAATATTAATTATTAAATCTACATGGTGTATTGCTTCAATACTTAAAGTATAAACTACGGATATCCATGATATTATTGTTTTTTACTATACTCATGGAATACTAATTATTATTTGCGGCACTGTTAGGTCTTTTGTTTTTTAGGTACTTAATTTTTTAGTATGTTCTGTACTTAAGTAAATAATTAAATATTCCTGTACAAATTACACACTGCCCTCTAGTCCCAAACTAAGCAAAGCTTGTATTATGGGTACTAGATAGCTGATATTATACTAAAATACATTTTTTTTAAATACATACATATAAAATATAGAAAACCCAGAGCAAGACAAATAAACATGTTCATGTTCACAAATATTTGTCTTGTGCGGAGATTGAAACCGCATCCTCGGAGTCTAAGCGGCCATTGCTAACTATTCGACCACCGAGCTCGTCAATGTGACTGTTTGTTATCAAAATAATAATATATAATTTATTGTCATTTATTAATAATATATAAAATACTTGCACTTATGGATAACTATCGACTAAGTACTACACGTTGCTGCAAAACGTCAACTTTTCGGGAGATTAAAAAAAAATTAAAATTATTTTTGTACGAATTGTAAAAGTCAATGCTTTTTTGTACTTAGCTGTCGATATGTAGTTCAAAACTGCCACTGTTGTTAATAATGTTACTAATACTACTGCAAATAATACATAAATTGGTTTTCAAATTAGTTAAACCTGTTTAGTTGGTAATGAGAGAATAAATATAGTGCCGTATAGAAACATTATATTATGTTGCTTGTTAATATATTCTCAAAGTATTGCATTGTAAAATTTTGTAGTATAGTATTGCATATTAGTATTGTAACGAAGAACTATAAGAAATATAAGAACGAAGAATAACATAAAACAAAGGAGTATGAAAACTTACAATGGCGGACTTATCCCATAAGGGATTTCTTCCAGTCACCTGCACGCGGTGCACCCTGCTGACTGACAAACGAGTCTCTGGCGAAAAGAGGTAGGGAGCGTCATTGTAAGCTACCCGACTGGGAAATGTACTCCACCTCACAGAATACCGCAGCCAAATAACAATTCCCTTGAGGGTTCTAGTGTTCCTGCGAGTGAGTGAGGTCACCAGAAAGGAAGGAGATGCTGCGTTGGCAGTTAGGGTGGCGGCGCGCGAGCGATATTTTTTGTTGCGAGCGTTAATATAGCTACGGTAATATAAAAAAACGCTTCATATCAAGCGGGCCGTATGCTTGTCTGCCATCCGACGTAGTATAAAAAAAAAGTCAACCTATCCCATACATATATTTATAACTAGCTGGCCCGGCGAACTTCGTACCGCCTAATTGTCAATGAATGTCGTGGTATACATATTAGTTGAACAAAATTTATGTCTTGAAATTAATATAATGAATAATAGAAAATAATAGAGAAGCACGATGGCGTCATTGCGCGTGTCAGTCTAATTGTACACGCAAGTTAAGCAACGTCAACCGTAGCCTGTCCATGGATGAGTTTATATTATCTCGAGCTCCTCCGTGCTACGGAAGGTACGTTAATCCGTCGGTCCCGGTTGTAATCATTAGATTAACTCGAGGTCCTCCGTGCTTCGGAGGGCACGTTAATCCGTCGGTCCCGGTTGTTATCATTAGATTATCTCGAGCTCCTCCGTGCTTCGGAAGGCACGTAAGACGTCGGTCCCGGTTGTTATCATTAGATTATCTCGAGCTCCTCTGTGCTTCGGAAGGCACGTAAGCCGTCGGTCCCGGTTGTTATCATTAGATTATCTCGAGCTCCTCCGTGCTTCGGAAGGCACGTTAAGCCGTCGGTCCTGGTTGTTATCATTAGATGGCAGTCGTTAAGCCAAGTGGCCTTTAGGCGGCTTGAAATTACTGGCGTCCGCCAACTCGCAGTTGAGCAGCGTGGTGGAGTATGCTCGAAACATATTCAGTTGAAGGAAGACCCGTATTTAATATTACCCAGCAGTGGGTAAATATTACCCAGCAGTGGGTAAATATTAAGTTCAGTATTTTACTATGTCACAAAATAAAGTACCATGACACTTGACAACCAATTAAAATTCATTTTCAAGCATTCATTCATAAACAATTTTCAAAACAACAACGGACAACTTTCGCGACGTAAAAGTTAGACCAATCGATTTGACATTTAATTGAAAATCAATAAATATCCCAATCCGTTTTCAAATTAAATTTTTCGACAATTTTGTCAATGTTTTAATACTTATTATCCTATACCCACATTTCTGAACGCACGCATACATTTGACGTACGCACGTTAACGTCACGTTTGACAGGTCCGACATCCACGAACATTTTGTATGGAAAAATGATTTTTCTTTGATTTTATTTTTTTCGTAAATTTTCCAATGTTTTTAATAGTTATTCTGCTATTCTGGACGGAGACAAATCCAACAAATCAAAAACCATGGCAATCGGTCCAGCCGTTCTCGAGTTATAAGTGTTGTAACAAACACGACTTTCTTTTATATATATAGATAAAATTGTACAGCAATAGAAGCTAAAACTATTATTTTTAGAATATTTCTCCGTCTGTATGTATGTTACATTAACTAGGTAATTATTCGCTAACATAACTTTTATCTTATTGGTATAAATACATACATATAAAACATAGAAAACGCCCAGACCAAGACAAACAGACATGCTCATGCACACAAATGTCTGTCTAGTGTGGGGATCGAATTCGCGACCTCGGAGTCAAAATGGCCCATTCGACCACCGAGCTTGTCATAAATATAAATAAAATAAATAGTGCTTCGGAGGGCACGTTAAGCTGTCGGTCCCGGCTGTTGTCATTAGACGAGAGTCGTTAAGCCAAGTCAGGGGCCTGTAGGCGGCTTGAAAACACTGGCCTCCGCCAACCCGCATTTGAGCACCGTGGTGGAGTATGCTCTAAACCCCTTCGATTAAGGAGAGACCCGTATCCCAGCAGTTGGATGAATCAGAGTAGACGATGATAAAGTAACTAGCGGCCCGCCCACGCTTCGCTGTGGCTCAATCTTCCCGTTCCCATCTCATTCCAGTGGATTTCCCATACAAAAGGTTTATATGGGCAATCCACTGGAATGAGACAATTTCACCATATTTTTTTTCTTTATCATCATCAGCTTGTATCTACCCACTGCTGGATATAAGCATTCCCCAATGCATTCCACCAAATACGATCCTCCGCCTTCCGCATCCAGCCGCATCATCGGACCATCGAGACGGAGGGCGTCCAACGCTTCGTCGTCGACTCCACTCTAATACCTTCCACCCCCATCTGCCATCACTTACTCGGCAGATGTGATGGGCCCATTGCCACTTCAGCTTACAAACTTCTTTTTCTTATTTAATAAAATTATATATCTGACATAATTTGAATTTTCTGCTGTTCGGTATGGAGACAAATCCTACAAATCAAAGACTATAAAAATCGGTCCATCTATTCCCAAGTTATCAATGGTGTAACTAACCCGTCTTTGTTTTATATACATACTAGCTAGATGATGTCCGCGACTTCGTTTGCGTGGATTTTTTTATGTGTAAGTTGACAGCCTGAGAGGCCATAAATAGGCTTGTGAACCTTTTTTTTACGATTTGTGATGCAAGCACGTCAAAATAATGTAACTATAGGTGAAATAGGGGCCCTACCACTTATTCCCACCTTTTTATGTTCCGAGTAGCCAGGATTAACAGCGGCGACCGCCAAAAAAGGCAATGAACAGTGAAATCCATTGCAGTCCCGGGGGTAAAACTACGGCTGCCTTGGAACTCACAACGAATTTAATCAGAAGAAATTAGTAGGAGTAGGAAGCTTTTGGAATTTGACTTCCCCTCTTAGCAACGTGAGAGACAGCAATATGGCAAATAAGGCATTAAAGCCTAAAGAGATGGCTAGTCAAGTGAAGCTTAACTGCTGTGCACCACGGTTTTTATGTATCTAACACTATTGGGGACCTAAAAACCTTGGGTTGTTACCCAACACATCGATTCCAATAATACGAAATGCAAAATCGTCTGAACGCTTGGTAATTCTCCCTTGTTGCTACCAACTCAACCAAGAATAGTATACTACACCGGATGTGGCATGCAACGAATTCAACAGCCAAAGATCACACTCCCAGAGAACATGGTGTGCTGTTTGATCGAATACATGATTTGCAGTAGAACATTCGCATATGGGCGACGGCACTAATTTAAACGACGAGGTGAAAAAAATATTTCGAAAGCATAAAAACTTCTCGACATATCATCACTTGAAAATCACAATTTTGGACTATTCCGAAAACGTTCTAAACAAAAGGCAACCACGTTCTGACGTCACACCTTTTTATCTTTTATGTGTCGCAGTCGGATTGTATAATTCGCCATATTACAAAACGGCGAGCCGTTTTAAAAACCAGGGCCGTTTTGTATTACGGCGGGTCAACGATAAGCCGGATTGCAATACGGCTGAATGATAGTTTGCAGCATTGTATACAGCGCTTTGTGTTCATCAACACGGCTAGCGTAGCGTAGCGTAATGTATTACAGCGGCTCGATAGCCGCCTCTTTGGCAGTGTTTAGTACCAATTTTCTACACTCGTGGCGCTACCTGCCATTATAACAACAATGGCATCGAGTATAGAAATTGTGTTACAAAAAAACGTGACAAATGTGTATGAAAATAGGACTTTTAGGACAAATTTAACGTGCAATTAAATGATTTCTCTGAATCTCAATACGGAATAGTAAACCGTGGACAAAAGAACGAGTTTGAGAGGTTATGCATATTAAAACCGCTAAGGTGACTATGGATTCTGGTGTACCGGGGAATCCTTATATACTCTCGTAGGTTAGCGAGCGGGTTAGGTTGACATAAACACAGCGCACGAGCCGAGTGAGCGAAGCGAGTCATCATTTTAATCAAAACTGTCTCCAAATATAAATCATCAGCTTAACAAACTATTAGTATCATTTATTTCGTTTGATCATCAAAATAATAGATCTGTCACCTAATAAATAGATCAGCTCCTTAGTTTAATGAAAAAATGGCTACTAGGGGTGAAGTCAAATTGGCGTCATATTCACTGACGAGTCTTACCAATACTTGGTCAATGTAATAAATCATGTTTTGGCACAGTATAAGTAATAGTACTAACGTACAGTATGGACACTCTCTGCTGCTCTCACTAGTCGACCTCACCTCCCCTATGAGACCGATTTGGAACCGTTCGCAAGGAATGCCACAACGTGCGAATTGACGTCGCTCGTGTTTTAAAAACCAGGGCCGTTTTGTATTACGGCGGGTCAACGATAAGCCGGATTGCAATACGGCTGAATGATAGTTTGCAGCATTGTATACAGCGCTTTGTGTTCATCAACACGGCTAGCGTAGCGTAGCGTAATGTATTACAGCGGCTCGATAGCCGCCTCTTTGGCAGTGTTTAGTACCAATTTTCTACACTCGTGGCGCTACCTGCCATTATAACAACAATGGCATCGAGTATAGAAATTGTGTTACAAAAAAACGTGACAAATGTGTATGAAAATAGGACTTTTAGGACAAATTTAACGTGCAATTAAATGATTTCTCTGAATCTCAATACGGAATAGTAAACCGTGGACAAAAGAACGAGTTTGAGAGGTTATGCATATTAAAACCGCTAAGGTGACTATGGATTCTGGTGTACCGGGGAATCCTTATATACTCTCGTAGGTTAGCGAGCGGGTTAGGTTGACATAAACACAGCGCACGAGCCGAGTGAGCGAAGCGAGTCATCATTTTAATCAAAACTGTCTCCAAATATAAATCATCAGCTTAACAAACTATTAGTATCATTTATTTCGTTTGATCATCAAAATAATAGATCTGTCACCTAATAAATAGATCAGCTCCTTAGTTTAATGAAAAAATGGCTACTAGGGGTGAAGTCAAATTGGCGTCATATTCACTGACGAGTCTTACCAATACTTGGTCAATGTAATAAATCATGTTTTGGCACAGTATAAGTAATAGTACTAACGTACAGTATGGACACTCTCTGCCGCTCTCACTAGTCGACCTCACCTCCCCTATGAGACCGATTTGGAACCGTTCGCAAGGAATGCCACAACGTGCGAATTGACGTCGCTCGTGTTTTATTTTTCATTCGACAAAATAAAGATGGGAGTGACTTGTGCAGTGGACGGATGTTTCAACACATGGAAAGTCAAAAAAATAAATTAATTCGATCCCTTTGGATGAAATAAAGTACTGATTTTTTTTATACTCAAATTACCTAAAAAGCATGCGGTAGCCATAGTTTCATCATAACTAATTCATGTCTGTCAAAGTAGGATACAAGATACAATTAATACGAGATGAGAAAAGGATAGCAGATTTATATGTCTCAAAGAGCAAGTGAGTGCGCAGACGCGGATTTGACATTGCTGTCACTTGAGTTATGGTGGTTTATTGTTAATGTTTACAATTTTCTTATTTACATTTCAATGTTGATTGCGCGTGATGTCATGTGTGGTATTAGTTTTAAATTACGTTTGCCCCATGTGAATATGAAAAAGAATCAAATCATTACGCATGCATTTATAAGAATAGTAAAAAGCTACAATTAGTGAGAATGAAATGATTTGACCATTACAATGAATCGGTGTTCGGAAGGCGAACAATCGATTTAGTGGTGATTAGAAAATATAAAATTTTGGGTAAGTTAGCAATGGCAATTATACAAGGCGTTTTGTAAATATTGGCTGAAGTCAGTGTAGTGTATTTACTATGTTTTTTTTTCTTTTCTACGCGCACCTGATGTGAAGCGGTTACCGTAACCATATTAACGCTCGCAACATTAAATATCGCTCGCGCGCAGCCATCCCCGCTGCCAACGCAGCAACTCCATCCTCTCTGGTGACCTCATTCACTCGCAGGAATACAACAACCCTCAAAGAAATTGTTATTTGACTGCGGTATTCTGTGAGGTGGTGGTACTTCGTCAGTCGGGCTGCTTAAAAAATACCATATTAACGCTCGCAACATTAAATATCGCTCGCGCGCTGCCATCCCCGCTGCCAACGCAGCAACTCCATCCTCTCTGGTGACCTCATTCACTCGCAGGAACACAACAACCCTCAAAGAAATTGTTATTTGACTTCGTCAGTCGGGCTGCTTAAAAAATACTCTATGTCCTACCCCTTCTTTTCGTCAGAGCCTCGTCTGTCAGTCAGCAGGGTGTACCCCTTGCAGGTAAGATTGACTTTGGTTCAAAGATGTTAATGAACCACTTACACCCCCGTACATGTCCGACTAATAATTGAATAATGTCAGCCCTAGAGAACGTCACTCAAACCTAAGCACGTGTACAGACGTCATTTGGTTACTACATGCAAAAGCGCCATTTTTGTATGGAGTGGCCGTGGTTTGGTTTTGGTTAGATTTGAGTTGATTTTTGGTTAGGTTAGGGTTTTCTTGTATCCTGTCATCGGAAATAGGAGCTCCGCGAAGCGGAGCTCCGTCAACCTAGATGATAAATGATTTGGTGCCAAGTAAGCTTAATTATGAATAATTATATATCTTCATGAATTTAGGTGATTTATTGGGAAATCGATTTTATATTGTTTGGTGACTACATTTTGGTGACAAATCTATTCTTTTACGGGCAAACCCTATTAGTTAAGAAACACAAAACTAATTAAATTGGCGATAGCTTTTCTTAATGCATTTTTTATTTTGCAAACACTGTTTTACTTTGTTAGTGTGGTCACTCTACAATTAGAATTTACTACAATGCGGCTAAACGTATGCCGACATTTTGTAGAACGTATAGTAATGACAATCCGGCTTATCGTTGACCCGCCGTAATATAAAACGGCCCTGGTTTTTAAAACTGCTTGCCGTTTTGTAATATGGCGAATTATACAAAATGACTGCGACATGTGCATTAAATCAGAAATTTGTATCTCAGCTATGTTAAATATTACGTTTATGTACGAGTAGCTAATGCCGTAACACAAGTTAAGTAAGTGTTCTTTATTGTTTTTAGGGTTCCGAACCTCAAAAGGAAAAACGGAACCCTTATAAGATCACTTTGTTGTCCGTCTGTCTGTCTGTCTGTCTGTCTGTCTGTCTGTCTGTCTGTCTGTCTGTCTGTCTGTCTGTCTGTCTGTCTGTCTGTCAAACATTTCTATGTCGAGAATGCGTGGAGGTATCAAGCTGAAATTTAAACTGTATACACAGGTCTACGGTCCCTTGAAGTTAAAAAAAAATCAAACTGCTAAGTTTACGTAGAAAAAAGTTACGGCCGTTTATTCAGCAAAAAACGCATATTTCGACACACTCAAAGGAATCAAAACCTATAGGGTACTTCCCGTTGACCTAGAACTATGAAATTTGGCAAGTAACATCGTTACAGACTAGAAGTACAGGAATAAATCTCAAAACTATACATTTGTAAATAGATCTAAAAAAATGGGGGGTCTATATTTTTTATAGGGTGTCGAAATTTCAAATTGAAACTACTAGTTCAAATGGGGTATCATATGAAAGGGCTTGATGTACACATTGCAAAATATTTTTTTTTCGACGCATTATTTCTTATTTATAATGAAAAACATAAAATTTAATAATGATACTACGTACCTACGGAACCCTCGGTGGGCGAGTCCGACTCGCACTTGTCCGGTTTTTTTTTAAACTAATTTCATCCTTTTAAAATGGACTTTTCCCCCAAACTTTGATAGACCATAAAACAAGTCAAGTTGATAGAACATAAGTTATTAAATTTTTAATATCGAATTGGCCTTCAGATCAAAATGTGGTCATTAGAGGCGACGAGTATAATATGTACTGCGTTCTTCGGAATCTTTATAATATTAATAAGATCTTACAATACAATATAATATTCTTTATTGCACCAAATAAAAGATTTTACAGAGGTATTAAGGTAATAAAAGTACAAAACGCGGTCTTATCGCTAAGCGATCTCTTCCAGACAACCTTAAGGTAGAGGAAACGAGGATATTCATAGATTTATAGCGAAATGGTCACAATACGAGATGACTAGTTAAATCGCACGGGTTGTGTTGTTGTTGTATACTACTGCATAAAGTTTTCTCCCGCGTACTGTTAAGCTGTGGAATGAACTGCCTGTAGAGGTTTTCTCAGGAGACCACTGTATGAGGTTCTTCAAAAAGAGCGTGAAGAGGTTTTTACAGGATCGACAACGCGCGTGTGATGTCCCTGTTATTACAGTCGTTCATAGGCTACGGTAAACTACTTTTCATTAGGCATGCATGTTTTCCACTTTAGTGGTATAAAAAACCGGCTAAGTGCGAGTCGGACTCACGCACGAAGGGTTCCGTACCATTATAATAATTAAAAACGGCAAAAATAATCTTAATCATGTCTATTGTATGGGAGCCCCCTTTAAATATTTTGTTTTATTTTAATTTAATTATTTATGTTTATAGTGAAATTAATTAAATATTCTGTGAATATTTCAAGCGTCTACCTGCTGCCGTGAATTTTGAATATCGAGCAAAAACGGGAGTAAAATTACGTTTGTTGTATGGGAGCCCCCTTAAATATTTATTTAATTCTGTTTTTTAGTATTTGTTGTTATAGCGGCAACAGAAATACATCATCTGTGAAAATTTCAACTGTCTAATTATCAAGGTTCATGAGATACAGCCTAGTGACAGACGGACGGACGGATGGACAGCGAAGTCTCAGTAATAGGGTCCGTTTTACCCTTTGCGTACGGAAAATTTGAAAATTCCGCTGCCAAATTCATTCATTCATTCAAATAATAATTCCCTTGAGGGATGCCGTTTTCCTGCGAGTGAGTGAGGACAACAGAAAGGAAGGAACCACCAGGAATTTCATGTTACAAGATTAATATGGCTACTTCTATTGGTAACCGCTTCACATCAGATGGGCCGCGTGCTTGTCTGCCACCTGACATAAAAAATAGAAAACACCCAGATCAAGACAAAGAGACATGTTCATGAACACAAATGTTGTCTTGTGTGGAGATTGGAACCGCGATCTCAGCCAAAGTCGTTAGCCTTTCGCCTACCGGCCTCGTATAATAAAAATTTACGTACTTTCAACAAACCTTCGCCGTTTGAATGTCCTTCAGCTTAGTCCTTCAGGTTAGGTATAGTCGATGCCGATTCATATCGACCCAGATCTATCATGTTGTCAAAACTACAAAAGATATATGAACCCGTTGAAATTCCAAGCTATACCTTATCATTAAACAATTCTTATGAATCATCATCGTTAAGAAAATTTTTGTATCAGCATGTCTTACAATCTGAGGACTATATTTCTCTACATATTTCGATTTGGGTTGAAGAAATACATAATATGTATTAACATTATTTTCTGACAACTTTTTTTAATTGCATACACATTACTATATATCAATAAATACAATAAATTTATTCCTTTACTTCATGTTGGTTAGTAGTCCACCACACTATTGCAAACTGGTGCAACTAAACGATACAGCCTACAAAATTCCTTGCTTGTGCGCTGTGTCTATGGTGCGATATTGAGGGAATTGTATTTTTCTTTTATAATAACATAAATTTTGTTTATTGTTACAGAACTAATGTCTTGACGTGTCTAACACGAAATGACGTCGTTCGCAAACTTGGCGCAGTTAGCATCGAGTCTGCCTTCGACGACGACGCCAGCTACGAGCGCATCCTCAAGCCATAGCTCCAACGAACAAGAGGATCCGCTTGCTATGACACACATCTTGTGCAACCTGTTTGAAAACATGAACAAGCCCTCTTCTCAGCAGTCAGGCCCATCGACTACATCGTCAGCGACAATACCGTACGATATATGGGCTTTACCATCCTGCAGCTCACTACAAAACCCCATCGGCACTAGCGGTCGTGAGTACGGCTCCAGCTCTAACAATAATAACCAGCACCATTCCAAAGAAGACAACTCTAGCGGGTCACCCGGCACATCCTCTTCGGTCTCCATCACTTGCTTCCGCTGTGAGGAGCGCTCGCCCACTACCCGCTGCCTGGAATGCAACGATCTGTTTTGCCATGAATGTTGCCACAATGTTACATCTAATTGTCAACTAAGAGAACACACGCTTCTTCCTATACATCAAATATCACCTATAGGTGTGAGACCCAATTCTGTTAATAATGAAAAGGAAGTAATGTACTGTGAACTTCATGGCGATCAAGTTAGATTCTATTGCGAGGCATGCATTATTTTTATTTGTCAAGAATGTACCCTATGGGTTCATAAAGATCACACATACACAGCTATCAAAGGAGCGTTAGATATATGTCGGGTTGGAGTTTTGAGAGCTATAGAGGACACAAAAACTGGCACTAAAGCTATTAAAACAGCTATTGATCAAGCAGTAGCCATGTCAAAAGCTTATGAGAAAGAAACTGCTGAGGCTAATATGAAAATTCGTAAGGCGATGCGATGTTACGCACAAGCTATTGAAGATAGAGAGAAGTACTTATTAGATAAAGTAGAGAAGTTGCGTCAGGCAAAGATGAACGAATTGTCTGATCATATGAACACACTCCGTGGTATACTTGCTGGTCTAGCGCACACCAATGAGACTTTGGTCCGTAGCATGGACTCTGAAGGAATTGACTTATTCATGGCCAAAGAAAAAGGAAGGGCTCAAGTAGATTATTTCTCGTGCATGTTTAAGAATATGTATGTGACAGAAGAAAGAATTATGTTCGTGCCCCCTAACTATGATATAGTAGACCAACTAAAAAGACAATGTGATGTTCAGCCAATACCGGCAAGCTCGACGCATACTTTGAGTTCGCCCGCTTCGCTTCCCTCTCGCCAGTCTTTGTTAGCCTTACAGTCGCTGCAATCCGCTCAATCTTATCCACCGTTATCATATAATATGTCGATCACAAGTAGTTTGAGATCTCTGCCTGATTATACCAGTAGCCATACGCGATCTACAAATTACTATGATCACAGTATAACATCGAGTATAGCGGTAGATTCAAGCCTTGCACGCGGCATCGGACAAGCTATACCAGGTTATTGGATGTCAGTGACTGTAAGGCCAACAAGAAACCCTGTATCGGGAGTTCCCATGTTTTCGTTTGGTCGAGAAGGCCAAGATGATGGGCAAGTATCGAGACCCTGGGGTTTGTGTGTAGACAAAGAAGGCAACATAATCGTAGCAGATAGGAGAAATAATCGTATACAAATTTTTAGCAACAGAGGAGAATTTAGGGCTAAGTTTGGTTCTAAAGGAACAGGTCCTGGCGAATTCGACCTGCCAGCAGGTATAACTACGGACTGTTACGGCCGTATAATTGTGATCGACAAAGACAATCATCGCGTTCAAATATTTACATCTTCTGGACAGTTCATTCTAAAATTTGGTTCTTTTGGCAAAGAATGTGGCCAATTTCAATATCCTTGGGACGTAGCAGTCAATACTTTAGGGAACATAGTTGTCACTGACACACGCAATCACCGTGTCCAGCTATTCACAAGTGATGGAAGTTATATCACGAAATTTGTGTTCGAGGGAGCTAATCCGGCTAAAATGTTGAAAGGACCAACGACACCCAGGGGCGTATGCTTCACAACTTCAGGTAATCTTATTGTATCTGATTTTGAAAACCACCGTTTGCTAATGCTCGATCCGACGCTGTCTAAAGTGCTTCATTGTGTTGGCCGCGAGGGCACCGGAATCGGAGAACTAATGCGCCCATCAGGGATCGTGACAGACGATGATGGTCGTATAGTTGTCGCAGATTCGAAGAATCACAGAGTGCTCGTAGTGACGTCTGAGCTACGCCTCTTATGGGCTGTGGATTTGAAGAGTCCGGGACTTGACGACAAGGACAGACCGAGTGACGTAGCTCTTACACCAGAGGGCTACCTAGTCGTACTGTTTGAGACGCTGCCAGACACCGCTCGCGATAATTCCTCCAACGGCAAGCAATACATAAAAGTGTATTAAGTATGATGAATATGACTCGGTCCACGTTTAGTTTCATTCATTTGCAAAAAGGGCAGATTTCATTATTGATAGTGATAAATTTGCTAATCGATCCTACTATAAATATTTGATTTTTTCATTCATAAACGCACAATATTGCCCTTACTACATTTTCACATTACTAGAGTCCCATTTCGGGAAAAAGTATCAAAGTAGAGATTCCGGCTGGCTATTCTCTGTATAAACATAAGTAATCGAATTTCTTCATGATAGTGCCTACAATTCTTACAAAACGTAAAATTATCTAACTTGTAAGTAGTTCGTAAGAAAGAGAAAGATATGTAATTGAAAATTACTATGGAAGTGTATCGAGAAAAAGAATAATGGCCCTTCTTGCAAATGAGTGTATTTTGTATTAAGATATTTCTTAAGACTAGCTATATGGGCCTAAGGCCCACTTAAATTTTTTCCTTTATTTTCTTAAGTTGTGATTTCTTTGTTAATGTGCCAATTTTATATTATTAATCTTTTGAAAAACCATATCGAGCATAGCTTGGCCGGAGAGTTGCATTTGTTCAAGAAGTCACGAGCAAATTGAACTCTCCTTAAAACAGTTATGTTACCATACACGAGGTTAATTTTCCGCATTCTGCTAGTCTCTAAGGACCAAACAATGTTTGCGGTGTTTGCTTAATATGTGCACATCTATTTAAATAGCTATAATTACCCATTATACAAATAATATGACACCAAAATCTAGAACTGTAACTACATGCTATACAAGTGTAAGTATTGAGCGAATTCCAGACCTCCCCTTTTACCATGTCTAAACGTTGTAATTATAGAAAATTTTGTGATGTAAAAAATGTTTACAACTGAGATAAATTAAAAAAAAAACTTAAAAAGTGATTTTTCAAAATGTTAAATTTTGCGTTTTTAACTCGGTTAAATGCAGTTGTAAATTATTATTAATTTAGATGCGTACTTTTATTGAGCGTTGTTGGCGCATTATCGCTGTAATTGGCAACAAATTATTGGTTATTGGTTAGAGTTTTTGGGCACGAGTATTGTGAATGTTGGTCGAGTGTCTCGATCGCGAATCGGCTTGTGGGGGGAGTAAATGCAGAGTAGTTGGAATGATAAAGAAATTAATGCAATATAACTTTGAGACTGACTTTAGAAGACTGTCTTAAAGATGTCGAGTGCGGCGGCGGCCTGGACTCTGACGCGTTCGTCAATATGACTTACATATAACCAAAATTTAGGTATTATATTCATTTCGGCACATAGACGATTGTCTGTGAAATTTTTGTCGAATAGTTTGATAAAATTTCTTTATACGAAGTGATATTTTATTTTAGTCTGAATTTAAACAAAAAATTTTATTTTGTTTGATATTATATCGATAGATATAATCCGGTTGATCAGGAGTAGATCTTAGATTATTTTGCGACTAGAACTCAAATTTATGACCGTTCGTTTAACGTAATCGAAAAACCACGTTACCTATTCATCGCGGTAACTAAATGCATGTTACAGTAATATTTATATAAATAAGACGAAATCGTAATATCCGACATGTTTGGCGCGATTAAGTAGGTAATTTAGAGATATTCTTCTACATTATGAATAATTTTAAATAGTTAAATGTTATCACGAGTTCGTATACAAAAATGTATTAGTTAAAATATAGTAGCGAATCCTTTTCTGAAATTCTATGAATCGATAATGTAGTGTAATTTATTTTTCGTGTTTCGATGGATGTGTCGATTTGTTCGAGGCGTATAGAAGATAAACCACCAAGTGTTCAGACGCGGTACGTGTCATCGTGTTCATTTAGATGTCTAAGTTTCGTTGCATGACTATTGACGTGAGATCGGCTCGTTCTCGTGGCGCTTTACTTGTTACATTGTAGGGTACGTGTGGGGCAATTCGAAGGGATTTGTGGTTCACATACGTTTTCTAATCAAATTCTAATCATTGGTTATAAAAATGCTGCTTTACTGTGTATCCACCTCGAAAGTGTTCGAAGGTAGTTACGATAGCATTTTTTTTTAAACTTAAAAAGTAAAATTCTATTGATTCAGCATTGCCAACAATTTTCAATATAGCTGCTAATGTCGGGATCATGAGAGGCAGTTTATTAACATTATCCGGGACAGAGTCATCCCGATCTTGTTACTGCTTTTTAGTCATGATTCTGTTTATTACGTAATTAAATAGTTAAGCTTATGTCAAAACTTTGAACAATATGTTTAGTGAACTATAATAATAGCCATGTATATTGCGTGCAAGTCATGTCTAATGTTTTCTCACTAATAACTAAAGCATAATGTTTGATCTGTAATTAGAGGTTCGACTAGAATAATATTTTTTACTTAGGGTAACACTAGGGTAAGTTGAAAAATATTACGTTTTAGTGGTATGCTATCTTTGCACTTGCCACTTCAAACAAAAATTTTCTAGTGACCGAAGAAAAACTGATAGATGTAACGAAGGAACTGATTATAATGCATAGGCATAACGACTGGCTCTATAGTCTGAAATTAATTTAGATGGAAAATTGTTGTTTGAAGAACAACTAAACTATTAGAAAATGCGCTAGTAAAATTTAACTTTTCACCTGATAGCTTCGAGAGTTATAAGCAGTTTGTCGTCTACAATCAAATACATTACGAATATTTCAATATACCCTGCGTATTGACTCTGTCGCTCGGTTCTGCGAGCGCGCAATCTAAGCGTAGTTAAAAAGTAAATTTTATAATTGTGAGTGCTCTTTCTATGTACGCACAGCGCTTTGTGTCCGCACAGGGCGTTGTCGCTTTCAGCTAATATATTAGTATTTTGTTTTCCAGTAATAGAAATAACGTCCACTTTTTGTTCAGTGCCATGATTAAAGTATTATGTTATTTTTTAAATAATAGTTATGTTGCATGAAATGCATTAATAAATTTATTTTCAGACGTAGGTAGTATCACATTCTGCAAAGTTTTTCTGCTAACAACGAATCTCATTTTTAATGAATTTGATTTCGTTAATAAAATGAAGTCATGAATGACCGCCTAACGGTTTAGGTTGTCGATTACTCATTTCATTTTGGAATTGCCAAGCAAACTTCGTCAATATCCTGACTATGGCCGCATTCTAAGAATGATGCCTTTAATCGCGTAATAAATTATAGGTACCGGTCCCAAATATGTTGACTGCTCTGTTTTTATATATATTTTTAATTTAATCGTTTTGTAAAATTTTCATGAACTGATAGGAATAACAATGTTACCGAAAACTTGAGCTATAAGTCATCTCGTTCGCACTACGATTACAATAGATAGAGTAGAAATTAAAGTATGTAGTGTCTGTAGTGTAACGTTCATTCTCCACGTTAGAGCGAGACCCGAGGTCGTAGCGGGCACTGTCTTCAAAATTGAGCTGAAAGCTGCTGAAACATTACTTAATTTAAAATCACGTTTATTTGATATAATTTGGTTATGTTTATTTTTATTTTTGTTACTTCCTTGTGTTGTGGCTATGTCAACAACTACTTCGCCTCAAGTTGAAAACATGACTTAGTCACCGAGTGCACATTGGATATGTCGGCTCGTAGGAGTTGGTGTACGCGTGCTGTACACGAGCCGACCGCTTTGTAAAGGTGGAAACTGGTACAGCTTTCACTATGTACCTGCAATCGTTTGATATAACCACAACATCAAGAGATATAATTAAAATCCATTAAATGTGAGAGTTGCTAGCTGCTAGCAATAAAATTGAGGTTTTGTGATAGGTACAATAAAATTGAGAACTTAACATTTTAATAAATCAGTGAGAATAGATTTTTTTTTACAAGTTATATTTAAAAATATTCGGCGACACACAATTTTGGATTAGACGACTTTCAGCGGTCGTTTTATACGTAGAGGCTTTTGTGAACAGAACGTGAGTGCGGTTTGAGACGTAACACGGAACTGCATAATATTAATACAATTACGAGATTTTAGCAAATTGTATTAAGCCATTTTTGTGCTATTTTTGTAACGTTATCTAGGCGCTTGTGTTGTGTTAGATTTAGGATCGCTTTCGTTGATCTCCCCTTGGCGCAGGCCGACGGCCGCGCGTACTATCGCATCACCACGCAGCACGTCGCCAAGGGGGGATGAATGAAATCAATATCATATGTAACTGAGATAAGTAGTATTTTTGTACACGCCTCTCGGTCGACGAGCATAGAGACGCATTTTAGTCGCTCGTGCTCTTGTCGAGTGGTGGATATTAGTGTTCAAACCATTAACTACCTCATGTAAAAGTACGCGCGCGTTTGCCCAGAAAAATGTGTCGCCTGCGTCGTACGACAACGTAAACTATTGACCACCGCAGCTGCTGCAATCGGAAAGACTCCGAAAAAGGCGATAGATCATTTTTCTCTGCTGTTCGAGCGCTACTTTATAGTACTTTAAGACTGAAAATTGTAAAACGGTGGTCAGATCACCGATTTAGAAGTCTGTTGTCTACTAACAATCTTAGTTTCAACTTAGGGTAAGATATAGTGCATAAGCGTCCAGATATTGTATCAATGATGGTTTCCTGTGAATAAACAACGGAGTAGCTTAACTTATCCAAATGTTTGGTTCGACAGAAGCATCGTGAACGTCGCAGACGTAGACAACGGTCTTTTTCGTTTATATCAACTTATATATCTTACGTTATTCTTCTTTATATTGTTGAAAAAGACTGAAATTTTATAAATGTTCCTATATCTTAATTTAGAATAATTTACTGCCACCAATATTTCATTTACACTATTTTAACCTTTCGGTATTAATTACTTTGATTCTTATAATCTTATCAATTGTGTATGACGCTATATAATGTCATGAAATTTTTGAAAATTTTAATAGAATTTTGTATGAAAAATTAATCAAGTGATTGATAAAAATGCTGTTTTATTTATATCCCTTTTATAACCCCTAGTACTATTAAATGACTATTGCATATTCTGTGCTTGTGCTTAAGCTATAGGTTCAGTCATAGATTATCATGGTCAAGGTATTTAATCTCAGTGTCATGGTATAATAAATATACTGGAGTCAGTTTTAATACACCACCGTCATTAAGTGGCGATTGGTTAGTTATTATGAACATAAGGTAGATTTATTGGGTCGCTGTTACACATTTTAAATGATCTAAGGTGACAAATAGATGCATAATTGGGCTTCTATAAAAAAAAAATCGTTTTTTTTATATATTTTGAAAATGTATCCTAAATTATAAAAATAGTGGATGACAAAAACTTAGGACAAAATGTCTATAATTAATTATAATAAATTTAAAATCGATAATATTTTAATAAATGTCACGTGACGACAAACGCCCCATGATTGGTGGTAATGTTTTTGATGTCATAATGTTAAAGCAGTTTCACGCTAGTACAGTGTCAACGACTTTTACATGTTATTTGATTAAATATATACGGAATTTAGTGCAAAATCAATTACCTTACTGTAATATTATTGAAACTCACGTGAGACATTATACTAAATTAATTAGATAAATTAAACGGGTCACTCACGTCTTTTTGTCGGGAAAGCCGACTAGTTTCGATCTCAAAAGGAGACCTTCATCAGGGCGAATGTCCAGACACGTCCACCCTTTGTCTCTCGCGCCGGACACTGCGCGCCAATGCGCGCGCCGCACGACTGGAAAGGGTGGTGGGGGGTTGGTGCGTTGATTGGTGGAGCGCTGCCTTCGACGATGACGTAGTGGCAGCCGGTGGATCCAATTCTTCTATCTCTCCGGGCGCGTGGTCATCTAGTGCGCTTACCATGTGGTGGTAAAAACTGACAGTATCATCATTGGCGACTGTATCGTGACTCTCTTTAGAATCAAACTGGAGCACTGGTTTCCGGGCCGTTGGCAATACCCATCCGGTATCACGGTTGGCGAACATTTTCATGGAGTGGTTCGAGGACCGGGCTCTTGAAACAGCATCGCACAAACCAAGATACTGGTGGCGATACGTGGATGACGTGTTCGCGATTGTACACAGGGATCACGTGACCATTTTCCTTGAACATCTAAATACTATACATCCAAAAATATCATTCACCGTGGAGCACGAGAAAGAGAATTCCCTCCCTTTCTTGGATGTATTGGAACGGCGGGAACCAGGTGGTCGTTTGACACATACGGTGTATCGAAAACCGACACACACTGATAGGTATTTGAGGGGTGACTCACATCATCACCCACATCAGTTAGCGGCGGTTCCACGTTCACTGATTGACAGAGCACTACGCATATGTGATCCACAGTATGTGGACGCAGAGCTGAGACATACGGCTACCGATGGAGACAGTGTGTACGGGTGAGCACAAACGCAAAACCCAGTCCTGCCTCGGTGGAGAGAGCGCCCATGTTTCTACCGTTTGTGAAGGGTGTCACAGATAAAATAGCAAAAATGATACGCCGAAAATTTCTTATCAAAACCAGATTTCGGCCTGTGACACGCTTGAGACAATGGGTGCGGTCGCCGAAGGATAGTGACCCGCTGGGGACACCAGGTGTTTACGTGATACCTTGTGACTGTGGCAGCAGCTACATGGGGGAAACAGGACGCAATGTAGCGACAAGACTCTCAGAACATATTAGGACCTTAAAAAACCTGGACAGAAATGGTTCGGCGATCACGGAACACGTACTGGATTCGGGCGTCTCTCATTACATCCGATTCGATAAGGCTAAGGTGGTTGCAAAGGAAAAGTCCTTTGTTCCACGTAAAATCCGCGAAGCTATCGAAATTAGTCGACGTCCGAATTTCAACCGTGATACCGGATGGGTATTGCCAACGGCCTGGAAACCAGTGCTCCAGTTTGATTCTAAAGAGAGTCACGATACAGTCGCCAATGAGGATACTGTCAGTTTTTACCACCACATGGTAAGCGCACTAGATGACCACGCGCCCGGAGAGATAGAAGAATTGGATCCACCGGCTGCCACTACATCGTCGAAGGCAGCGCTCCACCAATCAACGCACCAACCCCCCACCACCCTTTCCAGTCGTGCGGCGCGCGCATTGGCATTTGGCGCGCAGTGTCCGGCGCGAGAGACAAAGGGTGGACATGTCTGGACATTCGCCCTGATGAAGGTCTCCTTTTGAGATCGAAACTAGTCTGCTTTCCCGACAAAAAGACGTGAGTGACCCGTTTAATTTATCTAATTAATTTACCTTACTATATTTTTTTTATCCCATAACTTTTTCTTTGTTTTATAGATAAATTAGATAGGCTTTTAGATTAGTTTTAGTTTAGTAGGTATTTTGTAATTTATAATTAAATTACCTAGATATTTGTGATAACTTGAAATTTTATTTAGTCATGTGTGATAAACGATTTATAAAAGCCATTATACATTCATGATGATGAATTTTCTAAAAAATGATATTCGATAACTGAAATTGTCTACATCAACTTAATTTTTTACTCTACGTAAGTCTAAGTAACATAAATTATAAGAATTAGTTATTTTGTTTTTATATACTACGATGAGTAGCAGACAAGCATAAAATATGGCCCGCCTGATGTGAAGCGGTTACCGTAGCCATATTAACGTTAGCAATATAAAATATCGCTCACGCGCCACCACCCCCGCTGCCAACGCAGCATCTCCTTCCTTTCTGGTGACCTCACTCACTCGCAGGAACACAACAAACCTCAAGGGAATTGTTATTTGGCTGCGGTATTCTGTGAGGCGGAGGTAAATTCCCCGGTCAGGTAGCTTACAATTACGCTCCCTACCTCTCTTTTCGCCAGAGCTTCGTTTGTCAGTCATCAGGGTGCACCGCGTGCAGGTGAAGTAGGCTTTGGTTCAAAGATGTTGATGAACCACATACACCTCAAGTTAATTGCTATGAAAGTATAATAACGAAAAGCCTACCTCACCTGCACGTGGTGCACCCTGCTGACTGACAAACGAGGCTCTGGCGAAAAGATGCAGGGCATTGCGTATTTTGTAAGCTGCCCGACTGGGGAAGTCCCTTCACCTCGCAGGATACCGCAGCCAAATAAAAATTTCCTTGAGAATTGTTGTGTTCCTACGATTGAGTGAGGTCACTTATCATTGATAATTTGATACTTATACAAAAAACCCAAGATACACACTCAACGTCCGAAAACCGACCAAATTTCAAATTGTGCGCTCATTGTTGTAGATATGTATTTTATCTAGTATAAACCTTGGATGACTATAGTACGTACCTACGAATTGTAATGCATTATTTTTGTTACAAAAATTATGTGCTCTTTCCATTTATTAAAATATATATATATATTCAAAAGCCTAATTGCAGATAAAGATTTACAAATTATGAACACGTCTAAAAAGCGCGCATGTGCTCCAGCAACACCAATGGATTGGAGGCTCTGTGATAATTACTGCCCCTAGATGCAATGCACAGATTTTTTAACTCCCAACTATATAAAATCACTGAATCGCAGATGGCATAAAACAGCGCCAACAAAAAGTATCTGAAAGGGTGATGTGCGAGTGAGTGAGATCCAGCGCTCTACTCTCCTATTGTAAACATTTTTATGGTAGAGTAACCGCATTACATCAAATACCTACATACATGCATGACATAAGTCGTATACAATACCTAACACCCGGCGGTGTCGTACCTATATAAAAAAAATCTGCAATAAAATAACAATAACACAGAAAATAATCGATTGCTATATGATTCTGGTGTACTCATATAGAACAAAATAATGCGATGAATTCATTGCGGAGTTACCAGCATGCTAAGGATAAGCAATGAAACCAGTACCTAGTCAATGTAACGCTAGGTACTCTCGGTTTTCGTATCCAAGAGACTTTTCTATCAAAACTGTGAAATTGTGTAATCACCTTCTCTTAGTGGTATTTCCGAACAATACGACACAGGAGCCTTTAAAAACATAGACAATATCACCCTGAAAGGGCTGGCAACGGATCGGTGACCCCGTGGTGTTGCTGATTTCCATTGGCAGTGGTGATTGGTTTCCATCAGTTTACCCAGATGCTCGTTTGCCCCCCTTCTCAAATAAAAAAAGCTCTGCTTTTCTATGCTTACTAGATTTTGTGCTGTCATTGTCACGAAACTTGACTCAGTCAAATATTAAAAGCTTGGTAAAGCTAGAAGTTAATTTAATTCTTTGCGAAAATCGGAAAATTTATATACTTTAGTGATTGTATCAATGCACCTTACGCACTTAGGTTATCATAAGATCTTTGGTTACTATATAATTGCCGAGAGTTAATGGGTCACCAAGTGAGCAGCATTTTCTCTGGACTGGGCCGATTTTTCGAATATCCCGTGAAAAGGAAACCTATTTGTTTTTATCGTCAAGAAGATTTCACGGCTACAGGTACTGTTTTTGAATAATACTAGACAAATAGTGACAGTTTACACCTTGACATTAATCCTCAACTCTTCATGCTTAAGTACGGCCTTAAATTTGCTGGGACAGCATCGAAGGAAATTCCCTTTTCCTTAGAGCTTAATAAAGTTACTATGAAGTTACCGACCAAGTTACACTACAATTTATATGCGTTAAATTGTGGAGTTGCAAACGGGTGCGGATAGCAATTTTCCTTCGGATCAATGGTTTCCCCTCCCTGCTCCTCTTTAAATAGCCTCCGAGATATTGATAATTCTAAGAGTTAGCTGGTGGTTATCTGCTCCCAGTAAAGGCCCGGTGCCCCCAGATTATATATAGATATAGGGAGGTATTCCTTTCATCCCACGTTCATGACTTATTTTGACCGAAAAGTACGTATTAAAATTATTTAAAATATAATTAACCTGTCCATGAGCCATTTTAAACTCGAGGCTCGTTTTCTGCTGTCATCTGTTTATGAAAGGCTTATTATGTCCAATTAAGTGTATACCCCTATTTTGACGGACGCTTAAGTCAGTACAGACTGTTGTATTATATATCTATGTAGGTATGTAGCCTACACTGAATCACGTTTTAAGACTGCACCCACGAAAGAAAACTCATCACAACAGTGGGATGATTGATGATGAATATACATGCGATGCGAGTATGACTAATTATAAAGATGCTCTTCCATCCACGTGTACCCGTTTCAGTACAGACAGACAGGTACAGACTTAATCTAGTAATGTGACTAATTTAGCTTTACTACTGGTTTACAAGTACCTATAATACCACTTTGAAGGACTGTATCTCCAAATTCTGACGGAGTGAGAACTCGACTTAAGAGCCCTATTACATTTGCACGTTGACGAGCTCTCGCGCTAATAAGATAATAAATTCATGCTACAAAGTTTATTCATCATGAAGTAACAATTATTCTCGTATAAATTTTGCTCAATAATATTATCGTTTATTCGAGAAATTAACAGTTTACTTAAAGCGATTTTCGAAGTTTTTTGTTTAAAAGAATGTTTTTTTTTTCTATATTAAATCAATGATATTTCAAAATTCCGAGGCCGCTATGTACTATACGACTATATAACAAAAAACATTCTATTTTTTTTATTTCATTTGTTTGGAACAGTAGTACAATCCAGGAGCTCAAAATAGTGAATGCGCGCATTTTATGAAAATCTTTCTCTGCAATTTTGGGTTTATTTAAAAAGTTAAGCAATATTTACAAAAAGCGAGGCCGCTACGTACTATGCCAATAGCTATTCTGTACTATTCAATAAGTCAACATTGTTAATGTATTTTTGTTTCCGAGATCGAGAACGCCAAAGTTGGCCATTTTACTCAAAAATCACAGTCAAAATGTAATATGGCTCTTAATCGTAATTTACTGTAAATACAGGCGAACCACAAAGAAAAATTGCCGACACCCAGAAGTTGCCCATGACTGATTACGACAAACTCGTAGATCAGTTCTACAAGCGTTTAGCAGAACAGCGCCAGTTCAATCAAGTAAGGCCAGTTCAATTAAGTATACGATTATGAGCAAATTTTCAAGTCGAACACCAACGTTTCACAAAGGCATTCTAAAAATGCGAAGTGCGATTCTAAGAAGATCTATTTACTAAAGTTTTTTTTATATATTGCGTTTAATTTATTAGATAGTAGGAGCTTGATGGCTAAATGCGTTATGAGTTCCAAGGTAGCCGTAGTTTTACCCCCGGAACTGCAATGGACTTTACTGTTCATTGCCTTTTTGGGTGGTCGCTACTACTTCCTGGCTACACAGGGGTGGCAATAAGTGGTGCCTGCCCCCCACCCCCCTGTTCCGTTTGGTGACCTCACTCGTAGGAACACAACAACCCTCAAGGGAATTGTTATCCGGCTGCGGTATTCTTTGAGATCGGGGTACTTCCCTAGCCTCGTTTATCAGTCGACCACCCATAAAGTTAATATAATGGGTACACCACTTGCAGGGGAAGTTGACTTTCGTTCAAAGATCACGTTTGCGGAAAAGGTGAGAAAAGATGGGTAAGGTCTCGGAAAAACAATGACAAATCAGGATAAAGCTCATGGAATACAGGCTAGGTGGTCTGTGTCTAATACTCTCTGCTTATAAACTAAAGACATCTGGATACTCACGCTACTTACTATATTATAATTTATCGTAAAACGTGGTAACCGTTAGCAGAATGATTACTTGGCGTGTAGGAAATGAAGGAGAAGGACCGTCGCTGGAGCATGCAAAAAGTGGTGGAGAGGTTCCCGGGCTGGAACGAGGTTACAATCGCCAACCTGCACAGTCTGTTCCTGTTGTTCGACAATCAATCCAACGGAATGCTTGGTTTTGACGACTTGTTAGTATAGCAGCACTTTTGCAGATAAACTTTTTAATGTAAAATAATTGTAATAGTTCTGAATTGTTAAATTTTATGTTAATTATCACTACATAGTATAAAACAAAGTCGCTTTCTCTGTCCCTATGTCCCCTTGTATGCTTAAATCTTTGAAACTACGCAACGGATTATGATGCGGTTTTTTTTAATAGATAGAGTGATTCAACTGGAAAGTTTATATGTATAATATATGCATAACATAGTAGAAAAACACTGATAATTTAGAGGTTTCTAATGTGATGTCGTAAATAAACACATTTTTTTGCTCTTTCATTGCAAACGCTGGCTGAACCCAACGAGATAGATCAAAATAATGTAGTACAATATTGTTCACCTTAAAATGGTCTACAAAAAAGTTCGCGATGGTATATGTCTATCTCTTAGTGGTAACACACAATAACCGTTATTTTATCCTATGCCTTATTTACGAAGCGATTTTAAGCAATACAGAATTAATCCTTATCCAATTAAGTACCTTAAATACATTGCGCATTTAATATAGATCAATATGGCCCTTCACAGCATGTAATTTATAGGAATAGTTTAGAAGATATTACACATTTAAAATGCAGGGCCATAACGGCTGTGGCGGTACCGGCCGCGGAGCCGGCGGCGTGTGCCTATAACTGGGGAAGGACTGGATAGGACAAAGCGCAAAGACCTTCTGTAGTACATTTAGTATCAGCATTGCACCCGTGCGAAGCCGGGGCGGGTCGCTAGTTTTAATATAAATTGTCATGTTTGTGTACAATAGCGCAATAAATGAATATTGTATTTTACCACATAAATGACAGTACTTACTTTTATACTGATAAATAAATCAATTCGTATGAAATGATATCCTAACCATTCCATAATAACTATTCAAAAATGCACAACGTTAATGTTCAAGTTTTCACTTCTGTCAGCACTCCCGGAGTGCAACCCGTTGTTTTTTTTTTACCGGAACGCATGGAAACTAGTCTATCAGGCTTGGAAACAGACAGTGCTTAAGACGCTTACACGTTTTCTCGCTCATTGCTTTCTGTGATCCGACCTTCAGCTGCTGCTTTCAATCGCTGTTAAAAAAAAAAGACTGAAACTGAGATGTTTTTATCATGTTGTGTTATGACTAAGCGATTCTATTCAGTTTAGGCCCTAAAATGAATCACAATAAGAGTTGGTGGTAAGGCCCCTGGTGACTCACTCACTCGGGGAAATAATACCTCTCGAGAACTGATATTTCGCTGCAGTATTCTGTAAGGATGAGATAGGGTTGCTCCTGTCGCTGTCCCTTCTAGTGTCACCAGACCAACGCGTGCATCATTGGGGTGCTTAACCTTGCAAGTGTGGTTGGTTTTGTATTTATAGATGATGGCTACTTACGGTTTGGTCTAGGTTTATTTTTTGTTGTTTAGTTGTGCTGTGTTGGAGAGTTTGGGTGACGAGAGCGCGATGGAGATGCGCAAGGAGAAATTCAACGCAGCGGACACCGACAACGATGGGTGGATTACCTATGATGAGTTCTTATCGGTTAGTTAATTATTATATTAAATTAAAAATAGTATAACCCTTTGAATTTGTTTGAATAGTTTTAGTGGTCATAAATAAATATTTCTGGTAGGTGTACTTCTGTTGCAAGTCCAGTAACTCTTTTCTGGTGACCTCACTTTTTTATATTACCAGACGTAGTATAAAAAAATGAGGTCACCAGTAAGGAGTTGCTGGACTTGCAGGCAGATAAGCATATCGCACCTGATGTGATGTGGTGACCGTAACCGCGTAACTTAATACAGACGCATGCTTCGATCAAGTAGGACGCATGCGACATAAATCTCGATCGCGCGCCACCATCACCGCTCCTCTGGCAACAACTCCTCCTTTATGGTAATCTCATTGTACTCATTCGCAGGAACACAACAAGGTTCTTTTCTAGAAGATAGTTATTTGGCTGCGGTGTGAGGTGGAGGTACGTCCTTTCTCAGAGCAGCAGCTTATATTATGTTGTGCCCAGTTCTCTCTACCCATAGCCTCGTTACTCACCTTAACAGCAAGATGCACCTCACACATGTTGTTTATTCGTGGACAAATTACACACTGCCATCTAGTCCCAATCTAAGCAAAGCTTATAATATTGTGCATATAATACATAGAAAACACCCATGTTCATGCACATAAATATTTGTCTTGTGCGAGGATCGAACCCGCGACCTCGGGGTGAAAGTAGCCATTGCTACTTATTCGACCATGGGGCCCCTCAAAACTTTGGCTTTAGAGCATCTTCTGTGGATGATGGTGTGGCAATTACTCCCCAAATATCAAAATAAGTCTAGCACGATTTAGTGTTGTAAAATAAATTTATTTTCTCTACATATTATTATAAAGATATGACGATGATTGACTGGTTTTATTGTGCTTTCCAAACCCTCCCCTGCTGCTTTACCAACATAATTCCATAGCAGAAGTGCGAACGATTTTTTGTGGGTAAATTTAACGTCATCTTTTGCAGTTGGTATACGAATATAGTCCACAAGAGAACAATCAAATATCAGGGTTGGCACTGCTCTGCAACGAAGTCGCCGACAACATTCAGTTTGTTAGCAACCTCACCGTGGGCGAGCAGCTCGAGTACGGATTGTTTTAGACGTAGATAATATTAAATAAAATACAATTTAGCTCCGTAATTCTTATCTTTGTTTTAATTAAAAGTGCAAACGAGACGCAAAAATAACGGCATTTCTTGAGTGTATCTTTTGACGTGATAACGTGTTATAAATCGATGAACGCCGGCTGCACTCATGAAAAAGCATGACTCATTGTCACGTTCCGCTTGAGGCGAGCGTGCAAGCGAGAGCGCGGTACAAGCGATAGAGAAACACGATCGGCCTAAGCGATCGGCTTGTGACGCATCTATCTCTCTTCCACTCTATCGGCCGATATTTTGTTACGACGTTATCACGTAAAATTTATCGTCCGTAAACCTACTTTACCGACAACCAATTTTTTTTATACTATGTCGGCTAGCAAACAAGCATGCCGACCACAGAACTAATAATATTTTTTACTCTTATTATTGGTTCTGTGATGCCGACTCATCCGTAGAACAGAGCCCGATGTGATCCTGGAACTAAAACTAGCTAGTTAGGCAAGTCTGTAGAATTTTATCTTATTACATTTATCTTCCGATATTTAGAATCAAATAACGTTTAATGTGATATTAACAACTAGTGAAAGGGAATACCAACAATGCAGATCGGACTTTATTCTACGGATAAGTCGATAGGACCCACCTGGTAAGAAATATGCAATATCGCTCCGCTGTCACTCCTGTCAACACATCAATTCCTCTTCATTCCTGGTGACCGCACTCACTCGTAGGAATACAACAACCCTCAATATTTGGCTGCGGTATTCTGTGAAATGGAGGTACTCATACTTCTCCAATTGGAGTGTCATACAATTTTATTACGCTGAACTCTGTCTCTGTTTGGCCAGAGCCTTGTCGGTCAATCAGCAGGGTGCACTACGAGCAGGTGAGGTTTGCTTTGGCTCAAGATCGCGTTGACTACTTACACCCCAAATCTTAAATCTTGTATATTTTAATAGCGTCGGTCCCCGGTTTCGGCCCATCTAAAACAGTGCCAGGATAAAAATTGCCCAATGTATCTTCATTATGATTGTTTAGCTGTTACTGGTCACGAAACAATAAATAAACTATACTTTAAAAAAACATCAAAATCAGTTTAGTTTTTGTAGTATCTGTCAATTTAACATATACTGTAATGTTGATAACGGAAAGCGGTCACAACGGAAAGCGCGCAGAGGGCGCGGGCGCGGCAACCCCACGTGTCTCCTAACATAGTAAACTTGAATCTCGGAGATAAACAAGAAATCTTTCAATAGCCACACTGCGTATATGGTTGATAAATTTTTGTTTTTTTTTTATTGATTCGTGATTAATACTAAAAACATAATCGTCTCGTTAAATTTGACCAGCCTTTAGAAGTACAACCTGTACCTATCCAAATTCTCTGAGCTGTTTACCTTTGAAAGAGGAAACATCCCTATTTCCTACCATAATATCCATACTCATAATCTAGTTTATGATGTTAAATAGGATTTTTAAAGAACTTTTAGGTAGTTTTAAGAAAACTTTATTACATTGTATAAAATAAAACGTCATAGGAATTAATCTTCAATATTTGGGATGTTCATCTTCGCTGAGCGAGTCGATGTCACTAAGCTCGGCGAGGCTGGGGTCGCAGGCGAGGCACCTGGCGCCCACCTCGCGCCAGCACTCCAGGCAGTAAACAAAAGGACACTTGCGAGTCGCGCACGAGTACCACGGAGTTTCTGTGTTTTCTAAGAAATTATAATTGCAAATCATTAACAAGTCAAATAACGAAGTACTGTTCACAGTATACTCGTAAAGCGATAGAAATAAACAGAAATACAAAAATTCACCGCCAACGTGAACCCGAGGCTCAATTTACGCAAATTTACATAGCATAAATAACTTAGGATAGCATAATTTCATTGTAAATAGCATAATAAGTTAATTATGCTATGTACATTTTCGTTGCAAAAAGTCGCCTCCATTCCATTCCGCGCCGGTGTACATTGAGCCTTAAAATGGTAGTTTTGTCGAAGAGAGCCCTCCACCAGTAAACGAGATCGTGTGGGTTCACGTCACGTTTCATCGTTACGGAGAAGGCGAATATTAACGCACGAGCGATAATATATATTTGAAGCGTCTATTGGTTACAATAGACGTTTCAGATCTGATGCACCGTATACTAGCAATATCATGCACATTTCAGCACCTTACAACTCGAAAGAGCCAGTCTGCCACCATTCGTAATGTAAAAAAGCTGTCATTGCAGAGACATTTCTCTAAAAATTGATGGATATATATGCTCACGTGTCTACAGTATAGTATGTACAGTATCTGGTCAATTGTCAGAAACTCACGAGCTTGGTCCTTCATCCGGGGCTCAGTCTCGCCGCATATTAGGCAGGTCATCCTAGCAGCGGGCAGGATGCGCAGCCATCCCAAAAGTCGTGGAAATTTGATCCTCATGCTTAGCAAGTTCTCCCCGGAAAGATAATGGCTACGAACTGCTTGGACGGCCGTTCTGTAAAAACTGGTTATGTTTTCTTTCATATTTGCTAGTACTAGTGGTCGCCCACTGGTCGAAATTTGACCATAAAATAAACAAAAGAGTACAAACGCGTGTATGTGTCGAATACATGGTAGTGTATGTAATGTTTTTTTTATTGATTTAATCGACGAGCTCGGTGGCGTAGCGGTCAATGACGCGGCTTCGACACCAACGCTCGTGGGTTCGATTCCCACATAGGACAAACATTTGTGTGCATGAACATGTCTGTTTGTCTTAGTCTGGGTGATTTCTATGTATATCATAAGTATGTATTTACAAAAAAAAAAATGTATTTGCGTATGTTTATCAGTTGTCTAGTACCCATAACAAAAGCTTCGCTTACTTTTGGCTAGATGGCGCTGTGTAATTTGTCTTACAATATTTATTTATTTATTTATTATTATTATTGTCTCTTTTTTAATCTCGGGTCAAGCCCGGTCATTTGATAGGCGTGCGCGGGGATATGGATCCAACGCGTAGAGGCCCCTTTGAGAAGTTTAATGTAATGTTGTACGCCCGCCGTGACTCGCTCCAGGATATGTCAATGGAACGACATACCCATGAGCAGGTCTCGGCAGGCGTTGAGACTATTGCGAAGTGTGATGGAAAATAAATGGGCTATGGAGATGAGATCTGGGTGAACTTAATACCGGGCTATTACAGAAGAGGGACGGACGCCTGCCATAACTGCTTTTATTGCTAGTTATTTGCGGCAGGCGGTGGCTTGCCACTCACTAGATGGGCCTCCGAAATGCCAGGAAATTATTATTATTATTTATTAATTTTTTTTTTATGCATAATTTTTTGACGCTGGAAATATTCACAGAATATTTAGTTATATATTCACTATAAAAATAAATAATTAAATTACAAAAAAAAATATATATAAGGGGGCTCCCATACAACAAACGTGAGATTTTTGCCGTTTTTATAGATAATGGTACGGAACCCTTAGTGCGCGAGTCCGACTCACACTTGGCCGGTTTTTGATAACCATTTCCAGCTTAGTCGATAGAGTTCCAGTGTTTCTACCAGCCAAACTAAACACATGTCAATCATAAGTTGAAGTTAAATTTTGTTAATATAATTATGATGTTATATCGTAATAGAAAATTCTACTGGGTATCGGTTCCAGTTTCGGCGGTGGAGCCCCTGTTCACTTCAACTTCATCTAGTCCTAAGAGCCATGTTGATAACTCTAGTAAGTACTACAATGGAACTCATTGCTGTTCGTACCAAAAGTATTCGGGTAAAATTACCTGCGCAAAGTTTTTTGCATTTTCATACGTTTCTTGAGAATGTTATTGTAAAGGTACAATATTCGCTGCTTCTCACGACACGGGTAAAAGTAGCTGCAGATCAATCTGTAAACCAAGAATTTTCCATAGGCTTTATCCGAGAGGGACAACAACTATGCTAAAGGAACATTTACAACCTGAATACCTCTTTGTGAGGTAGACCTTCTGCGCCGAAAGGAGCTAGACCGTATTAATTTTGGGGTGTAAGTGGCTCTCCACGATCTTTAGACCCAAAGCCAACCTCACCTGCACGTGGTGATGCCTGTCGACTAGCGAATCGGCAGTCGTTAAGCCAAGTCATTGGCCTTTAGGCTTGAAAATACTGGCCTCCGCCAACCCGCAGTTGAGCAGCGTGGTGGAGTATGCTCTAAAGCCCTTCGATTGAGGGGAGACCAGTAACGGTAGGATGATTATGGGTTTATACCGAACGAAGGTGCTTCCTTAGACTGACTTGATATGTTCTACCTCGCCAAAGCCTTATTTGCTAATCGTTAGATACGTGCAGTAAAGTTCAGGAGTTCGAAGCGGTCGCTGCTCGTATCTGTCTACTAATCGATCACGTAAGTTAAGCAACGTCGACCGTTTCTTGTCCATGGATGGGTTTATTTATTTTGAGCTCCCCCGTGCTTCTGAGGGCATGTTAAGCTGTCGGTCCCGGTTGTTGTCTTTAGACGACAGTCGTTAGTCAAGTCGGTGGCCTTTAGACGGCTCGAAAACACCGGCCTCGTCGAACCCGCAGTTGAGCAGCATTGTGCAGTATGCTCTAATTCCCTTCGATTGAAGGAAGACCCCACGTATCCCAGCATTGGGATGATTATGGATTGATGTCGGATATACGTGCAGGTGAAGTTGACTTTGGCTCTAAATATACTGACCTTTTCAAACGCAGCGTGTAAGGATTTAGGTATAGCAAGATGACAATCCAAAGGTATCCGCCGTAGATTTTGAAGAAGAAAGCTGGTGGCATAAGGCGTGGTTGCGGTAAGCATGGTTTGTTGGTAACCGGTCGGTGGATGGTCCCGCTCTCAGCTAACCCTTCCAGCACTTTACGTACTATTTTCGCCATTGGTCCTATACCTTCTACCTGAATAGATATACATATTTAAGTGCAATAATTAAGTAAATAATAATATTATCGTAAAGAAACTTTAAAATTATGCTTAAATGAAGTTTAAAAACGTTCAATTTATTTTAAAATTATGGATTTGATTTTGTGATTTTCGCAATTCACTAATATGCGACATAAACACTTCGTAATGAATATACAAGGTTACAGGTTAACTCGACCCAGGGGCCCTACCGCCGAAGATGAAACCGATTATTAACCCATTGGATTTTTTGATTTCGAAAATCAAACTTTAGCTTAGCTTAGCAATAGTTCTGTTTTGCTTAGCTAGTAAGTAAGTAAGTAAGTACTTTATTGTGTGTGGAAAACAAGGTAACAAAAAACAGGTCTTATTGTTAATTACAACAAGTATTACTTGATCCTACCTTTTCAGGCGTATACACATTTATATATATGTTAGATATAGTTAAACAATAACGCAAAATTTATTATATCATTACATATAATCTAAATATTCTGGAATACTGTAAAAACATTTTTTGGCCAAACATTCTTTAACAGTAGCTCTAAATTTTGAAGTGTTAACCGTTAAGCTGGTAGAAGCCATAGGGTATTCATTGGTATGATAAGCAATAGATTGCTTATTCATACCAATGAATAAGCGACTCTATTCCATTTGAAATAGAGTCGCTTATTTATTGGTATGATAAGCAATCTATTCAGTTATTGAATCGCAATAAGAGAAGGTGGTAAGGGGGCTGGGTCGTATTAGAAGCTTTACAGTTTAAAGAAAAAAAAATTAGAACAAAGTATTTTTTTTCTTTTGAAGAGTATAAATAGAAATCTATAGCAGTTAACTTGCAAATATTTAAAAAAAATCTATTCATTTATTCAGCATCCAATAAGGTATAACAGTCAAGATATTTGCAGATTTAATAAGGAAAAATTAAACGAAAGGCTTATAGGTAGATAAAAGATAAAGATGCTTATAGGTCAAATTTATCACTTGACCATTTAAGAAAAAAAAATAGATTTGGGTATGTTTCATAGTCAAATCAGTTTGTAATGGTTAAACTTACAACTCTCTAAAGGATCTAGGTCGACTTAACATGTAACCCTGTATAATGTATATTGTAGCAATGGTATGGAGTCGAAAACGGAATTTTTCGAGTGTGGGCGACTAAACACATCATACAGCGTACAGCGTGCCAAATCTGTACCTACCGTACTGACATCACGTTCAGGAAATGCCTTTGTTATGACAAACTTTGGTTCCAGTATCAATACTAAATATGAAATGATTTAAAAAAATAAGCCTCACATTTAATTAAGTTAGTAACAATTCAGCGGTTCGTGTTTAAATGGCGACCTACAGTCATTCGTTGAGGAGTTCCGTATTTCAGGTCTGCACCTTTCGAATCTTGATAAAATTTGTCTAGGCAATCATCGACGTAAACTACAAACATACAAAATACCTACGGGTCGAATTGAAAATCGTCATCCTTTTTAACCGACTCCTAAAAAGTAGAGTCATTTATGAACCCATTTGAAAAAAACTTTATTTATTTGAAAGAGTATAGGTACTTCCAGATTGATCCCATTTTTTTCATATCATAAAATTCAGTTCTGATAGTGTTTTTAACTTGTTAGTGGTGCGATTGTAGAATCATATTTGGTGTCGTTTTTTTTAAACTGAAATGAAGTTACAAATAAACAACCTCTATTTCCAAGTCGTGCATGCCTTGCTGAGTGGTTTCCATCTCAGCATGCTGCCGAACCACATCCAAAGCCTCGTAGAACAGTCTGTCCAACATAACAAACGTGGTAGCTGTTACCACTTCCAGCATCACTTTGAGGATGTGTGTCACGAGAAAGTTACTTTCCGTCGGTACGTATGATCGAGAATGCACGTCCACATACTTGCTTCTCTCCATCTAAAAAATAATGATTAAGGCTTATCAAATGAATTCCATCGCTAGGCTACCCATTTCCCCAGAGTAACGATTTAGTTGCACCTAACTTTCTGAGTAAATAAAACTGAATGTTGCTAAGCGCAAAACTCGATAACGGCTCAACCAATTCTACTAATTTTTGTTTTAATATTTTCTTTAAGGTATACGGAAGGTTCTTATGCAGAAAAAAGACGTAAAATTGCGAGGAAAATAAAACACCACTTTCTTCCCGTGCAAAGCCGGGATGGGCAGTTAGTTATAAAAAATGTAAGACGCCTAAGTGCCCAATGGCACAATAAAGAATTTCATTTTATTTCAATGGCATGTGCCGTAAGTATTATCTACCATGTCCTATAACTTGTTATGTTATTAAATCTGGAATTCTTTTGTTTTTTCAAGGTCACGTTAAGTCTTTAGCCTCAGCAGTTATCATTCGTTCAGAATGTTCAGATTTAAGAACACACACTCGCGACGAAAGTTGTGTAAACAAATCGTGGTTAGTACCACGATTTGTTTAGACGTGACGCAGCTAGGTGAAGGAAAAAATTACTGTAAGGTGGAAGGTTATTCCTAGTGTACTTTCGCTACATCGCTATGCCTAAGTATCTCTTTTTCGGCAGGGCCTCGTTCGCTCGAATGTACCACGTGTGGTGAAGTGAGATAGAATTCGGCTTTCGGGCTTTGTCTATCGATCTGCTATATTATTGATTTAATAAAATCAGCAAGAAATAAGAATCTTTAAAGCGCATCACTCACTAAACAGAGACAATATATTTAGAGTGAGACGCTGCTACATGCGTGTAAGAAACGGCGACAAGAGAGGCTATAACTCTCTTGTCTTAGCTATAGCTCTCTATCAACTTACTTCTTAACTTAACTTAATTAAGTACCTTTTTCAGAGGTAACAAATAGTGTTTGTTCTTCACTCTGCGCCTCTGGTCTATCTTCTTGAAATAACTGGTGATGTATATGTTGTCGTACTCGATGACAGTTAAATACATGTCGTGGTATATCACGGCCGCTAAAAAGATGCGCAGGAAGAGCAGGGCCATGCATATGTTGAGAATTATATTAGCTGTTCTCATTATCATATATTTTTCTTCGAATGCATGCAACACTCGCTCTCCTGTCTCTTTTGCATTCTATGAATTGGAATTATCCTTTCGTAAATACATAAAATAAATGTCTTAATCTTAAGTCTAGATGGCGCTGCGACAAGTTACATTATATAAATAAATCTTGAACCATCGATACTAAATAACTGTCACTAACTTTTTTTTAGTTGCGAATACATGCTTATATTACACTTAAAGATGAGACCTAGACGAGCATGTTCATGCAATAAATGTTTGTCTTCTGCGGGAATCGAACTATATATATATTTAAATAGAAAGTGTCTATAATTCATCATCATCATCATCTGGTGATTTTAGTCTCCACTACAGGAGCACGACCCTCTCTCTTCCGTCTCTCAGACACAAGGAGAATTTGGCCTACACTCCCCACGCTGGCCAGACGGGTTGGGGAGGCCTGATCGATGTTTGATAATGTATTTCCCTGAGTCGCCTTGTACGACATCCACGGGAAGAGACGGAGTGATTCTATTCTAGTTTGCCGGAAACCACACGGCCAACTTTCTATTATTTCAGGCTTTTAATACCTGTGTGACAGTATAGTAATTAAGTTATATTAGTCGTAATCATGAAAATATAATGTCATAAAATAAGAACAATATGATCAAAATACAAATATGCAAAGATAGAGATACTTGAGTATCTCTGTCCAGTCGGGCTCGACACACCACCGCAGAGCCTCGCTAGCGATTATGGCTGGGTGTACCACGTGCAGCTGAGGTGGTTGTGAGCTTCTTACATCCCTTATATACTTATGCTATTATTATATTGGATATTCATACTGCCTCGAGATCTGCAAACCCCACGGAATGTGCGCAGAGCGAGTCGAGGAGACAAAAGACATCAACGTGTTATTTGCGGTTGTACCCAATATAACTTGAGCCTAAACTTGAGAGAAATAGTCTAATCAAATGCTTGAACCGCTTACAATATTCATGAATCAACGCACCACGGTCTTATGATCGGTATTACGGTCGGCATCAATCAACTCATAATTATCCCACTGTTGGGATACGGGTCTCCCTTCAATCGAATGGGTTAAAAGCATACTCCACCAGGCTGCTCAAATGCGGGTTGGCGGAGGCCAGTGTTTTCAAGCCGCCTACAGGCCCCTGACTTGGCTTAACGACTCTCGTCTAATGACAACAGCCGAGACCGACAGCTTAACGTGCCCTCCGAAGCACGGAGGAACTCGAGATAAATAAACCCATCCATAGACAGGCTGCGGTCGACGTTGCTTAACTTGGGTGTTCCTTCCTCCTCCTCAATCCTCCATCAATCAAGATTGATGCGTGGTGACCGTAAACTGCTTTACACGCGGAATCTATTGGGGGTGATTTGTTTGACATTATATCTAGATCTACTGTATAAAAATATAAAACATAAGTCCTAAATCTACGAGAAGATGATGAGGTTATTTCTAATTATCACCTGGACGTCGTACAACTTGTGCTCACAAGTAATTTTATATTGCAAATTGATATTGTCTAAATTCATCAATTTACTCTTCGCCTTTTTTAGATATGCGTAACCTTCACCTAACCCACGATCCACCTGCAAATTAAAAAAGGATATAATCCAATGCATTTCAAAAGACACAATTTGCACAGAATAACCACAGTGAAACCCTTTCATAGAAATGCCAGCAATCTCCACATGAGACGAGCGTAGAACGATATGGCAGGGCAGCGCACTTACTCCATACTGATACTGGATATGGGAATCGGTTACTGGAAATTATGATTATCGAAAATAATCGCGCCTAATCGAAAACTAACCGCTCGAAGAACGTTTCTAATGTTACATTATTAAAGTCAGGTCAGTAGTTTCAGAGTCCATTACAAGCAAGCCAATTTTAACTCTATAAATATCATTATGGAAACCTACACCAAGTTAACCACCAGCTCGAGTGGCTGAGAAATTTTAGAGTAAGTATTTTATTTACTGATAGTAAATTATGGGAATAATAATAATAAATACAGGGAAAAAAAATACAGGGAAATCGTAGAGTCAACTTCCCTCAATGTAGTTCTAGAACAGATATGTGGGCCTTGTAAAAGAAATAAATATTTCTGGACAAATTAGGGGTGTAAGTGGTTTATCAACATCTTTGAACCAAAGCCAACTTGACCTGCACGTGGTGCACCCTGCTGACTGACAAACGAAGCTCTGGCGAAAAGAGAGGTAGGGAGCGTCATTGTAAGCTACCCGACTGTGGAATGTACCTCCACCTCACAGAATACTGCAGCCAAATAACAATTCCCTTGAGGGTTGTTGTGTTCCTGCGAGTGAGTGAGGTCACCAGAAAAGAAAGAGATGCTGCGTTGGCAGCGGGGATGGCGGCGCGCAAGTGATATATTATGTTGCGAGCGTTAATACGGTTACGGTATCCGCTTCACATCAGGCGGGCCGTATGCTTGTCTGCCACCCGACGTAGTAAAAAAAAACAATTTACACAGCGCCATCTAGTCCCATAATTAGCGCAAAGCTTGTATGGGTACTAGAAAACTAATAAATGTACTTAAATACTTTTTTTTTGTAAATTCATACATATAATACATAGAAAACACCCAGACCAAGACAAACAGACATGTTCATGCACATAAATGGTTGTCTTGTGCAAGGATCGAACCCGCGACCTCAGAGTCAAAGTAGCCATTGCTAGCCATTCGACCACCGGGTTTGTCAATTAGTCTAGTTAAGTCATTAGTCAGTCAATTAGTAAAGTCTGTATAATTCTTCAATAAGACTGATTGTTGACCCATGTTGCTGAGGTCTATGGACCATGGTGTTCACTTAACGTATATCTACAAATGGCTCCTTCTGACACAGGTCTCTCACACTTAAAAGAAGGAGCCCACCCTACACATTCTTAAACGTAAATTGTGAAAGAAATAATCATTTTTTCATTTTCATCTACTATCTAGTGGGTCGTGCTCGTACATTCGTACAAGTAGGGACATTTAAAACAAGGGTTGCACCTGTATGCTGCTATCACATATATTGGTTTCTTGCACGAAATCTCTTATATTACATATTCGATCAAGCTTCATAGGCCAGCAAAGCACCCACTCGGCATAAACCGGCACAACTTGGCGACACGTTTTGTAGGCCGTAGGAAATAAGTTCATGCAGATGGCTACAGCACGAGAAAATTGGTTTTCACATCGTATTTCCAACTTCTTGAGGTATTTCTTTTGATAAATGTCTTTCTCTTCGTCTTTGGCTTCAATCCTATATTTAGTTATTTTTTTTAATAATGAGATAATCACGAAATTTTATTAAATTAATTTCGGGGTGTAAGCAAATGCCTCAATTCATGTTTAGAGTCAAAGTCAACCTGCCTTGCACATGGTATATATACTCTACCAGCCAGCAAACGAGGTTCTAGCGAAAAGATAGTAGTGCACATTAATCTATATATATAAAAGCGAATTCTCACTCAGTCACTGATTTAACACGAAATCTCCAAAACTACTGGACCTATAAACTGATTTGGCAGCTTGGAAAGAAGTGAGAGCTTTTATGGTTCGAGACGTCAACTAAGACCAGATTTTGCAACAGGGTTGGATAAGAAGTCTAAAGGCTATCGGACGCTTGTTTGAAAGTCCTATATTTTTGTTGCTAGAGACAATTTAGAATTAAAATTCTCATGGGATAACGGGATGTGCCTGGGTGAAGCTGAGACGGGCCCGCTAGTATTCAATAATTGCTTGACTGGAAGTACCTCCACTCCACCGTACAGAATCAAAGGAGGGTTATTCATGCGGGTGCGAAGTTACCAATTGCAAGCTCTTGGGAAGTTGCTACACTGGTGGTTGGGGCGGCGGTATGATTTCTTGCTACTCGCTGTAGCATAAGAAATAATTGTAAATTTTTTTCAATGATAAAACTATTCACAACGAGTTGAGGAATATCACAGTTTACCGCGACCTAGAAAATATATACCTATATTTATTGCCGAGCTCCATAGATCGATGGGATACTCCAAGGAAATCGTCAATGTAATCATTTTGTATTTGACTTGCTAAAATTTCTTTTGTGCCTTCAATTTCATTTTCTATAGGGCTTATTACGTCGGTAATGGATCTGTAAAGTAATTTATTCCTATGAAGGAACTGTAGAGTTCCACTCTCCTGAAGAGGGTAGAAGAGTAAGTTTCCATTATGAACTGAATTAACGAGAAAAATATATTACTTCTGTCAATAGCACTGGTCAACTGAACTATTACCACGTTATACCAAACAAGTGTAATCTTATTTTCAAATCATATGAAGCCTTAGTGTATAATTATTATTTTAATAGTTGATACCGGCCAACTAGCCAGAATATTTATCTTCTTCTATATATATAAAAATGAATGTTATAATTATAATGAATGTAATAATTGCGGTAAACGAATGCATAAAGGACATACAGACATGTATGTCCTTTATGCATGCGTTTACCGCTCATCCGATTGCAATGAAACTTTAGTGGGATATTTTGGGTATAAGTACTGGGTAAGGTTTAGACAGGACAACGTCTGTCAGGTCAGCTAGTTATAAACATTAAAAAAATGGAAAAATTCACCTTCCCGACCTAGGTGGGATTTGATCCCACGAACTCTCGATTACCGACTTCACAGCAGTAAAAATAGAAAATTGCAAAAATTCTCCACCATCACAAACCTTCCTGGTATCTTAGTGTATAATAACTTTTAAACTTTCGCGTTGCATGATTTATGAAATATAAGAACGGGAATTAACGCGATCATGCATAAGTGTATTTACATACCTTTATTTATTTCGAACAGGTTGCACCGGCCGTGGTCACCGGCTGACTGTCTCAACTGAAAACGTCAGGCAATAATAAAGGTATCTAAACCCTTATGCATGATCGCGTTAATTCCCGTTCTTATATTTCATATACCTTAGTGTATGTTTCATTTGTTCGATATCTCCTCTCAACTGCAGCAAGGACTTACTAAGCGGTGTGGCAATGATCGCATATTTAGTTCGTGACAGATTGGAAGACAGGTGGGTGCTGCACGCGAACACCCTCACTACCTCTCGAGCGTTTAATCCCATGTTTGTGATAGGACCTAGGGAGTAAAGGGTAGGGTCAAACTCGAGAAGCGAAGAGAACATATAGCAAAGGTGCTTGACTCTACTAGCTATAAGGCTCATTCTACACCGTCGCGGAATGGAATGGAAGCGACTTTTGCAACGAAATTGTTTATAGAATAATGAACTTTATGTCAATTGACAGCGGAGGTGGCGGCGCGCGAGCGATATTTTATGTTGCGAGCGTTAATATGGCTACGGTAACCGCTTCACATCAGGCGGGCCGTATGCTTGTATGCCACCCGACGTAGTATAAAAAAAGAACTTTTTTCCTTTCCGCGGCGGAGTAAATTGATGCTAAGGTTGGTTCATCGCGTCACATACCGGCAACTACATAAGTGAGTACAACAGCCTTCAGCACGCTCCGACCCGGTTTCCCGCAGTACATCGGTAGAATCAGCAGGGACGTACACCTAATTTGTATAAAAGCCGTGCTGCCAATACCTAAATAAATGATTTTAATTACACATAAGTAATATGGTAAAATAAAATTAGTACTCTACCTATTCAAATGCCGTAGTAGACTGCGAAAATTTTGTAGATGCATGCGGTAGGCATTCATTCTCTAAGTCTGATGTGCCAAAAATTTCGTTGCAACCACTACAGTACTACCTATTTGTTTCATCACTTTTCTAAGTTATAAAAAACTACGGGGCTTAATAATCTCTTTCAAATGAGATCTGTATCTCTATGTAAATTTCTTGAGCGAGAAAATTCGTCGGGTGTTTTCTCGCTGGTGGTAGGAAAAGTGGCCTATGACAAAATTGTTTCGAAGCATAATAACTTAGATAAATAAAAAGATTCGTAAATCAATAAATACTTACCCCACAATAAACTTACAGCTAAAGAAACGATGTCAGCATAATTGGATAATGGGATCTTCTTCAAGAAATAATAATCATAAAGTTGGCCCAAAGTGAAACCGCCTATAAAACTTATGATTATATTGATGCCCCCTAATTGAATACATATAAACCTCGTCAACGTACATATCGGCCAGCAAAGCAAATACATGCATTTTGTAATAGAACTAGTAATCCTTAAAATTGCACACATTTTAAAATACGTCAAACTATTGGAAGAACAGATATGAATCACAAAGATTATGCTAGACAGATAATATAGTAATATCAAGATTATAAAATCTATGGATAAAAGCCACATTCAAATCATGACGAATCAAAATGTTAAAGAATTACAGAAACTACTAGTTAGCACATAGACAGAAAAGTCTTAGCGAGATCCTAGGTAGATTATAATACATAAAATTGACACGTTTCAGAGCCTATAGATATTGCTTATATAATGTGTTTCAGAATAGGATTTTTATTTACTAGCATCCGGCCGCGACTTTGTCCGCGTAGACTCTAGAAAAATAAACAAGTATTGTTAATAACTACTCTTCTATTTGGCGTATCAAGATAAAACATATACGAGATTTTAAGTTAGGCCTCCAGTATTGTATCTATGAAAATCGCATCCATTTTCGCGCAGCAATTGACCCATTCAGTACCAAGGCCGCCCATCGGCGTCTAGGTTTTGTATGCAATGTCTAACCTTAATAGTATGTGACTAAGAACGTGACGCATTACATTACTGAGTATGACGGCTCAATCTCATTCACTACTTAGTCACAAAATAAAGCTAACACCGCGCAAAAAAAATCTTCTAAATATTAGTTGAAAGAATTTTAAGAAGTTGAAAGAATAGTTACCCTTAAACTTCGAGAAGAGTTACGAAAGAGGACAGAGCAAGAGCGAGTGAAAGTATATATAGGAACTGCCCTATCTACTTGCTAAGCCCAACTTAAAATTGGACATTGTTATGCAGAATAGATCCAATCCAACCGACAAACTATGCCAAATTGAGAGATATATAGTTTTATATATTCGCAACAGACTAGCAGTTTGATGGCATATGTTTCCCAAAACTTATTTATTTTTATTCCTATTAAATAGCTTTAACTTAAAAGTAACAAAATGACGGTTGGATCTATTCTGCATAACAGGGTCCAATTATGCATTTCACTAATGGTTTATAAATAAAAATCTTTTAAATTTGTATTCAAATTTAATTATCGATCAAGTTTAGTATAATTAGTCTTATAAAATTCAATACATCTGTATAGAGAACTTAAGACGACATTTCACAGAAAAGTGTTAAATTAAAGCGCCCTAAGCAATTAACAGCAGCATTTAAAATGCCAATTTACAATAAATTAACGAATTTACACCCGCGTGCCTCTGGCTCCGAACACAAGACGTGTACGAACATACAGAAAGACCACTCTGTTCCAATAGCAACAAATATCTAGCAATAGTACACTCAGTGTCTACAAAAAAAATCCTAGTCTGTAAAGTCGGTTTACGGACGATAATTTTACGTGATAACGTCATAAGAAACATAAGTTGATTTCCTCTCAATCGCTTGGTCCGCGCTCTCGCTTGCACGCTCGGCTCAGACGGAACGTGACAATGAATCATGCTTTTTCGTGCGTGCAGCCGGCGTTCGTCGATTTATAAGACGTGATCACGTCAAAAATTAACTCCCAAGTAATGGCTAATAAATTTGGACATTACACATAATCACTAAAACCAAATTTGGATGACGAATTGTATTTCATTTGTTTTTATTTCTTTATTTAAACTTCATGCAAAATAAAAAAAATAACACAAGCCGATTTAATGCTATAGAAGCATCCTCTACCACCCAACCAGCACAGCACAAGATAAATAACAAAAAAATAGGAACAAAACTTTATAGTCCATGAAGTGTTTTATCTTACAGATGGATAGCGAGGTAGCAAAAGTCTAAGTATATATTCCGTTTAAACCAGTGGTTCCCAACCTTTTTTTTGTTCGCGTACCACTACGCGGTTTTTGTTGCGTGTAGAGTCCCCAACTGTGATATAAATCCATTACCCACAGAAGAAATAAAAGGTAGGTACAGGATAAAACATACAGCAGGTAAGAATAGCAGATACATCAACACAATTCGAATATTATACTAAACATATAATATAAAAGTTACAATATCACATAACGTTTAGGACAACCAGAAGGCCAATTCTCGTATTTTTTCTACGAACGCAGATTGAAAGTTGACCGAATCGAGATTGAATTGTGAATTGACTAAAATTATATACTTGATTTCATTAATTAATTATTATCAAATCTTGTTGTTGGCAAAGTAACATTCTTAGTTTGTTTAATTTTCACTCATATTTCGTTAAAATCCCGCTTAAATTTAATGTTGAAGTTACACATTGTGTTACGAGAATACCAAATGTGACATTTGTGAGATCGAGACTGGATCGAAACTGAATTTTGACTATATTTTAATTACGAGAATTGCCCCTCTGATCTTCTTTAAGAATGTTACTAAGGCGTGATATCGACTTTTACAGACATGTTAAAGGATTTATCAATAATCCGGTAGCATGTACAATATTGCAGATAAATAGCAATAATTTGAAATAATATAAATTAATGAAAATCTTATCAATCAATCCCTCGATGACGTATCAAATAAAAATTACTGGATATATAATGATTTTATCGACAGCAAAATGATAGCTTATTCCCAGAATTTATAGAGATTATACAGTTAAAATTTCTTTGTATATATTATATTGTAAAAAATCAATAATTAAACGTATGGTAATATGAGAAGGTGAAATTGAAGGCACTGATTGTACCAGGTGGAGCCAGTACCTGCTACAGAGAGTTGGTAAAAATTTAGAACGGAATGATCTTCTGGTGAATGTAAATATTTTGTGCATTGTAAAATAGAAATTATATCTTAAAGGTAACAAAATAGTACCAAAGTAGTTATTATTCGCTTTTAGAAAAACATATGGCAGTAATTTATGTAAATAACAATAACTATGACAAAACTTGAGTTGTGCATTTATGAAATATAATATTCACAATATGTATACCAAGTTTTGGAGACAGCAGGCACGGGTCAGAGTAGTACGTATGGTCGCCGTCGACGGTGAACAAAACCGAAAATTTATAGTTTTCAATATAATGCATGGCAGTCAAGTATACATTCCGTTTAAACCAGTGGTTCCCAACCTTTTTTTTTGTTCGCGTACCACTACGAGGTTTTTGTTGCGTGTAGGGTCCCCAACTGTGATATAAATCAATTATTCTATAGCTCGAGGTTTGAGTGTTTCGTATAAAAGTACTCAATCTCTTTCATTATAAGTTTGTATCATGGACCATAATTTACCTCTCACGGACTACCGGTTGGGAACCTCTGGTTTAAACAGATTGAAACGTAAAAGTCGTGTTATAATTATAAATATATAAAATTAAACAATCTTTTTTATAATTCAGAAGTAAACAGTTTGCGAGAAATTTACGACAAAAATCTTAAACTAAGCGGCCAGTTAGCTGGGTCTTTTGCTATTCAGTTATTAGTATCTTTATAATAAGAGAAATGTCCATGCTTACATTTGAGTACTTAATAAGCTTTGATTTTAATCGATTTTAGGAGATATTCACATATTATGTTATGTAAAACCTCAATCCATCAAAACTAATCCGGTATGGCCCCAGCGGCTCTACCGCCTGAGCTGAAGCCCATTCCCATCGAATTTTTTCGTTGCGAAAATCAAACTTCACCTTAGATTGTGTGTAGCTCAGCTGGTAGTAACCCTGGAGGTCTACCGACTAAACTTGAGATATTTATCAATAACTTAAACGTAAGATCTTTATTTCGAATCAAAATATTCGATAGTAATCGGCTTCAGTTTCGGCGGTAGAGCCCTAGTTCTGGGTAAATTTGCAGTTTGTTCACCATCAACAACTCAAAAGAAGCGCAGTCAAATCAGCCTTTATGAAGATGTGTTGTATTACGCAAGCGCGGTGGGAGGGTTCCCGGCCGTGTCTTCGGTCACGTCCATCACCATGGGCTCCTCCTCGTCCTCCTCGGGGAGCTCTAAGATCTTGGGTCCATACAGCAGCAGGTACGCACAGTGCCAATCACCTAATAAAAAAAAATATATATTAACAAGCGAGTTAGCGACATATCAACTTTATCATTAAAATCTATGTCATTTTTAAGAACAGCAAACGCAGCGCGTGCAGTGTTGTATAACTTCCCATCGTACATCGTTTATATAAGAATCGTAAATAACGATCGGTCAAGTTCGGAATTACGAAGTAAGTAGAGTCTATTATTTATTTTGAAGTACTATATATGAGCACGTCCTCCTCGGGCACGGGCGTGACGCTGTCGTCGTCGCAGTACATGTAGTGACACGAGCGTACCTCCCCCGCTGAGTTTGAGCACGTCCTCCTCGGGCACGGGCGTGACGCTGTCGTCGTCGCAGTACATGTAGTGACACGAGTGTACCTCCGCCGCTGAGTTTGAGCACGTCCTCCTTGGGCACGGGCGTGACGCTGTCGTCGTCGCAGTACATGTAGTGACACGAGCGTACCTCCCCCGCTGAGTTTGAGCACGTCCTCCTCGGGCACGGGCGTGACGCTGTCGTCGTCGCAGTACATGTAGTGACACGAGCGTACCTCCCCCGCTGAGTTTGAGCACGTCCTCCTCGGGCACGGGCGTGACGCTGTCGTCGTCGCAGTACATGTAGTGACACGAGCGTACCTCCGCCGCTGAGTTTGAGCACGTCCTCCTCGGGCACGGGCGTGACGCTGTCGTCGTCGCAGTACATGTAGTGACACGAGCGTACCTCCGCCGCTGAGTTTGAGCACGTCCTCCTTGGGCACGGGCGTGACGCTGTCGTCGTCGCAGTACATGTAGTGACACGAGCGTACCTCCGCCGCTGAGTTTGAGCACGTCCTCCTTGGGCACGGGCGTGACGCTGTCGTCGTCGCAGTACATGTAGTGACACGAGCGTACCTCCGCCGCTGAGTTTGAGCACGTCCTCCTTGGGCACGGGCGTGACGCTGTCGTCGTCGCAGTACATGTAGTGACACGAGCGTACCTCCCCCGCTGAGTTTGAGCACGTCCTCCTCGGGCACGGGCGTGACGCTGTCGTCGTCGCAGCGCAGCCAGCCGGCGCCGCGCGCCACCCAGGCCACGTAGTGCCCCGACGACGACGAGCGGCCGCGGTGCGTCAGGACCGCCTGCAGGCGGTAGTAGCCGCTGTTGTTGCTGCCCGCGTCTGCAACGATACCGGAACATTAAAGGCTAGGTCAAACCAACGCGTTCAGCTCGCGTCCGCGGTGGCGATCAGTTGTTGTGTACGAACTTGCAGCGACGTGTTCACATCGATGCGTCCTCTGATTGGCCGCGGCGTCCGGTGCAGCGTCTGCACGCGGCGGTGGCGATCAGATCGCGCATGTTGCGTTAGGACGCTGCACGCAGCTATTTTAGGTGAGGAAAACTGCAATTTCTGCAGTTTCCATCGTATTTTAAATCTAAAGAGATTTAAATAATATGGTGGAGACGGAAGAAATTATAAATGAGGTCCACAAATACTCATCGTTGTATGATACCCCTCATTCTGATTACAAGAATAACAGAAAAAAGTCGTCCTTTTTTAAGGGAATCAGATCAGAATCTGAATCAGGTGTGGAACAGAAGTAAAACTTTTTCAATTTCACTATCTGTATCAGACAGCATTGTAATGAAATGGCTTGCAGCCTGGTGAAAGCCTGCACAAACGCGACAGTGTGCACAACATTTGCACGCGCAGTAATTTCCACCGCGCACGCCACCGCGGACGCGAGCTGAACGCGTTGGTTTGGCCTTGCCTGTTCATTTTGTCTATATCATTTTGAGATTCCCAGATACGAAGACACAGGCACTTCGCGGGTACTTCCTGCTCGGGCTGATACCACGCGACGGCGGGATCCATTCAGCCGGAGCATGGTTCCACTATATTGGATGACACATGCTGTTGCATTTCACATTTATTATATTGTAATGTAAATTAACACAAAACAAAAATAAGTCACACCACATTCGGAACATGGACGACACGCGTACAGTTGGCAATTCAACGACTAGAGGGAGCCATCTTAGCTAAATAAGTTCAGATTCTAATACAATGTTAATCCTCATTACTTTAATGCAAACACCTAACGGCCTTTGTCTTAATTCACTACGTCAGTCACGGAATCGGCGTTTTGACGGAATGAAGGAAATACCTATATATTTGGACCGTTTGTCTATTCGACATCTGGCATCCGGAAATTTGGCTAGATTGGATGTATGCCGGAGCTGGTGTCCGAACTCAGTACAACGTACCCGTAGTGCAATTGATGTTGTTGCAAATGATTACAAAATTGTATTTATTTGTTGCTCGCTTGCCAAGTGCAAAGTGTCCATGGCCAAATGGACTGAGGAGAAAGTTATTGTTTTCTTAGTATTAAAGGATATGACATAAATAAAAAATACATACCGTTTTCAAACCAATAGGGTACTATTTTTTTCTTCTTTTGTTCCTTTTTGCTGTCGCCATGATTCTTGTTTTGGCCAGCTACTGAAGATTCTACAGAGGCATCTTCTAATTCCTGCAAAGGAAATAAATACAAAGTTATGTCAAGTTACACCTTTTCGAGAACAAACTAGCTGTTCATGCAAAATTATTTCCAGTTATTATGTTTAACTATGTCACGGTCAAAGTATAAGAAACCAGCAGAAAGCAGCAAAATGTCTTCATTATAAATAGTCTACAGGCGCTATGTATTTACGCCCCTCGGATTCTGGCTCCAGCAAATTATTATTTGACTGCCAACTGGTATGAGTTAATTTGTACTTATTATGCGACAACATTGCGTTCTATTGGAACGAAATGGATGAAATGGAAAGAGACGAAACTATATTCTCCAAAGGGAAATGAGTGGAGTGGACCTTTCCAAAGGATTCCTTTTACCTTTACCATATAAAAGTCTAAATGTTTTATAGGCTATAATAAATATTCCTAGACAAATTACACACGGCCATCTAGTCCCAATCTAAGCAAAGCTTGTACTATGGGTATTAAATAACTGATATTATACTTAAATATTTTTTTGTAAATACATACTTAAATACATTTCTTCTTTTAAATAAATACATAGAAAACACCCAGACCAAGATAAAGACATGTTCATGCACAGAAATATTTGTCTTGTGCGGAGATCGAACCCGCGACCCCGAAGCGAAAGTGGATAATGCTAGTCATTCGACTACTGGACTCGTCTACTGCACTGCACTAGGTTATGAAGAATCCAACCTTGAACTTGGCTCTCATAGGTGCCAGCCTCTCTTGTAGCTCGGGCGAACACAGCTCGTACACGTCGAGCTCCAGTGGGAACTTCACATCCTTCAGAATCTTTGCATTGATGGACTCCTTTTCTTTGAAATAGAAGCGCACGAACTGGACAGTAAGGTACGCAGGCAAACGACTGATTTTACTCTGCAATATAAATAATGGATATTTAATTACACACTCATCGTTTATATATCTTTCTCTTCAGGTTTGAAGGTAGTGACTAGGTAGTACTTTTATTTAATTATGTTACGCCATTTATGTAGATTATGTTGATTGCGGACTGACATAGAGTGAGAACCTCGTACTTGAACTACACCATCATTTGGGCTGTAGCCTTGTTCCCTCTTATCCGCTTTGCAAGTAACAACAGTCTTTCGAAATTGACAGCAGGTTTCATATTAATGTGTCTGAAGTACTCAAAAATCTTGCACAGGCAGGTAATGGAGAATAAGTAGTTATTTTTAGTTCCTTCAGAATAGATTCGTTAGTGTGCCGAATCACACATTTATCTGAAGGCCAATTCTCCTAATTTTTCTACGATCGCAGATTGAAAGTTGACTGAATCGAGATTGAATTGTGAATTGATATAATAGGTAGGGGAAAAAGTCTTTTCGCATTATAGTATGTATGAACTTGTAATAAAATCTCTTTGGTTATACCATTTGTATCTAGCAGGTTTTGATATCTTTAAAAAGTTTAAATTTTAAAAAAGATAATTCCAAATTCAAATTAGGTAAATGTGTGATTTTCATTTGTTTTTTTTACTGTCAAGATGAGTGAATCTAATGAAGAAATTCGATACATTTTAACATTTTACTACAAAAAAGGTAAAAATTCAACGCAAGCTGCGAAAAAAATTTGTGACGTTTATGGACCTAGTGCAGTGTCTGTGAGAGTAGCACAAATTTGGTTTAAGCGTTTTCAATCCGGAAATTTTGATGTCAAAGATGCACGTCGCTCTGTTCGCCCTGTTACGGATAAAATGGATGCCATTTCTGAAAAAGTGGAGCAAGATCGGCATATCAGTAGTTACGACGTAGCTGAAGAACTAGGAATTGACCACATAACAGTTTTGGCGCATAAAAAGGTCGTGGACAAAGGCCGGCCAGGCTTCACAGACTCTGGCGAAATCCGGGTTAACCCGCAACAAGGTGATGCTGTGTGTATGGTGGGATTGGAAGGGAAGATATTCATTATGAGCTGTTACCGCCAGGCAGGACTATAGATTCTGAACTCTACTGTGAACAACTGATGAGATTAAAGCAAAAAGTTGAGAGAAAGCGGCCGGAATTAATTAATAGAAGACCCCTTCTATTAATTAATTCCGGCCGCTTTCTCTCAACTTTTTGCTTTAATCTCATTGCTTTTTTCATTTTCATTTGCTTCAGTGATTTTTCATCATGATAACGCTAGACCTCACACATTTTTAGCCACTCAGCAAAAATTAAGAGAGTTTGACTGGGAGGTGTTAATGCATCCGCCGTATAGTCCTGCCCTTGCACCTTCTGATTTCCACCTGTTTCGGTCTCTTAAGAATTGTTTAGGCAATGTCAGGTTAACATCACGAGAAGACTGCCAAAACCACTTGTCGCGGTTTTTTGAACAGAAGTCCCAAGATTTCTATAGTAATGGGATCATGTCTCTACCTACAAGATGACAAAAAGTTATCGAACATAATGGCACCTACATACTTTAGTAAATGTAAATAAACTTTATTAAAAAATGTTTTGAATTTTCATATAAAATACGAAAAGACTTTTTCCCCAACCTAATACATTTGATTTCATTAATTCATTATAAGCAATTGTTATTGTTGACAAAGTTACATTCTTAATTTGCTTAATTTTCGTTCATATTTCGATATAATCCCACTTAAATCAAACTTTGAAGTTACATAATGTGATACGAGAATACCAAATTTGACATTTGTGAGATTGAGACTGGATCGAAACTGAATTTTGACTACATTTTAATTACGAGAATTGCCCCTCTGGTTTAATTGGACTTTGAAATCAGAAGAAAAGTCCAATAATTGAATACAGCTAATTTGAGCTCATAAGCTACCATCATCACATCGCATGTGATGAACTTTATATATAAGGTCCTAACTTATTATTTGACAATACTGAATTGAGGATGCGTATTGCTTAAATACATCACATTACTAATGGAATTTCACGGCTAGCAATTATTATTTTTTTATTTTAAGGGAAAATAAATTATCATTTTAATCAAATAAATACCATATACTGAACGCTTTAGTGAAGAAAAGTGTTTGTATAACAAAATTTATTTATCATTAAAACATGTTTAAAATGTTATTTTTTATCTTTACATAAAACCGTCCTTGTTCACGAGTTCATACCAGTGCAAATGTTGGTAGTATCAAGTGCGCATGTGCAGTCTACCTACCATTCATACTTGCGCGCTGCGCGAACGGCGAAAGACAATCAGTCGCCGCTAAACTGAGTTTGTGAGCGCACGCGTGTTTTCTGCATTACCGGCCGGCGCCGCTACCGCCCGACAACGTAGTGCTCTTGCTCGTACGTTTTAGTTTTAGTGTGATTTGTTCAAATTTGCCATGCCAAACCGACGTTACACCAACCAGGAATACCTGGCAATGGTAATTGCGTACCGTGATAGTGAAGTGATAGTGGGGAGATTGTTCTGCAAGCGTAGAATCTACTAGAGCGAAGGCTCGGAACACGTGTCAGCAGGAACACGATTCTCACAGCTGTTTACCCTTCCGAGAACATGGACGGTTCGACCAACCTGCGGTGGACGCTGGTAGGACTCGATATCCTGCTGTCTTGAGGAGGAAATATTGGACTTTTTTAGTCAGCATCCGATGGCAAGTACCTCTGACGTATCTACATATCAGCTGCGATTGCGAGTTCTCGACATTTCAATCTACGCTATTGAATTGAGACCTCATTAGATCGAAAGAAAAAATAAATTAAATACTGTACCGTTGGTCTCGATATACCCTACATCTTGCCAAAACCGCGTCTGTTTATCAGCTGGCTGCACCACGTGCACTAAAGATCAGCTTTAACCCTAGTAGGTAATTGGTAGTGCATTGATAATAATGATACTAATGGCCGTTCGCTTATGAAAGACAGCTGTGAGGGCGATGACCTTGTGCTTCCGAGAAATCAACAGACATCGGCCGTTACGGCTGGCCCTCTACTTTACTTATTGGGGTATGTACGGAGTTAGAAAGCTAGCTACATACCTATGCCGTCAACTCGTATATGGGCGATGACTTCTTTTATTTAAATACGATACGGCGCGATTGAGTTTAGATGAAATTTTAGGTACCTAACTAATTTTTTGACAAAGTTGTTATTATGATTTTAATGTTATTGAATGTTTCTTTTGAATCTTTTGCAACAATGAGTCTTGCGACCCTATAAAAAAGTAAAGGGGTATGTTTGGCTTACCGCGATCTTTAGATCCAAAGCCTGCACGTGGTGCATCCTGCCGACTAGTGAAAGAGACTCTGGCGAAAGAGAGGTAGGGTAAAACGTATTTGTAAGTTGCCTGAGTGGGGAATACCTCTACATCACAGAACATCGCAGCTAATTTACAATTCCATTGAGGGTCTTGTATTCCAGCGAGTGAGTGAGGTCACAAAAATGAAAGGAGTTGCTGCGTTGGTAGCGGGGTTGGCGGGGGCGCGCGAGCGTTGTTACCGTCGCGACCGTTAATACGACTACGGTAACTACTTCACATGGAACATGTCTCCAGACAAGCAGGGGAGAGTGACTAAAGGATTAGGGAGAACATAAAAGATCCATGAGGGTCGACGTGTCACCGGTGCTGCAGCACTGGACCCACTCTAAGATAACTACTTCACATCAGGCGGGCTGTATACCACGCGACGAGGTATAAAAAAGTTAAAAAGAGAGGGAAAAACAGAGTTCAACGCTCGCACGCGTCACCGTAGCTGTCATATGTGGCAGTACTTGGTCGTATACGTATCGTCGTACCTAACTAGTCATTATTACAATTTCATTCTTACGCGTGATGGTAAATGCGTAAGGGAGCAAGTTAGAATATTTTTTCTTGGTATACAGAAAAATAATATCATTTTAAAAACATTTTTATTTATGCAAAATTTCATTCATAATACGATGTATACAAGCTATAGATGCCAACCATATAGTATTGTCAATTAAAAGGTTAGGACCTTATATATTAGCATCAACCCATAATCATCCAACTGCTGTGATCCGGGTCTCCCCTCAATCGAAGGGGTTTAGAACATACTCCACCACGCTGCTCAATTGCGGGTTGGCCGAGGAACTTTATATGTCGTCGTGTAATTATATAGAAAAAATATTTTTAACATAAGAACTTACGGTTTTATTGTACACGGCGTCTCTTCCTAATGTTTGTGATAATTTGGTGATTTGTTCTGACATTTTCTGAAAATAAATAATAGAAATAAATCCGATTCCTTAAGCGCAGATCACAATGAGATCAAAACGAGGTTCATCTTCACAAACTTGTTTGTAATAAAGACACTCAGAAACTACTAAACCGTTTAAAAAAATACTACATTATTGTTATAAGCACCCGTGCCAAACCGGGGCATGTCGCAAGTGTATAATATTAGTATAATATAACGACAAGAACTCACAGATCTCAATCCGGACTGCAAATATTTGACGTCTTGAGAGATGAAACACGACAGTTGTAGGAAGGATTCAGTGCTACGGGTGGGTGGTTCATCAGCTTCCGAGCACACCAGCTCCACGTCCAGAGTTCCACCGAAGTACTGCTCGATCACTGATGCTCTGCAAATTTTTATACAGTTGATTTCTCTAACTATAATTCATGATCGCCACTTAATATGGAATCCTATATAAAGAGGGTTCATGTTGTTCACATGGATTCATTGATGGAGCAAGATAGTTCTATCGAAATATAAATTGTTTTCCCGTGATGGTGAATTTTTTTTATTTATATTAAAAAAATAAGACCTTGTTGCAGATACTTATTTTTAAGTATATATTTTGCACTACGTAAATGGTATCTCAGCAAGTTTGTACAAATAAGCCATATAGGTATATATTCTATATTTCTAGATTTAGTCCGTATTTAGTTAGTAGTCGACCGGAATGGTGTACACAAAGCAGACGACCTTAGCTCATACAACCCGCTGGCGGTGGTCGGCGAGAAGACTTGTTCGCATAAAGCGCACACACACCGACGGGTGCGGGACGGGGGCACGCATTCTGTATGTTGGCGTCCATATAAATTAAACGGAACGGAAAAGGGCCGTCGTTTCCCCGTCCCGACGCGCGCCCCCTCCTCTGTGTTTGTTGTGCTTGAAGATTAGATTTACCTATTTGTGGTGCTACTGTCGGCGGCGATAGCAGGTGTGACGGGCGCCGTGGGCAGCCTCTGCTGCAGCGCGCGCACGATCTCCGTCCAGCACTCGGAGGCGTCCTGCTGCGCCAGGCCGCCGCCGGCGCTGCGCTCGGCGAAGCGCGGCGCGGCCGCGTGCAGCGCGCGCAGCAGCCGCGCCGCCGCCCCGGCGCACGCGCCCGCGCCGCCGCCCTCCAGCGCAGACATCGTCTCGCTCAGAGCTGACGTCAGATCGCCCGCTGTCCCGCCACCTGAACCTATACCAGACATAGCCAGACATAGACTTGATTAGCCCCGATATCTACTTGTCAGTGATTTTGTAGTGTGAAGACACACGGATCATTCACCTTGTGCTGAAACCTTGTAATCAGAACAGAACACCTACATTATTGATTCCTGCTCTACTCTCCATACAACTATGTACCAATGACATATTTTAGCAATATATAATATATATAAACCCATGTACTCGGCAATAAAGACAGTTTATACATTCAGTTTACGATCAGCCAACATGTTTTATTAGTACACTCCCTCGTGCGACAATACAAAATTAAAAAAAGGTTAATAATAATAATAATAATAATAATAATCTTTATTTGCCATAAATAGGGTGATTACAAGTTGGTGTCATATTTATTTCCTATGGTACATTCCTATTTAGCCATGTCATATGGCATGCAAATTTGTGTTATTTACATACAAGTAGTCAATAAGTTATATATATTTGTCACTAATTATCATGGTAAGTTATATAAATCAACTAGATAATAAAATAAAATTAGTACATTTTAATATTCAATATCTATTGATTTCAGGTCCCAGGCTGATAATATTGTCACTGCTTGAGTATTTCCTTTATTGAGTAAAAAGTGTTTTGTATTAACCACTTACGCAGGGTTGTCTCGAACCTTTTCATTGGAAGTTGTTTAATGGCTTCCGGTATTTGATTATATAATTTTATGCACATCATATACGAGTTGTTTTGGATGCGTGTTGTCCTTGGAATAAAGTCAGGGACCAGTCTTTTGGAATTTCTCGTATTTCGCGTATAAACATCCTTTGCTTCTTTAAAGAGGCTGTAGTTTTTTTTTACAAATTTACCTATCTCTAGCATATACAGACAAGGTAGTGGTAATATGTTTAGTTCTTTGAAGTAATTTCTACAGGATATGTCTGGCGCTATTCTACATATGGCTCTTATGCATCGCTTTTGTGCAATAAATACCTTTTGTATACCTGAACTATTGCCCCAGACTAGAAGGCCATACCTAAGGATCGATTCTACGTATGCATAGTATGCAGTGATCGCTGTTTCTTTGCTAGCCATCTTTGTCAGTTTCATTAGTGCAAATGAAAATCTATTTATTTTATTGCATACTTTATCAATTTGTTGTTTCCAATTAATTTCAGAATCAACTATTAAGCCTAGAAATGTTACTGCATTAGTGCCAGTCAATATATGATTATCATAATTAATGTCAATTGTTTGATATTTTAAATTATTAAAATTGATTAAATTTGTCTTAAGTAAATTAATTTGTAGATTATTTTTATTTAGCCATTTAATAATTAATGTCAGTGTTTCTTTTATGTCAAATTTGTGTTGTTGTAAGGACTCTTTTTTATTTGTAGCAATTATAACAGATATATCATCTGCAAATAATATAGTTCTGTGGTTTGTTATTTCGATCAAATCATTAATATATACTAGAAATAATAACGGGCCAAGAACACTGCCCTGTGGAACTCCAAATTTAATTATTTTAGGCTCTGATCTGTGTGTTTGTATTGTGGAGTTTTTATTTATTTGAGTTATTTCTACACTTTGGCTTCTGTTTGTGATATATGATTTTAGCCATTTAAGTGCTGGTCCTCTAATTCCATAAGATTCTAGTTTAGCCAATAGATGTTCATGGGAAACAAAATCAAAGGCTTTTGTCATATCAAGAAATAAGCTCGTTACATAGTTTTGATCGTTTACACTTTGTAGTACATTTTTAACAAAATGAAAGGCAGCTTGAGTTGTAGATTTATTTTTTTGGAAACCGTATTGGTTTTCTTTTATTATATTAAACTGTTTAAAAAAAATTGTTAATTTGGAGTGCATAGCTTTTTCAAAGATCTTAGAAAATATCGACAATAATGCTATGGGTCGATAATTTTCTACGTTTTCTTTATCTCCTTTCTTGTGATGAGGTTTAACTATTGAAATTTTAAGTTTTTCTGGAAACATTCCTGTTTCTAACGAAAGGTTAATAAGATGAGCCAGTATTGGAGATATTTGATCTTTACAGGCTTTTATCACTTCTGTACATATAGCATCATAGCCCTCAGATTTTGTATTTTTTAAAGACATTATGTATTTTGATACGTCAGATTTGTCAACTGGTGTTAGAAAGATAGAATTCGTCATTTTGGCTTTCGTGTTAGTATATTCAAGTCGATTTTTTATTTTGTTAGTTAATGATATAAAATGGTCATTAAAAATTGAGACAATACTTGACGGGTCAGATATTATTTCGTTGTTGTTAACTATTTTATTTATGTGATTATTTATCTTTGCACTGACAGTTTCACCTTTAATGACATTCCAAGTCGCTTTACATTTGTTGTTATTGCTACTAACGTGTTTTTTGTTTATATTTCTTTTTGCTCGCATAGTGCATTTATTTAATACTTTGGAGTAGGTGAGATATTTAGATTTATCATAGTCTAATTTAGTTGTGTAGTATTTATATCGAAGATATCGTTTTGTTTTGTAGCTGTGTTTTAAGCCTTTAGTTATCCATTTTAATTTATTAGTGGCACAAGTTCTTATTTTGTATTTTGGAAAACACAGTTTATATAATAGGCAAAATATATCATAAAATTCATTGAAGGCGGAGTTAAGGTCTGTCTTTTTGTATACTTCTGAGAATGTCATACTCTGTAGATATTCTTTAAATTTGTCTATGTTTTCCTTGGAATAATTCGTTTTGAATGTGTATATGAATTTAGGATATGTATTTTTTCGCTCCACCCTATATTCTAGAATTTGAGCATTATTATGGTCCGATAACCATAAGGGTAGAAGTCTTCCAGTTGCATTTTCAATGTTGCTAATAATTAAGTCAATACATGTTTTTTGTCTTGTTGGTTCCGAGATATGCGAGATGAGATTATATGTCTTAAGGGTATCTTTAAGTCTTGCCGTTATGTTATTTGTGTCAAGAATATTTATGTTCAAATCGCCTGTTATTATTATCTTTTTGTTTGGATACTTATTAAAATATTTGTGTAGCATCAATTCAAATTTATTAAAGAAATAATCAACATGTCTTTTAACTTTAGATGGGATTCTGTAAATGCATATTATTATTGTATTATTAGTAGTTAGATTTATAGCACAGTATTCAAAATGAAAAGGCATTTGTAGGTCGTCAAAACAAGAAATGGGTTTATAGGATATACCTTTCTTTATCATTATACAAGAACCACCTCTTTTTTTTGTTCTAGAATAATATGAGCCTAGTTCATAGTTATGTATGTTTATGTTTTTTTCTTCTCCCATTTTCACAAATGTTTCTGTGAAGCAAAGTATGTCTGGGGGAGTTTCTTTACTAATATCAGCAAGTGTTACTTCAATTAATTCTTTCTTTGTCAATAAACCATGTATATTTTGATGTAATATTATAAACTTTTCATTTTTTTCAGGAACGAAAAAAGTCATCCTCACTACTGACTTGAGCTGGAGATTTAGGACTTGGAGCTATTTCCTGAAGGTTTTGTGGATGCCTACGTAGTATGTCTGTGTCTGTATCAATGCATTTTTGTGGTGTCTTTTTTTTTAGGAAATAATATGGTATGGTACCTCTTTTAGGAGAAGTGTTAGAGACAGTATTATTGCAGTTGGGACCCTTCTTACAATTTATCGTCAATGTTAATTTCTTTATTAGTTTTTGTGCGTTTTTGAAAGTTAAAAATTGATTCTCATATTCCATGTAGTCAATACATACATTAACTTTGTTACAAATGTCAAATAAAAATTGATTATGATTAGTATTACAATAGTGAATATCAATAAATTTACAATTTGTGAAATGTCTAGTCCATGATTTTACATTGTCATTAATTAATCTTTCATTTAAAAATTGATTTTGATTTACTGGTACTATATAAATAGAGGCTTTATTAAATTTGTTAATCGCTATACTAAGGTTAGAAAGCAATACCTGTATGTTGTTGTCATGATTACCCATACTTAATATCACAATATCTTTATCAGTGATATTCTTCGCTATGTTATCACATTGTAGTAGTATTTTGCCGCTGGTAGCTTCTGTCAATATGTATGCAGATGGTCTGTATTTGTCATTCCATTTGTTTTGTCTAGACTTGATTATAGCTGCAGACAGACCTCTCACTTGTTCGTCTCCAAGAATAAATATGTTTCGTTCGGAGGCTGTTTGCTGGTTTTGGACACAATCTGTTGGAGAATTAGTTAAGTTGCTTGATTTACTTGTATTTATTTTATCATCTGATCCCTGCTTGAACAACTGTCTTGGTGGTTTGATATTTTTTTCAGTAGATGGCGTTGCAAATGATTGGTTAAGGTTAAGTTTATGGTTTCTTTCCTTTGTTTTTATAGTAGATTTCTTTTTCGATGTTGATTTACAGATGTGTGATTTTTTTGATGTTGATTTACAGATATGTGATAACTGGTTTATTTTCAGTTCGTATTCAGCAATTCGTTTGGAAAGTGTATGGTTCTCCGATACGAGATTTTCTATTTCGTTTTCAGCAATTTGGAGCTTTTCTTCTAATCTGATAATTTTTGTCTTCATTTCTTTGAGTTTATCATTGTTGCTTAAGTGTAACTCTGGGTAGCTTCTATTGAATTCACATGTATTTTGCGTTGATGATGAATAGTCACTTTCTTCTTCCGGTAGCGTGTCAAAAGAATTTTCTGTTGGAAGATTAATCTTGATTTTATTTCGTATTGTAACATTATCTGGAGATTTACGTGAAAGTGTTTGCGTTTGTAGTTGTGGTGTGGAGTCGAGGAAACCAGACTGCTCTAATTTAGTTATACAAATGTTACATCTATAGTTCTTCTTACTCTGTTGTGTCTTTAAATAAAATAGTTTTATCGAAACGCTAGTACAGTGTACATGATAATGTCTATCACATAAAATACAATTCAAAGATTGTTTGTTTACAATTTCTTTCTTACATTTAGCACACAGCGTCATCTTACTGATATATCATGTACTGCTTGAGCAAAATGAGCAAATCCACTAGTCTGAATAGTTCAAAGTCAATGCTATCCGTGATATGGTTCTTGCTTTTGTTATGATATTTTATAGACTTATTTTCACGCTAGTTATATAGATGGCGCTGTTGTATAAATTGTCTATCTTCTCTGGTTTATTTATCCGTACTACGGGTAGGTGTGCCAATGTTCAAATAAAAACATGAAATTCGAACCACGAAACGGCCATGTAGATATTAATATTCACATTTATTTACGCATAAAAGTACATACGTGTAGTTTATTTCCACTATTTTGTAGTTTTTCCACTGTAGTTTGTGCACAATAATACTTTGAAATTCATTATTTTTGTTGAATCTTTTTTTTTATTCACTGGGTTTAGTCACAAAAATAAATCGGTAATATCTTTCATGTTTTTAGGTTTTTCACTTGGATAACAGTATCACTTCATTATTGTACGTTGTTTTTTATATTTATACCGTTTTTATGACTTATTTGTATTAAATACTTTTATTTAAGAAATTATCACTCCGAGACAATGTTTACGTGACAGTGGCGCCACCTCCTCCCATAACACGTAACGTGGCCACACTACGTTCCTGCCTACTTCCCTCGCCACTCGACGAGTGTATGGCAGGGCTATTAAATACGATTACGATGCAATTCTAAAATATATCAACGATATTTAAATAGCTGGAATTTACCGGCCAGCTTTTGGGCTAGCTTTTGGGTTGAACCGCCACTTTTAATTTTTAAAATAAATTTTAAACCACTGGTACAGATTTTTTTCATTTAACTTTCGTTAGCTTTGGACTACTAATATGAGAACTACTAATCACATAATATGCATATCTTCATAACCTTTGGTACTGAAACAATAGAATTCAGCCATCTTTTGGACTACTAGCCGCGGTCAACCTTGTCTATATTCTACAATCAATAAATCAACTAACGATCGGTTTAAAGATGCCAAGTATATTGTTGTAGTGATACACTCAATCATTAACGTATTTTATTATTATTAAATAGTGAAAACTTGCTATCAATAAATACGCCAAGGTCAAAGGTTCGATTTCCCCTTGATAAATAATCATGAGTGTTGTCTAGGTACAAATTTAAAATGTTATCAGTATTTCATAACTACTACATTTTAGGCACCTTGTAATATGCGCAAGTGAGATGCTCTATCTCACGATACACATTGAAATGCGTCTGTGTGAGTTAACCTTAACTCTCGGATATTTTTTAATGAACTAATCAACGACTCACAAGTAACCATAGCTGTAACTTAAAGCATTATGAAAACCTCTCATTGTTATTTGTAGCTAATAAAGTCAAGAGAGAAAAGTAGTATAAGATAATGTTCGACTACTCACTTTTATCATAATTCAGCAAGGCGTTCTTCAACTCTGGCACAGTCTTCAAACACTGAACTGTGGCATTCATGTAACAAGTGTTGCCTAAGTTGATCAGTCCTTCGGGCAGATCCAACTGTAAATTATATTATATGTATTTTATTAGATCACAATATGCATAAAAATAATGTATCTTTCATATAGTGAAAGAATTTTTAAGAAGTAGGCGCAGCAAGGTTCTTAATAAAATAAAATAAAATAGCCTTTTATTCAGACAATTAAATATGCTTTTACACATGCCTTATAATAATTTTTTGAAGGTCTGTTTGCCAGTTGGCAAGGTTCTTACAGAAGGTAAAATACAGAACATTTAGTACTATAGTTGGGTCGTATGCTTGTCGGCCATACGGCCCGATGCAGAAAAAAAAACATAGATAAAAACTTACAAAAATCAGAATCTCTCTTGATACATATAGATTACTCTTTGATATTTATTGATTATAAATCTTCGAAAGACAATTTTGGCAGGAACCTCTAAATATAACGTCATGTGAAATTGAGAGAATTATATCATTGGGGTAGTTTGGGTTGTTGAATTTGCTAATGATTTGTAACATGGCTGGCAAATCAAGTGGGTAAATGCGGAAACACCCAGTGAAACTAAACATTAACACAACGTTGACAGAGCAAGTGTAGGGTCGGCAAAAATTGATAACATAATTCATGGACAACTACATATCAATTACTATGACCTGTTATGTCACTTATGAGATAACAGGCTATCAAGAAGTATATACTTACGGCAGTGGCCAGTTCAGACTCATTCATATCCTCCACAAATTTGGTCTTTTCTACAGGGGCTGTGGGTACATCTTCCTCCTTGCTGCCCATCACTAATACAATTGCATTCTGAAACAAAATTGCTTGTAAGTAATTCTACTGTGTGAAAGTTAGGCTCTCCTTTTAGTTGTTAACTCTATTGAGACTGTGGCTGAGGTAACAACATAGCCATACGGTAAATAAGACTGTGAATGTGTTTTAAACAAGAGTTTTTATGCTTTTGTTTTTAGCTTAAGCCAGCGGCCAGCAATCATTTTGGCAGGCGAGGGCCATAAGATGGCAAAACAAACAAAAGGCACTTGCGATATTAACCCCAGATTTTACCTGATACCTACATATATATAAAACGGTCATAGAAAAAATGCAAATGCTATAAAAAAGAGTGAAGCGCGTTCTTTAATCTGGTTCACACTATACTGTTGATCGCGATTCGTTCATGCATTTATTTTGATATTTGTAACTTATTTACAAAACATTCACAGACCGCAAATATGACGTCCGCGGGCCGCACACGGCCTGCGGGCCGTGTTGCCGACCGCTGGTTTAAGCCATTTATTTCAATTCAATTAGACCTATATTATTTAATTTCTATACTATTTTCCAATTCGCCACAGTAAATATTTACAAAAACGAATCAATGGACAAACTCTTATTGTGTGTATTTGTAATCAATACTGAACTCTTTACATTCACCCTGTATTTTTTTTTTTTTTTTTTTTTTTTTTTTGTGGTAATATCTGCAATCAGTCGCCAGACCATAATCAGATGAGTTGTGTGACTTGTAGATCAGTATAGGGCAGTATTGGCCAGTGCCTTACTGTCCCCTCAAAGCACGTGGTTTCGTTTTAGCCTCTTCACCACGTTGACAGTGTTAAGCAACCCAGAAGCGAGTGGGTTAGGATGGTTGGTAAGACGTTCAATATGTTGTTTCTTATAACGCTCTATTTCTGAGGCAACTGTTGCAATATCCAAATACTCATGTATTTCGCTATTCCTCGTGAACCATGGGGCATTTACGATATTCCTAAGAATGTTGTTTTGTACCCTCTGCAGGCACATGACGTTACTCTTGCTGGCAACTCCCCAGAGCTGGATTCCATAGGTCCATATGGGTTTGAGAATGGAATTGTAAATTAGAAGTTTGTTGTCCAGGGAGAGCGCTGAGTTTTTTCAGTAAATAAATTAGAACATTCACCCTGTATGTTCTAATTTATTTATTTGGAGAACAGAACAAATTACAATCATTTTCTAACACATTATTTCTTACTATTACATAATTCAGTTAATGCTCATTTTAAATAAGAAAATTAATATATATTTTATTTAAATAATGGTAATACCAAATATGTAGTTCATTGTAGTACTTTAGTTTTTCTAATATTCCATGTCATTATTAACCTGGCAGGTATGTAGTAACATACACGGTTTTAATTCAAAGTGTTTTAAACATGTGCTTAACAATTTGTTTTAAACATGCCAACGCTGTCAATGGTTAACTTTTTAAAATGTCGTCAAACAATAATATGTTTATCATTGTGAACAAATCATAAAACAATCCTATTTTGTGCCAGGGTGACCTCTCCAACTCTCTTGCATGCAATAATAATTTATTTTTGGCATCACAAGTAACTTACGATTTATTTTTATCTTCACTCATGTTGTTGTACTTGAATTAGTTTCTGCAGACATGAATGGACAAAAATTGTGCACCAAATATTTATTTCATTTAATATGGATATTTATTGCTTGAGTGTAGACAAAGTAGTGTAAGCAACTGCATATAAAAGATATTACCTATGTCTCTCGTGTGGTCTAGTACTGGAATGTGAAGATCAAAAATAGTTAAGAGCCATATTACATTTTGACTGTGATTTTTGCGTAAAATGGGCAATTTTGGCGTTCTTGATCTCGGAAACAAAAATACATTAACAATGTTGACTTATTGAATAGTACAGAATAGCTATTCGCATAGTACATAGCGGCCTCGCTTTTTGTAAATTTTGCTTAACTTTTTAAATAAACCCAAAATTGCAGAGAAAGATTTTAATATTATAAATAAATGATAAATGCGCGCATTCACTATTTTGAGCTCCTGGATTGTACTACTGTTCCAAACAAATGAAATAAAAAAAATAGTATGTTATTTGTTATAGTCATATAGTACATAGCGGCCTCGGAATTTTGAAATATCATTGATTTAATATAGAAAAAAAAACATTCTTTTAACCAAAAAAAACTTCGCAAATCGCTATAAGTAAACTGTCTCGAATAAACGATAATATTATTGAGCAAAATTTATACGAGAATAATTGTTACTTCATGATGAATAAACTTTGTAGCATGAATTTATTATCTTATTTCAATAAAAACGATATAGCTTCAAAATTACTACAAAAAACGATGCACCGGCGGCCTTCGCGGGTTTAGTACTGCGCGAGAGCTCGTCAGCGTGCAAATGTAATAGGGCTCTTAATATTTTAAAACAAGCCAGCCAAGATTGTGACCTCGGTGCTGCAACACTGACAGTCTTAAAAAGTGACTTGTGTAAAAAAACTTTTTTAGTTGTTTAAGTGCTAAAATAGATTAATGCTACTTACATTAGTAAGCTTAAAGTTAGCCCAACTATCATCCCTCAGTGTGACGCCCTTGCAGACCACCTTCTGTCTCTCGGGCTGCACTCCAGTCAGGGCAAATATTTGTGCTTTGAACAGTACTGGCTCATCGTCAGTGTTCACCTCCACACCTGGGTATGTCTCTTTGCCCCATTTCACCTTAACTGTGTAATTTAATAAGTGCATATTAAATATGTGTGTTAGGAGTTTAGGACCACAGGTGTACATCACAGAAATTAACTGCTTTTCTACAGAAAGGTGGTGCCTGCAGTGTACGCTTACTGAAATCCAGTGTACTTCTTTTGATAAAAAGATATACAATAAAATATGTACACCCGTCATTCTAAAATTAAGATCATGGGTGTAGGTACATTTTTTTTTCTATTAGGAGATGCATATTTCAAAAATATTTTTTTTAATTATTTATACCTGCAGTGTAACTTAGTCTAAGTATACATTTTCTGATAAAAAGATATATAATATGTACACACACCATTCTAACGTTAGAACTGAAAAAATAAATATACACCCACATTTATATTTTCAGTAAGAAGCTTTTTTTTTTGTTTTAATGCTTACTTATTTGTAAATGGGAACTTTCATTGTCTCCTCTAAATAATCAGTACACATGAAATCTTCTTTATTATCAATATACCTAGTCATCATGCATATGTTTTGTTTCAATCAATTGAGTCATTTACACACAGAACAATATTGTGTACAGAATAGTGTGATGAATTAAATTTTCAATGGAGTACTTAAAAGAATGAAGAGACAAAAGCTCTTGAACTACTATTGGGTTTTATATTTCTTAGTCAGAATCTGAATATCTCAAACAGTCAAAACATAATATAAAAAACACCATGCCGGTTGCGGGCACAGGTGTTTACATTCCTGCATGACACAGCAGTACATATACAAATGACAAAGTACATACGTGTAACATTCAACTAATTTAGAGTAACGAATCAAAGTACAATTAAGCGAAGCATTTAAAATTATGTAGAATTAAGCAAAACAGTGCATGGACGAAAATTTATCGTTGACATTTTTAAAACATACCTCTAACCTCAAATTTCCCGACGAATGAATTCGCTTTCCAATATATACATAACTTTTACAATCTTACCTGAAACCTTGGGCATTTTTTGAAGATCTTGAAATAACAACTAATTGAGAGAAACAAGTAGATTTATTTTATGAAATTGAAAGTCACGATTGCAATCAGAGTTGGAAAAAACGGCTTAAAATTAATAAACGTTTAAACGTTGTACTTTTTATAAAAAGCGCGCTTTTTAAGCGCGCTTTTTACTTAAACGCTTTTTTGTCGTTGAGGCGTCTACGCTTATGGAAAACGTTTAAACATTTAGTCGCAGCTTTAAGACAATGCAATGGTTAACGATCACAGACAGTATCTATTTGCAGCCGATTTCTTTTCTCTGAGTATTTAAAGTTTCTTAGACGTATGAACATACTTAACACAGCAAAGCAAAAAAAAATCGCATTAATCGACCGACGACAACAGCAAAAGCGTTAGCGCAAACATTCACACGCGCGCTTACCAGTTGACAACAAAAAGCGTACTGCTTAAAAAAGCGTAAGCGTTGTTTATTTAAACTAAAATCATTTTTGTAACTAAAGTGAAACAAAAATTAAACAGCATTAATCCTAAGGCACCTGCGAATAAGGTTCAATATTGAATGAGGATTACTGACGCTTTTTTCAACGAAACGCATTTGTTTAAACGAAAATGAAACGAACGTTAATCGATAGTAAACCTAAACTTGTTGATGGTAAGGTTTATTATTGCATATATGGCTAGCTAATACAGCACGACGCGACGTGGCAGTAATTATGTATATGAATTATAGATGGCGCTATATCAAATTTGTCAAATTATTAGACAACATTGTAAAAAATTTAAACGAAAAAGGCTTATTTTTATAAGCGTGCTTATCTGCTTACGCTGATAAGCAGACTTTTTTAAGCGCTTTTCGTTTAAGCGCTCAACTCTAATTGCAATCCGTGAAGTGGGAGATTGGATGATTGATTGACAAATGTCAGTCAGTCAGAGAGACAGATCAGTCAGTGACACTGACGTTTTTTCCGTTTTGCGTTTTGGCAATTACTCTTCGAAATTATTTTTGCCATTATCAAGTCGAAAATGATTTTTGCCATTATCAAGTTACTGAGCGACCGAAAAGAGTAGAATTAATTAATTTGGAACTAACATTTTTCCACATCTGGCAACATTTAAAGTAAAAACTTAAAGGCTCACTCAAACAGCTGCGGTGGCGGTGGCGGTGGCGGTGGTGATATGATCGCGATCACTTGTACACAGACTGCCGCGGTGGCGATCAGGGAGTGACCAGCGATCACAGCCATACCGCGCGATCAAGCACGCGCATTGTTACGGTGTTGTTCTAATTAACAAGATGTTTAGACATCCTAGCGCAGATTTAGACGACGAAGTGTTGATTTTGTTTGCACAGAGCCGCGCGTCGCCCGCGCTTGTTTGAATGTTTCCTTGTGTTACCTAGCGTTACAACTGACCGCTACTGCCACCGCCACCGCTGATTTGCGGCTGTTTGACCCCGCCTTAATTTGTAAACATTGTGGTTTGTGATATTGTTTTTTCTAATAATTCTTGGATTGTGAAAGATTGTGAATTATAATTTGTAAAATATCTACCATGTTTATAATTTATAAATTTTATAATAATATATTTAAAATTATATATATTTATAATTTATTACGTATCTATATGTGTTTTAAGTGAGCATTGCATCGCATGGGCCCGAATATTTTCGAGGAATAGATTAGTTTTTTGTTTTTCTTTTTTTTAGTTTTATTTTTGTTTATAATAACTAAGACGATTCGTAGTGGTTCCAGTGCGAAGTTTGAAAGTTTTGACTGGTATGTTATTTCATAAATACAATATTACAAATATATTTATATGTAAAAAAAGTAATACTAGTGAACTGAAAAATAGATATTTTTAAATGTTTGAGGTTAAATTGTTTTCGAATAAAATGATCAGTTACTTAACGCGACTTGGTCAAATTGATACATGGTTATGATTTTGTTTTCGTTTTATGTGAGCCTGAAATTTTTATTCGTTTAAATATATTAGTAAAACTTTTTATATTTTTGTAAAAGAATAAAATAAAAAGAAGCCTTTCCAAGAAAAATATTGGTCGTAGGTATTCGTAATACCTACTGCTTAGATAATTTCTCTTATGTTTTAATAAAGTACTTTTTTATTTCTTTTATGGCGTTTTATTTAATATACCTACTCCTAATTTTTTATCTCCTAATATTTATTTTGTTATTATAATTTCACATAATCTCTGTAACCATAAATTCGCTCTATATTTTGCTAGGGTTAAAGAGAGATTCAATCGCATACTAAATAAATAATAGTCAAGTATCAAAATTTTATTGTCCTAGTAATCGAAGTTAGAGCTCGTGTTTGAATCACAAGGGGCAAGTTGATATTTGGGTGCTACCGCCTCAATATGACAATAGTATTACATGTGAGGTCGCACTTGCGCTTTGTAAAGCAGAAATCTTTGTTGCGAACTGACTTTGCTACATCTAGTTTTTCGGCACCAACTTGACCATCTCCTCTAGGTGCCATCAAGACTGGACGTCCCAGGACCTCGACGCTAACGACGATGTGTCTTGGTGGTATTAAACTGGACCAAGTTTAATCGCCCGCAATCGGTAACTCTAGCTAGAGTACCTCAATTACTAATACATACAAGTCGATCGCGGCTCACTTGTACTTGGGACCAAGGAAGATTAGTATTAGGACGGCTCATGTAAAAAGCATCCCCTGCACTGTCATCTGGTGGTGAATATCATCAATGGATAATATGTAATTTTTACTTTACAGTATAAGTAATAGGTAGATCTATGTACAGTACAGCCTCTCCCTGCCGCTCTAAGCCTACGTCTGAGACGGTTATTCCCGCTCTGAACAGACAGTATTGTCTATGTAGTACCGACGCGACATTTATATGGAGTGGCCGGGGTGTGACTCAAGTAAGGATATCTGGACTAAGTATAACAATTTCATTCACACAAGTTATACTTAGGTAGTAATATAGCTACAATATATGTAATAATATATAATAAAATATAACGTAGACTATGTAACGAAGGCATGTTATGCCAAATAACTCTACGTTATCTGTTCTGTAGAATCAGATAACTTAAACCCTATAGGCATAAGTCTCAGTGGTATAAGTACTTATTTTTCTTCTTCTAGGATTTTTTATATGACTAGCGTGACAAACAAGCGTACCACCTGCCTGATGGTAAGCATCACACACATTCACTGTAAAAACCCCTTTCGTGAAAAATCCCATACAGTAGTCTCCTGGGAGACCCTCCTGAAAAAAAAAATACCTTATCAAAACTACTTAGCGACGACTTAACTACTACTAAGCGAAGACGTGAATAAAACCAGTTTTACATAGTTAGTAAAAAATTCTTATTACCTTCGTAACCAAGTTTAGAGGGATTCATTATTATGTTAATTAAATACTTGTTATTAAATATCATTTACGTAGGTAAATGTAATTTGAATCCTTTGAAGATTTTGATAGCATTTTCTCATGTGGTTCGCAGCACGCCTACTACCGCAACTCGTTCGATGAACTCGTTCTAAGGCTCGGCCGCCGCCTGCGCCGCCGACACCTCCGTTCTCCAGTCTCTCCCGACGCTTGCTCTACGGCGCCCACACGCCGAGCACACAATACCAGCGTGATTTTCTCACGACGATATCAGTAAAAGCTCTCTCTGAGTGAGTGCATGTGAAGTGTTCGCGGTGTTAAACTAGTGTCACATTTCATGACAGAAACCATCGTCTCGGAATGCTCATACCATCGGTAATTGGACTTCGACAGCCAGAGCTTACTGTAAGTTTCTAAGCTTTTGTGGTTTTGATTCGAGGAAGATATTTATGTCCGATGTAAAGAGTAATTGAGCTTAATCTTCGCGTATAAAATGTTGTCTGGTGCTGGTATATAAATGCAATTAAACAGTAAAATTATCTTAGTTAACTATTACACTGTTAGATGCTTCTAGAAGGATTAAATCAAGCAAACAGTTTAAGTTTGCAAATACGCAACTATCAAATGTATTATTAATAATAATTTTAGAAAGATAAATTGTTTATAAAAGATCACCATAAGCTACATACTTCGAATTTGATTCAAAAATATTATGTATCCAACTTAAATTCCTTAGTAAAATTCCCATACATTCTGCCTTGGCCGAAACACGCTACTATTGCACTTCATTTGTCGTATATAGGGTGAACGATATTGAATAAAATTTACATAGGTACTTCGAATTTAATTCAAAGACACTACTCGTCGAACTTAAATTACTTAGTAAAATTCTCATACTTTCCGTCTTGACCGAAACGCGCTATTATTGCACTTCATTTGTCGTATATAGTGTGAACGATATTGAATAAAATTTACTTCCTTATTGAATGAATTTGTTCTATTATTATAAAGCCAAAGTATTCCGAGGATGTAAACTATTTTTACAGCAACAGAGGAAGAAATGTTAACTACTCAACGAATTTAGATAAAGTGTGGCACGCGTAGTTACTCTACTTTTCCAAACTTCATGTGATGATTATGGCAGAAACGAGCCTAATATTCAGTTATTCAACACTTGTCGTACATACATAAGCATGGAAGTAGGTAGGTACTAACTACACGGGACATTTTTAAATATGTACTATGTTTTTCCAATGGAGTAGAAATTACTCCCAAGTCCCAACCCTGAGGAGACTGAATTTTCACTTCAGAGTGATACATATTTAAATCTAATAAGAAATGAAACTAAATTAAAAATAAGTATTTCTTTAAAAAGGTGACAATATAGCTTGAAATCGTTGCTTACTGACATCTATACCAGCCGCTTGGTAGAGCGGCTGGTAAAATGTGAATAATACTTGGTTACATAGCCATTCGTATAGCCTATGCGGACGCTATGCCAAGTAGGTAACCCCCGAGAGCAATGTGTATACTAGACTAGACTCCGCATAATATGGAATTAAAACAAATATACATCTAAGGTGTAAAACAAGCATAGGACCCGCTTTATGTTAAGCAGTCATCGCAGCCTGTGGATGCTCGCTATACCACTCACGCGTTGACGACCTTGTAAAAAAAATTAAGAATACATTGTATAATACGCAATTAAACTGTTAGATTTAACAAACTAGTAAAGTTTTAAAAACTTTGTTTGAATAATACTGCATACATATTTTTGTTAAAAATGATTGTAGAGATAATTAATTAGAGTTTACATATTAGAGGTTCTGAAAGTAATTCAAAAAATAAAATTTCCTATCAGCAAAACTACCAAACTCCAATGTTTGCCTCTTTTTAAATGACTGAATAACATACCTAAATCGCATACCATCGTCTTGGCATATCTTATTACGCGTTTTGAATACAAATATCAGCTCGGTCGTATTTGCGAAGCTGACGCGGTTCCCGAGATGTTTTTGCTCGAGTGGTCGGCGTGAGGAATTCATAATGGTCGGCTAAGGACAATCTACCTGGTGATAATGATGGTTCACAAGCCAACCAACTTTAATGATTGCGTTTGTCTTCGTACCATTACAATGAATGATAGACATTTTGTAGAATTACGAATAATTTTTATTTTCACCGAAAGTTTACAATGATATACATGTTTCTTGGTCATTAAGCAATACATAACAAGATTTCAAGTAGACCGTTTTCTGCGTTATTTAATGCCTAGTTTTTTTCTGCTATGGTTAATTAATTCGAAGCTTTATTCTAGATTAAGAACTAACAAAAATCTTTAAAGAAAAAGCGAAACCAACTTAATGGAATTTGACGCTTTTCGAGATAAAAAACATATTTTTAGTTTATTATCGAATATCTCCAGATTCCGTAGTCAGATCTTAATTAAACTTTCATGCATCCATTGCGGGAGCACGGAGCACAGTCATTTGAATACCTGAAAATCGAAACTCATTTCATAATACCCGGCGCTCCTTCTCTTACTAATTTCTTCTGATTCAATTCGTTGTGAGTTCCAAGGCAGCCGCAGTTTTAACCCCGGGACTGTAATGGACTTCACTATTCATTGCCTTTTCTTGGTGGTCGCCGCTGTTAATCCTGGGTATACAAGAGACACAGTGGTGGAAATGTGTGGTGGGCACCTCCGTCCCAATAAAAAAAAACCCCTGGCGCTATCACGTAACACGCTTAAAAATTGACACATTTTTTCAGTTTAAAATCTAAATATCTGCTCGGTGGCGTAGCGGTCAATGACGCGGCTTCGACACCAACGCTCGTGGGTTCGATTCCCACACAGGACAAACATTTGTGTGCATAAACATGTCTGTTTGTTTGGGTGTTTTCTGTGTATTTTAGGTATGTATTTACAAAAAAAAATGTATTTACGTATGTTTATCAGTTGTCTAGTACCCATAACACAAGCTTCGCTTACTTTGGGGCTAGATGGCGCTGTGTAATTTGTCTGACAATATTTATTTATTTATTATTTATCTTCAGAGTCTGTGATTAAATAAATTGATTGATTGATTGATTAAATTGTATTGAAATTTATTTATACACGCTCTAAAAATTTCAAAAATCGGTACAAAAAAACCGGCGCCACAACATGCATAAAGCCAATTTAAAAATCTCTTTCTTTTCTAAAGGCGGGAATAATAATATTTCGTCTCACGTAAAACACGTGCGCTCCATATCACCAAAGTTTCATAACAATAAATCGAAATCGAGTTTTGGTTTAATTGATTGAAGTTAGCTGGTGCTGCACTTTCACTATTCAAAGTCCGGAACTCCCAATAGTTTTTTGTACCAAAACTTTTTATCTTCCATTGATTGTATTTCCACATAGTATTTCAATCATTTTCTATCATGACAAGACGATTTAGTTTTAGGTATACCTACCTATCTAGTTCTGTCTGCGTATGCTGAAATTTTGTATGAATTAATTATAATAAAATACAATAGTAAGTAAGAAAATTTATTGAACAGTACATACATATTGATTTGTAACTTAATATATCTCTATACGAGTATACATGAAAATCCCGTATCACATCATTGTCCAAAATGAACTCCGAAACTAATTATGAAATTTTAAACAATTTGTAGGCAATGATATTATATTTCTTCCACTATATTTCTACACAGCCGAAACGAGAGCCAATTGTCTTATCTCACAATTGATTGGTATAGGTAAAAATGCCTTTTTCTGTATTTCGAAAATGTATAATTTATGTTGATAAAATAATTAAAGCCCAGGACATTACATATCGTACGAAAGTATACAATAATAATAATTGATTTTAATACGTACTTTATTTAATTGCAAATTTTTACAAGAAATTTTGCCGCCATTTTCGCTCGGTGAGGAAAAGAGATAGCTATATTAAATCAATCATATGATAAGGATGACGATAGTCTGTCCCGACCAACAGGAACCAATTTCTGACACAATTTTGTATGGGTATGCCATATGTATAGAAGTATAACATAATTGTGTAATTTTTTTTTATTTATACATCAAATTACGTAGGAGTAAGACGCACATTACATTACATATTACATACACATAAAAATTGATTTTATTTAGATGAACCATTATGTGTAAATATGTGAACCAATATAATGAATCTAATTTCAAAACTTAAACTAGCAGTAACAAAATAAGCATTCAGTAAATTTTCTCTACAATTAGGCACATAGCAAATGATACAAATATGTAGATCGAATCCAAGGGACGTTATTCGTCACGTGGCAGCTGCGTTCACTCTGTTTCCTCCCCAACCAGTTCCGCAATCAACAGGTTTTTAGCCGGCACAAAACGGTAATTACGCCAGAATCGATACTTTCTCACTTAATAACTCGATGCATAAACGTCGCGCATCACTTTTTATGACGTTCCATTCTTCACGACCACATCGCGACAAAGACTTGGTAGGTGAAAATCGTAAATCTTTCCGAGACGTTTCATTTATGTTTTGTACGACACTATTGCCATTGAAATGGCAATATCTTTTTTTTTTATAATCATGCAGTTTGAAAGGATTGTGGGTGTTTTTTTTTTTATTCTATGTCGGATGGCAGACAAGCATACGGCACGTCTGTTATGAAGCGATTACCGTAGGTATCCACTACCCACTACCACTACGTCCGCTACCAACGCAACATCTCCTTCCGTCTGACCTCACTCACTGGCTCCTAACCCTCAAGGGAATTGTTATTTGGCTGCGGTATTCTGTGAGGTGGAGATACTTCCCTAGTCGGGCAGGTTATAAAATACGCAATGACCTCTCTTTTCGGTAACCTCATTTGTCAGATAGCAGAGTGTACAATATGCAAGTGAGATTGGCTTTGGTTCAAAGAGGTCGATGAATCACTTACACCCCAAATAAATTGGTATTATACGTCATTTTCTGCACTCTCAAAGGCAGATTGGTATAGAATGCACTTAGCATTAAGTCCGCCTATTATACAACTATTGTGGTCAATAAAATTTTAAATAAATGAATAAAAAATAAATATTATGGTATTATGAGGACTGAAACCCGATCCACCTTTTTTGCAACCTTAAAAAATCCAGTTTCATATTTTGTTTGTATTTGTGCCAAACATATCGATATCGAACATTTCTGCCATTAATTTTTTGTTTAACAAACATAACCAAAAACTATTCCTAATTATGCTGTCTTAAGCTTTGATAATGAAACCACATTGAAATGGGTTTATGTCTTTGAAGTAGAGGGGGCAAGTTATTACATACAACACAAGTACAATACAATTCAGACATATTAACCGTTTACGCCAGGAGAAAAAAATAAATGCCGTATTTTTGTCAACCCTAATTCAGTATAAAAACAGTGGCAGACAAAATCATCGTAGCGACTGTTAGAAAAGTGTTATTTGGTGTGTAATGTTGTAAATTCGGCATCTCCCAGTGGGTCGTCGGCACCGCGTCACGGTTCACGGTCCGCGGCGCGGGCGCGGGCTTCCATCGCAACCTGCTAATGTTTGTGTATTCTACATATTCTATTCCATGAGCGTCTTCGCCGCTGAGAAATTGTGTCAATCTGTACTCATCACACTAGATAATATAATTCTTAAGTACAAAATATAAGATCAATCAGAAAAACTATTATTACTAGGAAATGGTCGCGTACTGTTCAATTTGAGAGACGATTTCTGACTCCCATTATCAAGTTGTGGAATGAAAAGCCTGTTGAAATTTTTACAAGTGACTAACAGCATGGATAACGCGCGAGTAATACCCCGGTGTAGCAAGCGTCTATTCCATCCATCCAACAACCGCTTGCCTAATGGTAAGCGGTTTTTGGATAACGAAGCGAGCCGTGTGTGTTTATTATATCAAAGACCAATGCCTTCAACCATTGCGTCCTCTCCACCGCGATCTATGGTGCAGAAATTTATATTGTCCATTAGGGTGGTCCATAAACTGAAAGTCGCACAGCGAGCGATAGAAAGTAGAGCTCGACAGTTTTCTAAAGGACCGAATCCGAAATGAGGAAATCCGACAGTGACGACTCAGAGTCGTCAAACTGAAGTGGCCGGTCATATCTGCTGAATCAATGATGACGTCAGGGGTGTCACTACAGCCGTATTAGTCGTATCAATGATACGGAGCACGCGGTCTACAAAGGCCCCCCGTGTTTTTGATTCTAGTCTAGTAGATAGAAGAACCCCCGACCGTGACGTGTTTGGGCCCTCATTTTGATACCGGGGCCGACTAGCTCAAGCTACGCCACTGGATAGCAGATTGCGGTAGAAAATTCTAAAGTGAAGCCCTCATATGAGGCAACGAAGCGGTGGGCACTTCGAGGTCATTCGACCATCCAGAAGTGTCTGGATGAGAAAACTGGAACATTTGAAACCCAATCTCCAAAGGATAGATACAGGCTATTTTTATACTACATCGGGTAGCAGACAAGCATAACGACATATGATGTGAAGTATTTATGGTAGCCATATTAACATTCGCAACATGAATTAACATTCTTGCCACTACCCTCGCTGCCAACGTAGCAACTGCTACCTTTCTGGTGACCTTTCTCACTTGAACACAACAACTCTCAAAGGAATTGTTATTTGGCTGCGGTATTCTATGAGGTGGAGGTACTTCCCCAGTCGTGTAGCTTACAAATACGCTACCTCTCTTCTGTCAGAGCCTCTTTCACTAGTAGGCAGGGTGCAGCACGTGGAGGTAAGACTTTGGCTCTAAAGATAGTGGTTAGCACCTTACAGCGCTTACACGTTGTTTGAGGATTTTGTAACATGAGTATCTTGGTTAAATTTCCTTGGAAATAGATTTATGATTGAAGGATTTACGATATGCCAATCTCTATCATCCAATTAAAATATCGCTGAAATTAAAACCATATTAACTTTGACGAATAATAAAAAAAACAAAATGCAAACGTGAAAAGAAATATAAGTTAATATATTTAGCGTAGTTTAATTGACATTAAAAATGTTTGTAAATACATATTATAATGTCAATTATTAAAATATCAGGGCATAAACATTTTGATAAGAAATTTCATTAAAAGTAATGCCTCATACAAAAGATATCAACGCGCCGTATGGACATACGACGCGTTGATAATTTACTATTGATAATTTAATTTCTTACATTGTGTAACGAGATATACGAAATCTATTCTACGCATTGAGACTATTGAAGACTCCACAGTCATGAAAGCAACCTATTTCTTTGAAGTAGGCTTTGAAATGGTTATTATTGCCGCTGTCGTCAGATTTCACTTTATTGACACTTGTCTACAACACGCGGAGTCGAGTGGCACGTCCGTTAAACGTATATTTGCAGCTAAGTTTAGATAAATATTGGAAGCTTAGAAATTTGCATGTTTCTGCATTACGTATCTTTTGAGTAGATGTCTGCGCATACAAAACACGATAACTTGAAATATAAAGTTAGCGAGCCCGGTGGTCGAATGGCTAGGAATGTTCACTTTAGACTCCGGGGTCGCGGGTTCGATACCAGCATAAGACAAATATTTGTGTGCATGAACATGTCTGTTTGCTTTGGTCTGGGTGTTTTCTATGTATTACACGTTGTATTTACAAAAAGGTTTTTTATACTTGTACAGATGTATATAGGATTCCTTGGTTAACTATATATTAAATATCTTTGGGTTAATTACAGTACAGACTAAATAAATTATTTTTACGAACGTTTTTCTATGGATGAAGAATTATATGAATGTGGAAATTGTACAAGTGTATTCGGAGCAAAGGTTTCGACTCAAAGATCATTTGACATTTACTGGACAATTTAAGATACATTTCAGTAGTCTCAAGTACGAGCTGACTTTTAGTATAACATTATTTTGTCACACGAACAGAGTCCGTCGACGGAATCGAATTGCTTATAGTTTATCTTCGCACCAAAACATTTAAGTTCAGTATATCATTTCAACCCGTTAGAAAGGTAACGTGTACAGTGTGTAACGTTACCACCCATTCTGCATTCATTTTTACAAACTTTCTATTTATTTTATTTATCAGACCATCTTTTATCTGTAGCTCTCAGAGCTACAGATACAAGATGGTCATAGAGACCGGAAAAATAGAGTTCAAGCTATTGGTGTATCAAATTACAAAGTAAAAATCGGTTTTATAGTAAGCGAAGATCGCTTACTATAAAACCGATTATATAAATATCTATATATATAAAAGAAAGTCGTGTTTGTTACAACACTTATAACTCGAGAACGGCTGGATAGATTTTCATGGTTTTTGATTTGTTGGATTTGTCTCCGTCCAGAATAGCAGAATAACTATTAAAAACATTGGAAAATTTACGAAAAAAATAAAATAAAAGAAAAATCATTTTTCCATACAAAATGTTCGTGGATGTCGGACCTGTCAAACGTGACGTTAACGTGCGTACGTCAAATGTATGCGTGCGTTCAGAAATGTACATCAAGCTCATTTAATATAGAACAAATTTAGATTAAAAACAAAGGTCAACTCTTTTGGTTTCATTTTTACGTCTTGATAGTTCTCTGTAATTTGTTTTGAAAACAGTTTTGTGGATTGAAATATTTATTGGTTGTCAGTTGGTACTTTTTTTGTGACGTATAATGTACTGAACTTAATATTTACCCACTGCTGGATTACGGGTCTCCCCTCAACCGAAGAAGTTTAGAGAATGCTCCACCACGCTGCTCAACTGCGTGTTGGCGGAGGCCAGTGATTTCAAACCGCCTAAAGGCCGCTAACTTGACTTAATGACTGTCATCTAATGATAACAACCAGGATCGAAGGCTTAAGGTGCCTTCTGAAGCACGGAGGAGCTCGAGACAATTTAAAGATAACAACCGGGACCGACGGCTTAACGTACCTTACGAAGCACGGAGGAGCTCGAGATAATCTAATGATAACAACCCGGACCGACAGCTTAACGTGCTTTCCGAAGCACAGAGGAGCTCCAGATAAATATAAACTCACCCATGAACAGGCTACGGTTGACGTTGCTTAACTTGCGTGTACAATTATACTGACACGCGCAATGACGCCATCGTGCTTCTCTATTATTTTCTATTATTAATTGTATAAATTTCAAGAAATCATAATTTTTGTTTAGCTAATATTTATACCACAACATTCATTTACTATTAGGCGGTACGAAGTTCGCCGGGCCAGCTAGTATAAATATAAAACAAAGTCGAGTAAGTTACACCATTTATAAATCAAGATTTTTTATAATCTATCTATTTTTGACGATTTATTGGATTTGTCTCAGTCTTGAATAGCATAATAACAATTAAATCATTATAAAATTTAACCCCTAGGAAAGAGACTGGGAACAGTAAGATTGACTCACAAAAAGCGTGGGCGGGATGCTATAAACCTATATAATTAAATGAACAATTATTGTATATCATAAACTTGACAATTTATGATATAGAAGAACCAGGTATTTTCGGGCTAGAATAATACACCGAACGAGATCTGCAGACGTCTCTAACAATTTCAATTTCAACAATTATAACGATGAAAATGAAAATATAGGATTTAATTAAAATATTTGTGGAGACCATGTATGAATTCTGGGAAAATCCGTTTTCTCCTATAAAACGCCGAGTACAGAAATGAACAGGCAGAGTACTTTCGCATTTATAATATCAGTAGCGACTAAGTTTCTCGCAATACTTTAGTAACTTTGTAGTATGTGATTTTACGTTCCTATGTCTATGAAACATATAATTTATTTTCTATCAGCAAATGACATATATACAGTACACTTATATTTTACATACACTTTCCCTACCGACGTTAGAAGCAATCAGCACATTGCTCGGTAATGTGGGCGCCGGAATGTGGACCAAGTGTCAAGACTTGTTTGTGCAAATACTACGGATACATTATAGCCTGTCACAGCAGAGCAATTCACGCAGCGCTCGGTTTTCATTACCTTTTTTATAATCAATACAGATAACTGCGCCTATATAAATTACTATTACGGCTATTGGGCGGTCTTGGGCAATCATTGGAAATAATAATAATTTAAATATTAAATATACAACATTACATCAAACTTCTCAAAGGGGCCTCTACGCGTTGGATCCATATTCCCGCGCACGCCTATCAAATGATCGGACTTAACCCGTGATTAAAAAGGGAATTTAAATATTTCTGGAAAAGCTCGTTGGCGTTGTTACGCGTGTCAGTCTAATCGGACACGCATATTAAGCAACGTCGACCGCAGCCTGTCCATGGATGGGTTTATGTATTTTGAGCTCCTCGGCTCAAAATACATAAACGATCCCGGCTGTTGTGATGATGACAGCCGTTAAACTAAGTCAGTGGTCTATAGGCGTCTTGATAACACTGACCTCCGCCAACCCGTAGTTAAACAGCGTGGTGGAGTATACTCTAAACACCTTCGAGGCCCGCATCCCAGAAGTGGGATGAATTAGGGTTAACACTCTTACAAATACTGTCTATGTACAATCTAATTTATTGACCAGATATTCAAATTAGCAACAACCTAGAACCTCAACTTAACTGTCAAGTTACATAAAGATATTCATAAGAAAAAATATTCTAATTGCGCAACATTCATAATACACAAAGCATTGGCAGTTCGTCGATCAAGTCCAAAATAATGACGAATGGTTACGTACGCATACGGAAACAGTTAAGAGCCATGGCGTGCGGTAGAAAATATTCTCGAATGTTATATTTATTAGGTTTGGTCGGAAAAAAGTAGAGCGTCGAGCTTTTTATACCATTTGGATGGTACACAACAGGTCTGCCTGTTTGGTTGTTTGTTGCATTAACTTTTACTACGATATGGCGAAATGTCTGTCTGTTTTAATCTTTCCACGGAAGAGAAGTTTGAAGAACCGGTGTTTTAATTTCGCAGAAAATGTTTCATAGAATAGCTGGTTTTTGCATTTTCATTTCAAATATTGTTGTTTTAATGACTATTCATTTCAAAGGAACATTTTGCATATAATCAAAGAATTTTATCTAAATATATAAAAGAAGAAACTGACTGACTCATATATATATCAACGCACAGCCCAAACCGCTGGGTCTAGAGATTCCACGTAGGTTCCTTATGATGTCTAGGGGTGCATTAAGAAAGGATTTTTCAAAATTCATCCCATAAGTTGATACGGGGGTCCAAAGTTTATATGAGGAAATAAGATTAGTTGGACTATTTTATCCGAAACTTTGCACGAGTATTCACGTGTTTGTCACGCGAGCAAAGCCGCGGGCAAAAGCTAGTATCACATATTTTTATTTACGAAAATGTAAAAATAGACGTTATGTTTGTTGTTATCCATAATTTTCGTTATCAGCAAAGAACGTTAGGTTAAATAGAACTGAGACCGCGTCAGAAATGACTTGCTACCAGAAAAGTAGGTTAGGTCAGAACTGCGAATCCATTGTAAACGAATCGCTTTTACTCGGTAAAATGATTTTCTTCGTTATAACATACTGTATTTTATATTTAATTACAGCTCATAACATACTCGTATTGTTTTTTATTTATTTATATTTATTTACTTAATATTTATTTAAATTTATTTCGTATTCAATTAAACACAAATACAGAAAGGAAATATTCGTGAAAATTGACCACTAGACCATGTTCTGGCAACAAATTATTATGATGTTCCACTCATACGTATGCACGGTAGAATCCATTTGCATTTATGAAAGTAACGGCGAATAACACAATTCATTGTTTACTGTAACAATATAAAACATTTTGCAATAAGTACAACTTAATGTTATCTGGTGCACCTGTTATTTTATGTGAATTTATCGATTTGTGGTTTTAAAGCACTATTATGAATTTATGTTGCATGCATACTAATTCTAATACTGGCACTTAACCTGTATCGAAAACTTGCAAAACCAGTTGATTATTGGATTGAGTTATATCAGTTAGATATTTTGTTAATGAACATTGTCACCGATCTCTGATATCAAAATATGCACATTTATTTAGTATAATTTATCATATCGCTATCATACGACCATTATAATTTTATCATACGACCATTGCTGTGTTAATCGCAGTGATGGCGGTCCTCACATTTAGTCTTCACTTGTACTTTCCACTAAGCAAGGGACATTTTGACTGACCACATAAAAAAAAATGGAGTAAATATGTATTTTGCCCCCCATAGACATTTAACTTATAATTATTAATTATGTATGTTGAATATATTTCGACAAAAATAAAACTGTGTTGCTAAGAATCTGAGAAGGCATCATTTAAAAACAAGTCATCATTCTTTTAATATCTGCCTACTTTATACCAAACCTGGTGCAAAACAAGCATACCCTCCGCCTGAGGTATAGCGGTTAAGGTTAGGCTATAGTGACGTGTAACACACGGAGTACTGTTCGCGCCCTTTCATCCGCGCTGCTAATATAGCATCTACTCATGTCTATTGAAGTCATTCACTAGCATGACAGAAAAATCCTCAAGCGTATTGTTATTTCGCAGAGACAATCTTTCGCCGAAGATTCGTTGCCTAGTTGGGAGGTTGCACCACATGCAAGTGAAATTGACTTTGGTTCTAGGATGGTAGTGGCCCGCTTACACCCTAAAACTGCATAACTGTCCGTATTTAGAGTACAAAGACCTGCGCAGACGAGGGGTCTATATCCGCGAACTTTAAAGCATATTTGGAGGTTAAGCCATTATTATATATTATTTTATAGATGATTTTAATGTCAGAAAACAAATATCCGATTTCCTTACACCTAGAACTAAACAGCATTGTTAATCGACTCTCACAACGTACCTATTATTAAAATACGGCCGCGTGGCACAAAAACAGGGCGACAGGCCTATAAAGCCTTGGGCAGATGCGTGCCGCGCACCTGTCGGCCCTGCCACCAGCAACGTAATATATTTATAGATATACATTAAGATTGTTTATAACTGGCCGCTGTCTGTACGTATAGAGGAGATAAGAAGAGCAATAGAAACCAAAATAATATTTCTTTGTCTGTCTTCCCGTACCGTACGTTGCGCGTACGCAACTCGCAAAAGCTACTGCATGAAATTGGATAGGAGTTTCATTGTTATATTGCTGAAGCTCTGACTTTTTTTAATAACAATTATTCATTAATTGCACTACTTTAATCACCATTTTTAGTTATTTGATGTGCGTGTGAGGTGAAATATTATACAGTCAGCTCTTGGTGTCGAATTTGGAATTTAGTCGAAATTCGATGTTCTTCAAAATTTGCACGTGACTAATAATAATTTACATCGAACTTGTCCAGACGAAAAAACCGGTCTATCCGTTATCAAACTGCATTCATTGTTTTTAAAATTAATAATTAAGCCTGTTTTCGATCCCAAACATTCTTCTAGTGATTGTATAAATGATTGGATGAATGAATGGAAGATGACTCCTGCATCTTTATTTTAAACACCTATTCTGGCATTCCATCTAATGGAAACTTCAAAAACTCTTAGATCAAGAAAGCTGAAATTTTGGGTAACTTGTCCACCATTTTTTTGAGGCAAAGCCAATCTCACCTGCACATAGTGCAGTGAAGTTGGCTTTGGCTCAAAAATGATGGTTAGTTGCCTAGTTAGTTGAGCAGTAGCATAGTGCGTCCTACTGCTCAACTAACTAGGCTTTGGCGAAAGAGAGGTAGGGCACAACGTTTATAAGCTACCCGACTGGGGAAGTAGGTATCTTACAGAGAATCCCTTGAGGGTTGTTATATTCCTGCATCGATGAGGTCATCAGGAAGGAGTTGCTGCATTGGCAATGGATATGGCGGCGCGCGACCGATGTGGCTGCGTTAACTGATTCACATCAAACGGGGCGTATGGTTATCTGCCCCCTTACCACCAACTCTTATTACGATTCTATAACTGAATAGAATGCTTATTCATACCAATGAATAAGCGACTCTATTTCAAACCGCATAGAGTCGCTTATTCATTTATTGATTAATTTGAGTAAGGGGGTTGCTCTCCGATTTAGTAGTAGAAAAAAAAATATGCTCTCAATTTCCCTTTATGATGCTGGCTAAGATTACATTAAACGATTTTATACGATTATAGATTACATGTAAACATCAGCACGAAAATTCCAAAAGCTTCCTACTCCTACTAATTTCTTCTGATTAAATTCGTTGTGAGTTCCAAGACAGCCGTAGTTTTACCCCCGGGACTGCAATGGACTTCACTGTTCATTGCCTTTTTTCGGTCGCGGCTGTTAATCCTGGCTACACAGGAGACACAGTGGTGGGAATGTGTAGTGGGCCCTCGTCCCATTACATGTAAACATCCTATTCAATTCAAGTTGTTTGTTTAGTTGAGTTTTAATGAGTTATTGAATAATGAACATAAGTAGTGAATCAGTGTTGTTATTATAAATATTATGATGTATTATTTACAAATTAATATTATATTATTATTTACTTAAAATAACGATACACAAAAGAATCGTTTCAGTAGCTGCTGAGTAGCATTTTACGTAAACAATTATATTTTGAAAAAAAAATATTACTTTACAATAAATTAAATATTTACGTAAATATGTGTAATCAAAACTATTAATACTTTCCGCCTTTCTAATTTTCGTCATCTTTTAATGTTCGATTTGTTTCGTCATGTTTGGATCTTATTTGTGAATTATACTAGCGTTAGCATATGACATTATACGTGATTATACCCTCACATGATAAGAATGTCAATTTAATTAATTGCAAAGAATGACTTACGGTATTTACTTGTAGGTATGTGTCGGGAATTAAGTCGCATATTGGTGTTGAAAATTTAAAGTCAATAGAGTCGTAAATATAGTCACTCAAGTGACTGTTGGTGCCTGTTCTAAGCATACTCGTATTTGTATAGTCATTGTTGTTAAAGCAATAATAACGTGTCTTTTTCTTATGTCGTTTAGCCCTTGTTGTTTAACATGGACAACGATGCCCCCACAGTCAAGAGAAATTTCTCTCATGCGACATAATGTAAATATATTTCTTGAAAAACATCCTTATAGATTTACTTACTTCCATTACATTTTCGGGATTTTTTCGATTTGTATAATCTCAAGTGTGTAGTTATATTTCCTGTGTCTGAAGTCTTTTTATCTCATCGTCAACACCTTATTCATCCTACTGCTTGGATACGGGTCTCCCTCAATCGATACGGTTTAGAGCCATGGTCAAGGGCGGATCCAGCTTGGACGACAGGGGGGGGGGGGGGGGGGGTTACGTAGTTGTGGTCAAGTTATAATTTAATTTCGATAATAAGAGATACAGGTAAAAAGTAGGTATTTTATTAATGTCTTTAAGTACTGTACTTAATCTATATTGAGACAAAAAAATATATAAAAACATTAAGTTTAACAATTTTTATTAGTGGTCCATATAGGTCGTGGACCCAGCCCAGGAGGGGGTCATGACCCCCTTGACCCACCCCCTGGATCCGCCCTTGGCCATGGTGCCCAACAGGTAGCTCGCGGGCACCTGGTAGCAGCTGGTAGCAGCTGGTAGCAGCTGGCGCAACTTGTTTTCTGGGCGCCCGCGAACAAAATCGGATGGAATACACAAACCAGACTTTAAGAAGCTTTCTGAAAATGTGAACAGCCAGTAATTGCATTAGCTTTTTACTGTTCCGATCTGTTTCGAAGTGTATAGTGAGTGTGTCATATTAACATAATAAATAAAAATCACTTATGTTTTTTTATTAACTCGGCGGTGCCCGCGTGGCATATCGAGATTTTCAGAATAGCCCCTGGAGCAATACAAGTTGGGCACCACTGGTTTAGTGCATACTCCACCACGCTACTCAACTGCGAGTTGGCGGTCGCCAGTGTTTTCAAGCTGCCTATAAGCCACTGACTTAGCTTAACGACTATCATCTAATAACAACAGCCGGGACCGACGACTTAATATGCCCTCCGAAGCATGGAGGAACTCGAGATAAATAAACCAACGTATGTACAGACTACGATCGTCATTGCTTAACTTCCGTATTCCATTAGACTGACAAGCGCAACGACGCCTTCGGCGTCATCGAGCTCCTCCTAACTCTGAGCCTACTCACTTTACTTTTTATTCAAGGCATCATATGGACAATTAAACATTAATAATGACCTCATTATAATTTTTTGAATTACCATCATCCTGTCTATATATAACATCTTCTGCTTTTTTGTTTGAATGGGAAAGCCCATAACGCATGTCAATATTGCAAACAAGCGGTCAGACAGTCAAACTTAATTAAGATAAATGTAAAGATTGACAGAACCAGGTGAGCAGTACGTCGCTGCAGCCCTACAATGTCGTTGTTTACTTGCCTCGGAGTGGAGGCCAGTCACCCCGAGCAGTAGCAAGGACGCGCCATTCATAAACGGGTTCGCTTCACTTGGCTCTGGAAAGCTGCGTTTTACGCTCACGTGATCAGCTATAGGAGCTGTCGTTGGTTTTAAATTCGTGGAAATGTAAAAATAATTTTATCCTGTCGGCACAGATGTCGGTGTTGAGTTCCAAATTCAAATTTCTTCCCACATTATTGCTTTTCGACGTGAATACGTTTTTAAAATGGCTTCCATATTGGAGGCAATTAAAAAAATCGGACGCGCAGCATGCACCACCATAGCGAAATTTATTTATTTATTTTGGCCACTTTCCAAAACCAAGGTCACTTTACATTTTGATGCTCTACCGGCCGGACGATTTTATAAGCTCAATAAATTTCGCTGAAAAACGAATGATAACAAAATCGGGGAATAGAGTTTGGTGTTGCAGCAACAAATAGATCATCTCTATCCAAAATTCAATCACACCACTAGATAGATGAAGAGTCAAAGAATTTATTACGTAAGTAAGGGCTATTGAACATCGCATAGGGATTTTTTCCCCCATTTTGAGATAATTTTTGTGCATATAACGTATTCACGTACTACATACGGCCGAGTCCATGATACTGCTACACCCCATTTTTTATACCACGCCGCCGGGTGTTTAGCAAACATACCCTGGAGTAAAGCTGTTACCTGTTTGGGGTGTAAGTGGTTCATCAACCAAAGCCAACTTCACCTGCACGCGGTGCACTCTGCTGACTGACAAACGAAGCTCTGGCGAAAAGAGAGGTAGGGGGCGTAATTGTAAGCTACCCGACTGGGGAATGTACCTCTACCTCACAGAATACCGCAGCCAAATAACAATTCCCTTGAGGGTTGTTGTGTTCCTGCGAGTGAGTGAGGTCGCCAGAAAGGAAGGAGATGCTGCGTCGGCAGCGGGGGTGGCGGCGCGCGAGCGATATTTTATGTTGCGAGCGTTAATATGGCTACGGCAACCGCTTCACATCAGGCGGGCCGTATGCTTATCTGCCACCCGACGTAGTATAAAAAAAAAAACCTATCACAGTATAAATAATAGTACTACGTACAGTATGGCCGCTCCCTGCCGCTCTCTCGTGTCGACCTCACCTCCCCTCTGAGACATATCTGAAACAGTTTGTATGGCGCCGCACGCACACACGCATATTCACGCTCTGCACAGACGCCATTGTTTATGTAGTAGTAAACCACGCGACGTTTGTATGGAGTGGCCAGGGTGTGTACATATCGTATTCCAAAAAGATGCTTGCCATGACGAGTATCATTCACGTGTTGTCACCTCGGTGCTATCGCAGTATCTACTCACATCTGCGTCCTCAGTCACATACAGGATCACAGCTATCACGGTACCTACTATTATTTCGCTGCGTAATCTGTGAGTTGGAGGTATTATCCAATCGGGCTCATTCATTATGTACAACCACTTTATTGGCAGAACCTTGTTCAATAGAGGGCAGGGTGCACTATACATACGTGAGTAATAATAAATAAATATTGTCAAATTAAACAGCGCCATCTAGCCCCAAAGCGAAGCTTGTGTTATGGGTACTAGACAACTGATAAACAAACGTAAATACATTTTTTTTGTAAATACATACTTATGATACATAGAAAACACCCAGACCAAGACAAACAGACATGTTCATGCACACAAATGTTTGTCCTGCGTGAGAATCGAACCCACGAGTATTGGTATCGAAGCCGCGTCATTGACAGCTACGCCACGACCGCTATCGTCAATAATTAATATAAATTATAAGAGACAAATTAAACTTTGATGAATTACGATAAGGACAAGGATGATGAACAGCATGAGAAGTATGGCAGTATCTATAATGTCTGAAATTTGACACACGGTTGGCTACATGAGGGGGGGGGGGGGGGGTACAAACGAGCATGTGGGTCACTTGATGGAAAACAATCACCATGGAGATCACTCCTACTACTACTTCCTTTCTTTCTTTCTATACTGTATAAAGCATACTTTTTAACTCGGGAAAATATCTTATTCATACAGGATTGAAATTTACGCGAACGAAGTCGCGGAATTACGCTAGTTTTACATTGTAACCAAGTTGCCTTGAACTTGTTAAAATACACAATGTTCCAATGAAATTTTATCGTTGTCTAATCCTGTTTCTCTTTTAAATATATTCAAAATACATGCATTTTATTGTGCAAAATAAAATACGACCGTAGAGTAGTGATTTAAATTTCAAAATAAACCATTACATATAAATGTTATAATACAGATTAGTAAATATGTGCATTTATTTTATAATTATAATGATTTAAACATCAATATATATTTTTTCTTGTACTTTTATTCACATTTTTAGTATGTTATAGGTAGCTACTAAAAGATTTAACAATACGGTATATATTATGTCGCAGCCATATCGTGGAATCGCCGCATTACATAACGACTTTATATAGGTTTATTATATATTGCCAGCGTGACATCGGATCGGCAATTTTTTTAACTGAAACAATAAATATCAGTTGATATATATATCACAATATATATTATGATATACATCCGTTCAGCGAAACCTGATACTTACAAATACGAATGTGAGTTGGTTTAACTTAGTTTGTTTCTCTTTAACTTCTGAATCGAGTCATTAAATTGTGCATACATTATATTGGAAGTCCAGAATAAATAATAGGATGCCTTTTATCCAGAAAATATAGCTGGTTCCGAGAAATTGTCAAAAATTTGCTCGATAACCGACATTCACGCGAGCGAAAGTGTTTTTATTGATTTGTTTGTTCCGCTTTCACGCTTTTACTAAACCGATTGCTATGAAATCTTGCTTACATCATATTAGAAGTCCAGAATAAATAACAGTTGTCTCAAAAAAGTGATCTGTTCCAGAGGGATGACCAAAAGTTTACGAAAGTATCGACATCAAACTAGCGCGGAATCTAGTTAACAAAATTGTTTTTTTTTTAAGTACATGCGGCCGCGGAAGAAGTGCACATTAGAATTTGGTCGAAGTATGATACATATTTATGTGATGAATATATAAAAATGACATGAAATGTAAAACGACATATACTCGTATGAACAATAAAATTACATACAAAATATCAACAAGTCATCGTTCCATATTTGGTCAACCTGCAATACTCCGAGAACCGGCTCCTATTGCCGGCGAGTGCCTAGTGATCTAAATAACCGCTAGCCATCTTTAGAAAGCCAAGCATAACATCTTTGCAGAATTGACGAATAGACAAACAGCTACAGTCATTGAATTATTAATTTATTGACGGAAATACAATGACGTTGAACAAAGATATATTCTACTCTATTTTGAAAAAAATATATTAGTTGTTTCGACATACAAGTCTTATCAAGGTGATTATAAAATATTATATACTATGCCGTTGATCCGGCGCACTTCGTACCATATTCGTGCCATAAATAAGATTTAAATAAATGTGTTTTTTTTTTAATCTGTTATACTAACCTGCCCCTGACCTGACAATAACGAACACAAAAAAATAATTATTCAATTTGGTGCAGTCGTTCGGAAGTTACGCGTACATACATTTCGGCGGTTAATTTTTATTATGGTGGGCTAGGGATTCGCAAAATTTCCAGTGTGGCTCTGCCGGCATTCCTATCATCTGTCCATAGCACGACCGATCTCGTAGGTAAAATCCTGAAGACCTGCTCTTCTAACTATGAGACGGCGGGCTTGAACGATGCTCGGAATGCCTGGCAAATGGCTTGTCCGGGTCAAAATTTCCCCTTACTGACAAAATCTCAAAGGAGCTGGGATGATTTTATCTGTAAAATTAAAAGCTCAGCGCTCTTAGACTCCAGCTCGGGTTCAGCTCGCGCCAGACTGTTGGCCGCAGGAAGAAAAGAATCCGGGTATTGGCTTCATGCCTATCCCTGTGCTAACAATGGTACTTTTCTGGAACCTGATACCTTGAGACTGGCAGTCAGCCTGAGACTGGGAGTGCCGGTCTGTGCCTCACACAAATGCCCTTGTGGCAAGGATGTCGACCAGTTAGGACACCACGGACTCTCCTGTCAGCTAAGCGCAGGACGCTTTTCGAGGCACGCCGCCGTCAATGACATAATCCGCCGCTCTCTTGCCACCGTCAATGTACCTGCATTACTTGAACCAAACGGTATTTCGAGAGACGATGGTAAGAGACCGGACGGCATGACCCTGATTCCGTGGAGCATGGGACGGGCGTTGGTTTGGGACGCTACTTGCGCCGATACTCTGGCCCCGTCTCATCTCCAGGGAACTACACACAAGGCAGGCGCTGCGGCGGAGGCGGCCGAGAAAAGAAAAATTACGAAATATCGCGGTCTCGGCTCGGAATACACTTTTGTGCCTTTTGGAGTCGAGACCCTGGATTCGTGGGGTCCTAATGCGCTTAAATTCATGAATGAGCTCTCCAAGCGCCTGGTCGAAGCCACTGGTGACCGAAGAGCTGGCGGCTTTCTCGCACAACGGATTAGTATTGCTATACAACGAGGAAACGCTGCCAGCATCTTCGGTACAATGCCACGGGGGCCTTTTTTAGATAATATGTAGTTTTATTTTTATTTTTAATTTAGTTTTTAATTTAGTTTCTTAGAAATAATTGTATGAGTTTTTAGAGATAAGTATACTATGTGTTAATTTAATGAAACTAATGAACAAAATTTTTATTTATGTAGATTATTTTATCCAAAAATACTATTCATAGACTTAATTGCTACTTTATTACCATGCCAATCGATACATATTCATATTTTTCGACAATCCTAACTCAATCTTGTCTAAATCAAACTCGCTGACATTCGATCAAAATGTGGACGTTGAGATTCGATTAAGTTGCAAATACAATAACAAACAGATAAGTGCAATAAAAGTAATTACATATTGTTGAGTTTATCGGAAGTCATTTTAGAAACAACGTATGATTTTCTTTGTTATATACAATGACAAGATTATATACATAAGTAGGTACATTTTTTTATAACCAAACTATCACTATTACTATTTCGTTATATTTAAAAAGATACATCAAATTGTTCACTCTCAGTGCTGAGAGCACGCGGAAAATTCCCGAACACATCGCAAGGTAACTTAAATATTAGTATTTATAGTGTATGTGCATCCTACTATACCGTTTGGCATTAGTGGTGAAGAAACTAGTATTAATGATCTAAGTGAAGAAAACAGAATTTCAAATAGACAGTTTAGAACAGCCATACTCAACCTTTTTTCTCCCTGGACCACATAGTCGCTACCTTCCGGGCCGCAAAAATCCAGCAGCTAGATTGCCTACATTCTACAAAATGAATACACTAATTGTTATACACTATATTGTTATAAACTATTTAAGAAATAAAAAATGATTGATCATCATCTTTTTGGCATCATTTTTGTATCGTTTTTTTTTTTGACAAATTACACAGCGCCCTTAGCCCCAAAGTAAGCGAAGCTTGTGTTATGGGTACTAGACAACTGATAAACATACGTAAATACATTTTTTTTGTAAATACATATTTATGATATATGTATAGAAAACACCAGACTAAGACAAACAGACATGTCCATGCACACAAATGTTTGTCCTATGTGGGAATCGAACCCACGAGCGTTGGTGTCGAAGCCGCGTCATTGACCGCTACGCCACCGGGCTCATAAAAATGAACTACATACTATTATTCTAAAAGTGCTGTTCTAGGCTTCGGGCCTTGAACATGCCTGCTGCGGGCTTTAGTATGCCTGGTTTAAAATAATGTATTAATACGATGGAAAATTTGTACCGCCAATAAAAAATCTATCTACTTATTTCGATTTTCAAATTAGCAAATATTGCGAATGCGCGTACCCAAGAAACTAATATTTTTTGAGAAGGCATGTACTCAAATTTGCATAAAAAAATAATAAGCATTCTCTTTCCGTATGCAATAAAATTTAAAATCAGAAAAGAACAGCAAAGAAAACGCATCAAGTACAGCCTTGCAACGCAGCTCACAGTCGCACATAACTGCATAATAGAATTACAACAATTATGAGTGTGCGATCGGATGACGGAGCTGGGTGTCGATCGGGAACAATGTCTGCGCGGCACGCATTCCGTTACCACCAGGTTGAATGACCAACCGCTGCCTACATGTAGTCCAGCCGCTAATGACATCCTTACATACTCAGATTTTCACAGCTAATCAGTCAAATAAATGATTTTAGTTTGCCAAATTTAGCTACTGCGTAGGTGTACTAGATGTGGTTTCTTCGTCTAAGTGGGCGGACTAAGACCTAGGCAACTAAACTAGGCAATTATTTATTTCTAAAGGTAATTTCTGGGGCCCGAAAGTTAGGTTTTTATTTTGGAAGTGAAAACTTCTTTAGTAGGTTCGGAAATACAATGTTAATATTATTAAAACTCACGTGAGACATTATACTAAATTAATTAGATAAATTAAACGGGTCACTCACGTCTTTTTGTCGGGAAAGCCGACTAGTTTCGATCTCAAAAGGAGACCTTCTTCAGGGCGAATGTCCAGACACGTCCACCCTTTGTGGACACAGGACAGTGTCCGGCGCGAGAGACAAAGGGTGGACGTGTCTGGACATTCTCCCTGAAGACGGTCTCCTTTTGAGATCGAAACTAGTCGGCTTTCCCGACAAAAAGACGTGAGTGACCCGTTTAATTTATCTAAATACAATGTTGTCTAACTTTAGCTTTATTCCGCCACTGAGCTTCGTTCAATCAAATCGCTGAATCCAAGATCATAAAAGAACCGGTAAAAAAATGAGAATATTCCATCTTTGATAAATTTTAAAATATAAATAGAATACATTGAGGCCTTTGTACACTATTGTACTAGGGTCAGCAACGCGTATGTGATACCCCTGGTGTTGCAGGCGTCCATAGGCTATCATAACTGCTTTCCATCAACCGGGCCGTATGATTGTTTACCTCCTTACTAGTACAAAAATAGTCCCCATTTTTCACCAGTGAGGAACTTGTTGTTGCGGAAATACTAAAATTTTAATTAAAGTGATAGATTTAACAAATCTTATCTTAACTATTATAAGCTTCTAATGTAAAATATATAAAATTTATGTTTTAATCTAGGTATAACGTAATGAAAGTTGTTTTACGTAATAGAATTTCTTACATGAGATCACGTAAGCGAAGTTCTTAGAAGTAACTGCGGCAGCTTTTCCCATCATTTCCTCGTCTAGGCATAATATGTAATTACCGAGCCGATAACATATTATAAAAAAAACGGTCAAGTGCGAGTCGGACTTGCGCACGAAGGGTTCCGTTTACCATTGTCTATAAAAACGGCAAAAAAAAATCGTGTCTGTTGTATGGGAGCCCCCCTTAGATATTTGTTTTATTTTAATTTAATTATTTATTTCTAAAGTGAATATATAACTAAATATTCTGTGAATATTTCAAGCGTCTACCTGTTGCCGTTTTCAATATCGAGCAAAAAAAAATCACGTTAGTTGTATGGGAGCCCCCTTAAATGCTTATTTCATTCTATTTTTTATAGCGGCTAGTAGTTATAGCAGCAATAGAAATACATCATCTGTGAAAATTTCAACTGTCTTACTAACACGGTTCATGAGATACAGCCTGGTGACAGACGGATGGACGGACGGACGGAACGACGGACGGACAGCGGAGCCTCAGTAATATGGTCCCGTTTTACCCTCTGGGTACGGAACCCTAAAAAGTAATCTTTATGATAAAATACGAATGAATGAGAAACATGGTACCAAATATAGGTAACATGTTTTTGTCAGAGCAAAAAACAAGGCCAATAAATTTGGACACTCATCAATTTGGATCACAATAAAACGAACAATATTACGGAAGTTTTCGAGGCGAGGTCATGTTGCATTGTCTTGTTGAGTAACATCAACACACGATACGTGTCTTATTGCTAACTGATTTTCATCTCAATTTGATCAGTGTATATATTAGTAATAGCATTTTTTTTATATTCCGTCGGGTGGCAGACAAGCATACGGCCTGCCTCATGTGAAGCAGTTACCGTGACCATATTAACGCTCGTAACATAAAATATCGCACGCGCGCCGCAACCCCCGCAGCCAACGCAGCATCTCCTTTCTTTCTGGGTGACCTCACTCACTGACAGGAACACAATAACCCTTAAGGAAATTGTTATTAATTAATTTATTAAAATATGAATGTTCAAGGGGACATGTTTATGCCGTTTGGATTAGAGACATTAACTTGTTCCATGAATTATATGCGAAGATTTTTTTAACAGACTCCTAAAAAGGAGGAGGTTCTCAATTCGGCCGTATTTTTTTTTAATGTTTGTTACTTAATTACTCCGTGATTTATAAACCGATTTGGAAAAGCTTTTTAGGGTTCCGAACCTCAAAAGGAAAAACGGAACCCTTATAAGATCACTTTGTTGTCCGTCTGTCTGTCTGTCTGTCTGTCTGTCTGTCTGTCAAGAATTTCTATGTCGAGAATGCGTGGAGGCATCAAGCTGAAATTTGAACTGTATACTCAGGTCTACGGTCCCATGAAGTTAAAAAAAAATCAAACTGCTAAGTTTACGTAGAAAAAAGTTACGGCCGTTTATTCAGCAAAAAACGCATATTTCGACACACTCAAGGGAATCAAAACCTATAGGGTACTTCCCGTTGACCTAGAACTATGAAATTTGGAAAGTAACATCGTTATAGACTACAAGTACAGGAATAAATCTCAAAACTATACATTTGTAAATAGATCTTAAAAAATAGGGGGTCTATATTTTTATAGTGTCGAAATTTCAAATTGAAACTACTAGTTCAAATGGGGTATCATATGAAAGGGCTTGATGTACACATTGCAAAATATATTTTATTTATTTTTTTCGACGCATTATTTCTTAGTTATAATGAAAAATATCAATTTTAATAATGATACTACGTACATACGGAACCCTCGGTGGGCGAGTCCGACTCGCACTTGTCCGGTTTTTTTTTTATTTATGGTGTCAGCTAACTTGCCAGAATATCATAAATATTTTAAAAAATGGAAAAATTCACCTCCCTCGCCTAGGTGGGATTTGAAACCACGACCTCTCGATGACCGGTCGAGTGCTCTTTCAACTGAGCCACCAAGAAGGTTTGTGTTTGTGACGAATTTTTGCATTTTATATTTTACTGCGTGAATCATACAATTTCATCTACAACGATGGACTGCTATGCCTTGTTTAGTAGTGTAATTACTTAAGAGGTGGATGGCGCCACACTGTGATTCATTTTTAAAAGTATTTATAATAAAATTCAAATCTATTAAGAAGTAAAAAACAGTAACCACATGGCAAGAGAGAGGGGGGTAAGTCCGCCTATTTTTTTTGAGTGCACGTGGGGCGAAGCACCCTGCCATTAACAAAAGAAATTACAGACTCCGACTTCACGCCAAACACTACATGCCAAAAATTTTGGCCATCCAATATGATATTGTATATTGGACTAGCTCTTTCTTCGCCCATAAAGTAAATATTGCGATTCAGCGAGAAAACCTAGCCAGTGTCAATGTCCCTCTGCCATATGGGTTCAATGTTTTTGAAGCATAGATTTTTATTTATAAATAAAACACTAAATATTTATAACACATTAATTTATTTTTAGTTTTAATTTAGATGTTTTATTTTTGCTAATATCTATATATTATGTTGCTTATACAGAATAAATCTACAAATATTAATAAAATTATAGAATTCGTTTTGTTTGGGATTATCTTCGGCTAATCGGTTATTCACTAATTTAAAGGAATTTTAGGGCATACTTTTAACCCGGAAATATTTATGGTACTTATTGTGGAAAAATTGTAGGAAATCACACGTTTGAAGTTGCGGGTAACTGTTAGTAAGTAAATAAAAATAAAATCCGTTTGATTTCCAACGCAGCGGTTATGCAAAGCAACCTTACGGCGAGAATTAGCCTTAAAGAAGCAGACAATACCACTATTAATACTATTATTACTGATACGACATTCAATCTGTCGTTGTGGGGTCGTGTGCTCGCATTGCCTTGTTTTGAACTTCTTCCGTTTCTTTTTGCAATGAGAGAGAACAAAGTGCATTATTAAGACGATTAAGAATACAGCAAGCTTTGTTCGGTATCTTTTAGGAGACGACATAAGTATTTTTCCTGGAATGATAGGTTTTAGCCCACTAGTAAACATCTATAAAGTAAATTTTTAAGTTAGAGATGTTTGCAAGATCATTGCCTAGGATAATAGGGTAGCTTTATAGAAGAAACCCAATATTTTGGGACGTCATAAGACGCTCACCATCGTTTCGGCATGCCCTGAAGCAAGAGACATGAAGCCGATGGAATAAAATACAAAAGTTGGACTCTAAAGGACTAGAATCCATATAATTAAAAAAAATGATTTGCCAAACAATATAATATCCTGAACTTCAAGAATAATTTCTGTCATTATGTACAAATGCTGTGAATGCTAACATCATAACGATACCTCCAATGAACACTACTCCAACTCAAAACATACACATCCAGATACACGCCGCTAATATGAGTTATACATTTACTTAGCGGTTTGTATTTGTCGATTTTGTTGTCTGTGTGTTTTTTATAAATAGAATTAAGGTAGCATAATATTACTGAAGTTATGAATCGATTTAGATAAAAAAAGAAAACTATCGAAATTTTAGTTGGCGTATTGTTCCTTGGAGGTATCGATAGTATTAGCAATTGTCTATCGATTTGATAGTCATTCCGGCCACAGATTTCAACCCATCTCATCCTTATTAAGCTACAAATATATTATGGCATATTTAAATTGTAGCAAATGTACACGATTACATCAAAACTATAACTAACACGTTATTTCACGGCAGATTTGTTCTGGACTTGATCAACATCGGGGTAACATGTAATTATATTGGCTAGATTGATGACGGTATCATAGAACAGGTTTTATTAGCTCACCTTATTCTTGTAATACTTTTCAATCTGACTCATAATGTCACGGCACTCTGATAAGACTTACATTATTAAAAATGAAAGAAGATATCCTAATTATCCTATATGGTTAATTCGATTATGAGGCAGCTATAGATATAGTGAGGATACCTAGCATGTAGTCAAGATTTTTTTATACCACTAGAGTGGATAACAGCCTATGAACACCTGTAACACCATCACACGCGCGTTTCCGACCCTGTAAAAACCTCTTCACGCCATTTTTGAAGAACTCCATGCTGTAGTCTCCTGAGAAAACCTCGACAGGCAGTTCAATCCACAGCTTGACCGTACGCGGGAGAAAACTTCTCTGGAACCGCACGGTACGCAACCACTTACCCCGCCGCCACACTATGCTCATCGCGCTGCTCATCGCCTTGCTCCTCGCGCTGCCGCGATGTTTCCCTCACTGCCCACACACTGCTCTACTCGCGTAATTATTCGCGACGCTCCGCACTTGGACATTCGCCTTTGCTATACAATGGACGTTGAAGCTGCGGCAGCGTCCGCGATATGCATTTTTATTATAGCGAAACGAAGCTTTTTTTTGTGGACTAACGGTTTAAAAGATGCATCAAACATTTCTTTTTTGCTACCAGCTCTTATAAGGAAATGTTCATGACAGACATGATTTTAAAAAAAATATTTAAAAAATAGGACGCGTGTTACGCGCCCGAGCGCTCGATGCGGAATGCGTCCGAGGCGATTGTGTAGCCGCGCTCACTTCCCGGCCCTTTGATTCGCGCCCAAAAAACCGACAAAACAGGGAATGATGGGCAAGACGAAGAGCAAGACGAGCGGCATGACGAGTAACGTGGCCACACTACGTTCCTGCCTACTTCCCTCGCTACTTCCCTCTCCACTCGACGAGTGTATGGCAGGGCTATTAGGCTCCAATGTGTGAGGATGAATTCCCTGTCGATGGTATTATTATCGATGGAATTACAGAAACAATGGTATTCTCAACTTGAGAGGGCTTAATTATTACTACAGTGTTTACTTTTAACTGCGGTCGTCTGTAAGGTAGACATTCACCAGCTGGATTGCTCGTGATTTCAAGAGAGGTAAAGCATAGCGTATTTTTTAAGCTGCCCGACTGGGGAAGTACTTCCACCTCACAGAATACCGAAGCCAAATAACAATCACCTTTAGGGTTGTTGTGTTCCTGCCAGTGAGTGAAGTCACCAGAAAGAAAGGAAAGACTATAGGCTGGCAACGGATCGGCGACCCCTAGATGTTGGTGATCTCCATGGGCGATACTGGTTGCTTTCCATCAGGTGACCCACATGCTCGTTTCTCCACTCTCATATAAAAATTTAACATCGGAGCACTTAACTTTCTTTTGCCAAAAAATGTTTGCAATGTGTCACCACCTCCATGTCACTAAGTGCATTAAGTAATTACAATTCCCAGATACCGTAAAATGATATTTATTACACTAGATGTATCTGATAGTGTACAATCCGCTTTAACTCTACTTATCTGATCGACGTTCCCGACTCAAAAATCACCGCCCATCAGCCTATTTCGTACGAGTTCATCAGCTTCTTTATTAATATTCATTACGTTAATAACATGTCTCAGTTATCTCGTGATTGGACCTTTAATTTATTGATTATCAATTTTGTTGTGCTGATCTATTTATTACGTGAAATACTTTATGAGAACTTTTTATTTGTCTGTATTTAATATATTTAGAGTCAACTTGCTTAGTGTGTTGAATAGCGTGATGGTACGGTTTAAACCGCTTAGATTGAGGGTGGACCAGGAGGTAGTAGCAGGAGGAGGCTGGTCTACTCCAGGAATAAGTTATATTTTCATAATTTGCCTGGTTTTGTTATTTTAATAATTATATATTATATTATATATTAAATCTTGAAAATTAGTCGTTTTCTTTTTCGTTAGTCTTTTGTTTATCTAAAGTGCCGTCGTACTCCTAAAATACTCAAAGTCAAAGTCAAAATTCTTTATTCTGTGGGCCCTCGCGGGCACTTAGACACGTCTTTTACAATTAGGTATATTTTTTATCTACCAGCATTTCGGAATGACCATTGACGAGAAGAAATGCCGAAAGAAACTCTGTCAATATAGGTCTTTTTTTTTTAAATAGCCATACAATATTATCATAATACAATAAAAAGAATGTCAATGTACAATAAAAAAATGGTATGTCAACCAAAATAAGAGAGAAAATAAAAAATAAAAAAATAAGTAAAATAAAATAGTAAAAAAAATTAAAATATAAAAAATCATAGTATAGAGTGTATATACATATTGTATAAAGTCTAAATATGTATATCCACAATACTACTTGTAAATACTACTTGTACTGGACTATCGTCTATCGGAATACTACATGTTTACATACCATATTGATTCCACTGCTGGGATACGGGTGGCCCTCAATCAATGGGGTTTAGAGCATCCTAAAACTGTAAGAAAGCTCTAAAAAAGGCTCGATTTGACCACATAAGCCGTATTGGGAATAAATTGGCCTCATACCCAGCGGGTAGTAAGGCGTTTTGGTCCCTAGCTAAGTCGGTCGAATCGAACTTTTGCCGTCCCTCACTCCCCCCCATGATGAAAGCCGATGGTACACTGGCTCACACTGCTAAAGAGAAAGCCAACTTATTTGCTTCTCTTTTTGCGGAATCTTCATGTCTAGACACTACTGGCAAAATACCCCCTAGACTGCCCGCACCTAAGACATTCATGTCCAATATACGTATTCGCCAGAAAGAGGTCCGTAAAATGCTGTAAAGCCTAGATGTGAACAAAGCCAGTGGACCTGATGGTATCCCAGCTATAGTGGTAAAAACCTGCGCACCTGAGCTGTCTCCTGTACTCACGCGACTGTTTCGTCTCTCACTGTCGACTGGACAAGTACCTAGGTCATGGAAGCTGGCCAACGTGCAGCCTGTGCCCAAAAAAGGTAGTCGTGCCGACCCGTCGAATTATAGACCCATATCAGTCACCTCCATACTGTGCAAGACTATGGAGCGCATTATAAACAACAGGCTCATGGCATACCTCGAAGCAAATGATCTTCTCAGTGACCAGCAATATGGGTTCCGCCGTAACCGGTCTACTGGAGATCTCCTAGCGTATGCAACGCACATTTGGAGCTTGGCTATGGAGAGACATGGGGAAGCACTTGCCGTCTCTCTGGATGTCTCTAAGGCATTCGATAAGGTCTGGCACGACAGCCTTATTAGTAAGCTTCCATCCTATGGCCTGCCCCCTGGTTTTTGTGCTTGGATATCAAACTTTCTGAGGGACCGGTCGATTCGGGTGGTCATTGATGGTTGCTCGTCCGATCAAATGGTTGTCAACGCTGGAGTCCCTCAGGGGTCGGTACTCTCTGCAACGCTTTTTTTGTTACACGTCAACGACTTACTAAAGCCAAGCATAATGGGGTATGCTGATGACTGCACTGTTGTAGAGAGCTATGTGTCCAGCGCTCGAGCTAGGGGACCGGAAATTCAGTCACTTAGGGAGTCCATGGTGGAGCGCCTGAACCTCTCCTTACAAGCCGTCTCAGAATGGGGTGAAGCTAATCTGGTAAAGTTCAATGCCACAAAAACACAAGCGTGCCTTTTTACCGCCAAACTGAGTCCCTTCTACCTGACACCTACTTTCCAAAATGTGTCGATTCCGATATCCGGTCGTCTTGAGCTTCTTGGCATCTCGCTCACGCCCACTCTCAATTTTGGTTCATTTATTGAGGCTAAGGCCCAAATCGCTGCCAAAAAGCTGGGTATTCTCTCGAGGGTGAGACGTTATTTCGGACCGGATCAGCTACTCAGTCTGTACCGGGCTCAAGTCCGATCCTGCCTGGAGTACTGCTCTCATCTGTGGGACGGCGCTGCTAAATATCAGCTTGAGATGCTGGAATCTATTGAGCGAAGAGCCAAGAGGCTCATTGGAAACGACCGGTTAGTCGATGCTAGGCTTCAGAGCCTGGAACATCGCCGCAGGGTAGCAAGCCTATCAGTGTTTTATCGGCTGCATTTTGGTGAGTGTGCCATGGAATTGTTTGACCTGATTCCCCCGTCTCCTTTTCACCATCGGACAACCAGACGCACTGAGATGCGCCACCGCTATATGGTTGATATTCCACCTATACGCACTAAGCGCTTTGCTTCTACTTTTTTTATGCGTACTGCCAAAGAGTGGAATTCCTTGCCTGAGTCTGTGTTTCCGGAGAAGTACAACCTGGGAGTCTTCAAATCAAGAGTGAATAGATATCTTCTAGGCAAGCGTGCTACATCGTAGACCACATCATCGCTTAACACCAGGCGAGATAGTGGTCAAACGCAAGCCTATCTTGAATAAAAAAAAAAAAAAATCCTGCACCACGCTGCTCAACTGCGGTTTGGCAGAGGTCAGTGTTTTCAAGGCGCCTAAAGACTTGGAGCCGCCGGGCACCGAGGAGAATTCCTCGTATATATCTTCGATGATTGACCCTTATGACGACCTCTATAGGAGCATAAGCAAAAAAACTTATTGCCCGCGCAAACAGCACTCGAACACGAAATAGACAATTCGTTGTTTTTCCCATTGTTATGTCACAAGTTAATTACTGTTCCTCACCGCTGTTATTAAATTCAATTAGTGAAAATACATCACAAACTGATTTGCATAAAGATGAACGCTGTAATGACTTTCTAAATTATTTTAGACAAATTTGAATGATAGTGCTTTAAATAAGTAATTTAGTAAGTAGAAACAAAAATACAGTTATAAGATTATAAAGTTACAGGCAATTTGATCTACACTACTTTGCGTGCTTCCGCCACCAATAGTACTAATTATATATATAGTATAGCTTATTCCGCACGCAAAGTAGTGTAGATCAAATTGCCTGTAAATTTGACTTCCGCAAAATAACACCTGAATCAATTAACGATTATAAAGTTGTAGTTGTTATACTTATAAAGTTGATACTGTTGATTGTTGGCACTTGGTGGAACTTTATTATCATAATAAAGCACTTGTACTGTTCCACGTTATTATATTTAATATTACCGACCGGTTTCGACGCTAAGGCATTATCAAGGTAAACAGATGGTGTTTGTGTTTCTACAAAACATTTTTTTTTTTCGAAACCCGTCAGTAATACTAAATATACAAGTGTTTTATTATAACATTAAGATTTATACTTATTTCTAAGTGCTAGACAAATTTGCGTTAACACCGAACCAGGGGCGGACTAAGGCCTAGGCAACCTATGCACGTGCGTAGGGCCCGTAATTTTTGGGGCCCGAAAATTAGGTTTTTAAAAACGCAAAGTATGTGTCATGACAGAAAAATAGGTCCGGAATTACAGTGTTGCCTAGGGCCCGCTTTAACCTTAGTCCGCCCTGCCCCCTTACCACCATCTCTTATTGCTATTCAATAACTGAATAGATTGCTTATTCATACCAATGAATAAGCGACTCTATTTCAAATGGAATAGAGTCGCTTATCCATTGGTATGAATAAGCATTCTATTCGGTTATTGAATCGCAATAAGAGATGGTGGTAAGGGGGCTGCACCGAACTATATAATCCACAGTAATAAGTAAGATTACAGTGGTACCTACGCACAACGACGCCATCGAGCGCCTCATTAGATGTTACACATCACAAAATACTGCCTCACTTTGGACAACACACTAAACAGTGGATTGCAAATAGAAATTACAAACCGGGCCCGGTGAACCGGGCCCGGTTTGTAATTTCGTACCTACCGGGCCCGGTGAACCGGGCCCGGTAGGTACGAAAACTGCGGCACGGAAACTTGTAGAAAATTGGCATGGCAAGCGCCGCGAACCGCGATGTTGCCGCGCCAATGTTGAATATTGTAATTGCTCTTAAGAATTTGTTTTGTTTTTACTAAAGCTACCAAAGTTTATCAATCTAAGTTGATAAGACAAGTTTAGTACATTCGGCTGCGTTATTAGTTTCTTATTTTAAGGGCCCAGATTGTCTAGGCGCGACGTCAATTTCGAGCGACCGCAGCGCTACTGTTTACTGAAACAACCGACGGGGCGGGTGAATGACCTAAAGACAGCGCGATTTTCAAAATGTTTTGCGACAAACGTTCCACGTTGAGTTATATTGTTATTGAAGTTGAATATTTACAGCATAACAAAAATATTGAATAATTGGAAATAAACGACGAGTCTAAAATATTCTAAGACTAGTTTTTCGTTATAAAATGATCCTAATTACTAGATTAATAAGAGTAGTTGAGACACTATTTTTATGTTTTTCTATTTATAATAAACAATCAAGAGCAGGTCCGGACTGACCTTTTTGTATTCTACTTACAAAAAATTCCAACTATGTATTTATTTGTAATTTTACTACCAAAGTTTATTCTTATTTCGTAAAATATTCATTCAACAAAATAATTGCAAATTCAGTAGGAAGTACGGTCGAAATAACATCGAGCTTTCCTCGCTAGTGTATATCTCTACGCAAGGAAATGTGCCTATTGCGTAAACTCAAATAGGGTGGTGGCACCAATTATCGGCCATGTCAACTTTTTTTCAACTTTGCTTGCTTGTAATTTTTGAGTTAATAACTTTTGCTACGATAGTATACGAAAGTATAAAAATGATTCATATAATTAAAAGTAAGTAAACAATAACAAATATGAGTCGCCATCTAAAAAGCGTGCTAGGGTTGTACAAAAATAAATGAAACACAAGTTTATAAATTATTTATTAATATACTAATTAAAAGTAAGTAAACAATAACAAAATATGAGTTCAAAATTCTAATGTTTTTTCATTTTAACGATTACTGATCAAATTCTGATTTCTGCTAATTTGATGATAAAATCAATTGCTATTGCAAAACCTATCAGAATGAAAATGTTACCAGCTGCCCGATTCACGTAATAAAAACCGTAGCGTAGGGACTTAAAAATGTCACTTCGTTTTTTGCAAATTAAGCCCTTTTAACCGACATAAAAAAAGAAGAAGATACTCAATTCGCTGTATTTTTGAAACGATTTTGATGATTCTTTACACCAGGTAACTCTTCAAAATCGTATAGGAATTGTATAGTAATTGAACTATTGAAAGATTTATGACAATCCAAGACTAGATAAGTAAGTGCGTTTAAAACAGAAAACCGAAAGGCGATTTCTAAGTTAAAACGACTTTTGAACTGGCGTGTTTACGTGAATCGACCGGCTGGATAGTTAAGTTACCTTAGTCTCTTTCAAAATCATTAGGTGTTCTTCTCTTTCAAAACACGTAAAGCTCTTTCTTTCCTCTCTTTCATAGCCTCTATGATACTGGACGCGTCACGAATGGGCATGCTTCGTGACTGCCGAGGATCAACTAATTCTGGAAGTAGACAATCGTAATAAAACCTAACTAATTTCATCTCCATTTTCTCCTTCCAAAATTTGTCGTCCTTTTCTATAATATAAACTTTCATAGGTACAGTAGCACCAAACCAGATGCCAAGCATGCAAACGTTTCTTTTAGTAATATGTACCTGTCCCTGAATTTGGAAATACCAGTTATGATTTTTATTTATGACATAACCCTTGGAAGCCTTGTCCTTAACCCAAAAGGTATGTTTGGCCATTGCTTCATCAAGAGTCATGCCAGCTAAAGAATGTGGGCACTTAATTTCAATTAAACCGTTTGCATAAATGCCATCTGGTGTATTACCAAGAAATTCATATTGATCGTCGACGAACAAACCGCAACGTTGTATACTAATATTCTCTTGAATTTCTAACTGTCTAATTGCGGTTTCTTCGTTTTCGATACCGTACCGTACAGCAGGCAAACTGGAGATATTACTACCATAAACGATTTTACCAACAAGAGCAGCACAACTTGTGCTCTCTCGTTTTTTACAAACTTCCCCGAATGATGATGAGGTTAGTAATTTTCTCCTTGTACTCATCCACTCAGCACTACTTCTTTGTAAATGGGTCGACCTTTCAAGCTCCTCTCTTTCAGCACAAGACAACTTTAAATCGGCTAAAAAAGCTGACTTGGCTTTCTCATATAATTCTGGACTCAAATCAGGTTTTTCGCAGTTTGGTTCATAGTGAGCGTCTTTCGATACAGTGTTGTGGCTTTTTTTCAATCTTAATTTAGGTTTAGCAATTAAACGGTTTCTACGATTACAATTTTCCACTTTCGCGATCAAAGGATTCGGACTACATTTAAATATGACTTCATGAGTTTTACTATGAATCGATCCCGTATTAAAAGACACAACAGCAGCTGCGCTCGGCCCGCATAAAAACCACGGGAAGAATAATTTACACGCTTACCCCCAACTAATTTGGCAATTACTCCGTTAAAACTTTCAACTATATTACTTGTGCAATTATGAATTAAACTTCTAGAATGATATGACAATCTTTTACTTAAAATTTCTACCGCGTCCATTAATCCGCATCCAACAATTGCTGGAAGTAATCCAACAAGTTCTATTCGACGAGTATCAGGTCTACAGAAATACTCCTTGCAATGTTGGTGATTACCAAATACGTGTTGTGGACCATTTAGGATATCTTCACTAAGATTTTTTATTTTTTCTTCGAGTGACTGATTTTGATCCGCCCAATATTTAATCGCGCATTTTACACCCGTTCTTAAACGCAAATACCTTTCTTTTAGGAATTTCCGCAATTCGCAAGGATACTTAGTGTCTTTCGACAGTTTCTCCAAGCTATTGCAGTAGTTTCGTAAAAGATGATTTTTGCATTCAATTTTCTCTACTATTAAATTATCGTACGGACGCGAATCTAATATTTTTTTATAAGTACTGGAATCGCCGTCTGCTACAAATTTATTATAAATTACACCGTGATCAACAATGGAACGTTTAAACCCCTCAACTATTATGGTCAATTCCATCCCGGTAGATGATCCTGAATAATTCTTGAAACAATGGTGTTCCGGGGGCTGACTGTTTTTCTTTGCGGCTCGTACACAGACTACGCAGTATTTATTGTTAACTCCAAAAAACAATACTTTATTAGTTTTAATGCCAATTATCGCAGCTGCGGATAAGGCGGAAAAATTCTTACCATAAGATCTCTTGCTCCAACAACCGTCAACAGCAACAGATATTAATGGTGTACCATTTTTATCAACACTACCTATAGACACTGCGTACTCTGCTTCTTCCTTGACAGCTTCTGCCATGGAATGTGCTGCTGTCTTTTCCCACCAATCGCAAACCGTATTATTAATTTCATTGTATAATGAAGGTGACATGATTGGTAGGGCTACTGCGGCAGTTAATGTTTTTAACTGAAAGTAGCTCCCACCAGACGATATGATACCAGATACAATTTGATGATTCACTTCCATGCTATCTTATTTCTTTTCAACCAAACACACAGTAAATTTCATACTACACATACTACATTTCATGATGAGTTTTGAGTCCAGATCAACTTTTACTTCACCTATTATACTGAGGTAACTTAACTTACAATCCATTGGACCGTGGTCCCCTATGGCCTGAAGAGCTTAAAAAAAAAAGAAATATCTATTACTCTACGCCCAACTTCAACTTCATCCACCTTTCCCTCTTGACTGTTTTCAATAACTAGTTCCTGTAAAGAAAGATAATGGCTTTATTTTTTTAATAAAAAATAATTAAAAAAGAATGGGCCAAATTTCTTCAAACATAGCTAAGAACTCCCTTAGAATACATCTTTGAAACACATAACACTAGATCAAAATCTTGAACGTTTTATATAAATAAACGTAATAAAAACTGGTTGTTTGTAAAGTTGGTTTAGGACAATAATTTTATGGGATAACGTCAGGATCTAGTGAACAAAAAAAGCTGTTGTTTCATTTTTAACCTTATTAATATTCCTGTTAACATAAAAAATAGCTAAACATGTTGTTTAGCGTTTTCATGCATTTTCCTAATGTCGGCCGGGTGGCCGATATTGGGATTTATCAATAAATAAAGATCCCTAACCTCGACCCTGCGATTATTTCATAAAAAAGACAAGTAAAAGTAAAAACGTGTGTTTTTCTTGAATAAAAAACAATATAAAATACCATAGGTATGTTTAATTCCATTGAAATACTAACTAACTCAATGCGTTCGCAACCGGTATTTGACTCGCCACTGCCACTAAACGACACAAGTCGGTACCGGCGCGTGCTCTATTGCCAACTGAACGTTCAAATATTGAAGCACCCGCACCAAAATATGGATTATTCGTATATAGAGTCGCTTTTTGAATAAAAACTATTATAATTTTAGGGTTATTTTAATAGTTAGGGTAAGTGCTCCAGTGAATTAACACCCACCAGTGAATGAACAAAACACACATTTTTCAATATAATAAGAAATCTAAGCCTTTCTACTCAAGCCAGTATTTTTTTTCTCAATCGAAACATTATATTACGTCAACTACAGGTCACAGGCAAACAGGTGTTTGCCTGTGACCTGTAGTTTCAAAATCGCGACCGCCTAAAATGAAAGTATTCTGTCGTATTTTTGATTGTATGGAGCAGAATTTAGGGCATTGCTGAGACTTCGTGTTTTGATATTCACTTTGTAGACACTATAAGTGTGATAGTGTTAACAAAATTTGGTAGTAGGATGTAAAAAGGACTGTTTTATCTTACAAAAAGCAGATTGCAAAAATTTTAATTATCATAAATAAATTATAGGGGTGTACGATAATTGGATCACGAAATTGAAGAAAATCTAGTCAATGAACACACGGTTCATTCATAGGAATTGACTTATTTTATAGTTTTAAGCATTTGGCATCTTAGCCTTAATGCAATTGGCTAATTTTTTGTACACAACTTTTATAAACGGTTGTCAATTTTTTGACCAATATTCGAACGAGGTGTTCTTTTATTATTACCAGTTTATCCTCCATACCTAGCCTGATATCTTCAGTAACTTTTAGAAGTGCAGTAATAGTACTGTGCCCAGGACGAAAACCAGACGGAGTGAACTGATTAAATAAAATAAATAAAGATCTCCACATAGAAGTGCCTTTCAGCTAAAACGACCATGGAAAGACAGCAAAATGCAAGCTAAAAAGAAATTAATAAATAATGATGACATATAGAACCAATCTTCTATTATAGAAATATAATAGTTTAGAAGAGAAAGGAGAATCTAACATAGAAGTGATGAATAACAATATTAAATATTTTATAATAATAATCCAGTATTAATATTATGTTTTAAGCATTTGGCATCTTAGCCTTACGGTCTGCCCGAGGGGCTATGCGAATGGGTTGCTAGCTTCTTGTCCAGCAGAAGCATTAGAGCCGTTGTAGATGGCAGTTGCTCCGATAGCATGGACATCAATACTGGCGTCCCGCAGGGTTCTGTATTGTCCCCGACGCTGTTTCTGCTGCATGTTAATGATATGTTGTATAATGACAGCATTCATTGTTATGCGGACGACAGCACCGGGGACACTTATTACACGGGCCGCGCAAATATCCCTCGTTCTTTGGTGGAGGAGAGCCGCGAACAACTTGTGTCGCAAATTGAGAGCACACTAAGTAGAGTGTCCGACTGGGGGCGACATAACTTAGTGCGATTTAACCCCTCTAAGACACAAGTCTGCGCGTTCACCGCTAAGAAAACCCCATTTGCTGTGGCTCCACACTTCGAAAACACACCCCTCACCATCGCCAATAGTATTGGTATTCTAGGAGTTGACATCTCCAGCGACGTCCAGTTTCGATGTCATCTGGAGGGGAAGGTCAAGCTGGCATCGAAGAAACTAGGTGTGCTCAACAGGGCGAAACATTACTTCAACCCGCGGCAAAGACTTATACAAAGCTCAAGTTCGGCCGCATATGGAGTACTGTTGCCATCTATGGGCGGGAGCGCCTAAATACCAGCTTGCACCCTGTGACTCGATTCAAAGGCGTGCTGTGAGGATTGTTGACGATCCCAAACTGACAGACGGTTTAGAACCTTTAAGTCTGAGAAGAGATTTTACGTCCCTTTGTATGTTCTACCGTTTGTACAATGGGGTGTGTTCAGAGGAGTTGTTTGACATGATGCCCACGGCTTCCTTCTACAGTCGCACCGCTCGCCATCGACAGGGAATTCATCCTCACACTTTAGAACCGAAATGGTCACGTACTGTGCGGTTCCAGAGAAGTTTTCTTCCACGTACTATCAAGCTGTGGAATGAATTGCCTGTTGAGGTTTTCCCAGGAGACTACAGCATGGGGTTCTTCAAAAAGGGCTTGAAGAGGTTTTTACAGGGTCGGCAACGCGCATGTGATGCCTCCGGTGTTACAGGCGTCCATAGGCTGCGGTAACTGCTTTCCATCAGGCGGACCGTATGCTTGTTTGCCACCTTAGTGGTATAAAAATAAAATGTTAGATAGTTCTCTTTAGGTTATAAAATATCAAGTAACACGCAATTATAATAGTAATCATATCGTCTATTTAATATAATAAAAAAATATATATATTTACAATAACAATTACCCGAAATAAACTCTTACATAATAATTTATATATAGAACTGATATATAAAAGTGGTAGTTCATTCAATGGGTTTCAAAAGGTTTATTCACTGGATTTTTTTGTTCATTCTCTGGTGATTTGTGTGTTCAATGCTGATAGTTATTGAGATAACCTGCATTTTATACAAATATACCCCATATTTGTATAAAATGCAGATTATCTCAATAAATATCAGTATTTTTGCTAAAATATGTATACTGAATCAATCATGAATAAATTGTGAACATAATAAAATAAAATATTTTTTGGTTAGGATCTCATAAGTAGCTGGCTGTAATTTTCAAAGTTTGGAATGCCCTTAAGGGTTCATTCAATTGAGCACTTACCCTATATTCCATTTTCTCGCAAAGGCCGATATTAGGAGGAGGCCGATACTAGAAGACTTCACCCTACTGAGATTTTGTCTTCGTCCATCACTAACTAGGTATTTTTTTTTTTTTTATACTACGTCGGGAAGCAGACAAGCATACGGCCCGCCTGATCTGAAGCGGTTACCGTAGCCATATTAACGCTCGCAACATAAAATATCGCTCGCGCGCCGCCACCCCCGCCACCCCCGCTCGCATCGCCATCGCAGCATCTCCTTCCTTTCTGGTGACCTCACTCACTCGCAGGAAGACAACAGCCCTCAAGGAAACCGTTATTTGGCTGCGGTATTCTGTGAGGTGGAGGTACATTCCCCAGTCGGGTAGCTTACAATTACGCTCCCTACCTCTCTTTTCGCCAGAGCTTCGTTTGTCAGTCAGCAGGGTGTACCGCATGCAGGTGAATTTGGCTTTGGTTTAAAGATCTTGATGAACCACTTACACCCCAAGGTAGTTTGTTTATTTATGTAATAAGTCTACAAGAATTACGTATAACCAAACCCCGGCCACTCCATACAAAAATGGCGCTTTTGCATGTAGTAACCAATTGACGTCTGTACACGTGCCTATGTTTGAGTGACGTTCTCTAGGGCTGACATTATACAATTATTAGTCGGACATGTAAGGGGGTGTAAGTGGTTCATCAACATCTTTGAACCAAAGTCAATCTTATCTGCACGGGGTACACCCTGCTGACTTACAGACGAGGCTCTGACGAAAAGAGAGGTAGGACATAGCGTATTTTTTAAGCAGCCCGACTGACGAAGTACCACCACCTCACAGAATACCGCAGTCAAATAACAATTTCCTTGAGGGTTGTTGTGTTCCTGCGAGTGAGTGAGGTCACCAGAGAGGATGGAGTTGCTGCGTTGGCAGCGGGGATGGCAGCGCGCGAGCGATATTTAATGTTGCGAGCGTTAACCGCTTAACTTTTTTTTCTTCACTACGCCCACCTGATGGGCGTAGTGAAGAAAAAAAAACGTGTGACACTCGGGGACTGCCGCGGTAAAGCTATTGCATAGGATTTTTTATCAACTAATGCTCGTTTGCTCGTTCATCCATCCATCCATCCATATCCATTCATCCATCCATACATCCATCCATCCATTCATCCACCCATCCACCCATCCATCCATCCATCCATTCATCCACCCATCCACCCATCCATCCACCCATCCATCCATCCATCCATCCATCCATCCATCCATATATCCATCCATCCATTCATCCATCCACCCATCCACCCATCCATCCATCCATTCATCCATCCATCCACCCATCCATCCACCCATCCACCCATACATCCATCCATCAATCCATCAATCCATCCATCCATCCATCCATCCATCCATCCATCAATCCATCCATCCATCCATCAATCCATCCAACCATCCATCCATCCATCAATCCGTCCGTCCGTCCGTCCGTCCGTCCATCCATCCATCCATCCATCCATCCATGTTGAGACATCCATCCACTGCACAAATAACTCTCATCTTTTACATACTCGCATAATATTTTAAACTGAATGGAGAATAAAATACAAGCGACGTCAATTCGTACGTTGTGGCATTCCTTGCGAACGGTTCCAAATCGGTTCCATAGGGGAGGTGAGGTCGACTAGTGAGAGCGGCAGAGAGTGTCCATACTGTACGTTAGTACTATTACTTATACTGTGGTATAACAACTTACGTCTATAGTGTGTAGTCTAAGCATAGCAGTGTTGCTTGGAGTCTCGGCCTGAAGGTTTTCTTTATTTTCAATACTGGAAATATTATTCATCATTATTATCCACTTTATAATTATTTTGTAATTTTTGTACAACACCAGACCCTAGGCGCGTCGCGTCTCTTTGGCGGTAAGTATGTCGACAAAGCCGCGTGCCCGTGCTATTTCTGTTATGAAACATACCTACTTCCACAATCTGATATTTAGACAATAATGATGAACATGAAAACGAATACTAGGTAGAAATTGACTTTATTACTATATAATACAAACCAATATTTACATGCTATTGTATATGTCTGAATCAAGCGATCTAAATCATATGACATAGGTATTGTATTAGCTTTGTAATGTACCCTGTTCAAATGCAAATAAATTATATTATTATTACTACTTATACAGGATAAGCACACAAATAAAACTAGGATTTTTACATGACACTTTCACAGAAATCTCGTATTTTTTTTCTAGGTAGGTATTTAGGACAAGACGTAGTAAAGTAGGCAGATAAATAAATAAGTAGGAAGGAACTTACATTTTTTCCGAGATCTTTTGGCTTTCATATTTTTATAATGCGTACTAAACTTTCTTTTCCCTGGCAAATTCAAATTCAATCAGTCCTGCGAAAAAAACCCTCGATTACCGACTAGATACGTTTATGATATTGGCTATAGCATGTTGAAATCATGTTTCAAGCCTGAATTGATACATATTTTACAAGGTTCATAAAATAACCTACTCAACAAAGTATCTAATTCATTCTTTGTATTTTTTACGATTTATATACATTCATTATATTGGTAAATTAGTTATACTTACAGTTTTTCACAAAAAACACAAATTCACAACACGTAATTTTGCTGGAGCATCCGACGCGCGTGGTGTCACCTTGACATATAAAAACACACTGGCGATTTAGTGGCGACGCTGAGTACTAATTCGTAATATCGGAATGTGCGTCATTTTTCATACATTTTTCTATGGAGAATTTACGTAAAACATATGTAGATTTTAGGGCTTTAAAAGAGGAAGTCTTTGTTTGTAAAGGTACAAAAAAAAAGTATATGTTATATTTATTGGTTTCTTCAGTGTTCAAAAAGTGTTTCTTTTTATCAATTTGTGTTGATTTATTGGGTTAAATCTGAAAAATACGAAGGCATGTTTTTGCATTTTTTCTCAATTTTGTGCGTTTGTTGACCTTTATTATAAAACAACTATTAGATTTTAAGAGTTTAATATAATCATACCATAATTTTTGGTCTTTGATTGTAATATATACAAATTATCATTGATATCAATCATATCTAAATAGGTTAAATATGAAAAATCGTAACACTCTTTTCACAGTTTTCACGATCTGGCCCCTTAATACCATAGTATTAGAATAAGAAACTAATAATTTTCAAATAGTTACATTAGTATTAGTAATTAACTTTAAGCAAGCAGGTCTTTCTCTTTACTCTGTATAGTATTAGTAATTAAATTGCGGGCGACTTCTTAAATAATCTGACTACTTTCCAAACTTTTTCTCGAAATCCTCTAAATCCAGGCATGTCATCAGAGCGTGGAAGATCATTTCTATCCTAAACTTAATTACTGAATACTAATGCTTGCTTAAACTTAATTATTAACACTAATGTTACTATTCCGTTAATATATAAGTGAAACTAACTAATTCTGTATTAAAAACTCGTGATTTTGAGACCGATTAAGACTGATTATTGTTGATTTTCTGGTTTGAAATAAATATTATTATACCTTGAATCATTGTATTTTTCCTCCGTTTACTTAAAGCAAATTTTCATAAAATACTTTAAAGGTTTCATCCTAACCCAGCCGACACACCAACCCGGCCGGGCCGGGTTGGCGGCGATTGTTACCGGGCCCGGCCGGGTTGAAAAACATACCGGGTTGCAATCTCTAATTGCAAAATGCAAAACAAGTTTTCGTCTTGTGATTAGTCATGGCAGTCAGTACGGGGCACTAAACCTAGAGAAATTTATTTAACGACAAAATCAACGTTGGATAGTTTACTGCATAAGAAAGCCCGGAAATTATTTTGTTTTAGTACCTCATAATAATCGTAAAAATGCTATGTTTCCCTCCATCTCCTGCTTTTGGAGAAGCTCATTGGCGTCGTTGCTCGTGACAGTATAATACACAAGTTAAGCAAAGTCGACCGTAGGTTGTCCATGGATGAGTTTATTAACCGACTTCAAAACAAGGAGGAGGCAAAAGAAGAAAGCATTTTTTAAGTTAGTACGTAAGTACTATTACTTATACTGTGGTTAGGGTAACCTTTACTTCTTTTGTCATTCTCGAGATGACCATTAAATATTATGCTGCTTCATAATTAACGGATATATTTGCAGACCGCCTATCAAAAATAAGTTGTGGTAGTAGGTCTGTCACAGCTAAGTACTCACGATTTAATTCGGCATCGTTTTCTCATTTGCGATAGCCTTTCATTCCGAGCCAAAAGTGATTCTTGGGCACGTTTGCTAAACGTTCCTTATTTTCAACTCTTGTTTCTTTAATAATATTTTTCCTCATACTGGCTGCACATTTACTTGACCTACCCATTGTAATATTTCATCAAATTAATTGAGTAGCAGTAGTATAATTTATTGAGTAGCTATCTAAACATTACAAAGAGTAAAATAAAATATTTTTGAAAAAAAAAATTGAACCGACTTCAAAAAGTTAATAAGGAACTCACTGAAAAGTAAAAAATAATCAAACTTTACTATAAATTACAAACAAAAAAAAATTTTTTTTTTTGTAATTTTTAATTTAGACCAAGACAAACAGACATGTTCATGCACACAAATGTTTGTCTTGTGCGGGAATCGAACCCGCGACCTCGGAGTCAAAGTGGCCATTGCTAACCATTCGACCACCGAGCTCGTCAGATTAGATGACAGTCGTTAAGAGAAGTCAGTGGCCTTGGCTTGAAAACACTGGTCTCCGCCAACCCACAGTTGAGTAGTGTGATTGAGTATGCTATAAACCCTTCGATTAGGGTAGGCCCGTATCCCAGCAGTGGGAGGAATATAGGTTGGCGACGACGTCATCGAGCTCCTCCGGGGAAGTTGTAATAACAACTACTTATTTAGCAGTCGGTAAACACGCAAATGAAATTCAAGAATATCACTAACAAGCTAATATAGGTACTGTTATAATTTGTGTTACATCACATCATAATAATGCAAGTTGAGGTAAGTATTCAGATGTATACATTATGAAAAGTTTTTAATTGAGAATACCAATTGTTACATACCACACTTGAATCACCCATATGAAATTCATTAAATATCATAAACATGGGCTTTTTATTCGTTAACAGTCAAGTAGTCAAGTTTACTGTATAAATGACAAAATAAACATGAAAGATTAAGATTTTTACCCGACTACGGCGAAGCAAAAAGGAGGTTATGATTTTGACCTGTATGTATGTATGTATACATACATACAGGTCAAAATCTATGGATGTTCATCTCTTCCCTCATAACTTCTAAACTAGTTATCATAATTAGACCAATGAGGTGTCGTTGGAAGCGTTGAAACGTGATCGCGTTTGTTCCCAACGAGTCACACCCTCAACTGTAACACTGTGACTGGTTGGGAAAAAATTTCCCAACGAGTCACACTGTTACTCGATGGGACAACTTTTTTTTATACTTATTCCCAACGAGTCACACCTCACACCCCTGCTTTTAAATATTCCCAACCAGTTACAAGTTGGCACTACTTTCTTACCATCCTGTAACACTGTTAATTAGGATTTTTAATGTAATTTTATTTTAAAGATTATTTGTCAAATCACTCGATTGCCAACTCATACTAAGATCAAGCTAGCCCAAAGTGACTCTATTGTTTAATGGTGAGGTTTTTGAAAGATTTTTAGATGGTATGATGGTACATTTTTTGCATTTGTTTAAAAATGCAAAAAAAAAATATCATCAAATGTAATAAAAACCAAACATATGTAACAATAACAACAGACTCAGATCCATAGATGGACTGATCATTTGTTCACTTGCACCTAATAAATTACTAAAAAATCCTCATGACATGATTTGAGGAGTTGAAAAGATTATGAAATCGTTGATCGATTTCTAAAAAGCCTAAATAGCGTGGAAGATTTACTACCTACTTGAATACAATAAGAAACAATAAAACCTTAACTGCTATATGAGTCTGCTCTGCATAATAATTATATCTAACACGAAAACACATAACTCCAAAATAAGTTAAATAAAAATAAAGTTTAAAAAACTAAAACCCGACTACTAAGAACACGCTCTAAAAAGTAGGAAACAAGAAATTAGTCTCCGCTGAAATTATTATGTACATACTTTAAAACAATTACCGACTTTTAAATAAACAACTTACTTACACGTAGTATATTTTAACGTAGTTTTTTATTCATCATACTGCAAGAGATATGTTTAAAGGATAGCCGTGGTCGTATTTGTCCACGAATATTTATTATTATTTATTACGTGACTGAACTAGGAAAGAGTGCGCTGTTGGCATATGGTGGACAGGCGAGTTCTTATTTGGAACTGTGTTAGAACTGATGCATTAGTGTATTTCGCAATCCAAGGTATTCTCAGCATTCGTCTCCAGCACCACATCTCTAATGCATCATTTCTTTGCCTTTCTCGGTCCAGGTTTGTCCACGTTTCTACTCCATATAGGAAGATAGAGAAAATCACGGCTCGTACCAATCTTGGTTTTGATACCAATTCCTCTTTTTTTCCAGATGTCGCGAGAAATTAAACAGATGTAATTTAAAGAAATACCTACAAGTTATTATATACCTATGTTTTAGATTGTGAAGTGTAAGTGATGGGTTTGTTATAGGAATAACATGTCATGTCTATTCATTTCGCTACAAAAAATAGACCGCATCGAACTGTTCACTTGTTAATAACACGAACAATAAGTTATCTACTTAAATTCAGACTAACGTTAGGTCACTAAATAATAACTTTGTTATATCAATAATTATTTTTTTTGTAAGTATTACCTACATAATATTAACTTTAGGATTTGTTATTATTATGTAAATATATCAATGCATGCAATACGCAATACATAATTATCATAAATAATTATATACCTGTTCACTCATATTATTTTGATAAACATTAACAGCGATATAATGTAATAGATAGGTAAATAATTTAAAACAGTAAAAAGATTTCCTTATTATCATTTCATTTCTTTTTTACATTTTAAATAGATACGGATTGTAAACATTAGGTTAACTTAAACTATTTTTTTCTGTGGTCTGCCACCCGACGTAGTATAAAACGTCGGGTGGCAGACAAGCATACGGCCCGCCTGATATGAAGCGGTTACCGTAGCCATATTAAGGCTAGCAACATAAAATATCAATCAAAAATATCAATCAATGCAGCATCTCCTTCCTTTCTAGTGTCCTCACTCACTCGCAGGAACACAACAACCCTCTAGACTCTAGAGGGTAAGCCAAATAACAATTCCCTTGGGAATTGTCATTTGGCTTCGGTATTCTGTGAGGTGGAGGTACAGTCCCCAGTCGGGTAGCTTACAATTACGCTCCCTACCTCTCTTTTCGCCAGAGCTTCGTTTGTCAGTCAGCAGGGTGTACCGCGTGCAGGTGAAGTTAGCTTAGGTTCCAAGATGTTGATGGACTACTTACAAAACTAAACTAAACTTTTTATAATTAATACTATTTTCCTTAGTTAATAATAATATTTAATTGAAATAAAGTTTAATTTTACTATTAATTAACAGGATTTATTTGCAAAACTTGACAGTTGCCGGGTTTTCGATGTTTGTCAATCCGCGTTAAACATAGGTACCTATTAAAAATTATGTTCTAAATAAATTGATTAAGTTAAAAAGTAGCATCGGCTACTAGAATTTGAAACACTGATATTCTGAGTTCGAGGTTAGATGGTTACACGTTCGACCAACTCGGGGTTTAAGAAAATGAATGAAATTATCTAACACATTGACCATACTTAATCAGGTCGCTCTTCTTCTTCTTCTTCTTTAGCCACTTTCTACCAATTGCTTGGTGTAGGCCTCCTTTAAACCCCTCCAATTATCCCTATATTGGGCAGCTAGGATCCAATTATTCCTGTTTTGGGCAGCTAGGATCCAGTTATTGCTCGCTATCGCTTTTATGTCGTCCTTCCATCTCATTTGCGGTCTCGACCTTGGTCTTACGTGCTCGTACGGTCTCCATGTAAGGACTTTCTTTCACCAGGAATCTTCCTTTCTCGCTACGTGACCAGCCCATTCCCACTTCAGTCTCGTTATTCTCTTGGCCACATCTGTCACTTTACTTTGTTGCCTCATCGATTTGTTGATTTTTCTATCACTTAAGGTTACTCTAACTATTTTCCTTTACCCAACGCTTAAATCCTTAAACCCAACAAGAAAGCAGGTCGATCTTACCACCTAGAAAATAAATTCCAAATGACAGTGACAAATATTCGATTATATTACCTAATACTGCTAATACTTAAAATTTAAATTTTCTATAATTATTCACTAACCATTCTTTATCAAATCCAAAAGGTCTGTATCGTGAGCAGTTAATTTTGTACACCGACTGTACTATATATACGAGCACCTATTGATCAAATTTACTTCTGAAAAAAACTACTATATCAATTAACACAAATTCGACTCAACATCGAACTTTGAAAAATGTGGTTTGGTCACATAGATTCGCTTGTCATATCCTGTCAATATTTGTTGATCAAACATGTCTTGCTTGCAAAAAACGTTGGTACCCAAAACTAGTAGGTAATGCTGATATGTAAAATTAACATAATTTATTAATAAAAAAAAGCAAAGATAGATAAAAACAGAAGGTATATGTGCCAAACGCCTAAACTAATTTTAATATTAGGCTATTGCATTAGGCACATACCTATATTGTTTTGTTAGAACGATTGCCACATGGTAGATAGTCATATCACATAGTGTATTCTCCTCAATGCATAGGTTTTCATTAAATGTTATAATCTATAACAAATACATTATGAATTTCGAGTTATTTAAAGAGGTAATATGATGCTGGGATACAGATCGTTTGTAACGATGTCATTACCCTATATTTATTTTACAGTTTATTTATTTTAAACTGTGTTGATTATAGAATAAGGGTACAAAAATAGGACTAAATGCTAGTTTGGGAAAATCAGATAAACTCGAACGCGTTGAACCGCATTTATTTTGTGAACAAAATAACAGTAATTAACTTTCTTCCAGGAACTATTATTAAACTCTGTAATAAAGGCTAAAATCTGAACCTACCTATCAGTTGACAATTAATTTAAGTATTAAAATAATTAACTTTTATTTCTACGCCTCTGACGAGATAGGTAGTTGTTGCCGCTCGCTTACCACTGCCGCACGAGTGGGCGTCAAAGATATCATTAATATTATAAACATAATATGTTACAGAAATGTTAACCCGATACCTGGTAACTGTATCAGTTATTTGAATCGAATTTGAGTCGACCGCAATAGCTATATCAGCTTACATAGCAGCTGTTGATCGATTGAACGGTTTTGTGTGGATACCTTCCGTATATAATCACAGGGTAATTTAATATCGAACTGTATTCTGTTAGAATTGGCCGTGATTAAACTATCCATTATGAAAATAACACTACGCTATATTATTTTATTGGTCTGGACGTCTGTCAAGAAATCGATTGATCGAAAAAGAAGATATGTGGGTGTGGTGGAGCAGTTACAGTCGATAATTTACTTAATTTTTAATTCATACCTATTTCTTATACTGTTTTCGTTCTTGTTGGTATATTAGGATGATGAACCATGTTGGGAGAACACCGGTCACTTAATAGAATAGGTCTAATTAGTATCAATAATTGAGTTTTAGCCACGCGTCCGATTGCGTGGCTAAAACTTAATTATTGTGTATAAGCAATATGCATTATTTTATGTCTAATTGGATTTAAGTTTAACATGATGCTTGCCATCTTAGTGGTATATGCGTAAAATGTGTCTGTTTCCTAATTGCAGCGCCAATGCATTATTCTCATAGACTTAAGTTGTTTCTTTGCGTTTGTTTTCATTCAATATTAGTGTGTAAGATTGATAACAGATGGCGTTGGTTGAAATTTATTTTATTCTAAAACGCGCTATGGTTGTTTGTTGTGGAATTAATGACTGTTAGATAGTTTTTGTTCAATACACGGGTTCTCATACAGTCCACTGTTGTTTTATTTGACCTATATTGAATAATGCGAGTTTGCATTTTGTACATGGTCCTAAACGAGCTGGATGGTGTCGCTAGTAGTAACCCGTCAAGAATTTTTACGGTCACTAGGGCCAGATTTCAATGAAGTGTTAAAACCTTCATCGGCGAAGGTTATATCCTTACAACGGATCAATCTCACCGAAGTGGTCCTAGCAGTGAAGTTTGGCTTCATACACAAGGTTCAAAATTGCGAAGCAGTACCATCATAGCCAAGCTGCACATGAAGAAATTCTGGGTTGGTGTGTGTGACGCATGGAAAGAAGAGACGACACGGTTTGTGAAGATTATATTGTGAGTACTTTTACATCTATAAAGTGTTATTAGTGAAATTTCAGTCAAAGTTGTTTCAAGAATTCGGAACTTGTGATATTTTAAAGTCAATTCAAGAATTCGGGACTTAGAATAATTTTCAAGATTTTGGACTTCTAATTTTTTAAGCATTATATTTAGACTTAGAATAATTTACTAAATTGTGAACATACGAGGAATCTATGCCGGATTTTCTAAGTTGTCAATAATATAAAAAGACTTGTAAAATTTTCATTTGTATCTAAACCTATAAGTTCATAAACTTTAAATTTACTTCTGCATTTAATGTCTCTTTTGGAAGTACGTCAAGCAATGGTTTTGTACACTACTAGTGTGAGTTTTTCTGATTAGTAGTAATTGTCTTTGTTTTAAATTTTGGTCTGTTTCATTTTTTACTTTTGTGTTTGTTTTCCTACTTATTATAAGGAAATTGTACTATCAGAGTACTGAACTTTAATATACGTTTGGATTGTTCATTTCCAAAATGGATAAGTTAACTTTGCTTCAAACCGACTGCAGGGATAGTATACGTAGAGCATTTAAAAATTATAAGAAATCTCCCAAAGAGCGTTTAACTCGGGCCCACCTCGAAACACGGTTAGAATCCTTAGAAACGCTATGGAAAGATTTTACTACAACACATAAAGATATAATTAAAAGTGCGACAACGCAGGATATGAATAATAAATATTTTTCGGAGGATTTTTACGGAACTACAGAGGAATATTTTTTTGAATATAAAACCGAGTTGAAAGGTGCTTTGGGAAGATTAGCAGGAACGTCTGCATCTACTAATGAGACGGCGTGCAAATCAAATAATTGTAACCTTAAATTGCCAAAGATCACTCTTCCAGTGTTCTCAGGAGATTACGCGCATTGGACATCGTTCAAAGATTTATTTACGTCGTTAATACACAATAATGAATCACTAGACAAAGTACAAAAGTTACATTATTTGAAGGGTCATTTGTCAGGTGAAGCTGAACAGCTTCTACGACACATCCCTCTTACCGAGGCAAATTATGATGAAAGTTGGTCTCTATTGCAAGATCGGTACAATAACAAAAGATTTTTAGCCAACTGCTGGTTAAAACGTCTAATGAATCAAAGTAATCTCAATGTTGAATCAGCCAACGGTATCAAGACCCTTTTGGATACCACGACAGATAGCCTCAATGGACTGAAGAACCTTGGCATTGATGTGAGCTCTTGGGATGTTATGATAATTTTCATTATAAGTTCTAAATTGGATAACGAATCACGCAAACAATGGGAATTCACCACTAGCAATTCATCGAATGAGCTCCCAAGTTTGAAAGAATTTAAAGATTTTCTCGAAAGTAGATTTCGTGCACTGGAATGTTTAGAGTCAAATTCAACGCGAAAAATGTCACCATTCAATAAATCAAGAGTTCTTCATTCCATTGACCGACCAAATGCGTCATCTAATGTCTCATGTCAATTCTGTAATGGTACCCACAAGATTATAAATTGTAAACAATTTGCTAAAGAATCACCTGATGCTAGATACAGTTTCGTTCAAATCAACGGGTTGTGCTTTAATTGTCTGGGCTCTCATGCCGTTAAATATTGTCGTCAATTTACTACCTGCCAAATTTGCCACAGGAAACATCATTCTTTGTTACACTCGCAGCCAAAGGTTGAGACCTCGAATAATCACGTCACCAGCAAAACTGAGATTGTTTATTCAAACAATAGCGGAACTGCTACTCCAGAAGAAACGCCAGCAAGTAATAATGCAACTGCCAGTATAAGTACTCATTTTTCACAGGAAGGCAGATTAAATCAAGTACTGCTTGCTACCGCTGTTGTGAAGACTGATACGAAACACGGAAATACTCAACTAATACGAGTTTTATTAGACCAGGGATCTCAATCTTCTTTCGTATCAGAATCAATTGTTCAGTCCCTTGGTTTGAAGAAAATACCTACCCGGAGCGATATATCGGGATTAGGAGGGACTCGGAGCGCCTGCTCTAAGTATATGGTAAATTTGACTATTCATTCGCTCCATGATCCTACATTTAGTCTTCAGGTAAAAGCTCATGTATTGAGGAAAATTACATCGCTGCTTCCCAGTCATGAAATTTCAAAGCATGAATGGATGGAACTCAAGGATATTAAATTAGCTGACCCCGATTTTCATACGCCCAACCAGATAAATGCCTTGTTAGGAGCAGAGGTTTATGCCCAAGTCATACGAGATGGTTTGATTAAAGGTCCACCAGGCGTTCCGGTTGCACAAAATACAGCACTAGGATGGATCCTCTCAGGCCAAACCTTAGATCAAGGTCAATCAGCTATTTGCCATCACGTTACTGTCAACGTGCATGATCATTTCAATGACAATGAGTTGTTAAAATTATTTTGGGAATTAGAAACGGAGAATACTTCTTTTACAAAAAAGAGATTAACACAAGAAGAGGAGCAATGCGAAGAATTTTACAGGAAGACTACCAAACGGGATGATCAAGGACGCTATGTCGTTCGTCTGCCGTTTCGCGATAATGATTCAAAAGGCACATTTGGAAATTCGAGGGATATTGCTATCAAACGTTTACTTGCTTTGGAAAGGAAGTTTGCAAGAGATCCAAATCTAAAAGCAAAGTATTCCGAGGTCATCCACGAATACATAGATCTTGGTCACATGGTACCTATAAATTATAAAAACGACTTGAAAAGAAACATTTCTGTATATTTACCACACCACGCTGTGGTTCGTGAAGACAAAAGCACTACAAAACTTCGGGTAGTGTTTGATGCGTCTTGTAAATATGCCAACGGAGCATCACTTAATGATTCTCTTCTAGTGGGGCCAACGCTGCAACCCGAGTTGAGACACATTATAATGAGATGGCGACGCTATCCCATCTGTCTTGTTGCAGATATCGTAAAAATGTACAGACAGGTTAAAGTAGCTGATGAAGACTCGCATTTCCAACGAATTGTATGGCGAGATGATCCTGGTTCTGAAATAAAAGATTATAGATTAGTGAGAGTAACGTTTGGAACAGCTTCAGCGCCTTACCTCGCCGTGAAGTCTCTGCAGCAGTTGGCACTCGATGAAGGTAGGGGGTATCCATCAGCATCTGAAAAGGTCAAACTTGATTATTACGTTGATGATTTAATGACCGGTTGCGAAACAACAGAAGAGGGCGTTAATTTATTTAAAGAAATGACAAATTTGTTAGCTAAAGGGGGATTTCAATTGCAAAAATGGGTTACTAATGATGAAAGTTTGGCAGGAAAAATTGAAGAAGCAAATAAGATAGATCAAAAAGAAGTTAATGTCAATGCAGGTGAGGTATTAAAAATACTGGGACTTACGTGGAACAGAAATCAAGATACCTTTCAATATACCGTTCAGCTTTCTCCTCTACAAACACCTGTAACCAAGCGAAAAGTGATTTCTGATATAGCACGGCTTTTCGATCCATTAGGCTGGGCAGCACCTGTAATAATCTCAGCAAAGGTTTTCATTCAGACTATTTGGATATCCGGTGTTGGGTGGGATGAAGAATTACCCGAAAGTCTGTTGAAGGAATGGATAGCTTACCGAAAAAAGTTGCTTCAAATCAGTGAAATCCAACTACCAAGATGGGTATATACTAAATCTTCGAATTCTTGTGTCGAAATCCATGGATTTTGTGATGCGTCGACCATTGCTTATTCCGCGGTGGTATATTTGAGGATAATTAATGACGCAGGAGAGACTAAAACTAGTTTAATTGCTGCACGAACTAAGGTCGCTCCAGTTAGACAAGTGTCAGTGCCACGGTTAGAGCTATGTGGAGCCGTTCTGTTGGCAAAATTAATGCAAGAAATTGGTGAGGTTTTAAGTGTTCCTAAATCTCAGTGGCACGCCTGGACAGATTCAACTGTGGTACTTGCCTGGCTGAGTAGTCACCCCAGTCGCTGGAAAACTTTTGTGGGAAACCGTGTCTCAGAGATTCTATCGATCATCGATAACAATCAATGGTCACACGTTGCAACCTCCCACAATCCGGCAGACCTTGCGTCCAGAGGAGTTACACCAATTGAATTGGCAACAAATTTACTGTGGAGAGAAGGTCCCACCTGGCTAACGAACGCGGAAATTGTTTATACAAAGGTAAAGTCTAACGATACGGAGTTGGAAAGGAAATCAATAAAATCTCATCTAACAATAAGTTCTGAAGAAACTGAAAATTCAATTTGGACGAGGTATGCATCACTCCAGAAATTAGTTAGGGTAGTAGCATATTGCAAAAGATTTTTTAATATAGGGAAGATGAAGCGAAACAATAGAAAATATGAATCATACCTTAGTTGTGAAGAAATTGCAGAGGCACTTGAAGTTTGCATTAAATACCATCAAAGACAAGAATTTGAAGGAGAACTGACAGAATTATCGAAAGATGGCAAGGTGAAGAACAATAGTAAATTAAAAATTCTGTGTCCGTTTATCGATGAAAAAGGGTTAATGCGAGTAGGTGGCAGAATACAGCATTCATCGCTGAATTACAATATCAAACACCCCATTATTGTTTCAAAAAATAGTCATTTTACTCAGTTACTTATTAGGGATGCACATACTAAAACTTTGCATGGCGGGCCGTCATTAATGTTAAATTATCTCAGATCACATTATTGGATAATTTCCGCTAAAAATCTAGTCAAACAGTTTGTGCGTAAATGTATTACATGTATACGTTATGCAGCAGTCTCAAAAAATCAGTTGATGGGACCATTACCATCTTCTCGTGTTACGGCAAATAGGCCATTTCTATGTAGTGGCGTTGATTTTGCTGGTCCCATCAATGTTAGAATGTCAAAGGGACGCGGCAACAAATCCTACAAGGGATACCTCTGTCTGTTTGTGTGCATGGCTACCAAGGCCATCCATTTGGAGATTGTCAGCGACCTCACATCTCAAGCTTTTATAGCAGGATTTAAACGGTTTGTCGCAAGACGTGGTCACTGCTCTCAAATTTGGAGTGATAACGGTACGAACTTTGTAGGAGCATCGCGCGAACTATACAGCATGCTCGTGGCTGAACAATCGTCAATGGCATTGGAAATCAGGGGCTGGTTGAGTAACAATGGAGTGAGTTGGCATTTCATTCCTCCGCATGCGCCAAACTTCGGAGGCCTATGGGAAGCAGCAGTTAAGTCCACCAAATTTCATTTGAGACGCGTTATTGGAGAATCAACCCTAACCTACGAAGAACTATCAACGGTGACTGCCCAAATCGAAGCTTGCCTCAACTCCAGGCCCATATCGCAGATATCTGAAAATCCCACACCGCTCACTCCAGGTCACTTTCTTATTGGTGAACCTTTAATTACCGTGCCTGATGCAAGTTACGAGCAGTCCACGTTGAGTAGTTTAAGACGATGGCAGGTAACACAGAGAATGGTTCAGGAGTTCTGGCGTCGCTGGTCACGCGAATATGTCGCGAATTTGATGCAACGGTATAAATGGGCGTATCAGAATCCCGAACCCAAGATCGGAGATCTAGCGTTGATTAAAGAGGATAACTTACCTCCTGCACGCTGGCTATTAGGTAAAATCGTCGAAAAACACCCTGGTTTGGACGGACTTACTAGAGTGGTGACTCTTAAATGTAATAACTCTTTGATTAAACGACTGACTTCTAAATTGTGTCTGTTACCGGTTTATTGCACTATAATTTAAGATTTTACATCACCAATCCTTCATGGTGGGCGGAACACAAATGAAGGACATTCGTCCTTGGTGGGCGGTTTGTATAAGCAATATGCATTATTTTATGTCTAATTGGATTTAAGTTTAACATGATGCTTGCCATCTTAGTGGTATATGCGTAAAATGTGTCTGTTTCCTAATTGCAGCGCCAATGCATTATTCTCATAGACTTAAGTTGTTTCTTTGCGTTTGTTTTCATTCAATATTAGTGTGTAAGATTGATAACAGATGGCGTTGGTTGAAATTTATTTTATTCTAAAACGCGCTATGGTTGTTTGTTGTGGAATTAATGACTGTTAGATAGTTTTTGTTCAATACACGGGTTCTCATACAGTCCACTGTTGTTTTATTTGACCTATATTGAATAATGCGAGTTTGTACTAAAGTAGTACGAAGAAATTACTAACCACTATGACATACACTGTTTTCCGACGTAAATTCGAGTAAATAATATGGTAGAACTATAATTGTATGTGTAATTGCTGTTTACATATTCAACTGTCGCAAAAATAGGTATATAATTAGTACTACCAACGACGATAAAGAATATTCTTTCTAAATGGTACTACTTTAGTGTAGTGGTTCGTCCCCCAACTAGCAAAAAGTGGTTTTTAAACTATCCCAGGAGGATCATTTCTCTAGGACTATATGAGAATTATATCCGCATATAAGTCCGGAAAAGGGCCCACTTTATAAGTCTACTTTTGCTTATAACGTATTTATAATAGACCGCTTAAATGCCGTTTACGCCTCTATAGCTCCTGTAATAGAATTACGTCAATGCAGTTATTCCTGCAAATCTCAATATAAGTAAGTTATAGTCAAAAGTGAGACTAATACGCGCCTCGCAATGCTTCTATAAACTCTTTGTAAACTGTCAAAGTGTATCTGCGTTGTGCTCTGTCAAGATTTTTTTATACGTCCTGAATATGGGCAGAGTACTATTTATCTTAATCAGAATTTATTATTGTCAACCATAGTAGAAAATCTAAATCTTATTGTTGTTAGTCTTAATGTTACATTACATTGTTGTTATTCGTAGGGGAATGTGAATTTTCTGTGAAAGTTATCATAGTTTTAAATAAAATTTTAAAGCGCCTCTTCAAATTGACTTATTTACATTTAAAAATTTATTAATTTATCAAGAAAATACAACAAAGGGCTGCCATTTTTTCGGGGAGCATTTCCAAGTGTGACATAGTGCCATTATAAGTATAATTGGTTCTATATTGGCGAGTGTCAAAACCGAAGATTCGCCATATTGTTACCAATTAGGGTTACACATTGATATGTGGAAAAACGAAATCGATTGATGTTTCAAGTTGAAAACTAGTAATCCATCAATATTTATGTTTAGAGAAATGTCATTTGGTAGACAGGAAACATTTTCAAAAATAATTTTCAAACATTTTGATCAGACTATTGTGCCAATAGTGCGCTGGGGATGAAATAGTAATGTGTCCGTTTTCTCTATTTGTTTCTAGTAGTGTTCGTGCATCTTTAGGCAAAACGTCGTTTAGTCTCATATTTATAATTTCAAGTAAGGAGTTTAATGCAGTAAAGCCCAGTTTTTTATACAATAACGCAGTTCTAAATTTTAGTTGTAATCTGAAAGTTCTTCCCCATCATCACTTAATGATTTTTCATTATTGCTTTCGTAGTCCGGACCTCTTCTACCTAAAGTAGTACCTACTACAGATCTTGTCCGGAACCCTCAACCAAATTCGCTATGCGGTCTTTACCAATTAAATTTATGACAAATCCTATAATAGGATATGCAACACTGTATAAAGCGTGTTTTTGTCTTTATTGGTCGTTTCAAGCAAAAGTGACCTTTTAAGAGATTTAACCAGGATTGTTTGAGACTACTTATACAATAACACTACAGTGGAATGCCAATATAAATATGTCTAGGCTTATAATGGCATACGATAAATCTATGTAGAGAACATTTTATCCTACTGAGTGCTGTTATAATCTTAGTGATTTATCATTTTTGAAACGCGGATAAGAAATCTGCCTAATCCTTAATTTTAAGCTAATATAAAACCAGACAAGAAATATAAATACTATTTAGTAGTTTAACTGGAATTTACTTATATTAGCTATAAAATATTAGCTTATATCAGGTTATAAGTAAAAATAACTAGAGTGATTGGTCCTCAGTGTATCCTATCCTGGTAGATGCTCCTAGAGGAGTCTTAAGATTTAAATGCCTTTAAGATGTTGTCTTATAGGCGCATATAAGCCTGGGTAACAGGAGTAATTACTCCTGAAAGCAATTACTCCTGTCCCATGCTTTTATAAGAGTCTTAATCTAGTAATAGCTACGAAATATGATCCTATATACCGATATAAGTCCAAATTATAGGATTAAACGTACTTAAGTAAAAACAGCACTTATTTATGCTGTTAAAAGCGCTGTAGCAAATACCAAAACTATCATGGGAGCTTTATAAGTCCATATAGCATTAAAAAAATGCAGTCCAGGACGATTTTGCTAGTTGGGGGCCGTTATTATATAACAAATTATCTATGCCTGCGTGGAATAGATTTTTTTTTATCTAAAAACTTCTTAAAATTATTTTGATAGATGTACCGTATATATATCCATATGCATTTAGTAAAAAGCGGTTATTTTAGTATTACAAACTGACACTCCAATTTTAGTTATCATGCTTACTTCTTTTATATTACCATTAAACATTTTAAAACCAGATTATTACATCAGAGAATCAAACGACATGACATGACAGCAATTAATTCCTCATTTACCGTGCATAAAAAATTCTGCATCTAATAGAAATCATAGGTCAGTATTGTCAAACGAAAGTGACAATCAACCACCAACTCACATGCGAATTTGGTAAATGGACATTAAGGATGAAATTGGTATGAATGAAGACTTGTGTAGGTAGGGTTGCCATGTCGCCAAACCTAACAGCCGAACAGACGAGCAAGTTTGGCCGGACATTTGGGCATAAAAGCCGGACGCCCTACATTTTACACCTATTAATACTGAGACACAAAATCCATAATAATGTAGGGTGTCCGGCTTTTTAACCACGCATTCGGACTAAAGGAGTTCGAATAAATTACTAACCACGACATACACTGTCTTCCGACGTAAATTCGAGTAAATAATAAGGTCATACATACTTATGTTTTATATAAAACCAACGCTCGACTCGCTCCGAGTGCTGAGTGCGAATTTTTTATTCACGTTCGATAATGTCAACGTAAACAAACCCACCAAATAGAGAAGTACTCTCATGTTGTGAATTTACTAGACGCGTGTTACATATCAAAATTACCCGGGTTGCTCACTTCGAAATGTGAGCGAGTAAGCTATATAATTTTGATATGTAACACACGTCATATAAATTCACAACATGAGAGTACCTATCTATTTGGTCGGTTTGTTTACGTTCACATTATCGAACGCGTACAAAAAACTCGCACTCGGCACTCTGCTCTCTACGCTCGGCGCTCTCGCTCGTTTGCGTAACGTAAAAAGCCTAACAAAAGCCGGACAGCCGGACACCGTTCATTTTGGCCGGACACGCAATCAAAAAGTCTAACTATATGTCCGGCTTTATCCGGTCGCCTGGCAACCCTACGTGTAGGTAATTTAATTTAAGATGCTGTTCACGCAACAATGCCCAAACAATTTTGTATCTCGGCATACTTTCGGAGCGAGTACTAGAGATGATGGAAAGCATCGGTGGCCATTAGTTGTAGCCGGCGGCTGTTAATCACAGTAATGGTCTTAACAAGTAGGAAAGTTTCACCCAGGGCTGCAAACATTAGTTAATTATATTGTTACAAACCAAAACGAGAGCTATCATATGTTGTCTACAATTATATTTGCTTAGTAATTTACGTTTTTATTACTGAACTAGAGAGTTCTCACAGCTTTGTTCGTTAGGTTAGTCCACACTGTTTCCATAATGCGAAGGACTTTTAAGTTACTATCAATGGACTGAATAGGTACATACTTATTATATATTTTTTTAAATAAATCTTCTTAGTAATATACTATACACAATTTGTACAACATATTTGAGCGGATATTATTACAACAACTTATTGTAATAATATCCGCTCAAATATGTTGTACAAATTGTGTCTATTATATTACTAAGATTTTTTTTTTAAATTATAAGTATGTATTCAGTCCAAGTTACAAGTTAGACAGTTACAAGACACACCAAAAAACGTTAGAGATTAAAAACGTATAATATATATATATATATATATTTAAGTGAGTATACTTAAATACTCAAGGTACAATACAATACGCATTATAATGAAATATAGATAAATATAAACAAAAAATAATTAATATTACAAAAAGCCGCAATAATACTAAGTAGAGAGTAGAAATGTTGGTTGAAGTTAAAAAAAAACTTACATTCCTCAATCTGCGTTTCCATCCACGAAATTTGTACCTACATATATTACAATCCATACAAATTTAGTTACTACAATAGGCTCTTTTCCAATGTTTAAAAATTATATAAATTAGTTAACAATATTGTAAAATACACAAAACTATAAATATTTGCTAACGAAGTAATTCTTTCACCTATGGTTATATTATTGAGACGTCCCTACATATCAATCCGAAAAAAATGTTTGTCATTCAAAATACAATACTAAACTTGCCTGATTATAGTGTAGTCAGTGGACGAAACTATAAAATTTAATAAATAATCACCTAATATTTGTTGCTATTCAGGTACCATTATTACCTTTTTTGTCAGCCAATTGTTTACATCAATTGTCATCCAAAATGTATGTGAAAGAAATCATTCATTATCTAATAATCAGGTAAAATGATATTATATTTTTAACTAGCGACCCGCCCCGGCTTCGCACGGGTGCAATGCTGATACTAAATGTACTACAGAAGGTCTTTGCGCTTTGTCCTATCCAGTCCTTCCCCAGTTATAGGCACACGCCGCCGGCTCCGCGGCCGGTACCGCCACAGCCGTTATGTCCCTGCATTTTAAATGTGTAATATGTTCTAAACTATTCATTTAAATTACATGCTGTGAAGGGCCATATTGATCTATATTAAATGCGCAATGTATTTAAGGTACTTAATTGGATAAGGATTAATTCTGTATTGCTTAAAATCGCTTCGTATAAGGCATTATTTCTTGTAAAAAGCAAAGGATAAAATAACGGTTATTGTGTGTTACCACTAAGAGATAGACATATACCATCGCGAACTTTTTTGTAGACCATTTTAAGGTGAACAATACTGTACTACATTATTTTGATCTATCTCGTTGGGTTCAGCCAGCGTTTGCAATGAAAGAGCAAAAAAATGTGTTTATTTACGACATCACGTTAGAAACCTCTAAATTATCAGTGTTTTTCTACTATGTTATGCATATATTATACATATAAACTTTCCAGTTGAATCACTCTATCTATTAAAAAAAACCGCATCATAATCCGTTGCGTAATTTCAAAGATTTAAGCATACAAAGGGACATAGGGACAGAGAAAGCGACTTTGTTTTATACTATGTAGTGATACCAGTGCACGCCCAGTGGTCAAAATTCGACCATAATTAATTTAATTTATGACTTTGACAAAAGAGTATATATATGCGTGTGGTGGGTGTCAAATAAATGTTAGTGTGTAATGTTTTTTTTTATTGATTTAAAATATTTTTGTTGCATAATTTTAGAAAAATATTAGTATTCTGCATTCCTTCTCTATATAAACTATAAGTGTGCTAAATGTCATACTCCTCCATACACGAATTTTCGTAAAAAGGGGAATAAATTTTTGCTTCACTGATTAATAATTCATTCATAATAATTAATTTATTCACATTATCATTTATAACTTTTAGTACAGTCACAAAAGGGCTAAAATAGATGGTCAAGTATATTCTATAAATTACCTATTTACATGTCATAAATCGCATACATTTTATCACTACATAGTATAAAACAAAGTCGCTTTCTCTGTCCCTATGTCCCCATGTATGCTTAAATCTTTGAAACTACGCAACGGATTATGATGCGGTTTTTTTTAATAGATAGAGTGATTCAACTGGAAAGTTTATATGTATAATATATGCATAACATAGTAGAAAAACACTGATAATTTAGAGGTTTCTAATGTGATGTCGTAAATAAACACATTTTTTTGCTCTTTCATTGCAAACGCTGGCTGAACCCAACGAGATAGATCAAAATAATGTAGTACAGTATTGTTCACCTTAAAATGGTCTACAAAAAAGTTCGCGATGGTATATGTCTATCTCTTAGTGGTAACACACAATAACCGTTATTTTATCCTTTGCTTTTTACAAGAAATAATGCCTTATTTACGAAGCGATTTTAAGCAATACAGAATTAATCCTTATCCAATTAAGTACCTTAAATACATTGCGCATTTAATATAGATCAATATGGCCCTTCACAGCATGTAATTTAAATGAATAGTTTAGAAGATATTACACATTTAAAATGCAGGGACATAACGGCTGTGGCGGTACCGGCCGCGGAGCCGGCGGCGTGTGCCTATAACTGGGGAAGGACTGGATAGGACAAAGCGCAAAGACCTTCTGTAGTACATTTAGTATCAGCATTGCACCCGTGCGAAGCCGGGGCGGGTCGCTAGTCTATATATATAAAAGAGAAAATCACTCACTCACTCATCACGAAATCTCAGAAACTATAACACCTACAAACTTGAAATTTGGCAGGTAGGTTCCTTATAGGGTGTAGACATCCGCTAAGAACGGATTTTACGATACTCCACCCCTAAGGGGGTAGAATGGGGGTTGGAAGTTTGTATGAAAGTCCTATGTTTTTGAAGCAAGAGACTTGAAATTTAAAATGCATGCTCTATAGATGGTGTGGAGGTGTACTAATAATGTATCTTTGGAAATCAACCCCTTTTTGGGGTTAAAACGGGGGTTGGAAGTTTGTATGAAAGTTCTACGTTTTTGAAGTAAGAGACTTGAAATTTAAAATGTATGCTCTATAAATGGTGTGGAGGTGTACTAATATTGTATCTTTGGAAATCAACCCCTTTTTGGGGTTAAAACGGGGGTTGGAAGTTTGTATGAAAGTTCTACGTTTTTGAAGTAAGAGACTTGAAATTTAAAATGTATGCTCTATAAATGGTGTGGAGGTGTACTAATAATGTATCTTTGGAAATCAACCCCTTTTTGGGGTTAAAATGGGGGTTGGAAGTTTGTATGAAAGTCCTATGTTTTTGAAGAGACTTGAAATTTAAAATGTATGCTCTATAGATGGTATGGAGGTGTACTAATAATGTATCTTTAGAAATCAACCCCTTTTTGGAGTTAAAACGGGGGTTGGAAATTTGTATGAAAATCCAATGTTATTGAAGTTGGCAGAAGGATTTTAAATGATATTTAAATATAAAAAATATTGAAACAACAAAAGAATAAAAAGTACTTTTGTTTTTACAAAGAGGTTTTAAAAAATTATATCCGTCGACTTCATTGAAATTCGTCTAGATATTGATTGTTTTTAACTTTTTTTTCCTTTCATTAGGTATTTAGCTTTTTGGAATGCAATTAAAAAATATTTGCAAATAACTAACTCCACGCGTACGAAGTCGCGGGCGGCCGCTAGTATATTAATATAATAATCAGCTGGTCAACATATATAGTTGCCTAATGCGTACATATAATTGGGTATTTGACTAACATTTTTTTCTGTTTGATATGTAGGGACGTCTCCATAATATAACCATAGGTGAAAGAATTACTTCGATAGCACAAAAATCTCTCGAGATATGGTAATTTGAAAATCACAATTTTTAGACTGCCCCAAAACGCTCCATACAAAAGACTACTGAATTATGACGTCACAGATCTGTATTTTGTATGCATCAAATCAGAAATTTGTACGACAGCTATGTTAAATATTACGTTTATGTGATTAGTATCATAATAAAAGTTATAGCATTTTTTATTGCTTCTCCAATGGAAATATTATTTTTTAATAATTTCATACTTTTAAAATGGACTTTCCCGCCAAACTTTGATCGACGCTAAAAAAAGTCTGACTGAAGATATTAGAATGAAAGTTTGCAGATCTTTATAGTTTTGTGTATTTTACGATATTGTTAATTTATTTGTACAATTTTTAAACATTGGAAACAACCCAATTATGTAGGTAAGTATAACAAACGGCAGGAATGTAAAAGAATAAATTTAAAATGTTGACATTTATCTATACGCGAATGCGCTCATAAAAAAATCTCGTTTAAAGACAACTCGTTTTCCCATATAACTACCGCGAATTTTTTTACGAAATGTGCTTATAATTATGCTTTGGTTATTTTTAGTATGAGCTCGTATAAAATTTACATTGTTGTTAATGAGTTTTACTGCTTAAGTTATAGTCATAGTAAAAATCATAATTAAATTGACATTTATTAAATATCAGCTTACTTATTGCGTCTAAGTCGAGGACGATATTTTTCCTCTCACTGAATCGCTTCTGTAGAAGACTATTCATCATACCGATGATTTTGGAGAGATATACGAAAGAATTCCATTCATTACATTTTGTTTCTAAGAATTTAGAACAACAAGGCTTTCAAATGCAGTCATTAGGTATTGGAAATCGGAAAATATCTTTGCAGTCTCTCGCAAACAATCTGGAAAGTGGTACGATACTTGCGACCTCATTAGCAGCTTGTTGTGTATATGAAGACTGTATGATTATTTAACTACTTCGTCGTCAATCCTTATTCATCCCACTGCTGAGATACGGGTCGCCCCTCAATCGAAGAAGTTTAGAGCATACTCCTCCACGTACCTCAACTGCGGGTTGGCGGAGGTCAGTGTTTCCAAAGCGCCTAAAGGCCACTGACTTGGCTTAACGACTGTAATCTAACGACAACAGCTGAGACCGAGGGCTCAACGTGCTCTCCGAAGCACGGAGGAGCTCGAGATAAATAAACCCATCCATGGACAGGCTACGGTCGACGTTGCTTGACTTGCGTGATCGATTAGACTGCTACGCGCAACGACGCCATCGAGCTCCTTAATCATATAAACGACGCGTCAACTACTTAAATCATATAAAAGTTGGTCCATAATCGTATCTGCCTTCACGAATAGCAAGATACAAATGTGAACGTAAATGAAACAAGATTCGAGACATCTAACATTGTATACATAAAATTATGAATGAAATGGTCTAACATACTGAGTGTACAACAATTCTTGGTACTCAATTAAAAATGTAGGTAATAGTTTAAGTATCCTAAAGCGCATCACACACTACGCAGATACGAAATATATAGAGCAAGACACTGCTACCTACCCTCCTGGGGTAGTTCTCTTTTCAATACCGCTATCATGAAGAGGGGAGAGCGAAATTTAGTGGTGACCTTACCCACACGCAGGAAGACAAAAAAACTTTAACACCTTATAGTCACCTTATAGAAAAAGGTGGAGGCACTTCGCCAGTAGAGTGCAACCTGCTATGCCCTACCTCATTTTCACTAGGGCCTCGTTTGCTATCCGGCAGGGTGCACCACGAGCAGGTGAGGTGGGCTTTGGCACAAAGGTGATGATGATCCACTTACACGCCCAAATAATAGGCTAGACGACAATTTTTTCTTTCGATTTGTTATGTAAGGTCGTCACAATAATATAACTATAGGTGAAAGAATTACTTCGATAGCATAAAAACTTCTCGAGATATGATAACTTGAAAATCACAATTTTGGACTTTCCCGAAAACGCTCCATACAAAAGGCTACTGAATTATGACGTCACACTTAAGTATTTTGTATACGTTAAAACAGAAATTTGTACGACAGCTATGTGAAATACTGCGTTTATGTAGCTAGTGCCATAACAAAAGTTATAGTATTTTTGATTGTTTTTCCAAAGTTAATATTTATTTTTTATAATTTCATTCTTTTAAATTGGACTTTCCCACTACACTTTGATCGATCATAGAACAAGTAGGACATAAGCTATTAAAATTTCAAGATCGCAGATCGTTCTAGTGTTGTATATTTTATGTTACTGATAAGTATTTTTTATAATTTTTTATCATTGTCGTCTCGCCTATTGTCATATAATTGATGAATAAGTTCAGCGGTTTTAAACTAATCATGAAGTTAGGAAATAAAAGGTATTTATGCGACTATAGGTAACGATGACTGATTTTCATTAGGCTTGTTTGTAACCTTAGTGGTATAAAGCAAACCGGCCAAGTGCGAGTCGGACTCGCGCACGAAGGGTTCCGTACCATTCTATCTAAAAAAACGGCAAAATAATCACGTTTGTTGTTTGGGAGCCCCTCTTAAATATTTGTTTTCTTTTCATTTAATTATTTATTATTAAAGTGAATATATAACTAAATATTATGTGAGTATTTCAATAGTCTACCTATTGCCGTTACCAATTGCGAGCAAAAACGAGCATAAAAATCACTTTTGTTGTATGGGACCTTAAATATTTATTTTATTCTGTTTTTTATTTAGTATTTGTTGTTATAGCGGCAACAGAAATACATCATCTGTGAAAATTTCAACTGTCTAACTATCACAGTTCATGAGATACAGCCTAGTGACAGAGGGACGGACAGCGGAGCCTTAGTAATAAAGCATTAGTACGGAACCCTAAATATATATAAATAAAATTTTTCTCTACATATTTTTGTGAGAACGTGAATTTTTGCTATCTATATGTAAACTAGAGTAACACAGAAAGTGTAACACTTTCATTTTTATAACTTCTTGTATAGTAAAATGAAAAGATAGTTAAGTATTATTCGATGTGGTGTTATAAATCACATTTTTGTAACATGCTTATAACCATATAACATCACAGTAAAAACTGTTCTCTACAGTATCTCAAGTCCCATCGTCCGTGATTGACGCACTCTACGTTCCACACAGAAAAGCCGCCACAGAATTTCAACGCTTTATCTTATACAAATAAAAATCTCGTCACGATGTTTGTCCGCGATAAATTGCAAAACAACTAAACCGATATTAATTAAATTTTACATATTGTGTAAATGTGTAATAATTTGTAATAATTTTGTCCGTCTTGAGTTATAGGATAGTTTTATATCAAATCGTCTCCTAAAACGTAAAATTTTATATTAAAGTTTAAGGATGTAAGCAGCTCGCTAGCATCTTTCAGCCAAAACCAACCTTGCTGGATAACTAACGAGGCTTAATGTTAAGCTGCCCGACTGTGGAATTGAGGTACTTCCTCACCTCACAAAATACCGCAGCCAGATAACAATTTCCTTGAGGGTTTTTATGTTTCAGCGAGTGACTGAGGTCACCAGCCCCCCTAGCCAAGTGTAATTCGTAGCGTAACGAACGTTAGATAAATCACGTGACATCAAAATCGAACATTTTAGTATGAGAAATGCCACGTGATCTATCTAACGTTCGTTACGCTACGAATTACACTTGGCTAGGGGGGCAGGATGGAAGGAGTTGCTACGTTGGCAACGGAGGGTGGCAGCGCTCGTAAAATGTTGCGAGCGTTTATATCGCTACGGTGACCGCTTCACAACAAGCGAACCGTATGCGTTTGTGATTCTGGTAATTTTCTTGGCCCTTTCGGCAATATTGCTGGGAATTGCGCATCAGTATTTGTAGGATTAAAAATGTTTATTTTGTTAATTTCTTGTGAAAGTTGTATGTGTACATGTTGGGCCCAGATTTGTACAAATATATTGAATATAATCATGTGACCTGTTGGAGTACCTTAATAGTAAATAAATACTTCTAGGATTTAGTAACATGTTATTAAATTAAATCGTTAATATTTATTAATGCTGTACCTAAATTAGGTACTAACCCTAGGGTTCCAATATCTGTGGAACCAATGCATCATTCGTAATCCCGGCACTTTCAAATGGCATCGATTCCGTGCGTACCAATAATTTCGCCGCACCTCGCTAGCGTTTGTTTTTGCGCGCGCGCATAATGAAGATCACCTATCGGTTATACGACACACTTATTTACTAAGATTTACAGCAATTACCATAATTATGAGAAAGTCATTGTTCTCTAGAACTAGTGTATTGATAAAAAGTTATTTACTTAGCTTAAAACGTCTAAATCGAAGCCCCTTGAAATAGAGCCTCATAATCACAAAGCGTGTGTTTTGCACACGTTTTGTGATTATGAGAAATTCAGACAGTAGCGTACGTAAATTGAGACAAACTATTGATGCACAGATTATCATATGACTGAGATTATGCTGTCTACTAAAATTAGGATATATTTTTTTTTTTAACCGAATCCGAAAAAGGAAGAGGTTCTCAATTTGATTTCATGTTTGTTACTTAATTACTCCGTGATTTATTAACCGATTTGAAAAAAACTTTTTTTAATTGAAAGTATACTCTTTCAAATAAAAAAAGTCTTCCAGGTTGGTCCCATTTATTTTTCTTGAATGAATTAGTGAAATCGGGGCCATGGGAAATAGAGATTAATTTATATGAAGAAGATTAAACATATAAAGTAAATTGATTTTATAATGATTAATCTGCTTTATGCTTTTATGACCCAATACAACCAAATTCAAACAATTACAACACGAAGTTATTATGGTCCGTGAGCCAGCCACAGATTTTCTTGACCAATTTCCTCTCAAGCGATAACTCGGGAAATACTTCAGAGAGCTGTATTATTAGAGAAGTAAACAGCTACAGCGCGCGGATAACAACTTTCCCCGAAGTGTATACATACCTAACAAATAAGATAATACGAATATTTCAAAATATCCAAAGCATATCTGTGGGTATATCGTTGACATAACTGGAATACCTCCGACGGTATACGGCTGCGAGGAATTTCTGTCTTCGCGGATGGCAGGCCGGAGAAACGCAACGAAAGTAAAATCTATACCTAATAGATACACAATTTTTCGAGCAAAATATAAAATGAGTATCTAATCTAATTCAATTCTGTCTGTACTCTGTCTTTATTGCCTATTAGGGTATTGTATCTCGTTTCATTTGATTTTTATACGACGCCGGATGGCAAACACTCGCCTGATATAAAGCGGTTACTCAGCAGTACACTCGACGTCACTAGCAACACGCAATATCATGATCTTATGATCATATGGATACTCCTATATTTTTTTTTGCTGTGTCATTTATAATAGTCAAAAGTTGGCTGGAAGAGATCCCTTTATGGGATAAGTCCGCCTTTGTACAAAATGTATGTCAACATTTTTATCATTCTGTGTACTGCAACTGTTTATGTACATTATAGATATTTACAACAACAACAACAAAAACCAATGAGGTGTAGTCTTCGCGCCCTGGTAACCCCGTTGCGAACGCAGCATTTTCTCCTATCGGGTGAAGTTACCTCAATCACTCGCAGAAACACAACAATCTCCAAGGGATATATTGCTATGGTATTCTGTTAGTTGGAGGTACTTCGCCAGTCAGCCCTACTTCTCTTTCACCAGAACCTTATGTCAAGGTGTCTCACGTGGAGGCAAAAATTACAAATAAATTCGCAATAATTTAACAATGCCGAGCAAATAATGAAAGAAACAACTAACTAAGCTAATTTTGAAAAATAATTCTATGAAGAAATTTTTAGGCCTCTGTAGTTTTAAATTCAGCATTAGATAGCGTAAATCTATCTTCAGAAATTCATTGTTTAAAAATTTTACTTATAGCTCGAATATAATCAACGTGTGGCTACTTTAACTTTGCGCTTAATTTTTCATGGAGCCTCTGAAAGATAGTGGTGACCCACTAACATTTTATTTATTAAATCAAGACGAATTTCATATCCTAAAGTTTTATTTAGAAAATCTTGGAAAACAATTCTGAGGCTGATTGACCAAGATTCATCAATCATCACATTCATCACTGCCGAGCAGAAAAACAACTGAAGTTATTTGGAAAATGGAAAACGGTGTATGTAATGCGCGATCGTAACTTTCAAGAAATATAAATTGGTTGTCTGTAAAGTCGATTTACGGACGACATTTTTACGTGATAACGTCATAAGAAAACATCGGCCAAGAGAGATGGATGCGTCACAAGCCGAACGCTTATGCCGATCGTGTCCCTCTATCGTTTGTTCCGCGTTCTCGCTTGCACGCTCGACTCAGGCGGAACGTGACAACGAGTCATGCTTTTTCGTGCCTGCAGCCGGCATTCAACGATTTATAAGACGTTCACGTCAAAAATAAAAATTAAACCGTCACGGAAAATTTGGCAGATATGAAACATCTAATAAACCGAGCTATACGGTGCGAGAAAGAAGAAATCGCCTAACCGCGGCGAGTCGCACACCTACGAGCCCGAGGCGATGCGTCGCCACGCCAACAGCTGACCTGCCTGACACGCCGCATTAGATGTTTCATATCAAGAACTTAGAGAGTTTAGACTCCCATAAAGATTATCTTATGTACTGAGTATGTATTTATACAATACTAGCTTCCACCCGCGGCTTCGCCCGCGTTTCCTTTTTTTTTAATAAAAAGTAATGCCCTTGCTAATATCTTTGAGAATATGTGTAGATACAAAGTTTCATGATGATCGGTTGAGTAGTTTCGGCGGGAAAGCGTTACAAACAAACTAACATTTACATTCTTAATATTAGTAGGAAAAACATAGTTTATAAACTTTATACTCATGTACAATGTACATGTAGTCTGTATGTCTTCAATTTAGGTTTGGTTACGATTACGACAGCTCTGTGGACTGCGTTCATCGACGATGACTGTTCACCTGTGAATCGCCCGATTCACGGCGTCTTGTCATTGTTACTTATTGATTGCGATTATTTGCGATAACCTTACACGAGTAATTACATTATTGTTGCCTATAACTTTCTCGAGTTTCTAATTGTGTACTTGTATTAAAGACATTTTTAGGGCTCCGAATTATGAAGTTCTTACAAATTCCTCATCTCTATGCTATCTAGCGGCCGAATACAAACATACAGACAGCAAAATGTTTTGACCTCTATTCCTTACAAAGACCTATCAATATTTTTTTTTTTCTTAAAAATCTCCAACCGCCTAACCTGAAGTCGTTTCAGATCGGTATTTTGAGTCCAAAAATAGTTTATACTTCATCTTAACCGGTAGAGCTTCAGGGTTCCAGACTAGACGACGATTTTTCTTTCGATGTGTGTTATTTAGGGACGTCATTATAATATAACTATAAGTGAAAGAATTACTTCGATAGCATAAAAACATATGATCTGAGGAGATATGATAACTTGAAAATCACAATTTTGGACTTTCCCGAAAACGGTCCATACAAAAGGCTACTGAATTATGACGTCACACGTAGCTATTTTGTATACACTAAAATAGAAATTTGTACGACAGCTATGTTAAATACTGCGTTTATGTAGCTAGTGCCGTAACAAAAGTTGTAGTATTTTTTATTGTTTTTCCAAAGTTAATACTTTTTTTAAATAATTTCATCCTTTTAAATTGGACTTTCCCGGCAAACTTTGATCGACCATAAAACAAATCGCACAAAAATTATTAAAATTTCAAGATCTTTCTAATTTTATAATTTTTGATCATTGTCGTCTAGCCTAATGTAAACTGAAGTTTGATTTTGATGAGGAATGCCGCGGCTCCCTCGGAAACTACTTTGGTAGTCACGTATTATATTCTCAGATAATGTTCTTATCAGTCTTTTCCTCTGTATATGTAGGGTTGCAATCCGTCCGGGTTTCCCCGGTTTTGTCCTAGTTTGGAGGGCGTCCGGGGGCGTCCGGGTGGGGTTTCATTTATAGCCCGGGGTTACAAGTTTTAAATCAATATCCCCGCTCCATGCTGCGAGTAACCGTCTTGTCACAGAATAAAAATAGTGCTAGTACTAAAAAACACTGATGACATGTCCGGGTTTTAACATTCAAAATCCTTAGTTTTCACGCATCTTGTCCTGATTGCTAGCGTTCGTAGATGGCAACCCTATGTATAGCGCATATAGTACCCACATTCTCTTCGTATGATTGTCTTTCTTCTTCCCAAATGATTCCAACACGTCGCGGTGTGGAGTAACTAGGTACTAATTGTTTGTACCACTTTCTCGCCAAAGTTTCCCGGGCGTATGCTATCTACGCCCGCTACTTACAAAATGGTCTGCCCCCTTACCACCACCTCTTATTGCAATTCAATAACTGAATAGAATGCTTATTCATACCAATGAATAAGCGACTCTATTTCAAATGAATAAAGTCGCTTATTCATTGGTATGAATAAGCAATCCATTCAGTTATTGAATCGCAATAAGAGATGGTGGTAAGGGGGCTGTATTATGTTACTCATTGGGTATTAAGTACCTTTTTAAAAACGGAGGCTTTGCGAATATAAACAATAAGCAACCATCTCAATGTTGTGGTGCTTTAAGACACGACAAGACATTACGCCATGTGGCGAATCGACTAACACAAAAAGCAAATTAAATCAATTTCACGCCAAACTCGTGACAAATTACGAAGCTCAAACGAGTTCATGGTTTAAAACTTAAAATAGCGTTGCCATTCATCGTATAAGTAATAAAATCAAGCATTGTATCTATAAACATATTAGGAAAAACAACGAGATTTTTTAAATATTTTAGGACAAGTTACATAGTCCCAAACACAGAAAAGTTTACACTAAGGCCCGACACTATACATACTCGTAGGTATATCACTGTTATACACATTCAAATATTTTTAAAAGATACATCATCACAGCAAATAAGTATAATAATGATAATCTTTATTTTCAACAATAATGAACAAGTAATTCCATACATAGATTTATACAGAACATATAAATAGGTAGATTTATAATATGTAATAATATTTTTTTTGTGGGTATACCTATATGGATTCTTTACCTCCCGCGCTAGTCGAAACTGTGTTACGGCTAAGGGAAGTAGTCAGACAAGACAAACCAGACAAGCACACATAGCATTTAATTTTACTTTTGTATTTATTTCTATTACTGCTGTATCCTCGCCAATAGGCTATTTTCCAATCTTTAAAAATTGTCTAGATTATTTAACAATATCGTAAAATACACAAAACTATAAAGATCTGCAAACTTTCATTCTAATAACTTCAGTAAGGCTTTTTTTAGCGTCGATCAAAGTTTGGCGGGAAAGTCCATTTTAAAAGTATGAAATCATTAAAAAATAATATTCCCATTGGAGAAGCTATAAAAAACGCTATAACTTTTATTATGATACTAATCACATAAACGTAATATTTAACATAGCTATCGTACAAATTTCTGATATAGTCATACGTCGGTAGTCTTTTGTATGGAGCGTTTTCGGGACAGTTTTAAAATTGTCATTTTCAAATTATCATATCTCGAGAGATTTTTGTGCTATCAATGTAATTCTTTCACCTATGATTATCTTATGGAGACGTCCCTACATATCAAACCGAAAAAATGTTAGTCAAATAGCCTATTGTGCGTCTTTTCATCTTAAATAAATAAATATTTCTGGACAATTTACACAGCGCCATCTAGTCCCAAATTAAGCGCAAAGCTTGTGTTATGGGTACTAGACAAAATGTACTTAAATACGTTTTCTTTTTAAATACATACTTAAATACATAGAAACGCCCAGACCAAGACAAACTGACATGTTCATGCACACAAATGTTTGACTTGCGCGGGGATCGAACCCGCGACCTCGGAGTCAAAGTAGCCTTTGCTAACCATTCGACCAGCGAGCTCGCCGAAGCCTTCCCAACCCGTCTGGCCAGCGTGGGGAGTGTAGGCAAATCCTAATTCTGTCAGGGACGGACGAGAGAGGGTCGTGCTCCTGTAGTGGAGACTAAAATGACCTGATGATGTTGATGATTTATTTCTATTACTGTTGTATCCTTGCCAATTGTGCGTCCTTTCATCTTGTAAAAAGTTGACCGGAAGAAATCACCTACAGGTATAAGTCTGCCTATAGACATAATATTTTCTATTTTTGTACAATAAAGAGTTTACAAACATGCATGCTCGCTCATTCTTGAAGGGAAATCAAATTACCGAAGAATTTTTTTATGGACTGTTGGTTCTTTGCTAAGGATTCTGTTGTTTATATCTTTTAATCATTCCCACCTTAGTTCGTGCCTGTCTATTTCTATATCAAAAGCATTCACAGCCATATATCAACAAGAGCCGTGAAATCTGACATAGGTATATTACAACACTCTAGCCTTCGCTATTAAATTGCAGTGTGAACGATATGCCACCTGGCTGTCGATTTTATAACTCAGTATGAAACACACCTATCTGAATCAAACTAGTGGTCCCCAGTGGTCGAAACTCGACCATAATCAATTTAAATAATGACTTTAACAATAAACAAAAGAGAATATATGCGTGTGTGTCAAGTACATGGTAGTGTGTGTAATGTTTTTTTATTGGTTTAATCTTTTATTAGGTCGACCAGTATGTAACTATGTAATGGATTCTAAGGTAACTAATTTAACCATCTTCCAAAGATCGTAGCGTAACGACAATTGGCAGCTGTATGTAGTTCTGATGACAATACAATAATATGGTACTGTCGAACCGATCTGATGATGGAGCCGAAAGATATGAACTGGAACTTCATGATGGAACATCGTATCATACCTGTTTTTGGATTTCTTAGAAAAGTCTTGTAATGAACCTTGACCACGATTAGGTTTCAAGGTCTGATGATGAAGCAGGAAGATAGGCACTAGCATTCCATGATGGAATATCGTATCATAGTCGTGTTTGCACTTGTGAGAAAGGCGACGTAATGGACTTTGAACACGATCATTTTCGCATTTATAAAAGCGTGTTTTTCTAGTGTTTTTTAAACTATTAATTTATTATTTATGCATAATTAAAAAAAATATATTAGCATTCTGCACTCCTCTATATAAACCAGAAATGTGCGAAATTTCGTACCCCTCCGTCTGCGCAATTTTCATAAAAAGGGCTACAAAGTTATGCTTCACGTATTAATTATATGTATAGGTACCCAATCAAAAACAAAACCAATATCTGGGATTATATAGATGTAGCTAACAAAAAAGTAGTCGGCATATCTGAACCTTTATCTGCCAAACTATGTTAGAATTGAGACGGTTTTCTAATTTTTAATGCAAATGAGGGCCGTTTATATTAAAATGTATTCAATTTATTGTAGTTTATATGGTCATAACTAATGTCTTTGACGCGTTATGTTATTAAAACTAGTTTGGTTTCACCATCATCAAACATGCATTACACTTGCAACCCACGTAGAAAGTTATGGAATTTAACTATCTTACTTGAACACAATTGAGTCAATTTCTTTGATATTACATGCTTATATAACCATATAGATATATATATATAATTATTTTTGGATAGTAATATACCGAACCAATAAAAATACAAAACTTGCCGACTATTAGGTACTTAGGTAGGACTAACTTAGCGACTAAAATTGATTAAATCATAACAAACCTAACCTAACCTAATATTCCAGTCGCTCATTTAGTAATTTTTAGTCGCTCATATTATTATTTTCCATTATTTTTTATTCCTCTACCTTTTTAAATATGATGCAACTATGGATATCTAATAGTCTTCTTTTTCCTTTTCATTCTTATTTCGTTCATGGACGCCAAATATAACGCAAATTACTGGCTCTAGCGTACAAAATGTGTATATTATATACACCAGACTTCTTGTTCCAAATAATTCATGAATGTATTTTGACTAAATTCTAAAAAGATTTCTAATCAAATATTTTATTGCATTGACGCTGACATCAGTGTTAATGTATCACGCAATCGAAGAATGTTAAAATATCATAATTATACGTACACGGTCGTAACACACACATAATAAATTCCGGATTGAAGTTAACGACAGTTGCTAGTGTAACTTGATCTTTGAATATATTAATTCTATCACTGCCATACAAACATTGTTAGCCATTAGTCGGACCTGACAAATTGGACGAAAGCTGACTGTTATGGCTGTCTACGGGTGGTAATTAAATGCAGTATACAGTGAAAAATAACTCTCCATTTCTCTACATTCAAGTGTTTATAAAAATTGACTTATGTAGTATGTTACGTAAATCCCAGTTCAGCTGTATATGTATAATTGTATATGTATTATATATTGATATGTAAGTTTCGCGTGTACCGCATTACGGAAAAACCGCTAATTGGATTCAAATTCTAATTACTTAAAAGATGCAATATTATTCAAAATAAAATTTAGAGTTAATTGGTCAAAATCGACCCACACATTCAAAACATATTAAAATTATTATTATTTAAATAGTTGTCTTGGCCAACTTGCCAGATAAATACATTTTGAATAATATTAAAATGTTGAGATATGTCACCACCACCACGTCCGCGCCCAAATGCATGCCCAGCATTGCTATTCCGTATGTGGGCGATATAATATAAGAGATAGAGCTAAGACCACGCGAAGTCGTAAGAACAGCTAGGCAAAATAAATGTAAATGTACCGTCGGATTTGATGGGTTTACAACAAAAATACTGAAACTCATTGCTCACATAGTATCCCCAATTATGGCTTACTTAATAAATTTATCGTTCTCAGAAGGCACATTTCCTGAACTTCTTGTAGTCGTTAAACCAATACATAAAAAGGGAGATGTTACTAATATGGATAATTATAGACCTGTAGCTTTAATACCCATACTTGCTAAGGTAATAGAAAAAATCATGTATATTAGGATAACAAACTTTTTGACCAAACAAAAGATATTAAAAGATGAACAACATGGTTTTCGAAAGGGTAAATCCACTACATTGGCAGCCATTAAACTCCTTAAAAAAGTTATAGAGAAAATTGATAACAACATTGATACGACTGTAGTATTTTTTGATATGAGTAAGGCCTTCGATTTTGTCTGTCATGATACTCTATTAAACAAATGTGAGAAGTATGACCTAAGAGGATTAGCACATAGCTGGCTAAAAAGCTATCTTAATAATCGAAGGCAATATGTTGAACTAACAAACATTAATGAAAATAGGGAAGAAGTTTCCTTTAAATCCTCGTGTCTAGTTAACAACGTTGGAGTTCCTCAAGGAACAATTCTGGGACCATTGCTTTTCATTTTATATATAAATGACTTACCTAATGTAACAAATCATGATTGTACTCTATTCGCCGATGACGTATCTATAATTATTCCCAAAACAAATGACGTAGATTATAACGATGACATAAATAATACAATAGGAGACGTACAACAGTGGCTGGAGGCCAATAACATCCAATTAAATATAAATAAAACGACATACTTGCAATTTTTTAATGAAAGACCATGTAAAACTAACTTAAGAGTCAAATTTAAAGATGATGTCATTTATGAATCCAATGAAGTCTCTTTTCTTGGTATCACAATTGATAACCAATGTAAATGGAAACAACATGTTAAAAAAGTAAGCAACAAGGTCAATAGCTTTGCATACGCACTGTGGCGTCTGAAAACATTGGTGGATGAAAGAGCGGCCCTAATGGCCTATCATGGATATGTTGCCTCAAATCTCATTTATGGTATTCTTCTGTGGGGTAACTCTGTAGATGTAAATAAAGTATTCATATCCCAAAAAAAGTGTATTCGTGCACTTTGTGATGTATCACAGAGGACTTCCTGTAGGCCACTATTTCAGAAATTGAGGCTGCTTACAGTCCCGTCACTTTATATACTGCAATGTTGTATCTTTGTTAAATGTCACCCTGAAATTTTTAGATGGAAGGATGATCACAGTGTGATCTCAAGAAGACATCCGGGAAAGCTATTGATACCAAATGTGAAAACGCAATTTTACAAACGAAATTGCTATCCATCTACCATAATGGTGTTTAATAAGTTGCCCACCAAATGGATAGCACTTCCGTTGAGTGAATTCAAAAGGACATTAACCCAATGGCTCATTGTACAATGTTTTAGTCGGTTCAAGAATATATGGATACAAAAATAAATATAAATGACGAACTATGAGGGTAATGATGGCATAACAATCAGTAATCTATTTCGGAATTTAATATTTTTAATTTAATTGTATCTAATGCAATAGACATGACTATAAGATTAAAATTTTAAGGTTGACATGTTATAATAATAGTTTAATGATAGCATAAATTTAAGTTATTAGGACATTAATTAATTAATCTATGTATAATTAATATCTCCAATATACAATTAATATATGTCTATGAATATATTGATGGGAAAATTTTGCATGCCAGTAATGGCTAGATGTAGGGGTTGCTTTTATATATACTGTAACATCTATATTGTACCACATCTATAGCAAATAAAGTTCATTCATTCATTCATTCATTCACAATAATATACATGTGTTATGAATACATACTTAACGATAACTGTAGCCTATAGACATAAACCATTGAAGCGGCTGGATGCGGAAGGAGGATCATATTTGGTGGAAAGCATTGGTGAAGGCTTATATCCAACAGTGGTTAGATACGGGCTGATGATGATGTTCTCTAGTTGTAAACGATCTATTTTGGGAGACCACAAATCCGTGGACAAAAGTCCCTCGTCCACGCAGGCCTTTAATTTATTCACGTTTCAACAAAAAATATTTTTATAAATTGCAGGGTAGATAGAGTAACCGCTAATGTTCGGGCTGTGGGCGCGGATGGTGCGAGGATGCGCGAGGAGGAGCTGGAGGTGGCGTTGAAGGTCGTGATAGTGGGCGACGGCGGCGTCGGCAAGTCCAGCATGATCCAGCGCTACTGCAGGGGGACCTTCACGCGCGACTACAAGAAAACCATCGGCGTGGACTTCCTCGAGCGACAAATTGAGTGAGTAAACTTTCATCCTACGTCACAGAAAAGTTGAATACATGCAATCTTTGGCATTTTTTTTGACTACGTGCGGTGACAAACAAGCATAAGCCTGTAAGCCTAGTGTGAAGCGGCAACATGAAATATAGGTCGCGCGCCGCCGCTGGAAATTTTTTTTTACTACGTCGGGTGGAAATCAAACATACGGCCCGCCTGATGTGAAGCGGTTACCAATGCTGCAAATCATTCCTTCTGTGAGGTGGAGGTACTTCTCCAGTCAGGTAACTTATAAAAACGCTATGCCATTTGTCAGAGCCTCGTTTGTCAGTCAGCAGGGTGCACCGCGGGCAGGCGAGGTTACCTTTAGTTCAAAGATATTGATGAACCACTCACACCCCAAAATGATGATTATATTCAGATACTTAACCGTTAACTATTATAAATATTCGTAGGTAACAGACAGTGCCTGCAACAGCCAAGACTCATTTTTATGAATTTTTATATAAGTCTAATAACTAGACAAAAGTCTCATTCCAGAATAATTTGATGGTTTCATCCATTTTGGAGGAAACGCAGTGTTGCTGGGATGAATGTCGACCCCGGATACAAGATGTAAAATTTTATCAAAGACTATTCAGTAGTTTCACAACGACAGACGACAAAAAATACTATTTTTGTATTTGTATACATACTTACGGGAAATACGGGAAAAATATGATTAACACTTTCTTTTTATACTACGTCGGGTGGCAGACATATACGACCCGCCTGATGTGAAGCGTTCACCATAGCCATATTAACGCTCGCAACATGAAATATCGCTCGTTCGCCGCCACCCCCGCTGCCAACGCAGCTACACTTTCCTTTCTGGTGACCTCACTCACTCGCAGGAACACAACTACCGACAATGTTTTTTGGCTGCGGTACTCTGTGAGGTGGAGGTACTTCCCCAGTCGAGCAGCTTACAAATACGCTGTATCTACCTTTCTTATGCCCCAAATTGTTTTATGTGATTGGACATAACACCAATGTTTTCTTAACTTTGATTTGCAAATTGCAGGATTGACGGCGAAGAAGTCCGGCTAATGCTGTGGGACACGGCGGGACAGGAAGAGTTCGATGCCATCACGAAGGCGTACTACCGGGGCGCGCATGCTTGCGTGCTCGCCTTCTCCACCACCGACCGGGATTCCTTTCTGGCGCTGCATTCGTGGAAATTGAAGGTTTGCCTCTTATCTACATTTAACACTTTCCTCACTTCTCGACTCGGTGCTCGAATGGTTAACCATGGTCACTTTGACTCCGTGGTCGTGGGTTTTATCCCCGCACAAGACAAATATTTGTATGCATGAACATGTCTGTTTGTTTTGGACTGAGTGTTTTCTATGTATTATATGTATGTATTGACAAAAAAAAAGTATAATATCAGTTATCTAGTACCCATAGTACAAGCTTTGCTTAGTTTGGGACTAGATGGCCGTGTGTAATTTGTCCAGGAATATTATTTATTTATTTATTTACTATCTGATTCGCGCATCTTCGTCTGCGTAAGACAAAGTGTTGAGAGTGAAGCGTAAGTTTACCATTTGAAAGGTTATAGTGAGCCAATTTTAAAAGATATACACATCGGACATGCTATCACGGACTTTTTTTTAGAACTTTTTAAAATGAATAATTCCGTCGTATAAAATTGTTGCGTAACTTGAACCGTTTACGCAGTGCACGCAACGGGAGCTCTCAAAAGGAATATTTTTTTCCCATTTAGGAGCAGAGCACCAATGAAAAATGTTGCAAACATTTTTCATTGGTGCTCTGCTCCTATTGGTGGTAGCGTGATGTTATATAGCATATAGCCTTCCTCGAAAAATAGGCTATCTAACACTAAAATAATTCTTCAATTCGAATGAGTAGTTCCTGAGATTAGCGTGTTCAACCAAACAAACAAACTCTTCAGCTTTATAATATTAGTATAGATTATATATGACCCCTGTTGGCATCGACGCCAACAAATTATGGTGTCATTGTACAAGGAGCGCGTTGTTATCGACGCCAATGAGTCCTCCTTATGGCTTATGGAGACCTTATTTACGTTGGTACTCATCTGATGGGTGCATAATATTTGATGGGTCCTTAGTCTCAACAAAATCATTCCCATGAAGTATTCTAATGTAAGTATCTCAATACGTAGGTAACTGTGATAAATTCGCTCATAAGAACGCTGAATTTTTAAATCCATCAACATAACCGACCCGGGGGCCTACCGCCAAAGCTGAAGCCGATTACCTTCGGATTTTTTGATTGCGAAAATCAAAGTTTAGCTTAGATTGGCGGTAATTTTGTTTAACTTAGCTGGTAGAAACAATAGAGCTCTACCGACTAAGCTGAAGATGTTTGATCTAACTTAAACCTAAGATCTATTTTGGCGACCAAAAAATCCAATGGTAATCGGCTTTAGTTTCGGCGGTAGGCCCCCATAGGTAGGTTTCGTCATTCAAACATGTCTCTATTAATAGAATTACCTACTAAATAAATATTTACTGATACTTAAGATTGCTATGAAGCAACTTAAGTATTTACTTGGCTGAATCAAGTAAATACGAGTATTTATTTGGTCTGTGCTTCATACTAATCTTTATTACATCTTCTGCAAACTACTTACTTGTTTCTAAATTACTTTATATGTGTAGTAACTGATGATTTATGCGGTTACTTTTATTAACACCGAATTAGTTACAAAGAAAAACTAGACTGCATATCGTTCAAAATAAATTAAACGCAATTTTAAGCGTTCATCAGCCTTTTCCAGAATTATGTTTCCGTAGTTCGATAATGAAACAGGATCACAATAATACTTTTAGATAACATGAGGTCATGACATCGCCTCTATCACATATGCACGAACCGACACTTCGCATCTAAAACGCACTGTCAAATATTCGTACATCAGTTTAAAGTTCTATCTTTATATTCGAACAGTTTATTCCTCCCGCAAATCAATCATTTCGCGAAGATGTATCAGAAAAAGTGCACAACCGTGCTGCTTTTTCTCATTCTATTGTGTGAAATTAGTGTTGCACATTCTGGGACAGTGGAACATTGCATCGACTACTACAAAACTGGAAACAACTTTGACTTGAATCAAATGCAAGGCGAGTTTTATGCAGTTTATTTCTGGCCGCCGAATCAGAGGCAGAGGGACAGCTGCGCTATTGTCAGTTACAAGAGTATTATGGCGGGTGAAGCACAAAATATAAGTAATGGATGCAATGGCGACTTGCCGACAAATACGAATAGTACTATGCAAGCGACCTATTTAAACAGTACTGGAAAGAAAGTGACGTTAATTTATTACGGAGACGAAGAAGTAAAGAATCTTCTGAGACCTTGTAAAGGAACTTCAAAATATATATACATAAGAATAAGTGATGGCTACGTTCTTGGTATAAACTGCTCTTTGGGTGGACGAGGAATGCTGCTGTCTCGAACCTTGCCTACGGAATCTGAAGTGCAAGCGATCGTGAACAACATAGACTTCATGGAGGGCCGTGTCGGGCGACCAGATTGTAATCTTAGGACTTATTGATGTGTATTACATATATAAATATTATTAAACCGTAAAAATTCCTGTCCAGCGTTATTATTTACTAAAACACAATAGAAACAAATCGCTTTATATGGAAGTGAATAGTATAGAAATTAATATGACGGTGCTTTAAAAGTATAATATAAATTAAAAAAATTCTAATAATGCAAATGTAAGCTAAATAATTAACATACAGTGAAACTTGGTTAAGTGGAACCTGGATAAGTGAGAAACCTCCATAACTGGAACTCATGCTGAGGTCCCAACACTTTGGCACTGAATTACCTCTGTTAGTGGGACGAAGCAAACCTCTATATCTGGGATTCGTTCTTTCGATTTTATAGTGATAGTTACCTCTATAAATGAACAGCGATTGAATTTTATATGCATTAACCTCTGTAACTGAGACAACATCAATTTATCACCTTTCTAATTTGGGCTATTTTGCATTTAAATTTGTTACTTATTTGAAATGATCAATTGGTGACCAAAGCATACTTGATAAAATTTATAACATCGAAAAACATCTGATGGATGATACTTCCAAAATATAATAAACTAAAATGACCAATTTTTTAATTGATACATTTTTGTACCTACTATGTTGCAATGATCGAAGACTATTTGTAAAAGAACGTATTTGAATATTTTTGTTTATTACATTTATTACCTTTAAAATTGATTTTTTGATTTCCAATAAAGATTAAAACTAACGTATAGTGATTAAATAATACGTTATTTTATTTAATAATCGCACCTCTATAACTGAAATAACCTGTATTCTGACCTCTATTAATGGAACCCTCTGTAAATGAGACAGATATTTATTTGTACCTGGATATCTGAGACACTGGGTAAGCGGAATACCTCTATAAGTGAAACAAAATTTATAGGTCCCTTAAAGTCTTACTTAACCAGGTTTCACTGTATATGTAATTATATATGTTTAGTTATAAAGGTAAATATTATTAAATGAAACGCTAGTTACTGATTCAACACGTTTTTTCGTTTTCAGGTAGAGAACGAGTGCGGGGAGATCCCGACCATAATAGTTCAAAATAAAATAGATTTGATGGACCAATGTGTCGTTGGGCCGTAAGTATTTTTTGTTAATTTACATCTTATAGATCAATGGTTCCCAACTTTTTTTGTTTGCGGACCACTATGAGGTTTTTGTTGCGTGTAGGGTCCCCGAATGTCATATAAATCCATTGTTCTGTCTTTTTTTTTTTTTTTTTTTATACTACGTCGGGTGGCAGACAAGCATACGGCCCGCCTAGTGTGAAGCGGTTACCGTAGCCATATTAACGCTCGCAACATAAAATATCGCTCGCGCGCCGCCACCCCCGCTGCCATCGTAGCATCTCCTTCCTTTCTGGTGACCTCACTCACTCGCAGGAACACAACAGCCCTCAAGGGAACCGTTATTTGGCTGCGGTATTCTGTGAGGTGGAGGTACATTCCCCAGTCGGGTAGCTTACAATTACGCTCCCTACCTCTCTTTTCGCCAGAGCTTCGTTTGTCAGTCAGCAGGGTGCACCGCGTGCAGGTGAAGTTGGCTTTGGTTCAAAGATGTTGATGAACCACTTACACCCCAAAGTCGAGATTTTAGTATTTTGTATTATAGTGCTCAATGTATTTCATTATAAGTTTGTATCACGGACCATAATTTACCTATCACGGCCCACTGGTGGTCCGCGGACCACCGGTTGGGAACCCCTGCTATAGATGCATCAATTAATTCAAGGACGGGAATATGTATCTACGACTACTAACATTTTTCATATATATATATATAGTTTTTCATATACTCGCATGTGGTAACTAGCAAGCGAGAAGGAAGAGAAGTTGGAGCACTCTCTGGAAGAGAAGTTGAGCAGAGTATTTATTTACACAATAATAAATCATATTGGGAAAGTAATTCACCTTACAAAAGACTGCAGCTAAATAACATTCTTCTGTTGCTGGAGGGTTAATTTATTATGTTCTTGAATGACTGAGGTATCAGCAGCTCAGGCGACAATGTATTATTTTTATATTAGTTTTTGTTAAACATTATAAATATGTAGATTTCAAAGATACATGAAATAATACATAGAAGAGCGTAGCCACATAATAATACCCTTCAATGTTGTTTCTGCGACTAAGTGAAGAAGGAGATGCGTTAGCATCCGACGCGCAGCAACTATAAATAAAATATGTTGCAGGCATTATTAGACTGCGGTAACCGATTTACATCAGAAAGCCATATAATTGTTTTAGCAAGGTTTTAGCACCAATCGTCGTATAAAAAACATGTCAGGTACTTAGCCAGTGTCGTTTATAATTCCAGAGACGAAGCGGAGCTGGTGGCGCGAGCGCTCGGCTGCCGGCTGATGCGGGCGTCAGTGAAGGAGGACGTGAACGTGGGCGCCGTGTTCCGGGCGCTGGCCGCGCGCTGCCTCGCCGACATGCGCCGCGAGGATGCCGCAGACAACGGGCCGCCATGTATATCGCCTGTTATAGGTAAAGTCTTATGAAGGGCTACAGAACATCGTCACGGTATAAATAACAGTAATTACGTACTGTATGGATACTTCTTGCCCCTCTCTCGAGACGATTTCATGTCCGTTCTGGATTAAATGGATGTTGATGCTACACACACAAACACACATTGAAGTTTTGAAAGAACGTACTTTATATACTTATAGTTACGGAAAATGCTGCATTTGTGGTGAGTAGACAATATAGGGTATATTGTCCACTACACAGATTAGGTACATGCACTAGGTAGGCGATATCAATGGTTTACAGCTGGAGAAATGATCTACTCCTTTCGAGCCCTAGTCTTAGAGCACCCGTTATGTTACCCCTGATTTCTACGTGGCCATTATAAGCTTTCTTCCTCTCACCTTAACTGAACTAAGCAACTGCAACGGACTGCAACAATTTTTCTTTCTAATCCACCAGTCGTCCACTGGGGTTTGCTTAAAATTTTATTTATTTACGGCACATCTTTTTACTCCAGGTGCATTAGTGGGCCCGTAGGGAAACCTTAATTTATATCATGCTCACCTAAAACTCATCATTTAAAGTTTTTTGTATGTTGTTTTAGGCACTTTTACAAATCAAAATAGCAACGGTACGATCCTTCTACGGCCGGCGAAGCATCGGCCAGGCGGAGGAAAGAAGAAAAACGTGCTCAAAAACGCTTGCAGAATACTATGATCGCCATTTTGCTCTTTAGGTGTTACAGGCAACACGTCTGTAATTAATTATTAATTATAGTCACGGTAAATATAATCTATACATATAATAAAACAGTAAAAATAATGTGTCTGTACATTAAATATATGTACGAAAAAACAATTGGAGGCGATGGAGATATAGTAATAGAGTAAGAATTTAAAAAAAAATGTCTGTCTGTTTGTCTGTTTGTCTGTATGTCTGTATGTCTGTATGTCTGTATGTCTGTTTGTCTGTTTGTACACGCTAATCTCTGGAAGTACTGGACGGATTCGAATGAAACTTTTTTTGTTATATAGCTGTTACGCCTGGGCAAAATATAGGGTATAATTAATTTTGGAAAGTGGAACACTTGATGCAGCACCATAATGGTTCAGGTAAACTATAAGAGATATAAAAATGACGCCTTAGCAAAAGTTGTTCAACCTGATGAGCATTTTCTGTTGAGGTATGAAAATCCAAGATTTGGAACACCTGAGGCAGAACCTTAATGGTTCAGGTAAACTATAAGAAATATAAAAATGACGCCTTAGCAAAAGTTATTCAACCTGACGAGCATTTTTTGTTGAGATTTGGAAAATCCAAGATTTGGAACACCTGATGCAGAATCATAATGGTTCAGGTAAACTATAAGAAATATAAAAATGACGCCTTAGCAAAAGTTGTTCAGCCTGATGAGCATTTTCTGTTGAGGTATGAAAATCCAAGATTTGGAACACCTGATGTAGAATCATAATGGTTCAGGTAATCTATAAGAAATATAAAAATGACGCCTTAGCAAAAGTTGTTCAGCCTGATGAGCATTTTCTGTTGAGGTATGAAAATCCAAGATTTGGAACACCTGAGGCAGAACCTTAATGGTTCAGGTAAACTATAAGAAATATAAAAATGACGCCTTAGCAAAAGTTGTTCAGCCTGATGAGCATTTTCTGTTGAGGTATGAAAATCTAAGATTTGGAACACCTGAGGCAGAACCTTAATGGTTCAGGTAAACTATAAGAAATATAAAAATGACGCCTTAGCAAAAGTTATTCAACCTGACGAGCATTTTTTGTTGAGATTTGGAAAATCCAAGATTTGGAACACCTGATGCAGAATCATAATGGTTCAGGTAAACTATAAGAAATATAAAAATGACGCCTTAGCAAAAGTTGTTCAGCCTGATGAGCACTTTCTGTTGAGGTATGAAAATCCAAGATTTGGAACACCTGATGTAGAACCTTAATGGTTCAGGTAAACTATGTATAAGAAATATAAAAATGACGCCTTAGCAAAAGTTGTTCAACCTGACGAGCATTTTTTGTTGAGATTTGGAAAATCCAAGATTTGGAACACCTGGTTCAGAACCATAATGGTTCAGGTAAACTATAAGAAATTTAAAAATGACTCCTTAGCAAAAGTTGTTCAGCCTGATCAGCATTTTTTGTTGAGGTATATAAATCCAAGATTTGGAACACCTGATGCAGAACAAAGTTAAATTTATTTGCATAAACAACACGTGTTTACAATAAATTATAGTTTTTTTTAAAAAAGTAAAAAAACACGCTATAATAGCCAATAGAACTGAAAAAGTTTTTAAGTAACTTTTTTAGTTCTATTTGCTATTATAGCGTGTTTTTCATTTTAATTTTAAACGTACGCAGTTGTCTGTGACTACTTGCTTTGCTATGACAATAAAAAAAATTACTAAAATTCGCTGGTGACAAGCTTAGAACTGGTTGTTTTTCGCATGGCCAACTTTACGTGGCTTTCTCGAGAGTTAGTGACGCTTCAGGTCTGTTCATATTAGCTCCCGAAGGAAAGACTCCCTTAATTTATTTTTAAAATATGGTTACAATGTTAAACAAAATAAAATTTACTTTTAACGTATAACAAATATTTTCTTATGTATCTACATTAGTTCGTATTTGTATTAATATGCCGGAATCATAAAGTCCACGCGAACGAAGTCGCGGGCATCAGCTAGTATCAAATATAATCAGTAACTCTACTACATGCAAAGAAGGATCATTTTGACGTAGAAGTTTTTACAACTAATTTCCTAAATATTGTGATAGAATAGAAGCAATGCTAAAATTTCAATATATAGAAGCAAAAAGTACCAGAAAATTGATTTACATTTCGAGTTAGCGCAAATTTTACGGCCTCCGAGCGCTATTGCGATCACGTCGACGTCACTGCCCGACCAGTCACATACATTGTTAGTCGCTGCTACTATGGCCACGGTCGCAGTCGCCTAGTGTGGAAGTCGGTTTCTGAAAGAAAAGACAGTATGCTCAAAGATACCCCGTTAATGCATAATGAAGTAGAGATACTGCTTGATGTATATTTCTTACCATGATTACGCGTTCTATTAAACGTTAACTAATATAATATTGTCAAAAAACTGTACTTATACAGTATGGAAACGATAATTTGCATTCCATAAATTTCTCATTCATTCCATGAATTACTCGTGACTATACAATTATATCGAAATAGTTTTCAGTGACATAAAAATATTGCAAAATAACACACCACTTTTTTATATATTTTGTTTCATATATCATTTATTATTATTTCGTTCTGTAACATGGTTTTTTTATGATTATTAATCACTACTCGTTTCCATTCTGTATATTATTTAGGAACCTGGGGCCCTACTGGCTAAGCTGAAGCCGATTCCCACGGGATTTTTTGATGGCGAAAATCAAACTTCCGCTTAGTATTATGGTACTTGTGTTTAGCTGAGCTAGTAGTAGCTCTAGAGCTCTACCGACTAACCTAAAGATGTTTGTCAGTAACTAAAACGTAATATCTATTTTTAAAATCAAAATATTCGATGGTAATCGGCTTCAACTTCGGCAGTAGGGCTCTGCTTTACCAGTACCTACAATTTCTTATGTAATCTAACATTCATATATTTTTTTCTAATCTTCGACTATTTCTAAACGCTCTAATAAATTATAAACGGCCAATGCTTAAAGTCATCAGTTTAAACGCACAATAGTTAAAAATTCTATATAAAATTCTATGTGTAAGCTATTAAGTTTAGTTAAGAAATCCCCATTCTTGTAAATAATGTATCGTATTGTTATGTAAAAACTTACGATGTGCAATGAAACTTAGGTAGTATTATACTCTCTGTGTACTGAAACTATTTCTAATATATTAGAAAATCAACAAATTATTACTTTTATGTTGATCTATAAGAGGGACTCCTCACTAGGTATCTACCCCACTTGCTCGGACGATTAAATTTCATTCAGCGCTATTAACTCATAAACATACAATAAGATTGTAAAAATAATTTTAACAAAAAAAACCGACTCTAAACATTACTCTACATTTATGTATGTAGCAGGGATGTTTCGGATGCCGATTTTTTCGCATCCGCGGATGCGGATGCGGATGCGGAGTTTTGCAGGCTCACATCCGCGGATGCGGATGCGGATGCGGATGTTTAAGATATTATGTAAACAAAGTCTATTAATGAAGAATTAAAACAATGATAACGTAATTATTAACATTTTTATTGTAATCAAACACAAACTACTTAGTTTAATAAAAAAAATAAGTACTACTTATTTTTATGTTAAAAATGTTGAATAAAAAATGAAGGAGGTAATAATTTTTTTAAATTGTTTCAAATTTTTATATTAATAATTAAAATTAAAAATGGGCGCATTATGTTTTATAAAAAGTAGTACTGCCGCCTTTTCTGAATCGAGTCTATTACGCAGAGGTTCGTAAATTAAACCCGCGCTACTAAAAAGTTGTTCGCTAGGAACACTGCCCGGTGGAGCAGATAAAAATCTTCGTACTATCGGCGATAATACTTTAAATTCCTCTCGATGTACTCTCCACCAGTTTAAAGGATTTTCATCCACATTTATTCTCTTTTGAGTTCTGTAAGCAAGTAACTCCTTTTTGAGTAGAGCTTCAATGCTGGAAGCATTTTCTGGCTCATTTTCACTCTCGTCTTCACTCGACGAATCCAACATCATAGCCAGGTCCATTCTTAAGCATGGTTTTTTGTTGAAACCTGAAGTCCCTGGTCCTAGTTCTTCCGTGTCATTTTCCGTGCAATCAGATATTTTAATTATTTTAGCCCTTTTGGTATTGGTATTAATCCCATACATTACTTTTGGTCGGTGGCGACATTGTTAAATGACTAATTGATAAAATATCAATAACGGGAATCACCCTGGAAAAATAACGAATTCCGTCATAAAACGATAATTTTTCCTACAATAAAATGTATTACCGGTGTAATATAATAAATTTACCTTGCGATCTTATGGATATTAGTCTAAGGAATATAAAGTTTTCTTGTAAACTCTTCTTCTTCACTTTAACTTCACAGCGCAAACAAACACGTAATAGTATTCACTCACTAGCAAGAAACAAATGATGCACTAGCTACTCGTAAAACAAACAAACGTGTCGAATCTTGTTACCAATTTCTTCGCTCCCATTGGTCATTGTCACGTGCGACCGGCACGCGTCAACCACCGGCCCCGCCCAATTTCTTTCTTGTCGCTACTTGTATAATATTCGCATCCGCATGAACATTCGCATTGATTAATGCGGATGCGGATGCAGATGCAGATGTCCAAATCAATGCGGATGTTCCGCATTTGCGGATGCGGATGCGAATGTTCGCAACATCCCTGGTATGTAGATACAGGCTGAAGATGATGAAAAAATATGGGACCAATCTGGAAATATACTCTTTCAAATCGGTCTATAAATGACGGAGTAATGACAACAAAACAGTAGGTAGATACAGGCTGATGATGATCATGATGAAAAAAATAAGGGATCAATCTGGAAGTTTCAAATAAAAAAAGTTTATTTCAAATCGGTTCATAATCACGGAGTAATTAAGTAACAAACTTTAAAAAAAAAAACAGCCGAATTGAGAACCTTCTCCTTTTTTGGAGTCGGTTACAAAACAGAACACTTCTTAATGTATACACACTATGCCGAAGATACGCGATCAAAGTAGTGTATTATTAGTTTATGGAACTAACGATATTTTTTTTAACCATTTATTATCATTTTTGTTATTACATTAGTGTACATTTATTTTTTTGATAAAATAACGAATGTGCACAAATTCTTGCCGGGAGAAGTTGAGGCAAAAGTATCTAGAAGTTACACTGTATTTAACCGCAAACGGTAGGTACACGGTTGTATTGTGGGTCGCTCGCTGTGCAGAGGGTCGCGCATTCCGTTTCATTAGATGACCAGCCCCCTTACCACCAACTCTTATTGCGATTCAATAACTGAATAGAATGCTTATTCACACCAATGAATAAGCGACTCTATTCAATTTGAAATAGAGTCGCTTATTCATTGGTATGAAATAGCATTCTATTCAGTTATTGAATCACAATAAGAGTTGGTGGTATGGGGGCTGTACAAAATATTTAACGTGTGGTATCTATTGATTGTTATCTCTGACATCGCATGAATCAGCGTGGTGAGTAGCCGCTCTAAGATCAGCATTAAATTTGGGTAGGCAGTTGGTATAACGACAAAGTGGTATAGTATAACGCATACGTGTTATTATTGTGAAAATTGAAAATTTTAGGAATAATTTAAAGCCTCTTCATAGACGACGCGTTTTAATGCAGGTTTTCAGTGAGGTATTTGTACAGTCAACAAAGGAGAAAAGTATACCACGGATAAGAATTAGTTATCTTTAAATTGTTTGAATGGATTTATATGTTTATTAAAACTATATTGCTTATTGTATAAACAAAGTCTCATTGGTACATAATACATACGGTTATTTACTTATCTCTTCTGCCGACTGTATATCGAATTGCATTGCATAAAATTCTACATAGTGTAGACTTTAGACTATGTCAAATTTTATACACTGCAATCTAGACTCTAGAATGTTGAATATTTAATTAATATTGATAATATTTGCATATTAAAAAAATACGAAAAGAAGACAGGACAGTTTAGTGATTTGAAGAAAATAAGGGCAATCCTACATAATCTAAACTAGAAATTTGTACGGTCAGAAATAAAATAAGGAACGACCAATAATTTAAAGGTACATATTTTTTTAGGAATTAGTTTGTTTTAATAAGAGACTTTGTAATTTATAGAATACACTAAAAAGCAAACTTGATTCTTCCAAGACGCATGGCTCTACTGCTTCACTCTATTGCTCTCCCTATTGTTATGAAGTTCGATTTTTTAATTTTATCTACTGATTCGATATCTTCAATATCTCAAACTCTTACAGCTTTCAACGTCTAAAATACAATTATAACATCCTGTGTGCTCTGCCTCAACGGGACGGCATAGCGATTTCATACATGGCCGGCAACATCGCTATGCCGTCCCGTTACATTGCAATCTCCAAATAGGCTACGTTGCCACATTGTCGCTAAGTGAGTTAGACGCCATACATTTAAATATAAGCTGTTTGGAACACGTGGCGAGAGACGTCGCCATGGTGTCCCGTTGCGGCAGAGGCCTAAGGATATATCTGTAACCAAAGGTATTCATAAAATAATGAGCCGAAAACAATAGCGCTAGGCGGTAGAGGTGATGGTCATAATGCGATCGAAAAGAGTCGAAAAAAATAGTAGCGCCACTTTCTTCGTGAAATCAGAGGGCCTGCCCCGAAGTAAAGTCCCGAAGTTTTGGGCTAAAGTTCGGATTTTTTCTAGTTCCTTATTTTTTCGGTATACGACAAAAAAGCATTGATGTTTGTTTTGTCATGTATACAATACTCTAAGCCGTGGCAAATGAAAAGTCAGTAGTGACCGACCGAATGGAATACAATAGGCTACTTGTTCTAATAGTCGATCAAAGCATAGTAGGAAATTCCATTTAAAAAGTAAGTTAAATTATTAAAAAAAAAATACCATAGGAAATGCAATAACAAGCACTAAACTTTTATTACGGCACGAGCTACATAAACGCAATATTTAACATAGTAATCCACAAGCCAATTTGCATGGAGCGTTTTCGGGAAAATCTAAAATTGTGATTTTCAAGTTATCATATCTCTAGCTCTTAAACTACCCAAATAATATTGGGACGTCCTTAGATCGAACAAAAAGTTGTCAAGTAGCCTATTCGTAGTAAAAAAAATCCGAACTTTCGTACATAACTAAAGAAACTGCGTATTTTCGGGAGTAGGCCCCCAGTTTTCACATGGCAACCGTTGAGCACTTTTGTATGAAAAAGGCAATGTTGTTACTACTAATAAATTTTCATCCGTTTCCACTCTTTTTGGATGTACTCTATTTCCTTTTCTGACCGTACATAGATTTATAAACAGTTACTATACTAGTATATAACCATATTTTAAAATATTAAAAACAGATTTAAAATCTAATTAGGTTTGATTTCCTTATTTCTCTAGAGATGCCAGCTTGTAATAAAGTTAGAACCCAATTTTACAATGAATATTTTAGTCATTATTTAAGCATGTGAAATGTCTTAACAACGAGGTTAGATTTGTAAATATTGTGTACTGTATTTTATTGGAAATTAATAAATTATTTTCTTGTCGCTGTTTCTATAATTCAAAATCCAACGAACATTTATGGAGACATGTCTTACTTCCCACTTTGAGTGGAGTGCTGTCATCCTATAATATTATAAATGTGAAAGTGTGTTTGTTTGTTTATTATACGAGGGCGACAATGAAAGTTTTTAGAACTGGCCACTTGTAAACAATATAATAAAAAAATTAGTTCAAATTTTCAAAATGGAACTGCCAATATTATTGATTATGTATTTCATTAATTTGTCATTTGTTTAACGATTTGGCGGCAAATTGAAAAATGTCTGTGTCACGTCAACATGAATTTAACGCGAGAAAATTTTCGTGCAATGATTTTTTATGACTTTCGTTGTCATTTAAGTCAGCAAGAAAGCTATGATAGACTTCGATTGGCCTTTCACGATAAAGCCCCATCTCGTGCGACTATTTACAACTGGTTTAATGAGTTTAAACGTGGTCGCACTAATCTCACCGATGATCTGCGTCAGGGCGGCCTTCTACGGCGACGACTGAAAATAACATCAGTGTTGTGCAGCGTATGATAGACTGATAAAAGAGTGACGTATGAGCAGATTCGGACAAGCTTAGGCATCGGTAGGTATGAGTCAAGTGCATAAAATCCTCCATGAACATTTAGCGGTCAGGAAGCTTTGTGCCCGGTGGATACCTCATAATTTGACCGAGGCCCAAAAACTCCATCGGGTTAATTGGCGCAGTGAAATGATTCAAAGATTTAACGGAGGTGACTAAATGCTGTGTTCGACATACTTACGGGTGACGAAAGCTGGGTTTACTGTTATGATCCAGAAACCAAGAGACAGTCTGCTCAGTGGGTGTTTCCTTTCGAGGAGTTGCCAACTAAAGTGAAGAGAGGTCGAAGTGTGGGAAAAAAGATGGTGGCCTCGTTCTTCGGAAGGACAGGTCACTATGCGACAATTGTTTTAGAGAGGATCAAAAAACAGTTACTGCAGAGTGGTACAGTAACAATTGTTTGCCACTTGTATTGGAAAAAGTTCGGGAGAAACGTCCTCGAAGTAGGATCCTTCTTCATCACGACAACGCCTCGTCGCACACCGCCAGGCGAACGATCGTCTATTTAGTGACGTCAGACGTGGAATTACTGGGTCACCCGCCGTATAGCCCCGACCTCGCACCTTGCGATTTTTATTTATTCCCGAAAATATAAGAAAAACTTCGAGGAAAACTTTATAAGAACACCGAGGAAGCAGTGGGCGCGTTTCAAAAGGCCGTCGAAGAGACCCCTAAGGACGAGTGGGCTAAGTGCTTTTCTCAGTGGTTCCATCGGATGCAGCGGTGTATTGATGTGAATGGACACTAATTTGAAAAGATATAATAAAACTAATAACTTGCTAGTTTGCTCAGTTTTTGATTTTCTAAGAGCTTTCAGTTTGACCCTCGTAGTATGTTTGTCATTCTTTCACGTCGAAGGGGACCAATAGATTGGCATATTTTTTACAAGGATAGTTAAAGGTATGCAGAGTGATATAGGATATTTTTTATTCCGGAAAATCTTTTTTTTTTTTTTATATTAGCTCAGCATATTGGCTCCACTTCGCCTGATGGTAAACGAAAAGAAGAGCCCCAATCGCAACGGCAACAGACAAGAGACTTTGATGTCTTGTCAGTTGACGCTGCCATGCTGGCCTACAAGATGCTTCTTCACGCTTCGCTTGAAGGATCCCATATTGTATGATTGAGGAAATACATATGCCGGCAACGCGTTCCACTTTTTAATAGTGCGACATAGATAGGAGTTGCCAAACTTTTTAGTACGCGACGGAATGATACCAACGGTGAATTTGTGGTACCGCAAGCCAGTACGTGTTGTTCGGTGACGGAAAGGAGAGGAAGGTGTTTGGGAACGCAGCCGAGAGAACGCGTCCTCTCGTTTTCCCGCGTTTATGGTGTGCGGTCGGACTGTCAGATTAGTGTATTGCGTAAATGTTCATTTGTGTATCTCTAGGTGTTTAATAAAAGTATTATTACTTTAAAAGCAGTTATCATTCATAATATAGTGATAATAAAAACATGGTGTAAGAAGTGGTTAGATAAAATAGAATCATGTCTTCTGAGGAATATAAACGCTTGTTGGAAACACAAACTGAGCTCATGCAAAGCATGCAAACACAAATAGGGTTTTTACAACGGCAATTACAAAGCCTAAACAGCCCGACGAACACGGTTAGCGTACCTTGGCCACCACCTTTAGAACCCGATGGAGATTTATTTGAAAATCTACAGGTATTTAAAAACGCCTGGTGCAATTATGTACAGGCGACGGGTATGAGCAAATGGGGGACTGACAAAGAGGAAACAAAAGCTGGCCTCCTCATTAGCGCAATAGGTAGCGCGGCGATGAAAAAATTTATGGAATTTGGATTGACCCCAAAGGATAAAAAAGCAGAACAGGATATTTGGAAAAAAATTGACGAGACAATCGCAAAGAAAAGTAACGTGATTTATTCTAGGTTCATTTTCAATTCAAAAAATCAAGAACCAGGAGAGTCGTTTGAAGAGTATCTTCTATCCTTACGTAAATTAATAAGGTCATGTAAATATGAAGGAATGGAGGATGAAATGCTTAGAGACAAAATTGTGACCGGGATACAGGACAGTAATACGAAAAAAGAGTTATTAAGGAAAGAAACGTTAAACCTAGAGGAAGCATTAAATATATGTAGATCAGCCGAGTCAGCAACAAGTCAAATAAAGTCTCTAAGTTGTGAGGATACAGGTGCAATCAATAAAATTGATAAAAACAGAAAGCAGCAATGTAAGTTTTGTGGAGGTTATCACATATTTAAAAAAGGAGCCTGCCCAGCATTTGGAAAGCGATGTGAGGGCTGTAATGGTAGGAATCACTTTAAAAAAGTATGCAAAAAGCTGCAATTGACTAAGGTTCATAAAATTGGAGAAGGTAATGATTTGGACAGTACCGATGAAGACATGTGTATTGCACAGGTACGAAATAATCAAGTAACAGGTCATGTTGAAGCCCCATTATATTTAAAAATCAATGATTCTTGGGTTTCTATATATTGTACTTTGGACACAGGTGCCCGGGCATGTCTGATGGGTGTAGATTTCTATAAAAAGCTCACAGGTAATAAGGACTTAAGCAAGCTAAAACCCAGCAAGAATCGGTTAAAATGTTTCAACAATATTGATATTAAAGACTTTGGTACAACACTATTTGAATGTAAAAGATATAATCAGCAGTACAGAATTAAATTTCACATTGTTAATACTAATCATGAACCGCTACTATCAGAGAAAGTATGTTCTACATTGGGATATATAAAATATTGTAATTCAGTAAAATTTGTATCCAATGATATTGATCGCAGTCATGCAAAAGTTCTTTTAGACAAATACAAGGACTTGTTTGAAGGGTATGGTACTCTGCCAGGAGAAGTAACTTTGGAAATTGATAAAACAATTCCTGCACGTATTCAGCCTGCTAGAAGGGTACCAGTGTGTTTACGAAGGAAACTTCAAACAGAGTTGGAAAATCTGGAGAGGGATGGAATAATTGTTAAAGAAAGAGATCACACAGATTGGGTAAATAATATTTTAATAGTTAATAAAAATTCAAAATTTCGCATATGTTTAGATCCAATTCCTTTAAATAAAGCATTAAAGAGGCCTCATTTTCAATTCACCACGCTAGATGAACTCCTACCAGAGCTAAGTAAAGCTAAAGTTTTTACAACTGTGGATGTTAAAAAAGGTTTTTGGAATTGCATCTTAACACAAGAAAGTAGTAAGTTGACTACATTTTGGACACCTTTTGGGCGTTACAGATGGCTTCGTCTTCCATTCGGCTTGAGTTCATCCCCGGAAATATTCGAGCAGAAGCTATCCAGCCTCCTGAAAGACCTGAAGGGTGTTGAGTTGCTGGCGGATGATTTACTGATATATGGAGTAGGGGAAACTATTGATGAGGCAGTTACTGATCATAATAGAAAATTAGAGAAACTGTTTCAGAGACTAAGGGAAATTAATTGCAAGCTAAATTTCGAAAAAGTTAATCTATTACAAACATCAGTAAATTTTTTTGGTCACGTTCTATCCAAAGATGGACTGAAAGTAGATGAGGCAAAGGTTGATGCCATTAAAAATATGCCTACTCCAAAATCAACTAGTGAAGTGATGAGATTCTTAGGCATGATTAGTTATTTAAGTAAATTTGTTAAAAACCTTAGCATACAGGCTACCAATCTTAGGAGATTGACGAGAAAAGATACAGAGTTTCAGTGGACTGAGGTGGAAGAAAATGAATTTAATAATTTGAAGAATATTATTGCCAACCTTCCTACATTAAAATACTTTGATGTGAATAAAAATGTTGTCATAGAATGTGACGCTAGTGAATATGGCCTGGGATGTGCTTTGTATCAAGATGACCATGTCATATGCTTTGCCTCGCGTACTCTTACTGCTACTGAGAGAAGATATGCTCAAATTGAGAAAGAAATGTTGGCTGTAGTATTTGCCTGTACTAGATTCAACCAATATGTAGCAGGAAACCAAAAGATTGTTGTTAAAACTGATCACAAGCCCCTGGTGAATATTATGAACAAGCCTTTAGTAGAGGCACCAAAACGATTGCAAATTATGCTTTTAACTATACAAAAATATAATGTTGAACTACAGTTTATTCAGGGCAAACAAAATATTGTTGCAGATACTCTGTCTCGAGCACCACTAAGTGATGAATCAATGCCAGTTAATTTGGATAAACAATTAAAAGAGACAAAAATATACAAGTTAATTAGTCAAGTCTCTGCCATCAAATACTTAAAAATATCAGATCAGTTAATAGAAAAGATTCAGATGGCTACTAAGACCGACCAAAACTTACAATCACTAGTACAATATATAACGGAAGGATTTCCAAAATATATATCAGATTTGCCAATGGCTTTAAAACAATACCATGCCTATAGTGGTGATCTATCTATTACTGAAGATTTAATATTTAGACAAAATCAAGTACTAATACCAGAGTCTTTGAGAAATGAAATGACGGAAAAAGTCCATGTTAGTCATAATGGTGCTGCAAGCACTTTACGTTTAGCAAGAGAGAATATGTTTTGGCCTGGCATGAGCAGAGACATAAAGGAATATGTAGCAAAATGCAAGTTTTGTGTAACCCACTCAGTGTCTCAACAGCAACTACCACTTATTAGTCATGATGTGCCTAAATATCCATTTCAGTATGTATCAATGGATGTATTTTCAGTGAGAAATATAAAATTTTTGGTAATGGTGGATCATTACTCAGATTATTATGAGCTGGATAGATTGTCGACACTATCAGCAGGTGAGCTAATACAAATTTGTAAAAAGAATTTTGCTCGACATGGCATTCCTCAAAGAATATGTACAGATAATGCAACAAATTTTGCCAATGAAGACTTCAGGCAATTTGCAAAGCAATGGAATTTCGAACATGTCACTTCGTCTCCTCATCATCCGCAAGGAAATGGCAAAGCAGAAGCTACAGTTAAAATAGCAAAGAAACTGGTATTACAAAGTGTAGAAAACAAAGATGATTTATGGTACAGTTTGCTGCATTCAAGGAATATACCAGGTGAGGAGGATAAAGCTAGTCCGGTACAAAAGATATTTTCTAGAAGAACTAGAACAGGTTTGCCATGTTTTCTCAGCCAATTAAAGCCCCAAGTAATATCAGGAGTATCATCTTCTATAAAGGAGAGGAAAGAACGATATAAAAAGAGCTTTGACAATAAAAGTAAACAATTGCCAAGGCTGAATATAGGTCAGAATGTGGCAGTGCAGATACATCCAGAAGTTAGCAAAAAATGGACCTTGGGCAAAGTGTCTCAAATCATTGATCATAGATCTTATATTATAAATGTGGATGGATCATACTATAGAAGAGATAGAGTACACATAAAGCCATATAAAGGGAATCTAGATGCAGATAATGCTCAGAGAAATTCAGCACTAGATAAGCTACCTATAGAGTCTTCCTTTTCAGCTTGTAGTGTTCCAGGTTTCAAGTTGACTACATTCCAACCGGATGAAGGCTATAGTGCTTCTGAGCCTGTGTGCCAGCAGTCTCCACCTGCTACTGTAATGGTGACACCTGAAGGTCTAGCAGATGCTGCAGAACCAGAGCCAACACCTTCATTTCAACAATCTTCCTCCGATATAGCAGTGGGCGCGTCGGAGGGCCTAACAGATGCTGGGGAACCAGAACCAGTACCAAGTACTATTAGGCGCAGTGGCCGGATTCGGAATACTCCGGCACATCTTCGGGATTATATGACTATGTAACTTTCTTCAATGAGAAGGGGATGTTTGGGAACGCAGCCGAGAGAACGCGTCCTCTCGTTTTCCCGCGTTTATGGTGTGCGGTCGGACTGTCAGATTAGTGTATTGCGTAAATGTTCATTTGTGTATCTCTAGGTGTTTAATAAAAGTATTATTACTTTAAAAGCAGTTATCATTCATAATATAGTGATAATAAAAACAGAAGGGATAAGGGAAAACAGTTCTTCAGAGCACTCTCCGTGGTATAGGCGGTAAAATACGCTTAGTGAGCCAATATCTCTCCGGAGTTGAAGAGGTTCAAGATTCTTGGTGACCTCTTCGTCACCAATTATGCGGACCGCTCGTCGCTGCAACCTGTCGAGAGCCTCGAGGAGATACTGGGCGGAACCATCCCAGAGATGTGAGCAGTACTCCACGCAGGCCCGAACTTGAGTCTTATACAAAAGACAAAGCTGGTCCGGCGCGAAGAAACGACGCACTCTGTTCAGGATCCCCAGTTTCTTTGAGGCTGTTGAGATGAGGCTCTCAATATATTTCCTTTGGTTAAGGTTGCAGCGAATATCCATGCCTAGCATGTTCAAGCTCTCCACTTTTTAATAGTGCGACATAGATAGGAGTTGCCAAACTTTTTAGTACGCGACGGAATGATACCAACGGTGAATTTGTGGTACCGCAAGCCAGTACGTGTTGTTCGGTGACGGAAAGGAGAGGAAGGGATAAGGGAAAACAGTTCTTCAGAGCACTCTCCGTGGTATAGGCGGTAAAATACGCTTAGTGAGCCAATATCTCTCCGGAGTTGAAGAGGTTCAAGATTCTTGGTGACCTCTTCGTCACCAATTATGCGGACCGCTCGTCGCTGCAACCTATCGAGAGCCTCGAGGAGATACTGGGCGGAACCATCCCAGAGATGTGAGCAGTACTCCACGCAAGCCCGAAATTGAGTCTTATACAAAAGACAAAGCTGGTCCGGCGCGAAGAAACGACGCACTCTGTTCAGGATCCCCAATTTCTTTGAGGCTGTTGAGATGAGGCCCTCAATATATTTCCTTTGGTTAAGGTTGCAGCGAATATCCATGCCTAGCATGTTCAAGCTCTCGCGCAAATTGAGCGATGTGCTCTGAAGGCTGGGGGTAGGAAGGAATGGAGATGTTTTAGTGGAAAACGCGCACACTTGGGTTTTCTTAGCATTGAACTCGACCAGATTGCTGGAACCCCATTTACTAATGAGATCCAACACCCGATCCCGTTCAGCGACAAGAGTCTCCCGTTTCTCGCCGATTTCTGTTCTACCAGCACCAGGTCGCCCGAAATATCGCCCATGAACCGTACTGTCGTCAGCATAGCAATGTATGTTTCCTAGAGGTAGCATGTCATTGATATGAAGCGGAAAGAGGGTGGGCGATAAAACGGAGCCCTGGGGGACGCCCGCATTCACTGGCATGAACCGCGAAGCGCAACCGTCTGCAAGGACGCGGATTCTACGCTCATGCAGGAAGCTAGCAATCCAATCACAAAGCTGGACAGGCAGACCGTATGCCGGAAGCTTGGAAAGAAGTGCTTTGTGCCAATCCCGATCAAACGCCTTGGCAATATCTAGGCTGATTGCTATAGATTCGCCATGTTTATCGATTGCCTCACCCCAGAGGTGCGTCACATACCCTAGAAGATCACCCGTTGAACGTTTCGACCTAAAACCATATTGACGGTCATTAATTAGGGAACGATCTTCTAGGTAGCGGATCAGTTGGTTATTGAGGATCCTCTCCATGACCTTGCACAGTACTGAGGTTATGGCTATGGGGCGGTAATTTGATGGATCCGAACGGTCTCCCTTTTTTGGGACCAGTTGCACATTAGCATCTCTCCAAGCCTCCGGAACACAACCGGTTGAGTACGAAAGACGATAGAGGCGCGTTAACACCGGAGACAACTCTGCTGCACATTTCCTCAGTACAATCGCCGGAATACCGTCCGGACCACTGGCTTTTCGGACATCGAGTGATTGTAGTTCTGTTCGCACGTCACACTGTCTGATACAAATATCAGGCATGTTAGAACCACTGGAGGGTATATTTGGTGGTTGTGTGCCACAATCATCGATCCGGGAGTTAGCCGCAAAGAGGCTAGCCATGAGGTCGGCTTTCTCCTGCAGCTGATGTGCCATCAGGGTGTCTCAGCGGAGGCAACGACGGTTCACAGAAGTTGGCCTGCACAGTTTTAGCTAGTCGCCAGTAGCTGCGTGACCCAGTGGGATGCGACACCAACTCCTGTCCCACTCGTGCAACCCGCTGTGCGTCCGCTCTGATGTATGCCCTCTTGCATACCTTGGTGGCAGCGTTGTAGGCTGATTTCAGCGAGTTGATGTTGGGATCATTGTGGGCGCGGCCCCTGGTCCAAGCACGGTACGCCGCCTGCTTGTTACTAACGGCATCGGCGCACTCGCGATTAAACCACGGGCGTCTCCGGCTCTTGATGGCGACATCGGAGTAAGGGATGTAATACTCCACCCCAATACCAATCTCGTCAACAATAGCCGCAGCACTCGCCGCAGCATCCTTCTCACTGAAACAGCACTGCCCCCATGGGACGGAAGCAAAGTAGTCGCGCATACCGTCCCAATCTGCTGACGAGTAGTGCCATACACGGCGCTTGACTGCCGCGGGTTGCGGCAGGACTACGCTTGGCACTATTGTGGACACCAGGCAGTGATCAGAGGTGCGCAGGGGTGCCTCAACAGAAACCCGGTATCCCTCAGGGTGGGTGGTCAGCAGTAGGTCGAGCAAAGAGGGCGCCTGATCAGCAATGTCAGGTATTCTGGTAGGTTGATCTACCAATTGCGTCAGGCTGTGGACAAAGCGAACGCATGAGCGGTCCTTCCTGCATGGTTGGTTGTGGAGGAACCCAACCACGAGTCATGGTGGCAGTTAAAGTCCCCCAAACACACCATCTCCGCAGTAGGGTACCGCTCCTGCGCTTCATCTGCCGTCCGACTAAGGTATTCGAAGAGTCGAGTTGTCTCCATTGTGTGATCGGTACAGGCACATGTACAGCCGGCTCCGGAGGCCCACAGTCACATGCACCCAAAGGACGGGAAAGGAGGGATCCTCATAAAATCATCTTATTCCCATGGTAAAAATTATATTTAAATAATGGCCATCAGGGGAAGACGCAGGAAACAGCTAGTATTGGTATTATAAAACAATGTCCCCCGCCGCGTCCGGTGTCTGAACGGATTTTTATATGGTGTTAACGAATGGGCGGATTAATTCAAAAAGGTTTTATGTAAATATATAATTTATTAAGGTTTAATTTAAAGTGGTTGAAATTAGACCATGATTCAAAATGTCGGAAATTATCATACAGACTTGAGAACTATACTGGCATGAGCCGAGTGAAACAATATAGTTCTACTCATGCGAAACCTTAATACTGATTAAGATCTCCGTAGGAGACCTAACCTAGCCGCCTTTCTAATAAAAATACATTAATTATTCCAATGCCTATAGGGTTAATATTTATCATTTGTATTTATTGTCAGTTTCTCTCATATTAAAATTTTGGTTGACCGAAAATAACCAAAAATTATAAATAAATTAAAATGATAGAAAATTCAAAGACATGTTCATGAGCTATTGTTATATTTCTTTTAATACCATTTTAACAATTTTAGATGTTCAATTTTAATTTAATAGATACATTTCGAAAACGAGTTCGAAACAGTACTAAGAATAACAAATGTTGTATGCTACATGGGAAAAAAAAGGTATGTTGGAACATATTTTACACACTTTGTACTTTATGAGTTAGTCTTTAAGACTGTGATGAAAAGACAAAATGAAAAAGCGTATAATACTCTTCTACGCAGGGGCGGACTAAGGCCTAGGCAACCTATGCACGTGCCTAGGGCCCGTAATTTTTGGGGCCCGAAAATTAGGTTTTTAATAACGCAAAGTATGTGTCATGACAGAAAAATAGGTCCGGGATTACAGTGACTAGGGCCCGCTTTAGCCTTAGTCCGCCTCTGCTTCTACGTCTAAGTTTGAATCACAAGAAACATTACCGTTTGACTTTCAACGAGTGCCCGGTTGAAGGACGAACAAAAGTTTAAATAACGGCGGGCCTCCTACGCGTTATTTTATTTAACAATCTTTGATCACTACAGCTTTGTGAACAATACACAGAAACATAGATACAAAGAGAAGTGACAAACCACATTTGTGTAGGCAATCTTCCACAGCGCAGGTGAAGAGGGTAAGGATTATTTTCAACGACCGCGCTGCATAATGTGTTAAAATTAGAAAAATAGTAGCCCATGTATGAATGTAAAATGTGTACTGCTTCGATAAAACAAGCGCATGAGACCCGCCTTTTCACTCTACTTCCAAATTATATATGACAAATTAACTAATACATACAACTAACGACATTCGACTTGGGTATAATACCAGACACCACAATATACTGTGCCAGGCACTTTAAAGCACTTGGGAAGGCATATATCCAGCATGGATAGATACACGCCGATAATGATGATAAATGAATGCTGCTTCAAAAGCCAGGATTCACCTCAAGATTATGTTGCATCGTAAGCTCCAATGACGTAAGCGATGTAGCAGTACTAAAGGCTAGATATAATTGGTTATTCACTGAAGTGGAGAAAAGTGGTCATATAAAGGCCATTATATGACTTTATACTTTCTTTAAGGTAGTCTCTAAACAAAAACAGTGTTTTTTTTTTAATTTGTTTACTCCGCCTCCAGGTAGTTACCACTTAATACCTTACTCCACCGTAACACTATTGCTATAGCTATATAAGTTGGTAACTAAACTTTTTGTTCCATATTTACTCATCTCCACTTCAATTAAACCGTTATATTTATATATAAATGCAAAAACACGACGACAAGCGAACAGTCGCTTCCCTCCGCGAAAATTAATCACAGCGATACAATAACTCACTTAAAATTACTTTTGATTATGTGCTTTTCATCAAATATCTGGGCCTAATCGCTGTAAAACAGAGGTTCCCAACCGGTGGTCCACGGACCGCTGGTGGTCCGTGGAGAGGTAAATTATGGTCCGTGATACAAACTTATAATGAAAGAGATTGAGCACTATTATACGAAACACTCAAATCTCGAGTTCTAGAATAATCGATTTATTTGACAGTTGGGGACCGTACACGCAATAAAAACCTCGTAGTGTTCCGCGAACAAAAAAAGGTTGAGAACCACTGCTGTAAAATAAAAAAGCACTGTTCATAAGATAACGACCCTACAGCTAAAGACTTAAGAGTGCCCAAGTAGCCTGCTTGCAGGGGAAAGCGGCGTAAGACTTGCTACCAATCTACTTGAGTGTCTAGTTGGTTTACTGGCCGAGAGACTCGCAATCCTGAGATATAATCGAAAGGTTGGTGAATAGGGGCGCATTAGCTGTAGCCATAGGGTCGTTGTTCATAAAATAAATCATGGTCATTTTAAGGCTGCAGTCCCATCATGTTTACATTATGTATCAGTTTACGGCAGACAGTCGGCTAACTGACTCAGAGATGCAATTTAAATACAAACTCGGCAACATCGAGTAAGCGTCCAAGTAAATCAATCGCTGCGTGAGTGAGTCGCCAAGCACTACACCGCAAATTGGTGACAGCACGCATTGTATGAGCGCTTCATCGAAAATATCTGCAATTGCAAACAATCAACTGCAAACTATTCGCCTATGACAGTATTTAATTGCTCAGCACCACACGACGGCACTATTCCCTCGCGCGGAGACGTTGTCAGTACGTACTACCGTGCGCGTGTTTTCTATACAAACTATGTTTCGGTATTACGTTAGAAAATGTGAGAATCGTTTAATGGAACCGCACACCTTAAATAGCCGAATTTTCTTTGATTTGTACAGATATTTAGCAAGACCACAAGTTCCGGGCATGTGTACAAAACGGACCACAAACAGAGAATATGTCTGAAAGACATTGTTGGCGTAGTTCGAGACGGACAGGAAAATTCTCATATTTGACATTTATTGGCAAATAGCTCTCAGCACGTTATACGGCGCACGCAGTGCACCGCATTTTCAAAGTACATATTTTCAATTACTGCGTGTCAATGAAGCAGCAGTGCATTTCAGTTATACCTTGGACCGCTAACGTACTGAGAGCTGCTTGTTTGTTTCATGTGTTTTGTACACACCTCTACGGTGTGTACAAAAGACATGAAACACCGTAGAGGTGTGTACAAAACACATGAAACATAAAACTAAGTCATTGCGTTGATTTTAGAAAAGCCGCTTGTGCCCAAAATTCGTTTAAGTCCTTGCGTTAAGCAAGGACTTAAACGAATTTTGGGCACATTTAAGTTTTGCTTATCTACAGTAAATTTATTATGCGTATGAATGAACCTGTCCGCTCCGCGCTGACGCTAAAAAATAAACAGCAATGCGTACAACGAAGTGCTTATTGGTATAGCTTGATATCATATTACCCTACCTGTCTACGATATAAAATTATCATGAACTGAGTGTTCATGATAATTTTATATCGTAGACATATGTTTTACATTTTGCGTAATGTCGATACACATTTAACATTGCACAATGTAACGTCTTATTGAGTATAAGACGTTACATTGTGCAATGTTAAATGTGTATCGACATTACGCAAAATGTAAAACACAACTTTATTATGTATCGCCGAGTGCTGTAAAGACTATTGAGGGTAAAACAGTACAAGAGAGCAGTACCTGCTGATAGCAAGAGAGATACGCAGTAAATCAGAATCCAGTACGACCGTCAATTTTTAGTAAGTCTAAATCGGAAAAGTGTGAGAATCTAAATAATAATACATTCTGTTGGTAAGGGTTCTTTAACGCTTATTGATAACAAGGAACATTATTGAGTAGTTGCCGGCTATGACACAAAGCAAATTAATTTATAATTTAAAATACATAAACCCGTAGTACACATGCTTGTTCCAGTCACAAAGCCAGTAGCTCTTTCTTACTCGTAACTGGTATGCCCAGTTACGAGTAAGAAAGAGCTACTGGCATATGTATCGAAATTCTGCCCGTACGGGTCACGTGCAAGGCATTTTTGGTCATCAGGCTATGTCCACGTATGTGTCATTTATTTCAAGTATGCAGCATGCCAAATTGCCATCTTAGCAGTACCTAGTATTACCACAGTTGGGTAATTTTCGGAACAACATCATATAAAATATTTTGATTTGATTTGATATATCATGTAATCAGGAACTGGTTACAGGACCTTAACTATGACGAACACTGACTGATTGCCTTGCCGCTGACGCTTGCATGCTGACATGAAATCACTGAACTCACAATTATTTTTGCCCCCCGACGCACACATACATTCACCAACACACGCACACTTTACCACACAATATCACATATTCTGTACAGACACATATACGCTCATGACTTTCACTCATAACCTCTTTTTTATTTTTTTTACTGATATTATGTATTATTGTTAATATAAATTTTGTATCACTTTTTTTGCTATAAAACAACGTACAAAATCAGATGTGAACCGGAGCAGTTAATAAGGATAATTTCTGTAGGTCTAAAATGTAAATCACACCTCGGCTACAGCGATACAGGCCTGCAAGCAAATTTTGTACTAAATAAGTTTCTATGTGATAATAAAATTAACTTTACTTTATCTTTCAAATTTTTGAATTAATTACATAATTTTCCGAATATTACCCAACAGATAGACTCACGTATCACGGGTTATAGAAACCTGGTTTTTAATTACCTCCTTCCGCTAACCGTTTTCCTATATTACAATATTATTATTGTAATAACATTATAATAACATTACATCAAACTTCTCAAAGGGGCCTCTACGCGTTGGATCCATATCCCCGCGCATGCCTATCAAATGACCGGGCTTGACCCGTGATTAAAAAGAGATTATAATAACATTATTATTATTATGCAGTATTAGTTTATTGGCTAATGTAAAAAATATATTTTACGTTTAACGGGTTTACAAATAAAACAAGTCTACTATAATAAGTACACTAGCTAAATATTAGGATGTGAAAAATATTGAGCAATTTATGCAAAAGAAACTGAAGAATACAGAATTTTAGCCTCTATAACAGAAAAATAATGACAAATTATTGAATTTACGCGAAGAACTTATAAAAAAAATAATAAAAATATTTGAAATCGAATTATACGACAAACATGAAAAATGTAAAGCGGGTTGGTAACATAAAGCATCACTTGTGCTCTTGTAGATTTAGATATATTTACACCAGGGGTTCCCAACCTGTGGTCCGCGGACCACCAGTGGTCCGTGAGAGGTAGATTATGGTCCGTGGTACAAACTTATAATGAAATAGATAGAGCACTATTATACAAAGTACTAAAATATCGAGTTATAGAATAATGGATTTATAATACTCGGGGACCCTACACCCACCAATAACCTCTTAGTGGTCCACGAATGAAAACAGGTTGGGAACCATTGATTTACACCAATACTATAATGTCCGCGTTAAGACTTGGTTTACGTCTTACACAAATAGCGGTCAGGGAAGACGTATCTAACAAACAATGATAAGAAAAACAACTACCTCCATCGCCTGTCGACGACTAATCCGCCAACTATCTTAAATCGAGAAAACTCTTCAGTCCTCCTCGTTGACTCTACATATCACATTCCAAACTTACACAATGTCATATAAAAATAATCGAGTTCAAAAACTTTGACAAATATCAGTGCACCAACATGATACAGCGATGCCACTCCATCAAAAAATTACTAAGCATTACGCAATAAAAAATGATATTAAAATGTACGTTAAATTTAATCCCGTAAGTATACACATATCACATTTGCCAAAGCTTGTCACCCCTGCCTTGGACCTGACAGGTGCTCGTATGCTTCAGTGAAAACAAGACAACACTAATTATATACACAGACATTGTATAACTACAAAGAATAATATTATATAATTGTTCGAGGCGCCAAAGTCAAGAAGAAAAAACATATCAGTTATGCCAGTACCAATATATTAGCAATTCATATCGCACCTTCGGATTGTACAATTGCACTTCTTAATATTCAAAAATAGAAATTATTTATTATGTTGTTTTTTTGCATCAATAACCCACCCTATGAATTTAATAGGTGTTCATAACTCTTTTAATTATTTTTTTTTGGCAATCATATCCCACCAAAGGTGCGATATTAAAATAGAGTGCGAATCTACGAATAAATGAACACTACTGAATGATAAATCATTCCAATTTACTTGCACAAGCAACAGCGAAAGTACACACATATACATATTCAAATTTAGATCTTACTGCGTTGACATAAAAACCCAAATGATCACTACTTTTGCTGTCAATTGTGCGATCCCAGACAAAACTTCCATTGTCGGTTTTTCGCGTAGGCACAGATTAATTAGTGCTATCGTAGCGTAGGGTATCTACCGGCCTGTCTTTTTTTTGACTTTGACGCATACTTCATAAATACATTACGAACTAAACACATTATGAAACAGAATATAATAAACTAAATCCTACGCAAAATCAGAAATAACGTACTAGGCACACAGTTCAGAGACGTAATCTCATATACCCGGTTATGCTTCCACCCCCACTGTCGCCCTAAAACGAATGCTGGCAGTAATAAGGTCAGCGTATGTCGAGCTGATTTAGTAGGATTTCCACGACTCACGAGCACGTGGTGACGTTGAGCTTGGCGAAGTAATCGAGGAGGCCTTGAAGGCGCCTCTTGATTTTCTTCTGGTCGTCGAGGGTGCAACCTAGGATGGCGGTCTCGAAGTTTTTGTCGGTGCCGCTGGAGGGGTCAGGCTGGGACGTGCAAGCGTTCATGTAAGTCTGACAGCGCGTGTGCGCGATCACTGCATCTTCTTGCACAGACACCACTAACTGGTCTATGTACATGTTCACCTGCAATACCAATTACGATTATCACTACGAATTATGATAATTATGATATAAGTATAATACAGTATTCGAGTATTTAGACAGTAAAGTAGAAAAATAAAGATCCCCAAACAATGTTATAAATACAATAGATATGGTATACCAATACTAAATTGCGTCACATAATGGTTCCTGGCCTGGGTGATCTACGACTATCGCTATCCTTATCACCTCGGTGCTATAATATCTCTTTCTCTCGCTGAATACGTAACCGGCGAAATGGCGTATTTTTTCTAGCAAAAATATGAAATTGACTTAAAATACGCGTTACCACTAAATTTAAATAACTACAAGAAGGTATAAAATATGTCTTAAATCGGATAGAAATGCAATCATCCGGGCAAAAATGGTAGTGAAACTAGATCATAGTATTCTTTAACAAAATTATATATACAGACAGGTATTTTCAATTAACCTATCTGTATCCTATCCCGTTTCATTCTTCCTCAGTATATTCTCCATCTTTACACATATTAGATTATTATTACAAATTAGTAATATCTCCTTAAAAAAGCAATGCCAAAAAATATTTTCTAGAAATTTGTTAATGAATTGTTATTTGGCTGTGGTCTTCTTTAAATGCCAATACATTGTACGGCCACGTACGACCTTGGTCATATGCTCTAAGGGAAACGATATCTAAATAAGGAACAATGGTTCTGTCAATTTATGCTCAATATTAAATTCCTTATTCACGGCACGCTATAGAGTTACCTTCGGGTCAATGTAAAGTGCATTATACAATATATATGGTTGTTTAGAGTTCGCGTGTAAATGGTCTCGAGCAAATACGTATATTGTAGTTAATGAGGAAACAAAACTGATTCTAATCGCCTATTGACCTAGATAAAAACACTTATTCACACATACAAAAATACACTATGTAAATGAACAACACTGCAGATTTCTTTTCCGTAATAATAACAGTTATAAATATGAAAGTTTGTGAAAATAGATATATGGAAGACGGACCGAAAAATGGACCTTTGTTACTCTTTCACGGCAAAACGGATTTGCATGAAATTTCGTATACGTAAAAAATATGATCTGGATTGAAACATACCACTTTACATCCCGATAAATCCACACGAGTACTCACTCGGGCATAGCTAGTCTAGTTTAAGTCTTTAATCTAAAAGCAAATGTGATAGCCTCCATTGGGACAAACATGTGTGTATTTGCGTGAGTGATAGAAAAAAGTAATATTACCTGATGCAATGCCTCCTCCTGCTGTGGGTCTCTGTCCGTCCGTACAGCAACCTCCACAGTCATGGCGCGCGCCAGGATACGGTCTGCGTACCGCATGATATCATCCTTATCACCTAAACAATCATCAATCAGGTCATTTTAGTCTCCACTACAGGAGCACGACCCTCTCTCGTCCGTCCTAGACGGAAGGAGGATTTGGCCTACACTCCCCACGCTGGCCAGACGGGTTGGGGAGGCCTGATGGATGTTTTATAATGTATTTCCCTTAGTCGCCTTGTACGATATCCACGGGAAGAGACGGAGTGATTCTATTTTTTTTTTTATACTACGTCGGGTGGCAGACAAGCGTACGGCCCGCCTGATGTGAAGCGGTTTACCGTAGACATATGAACGCTCGCAACATAAAGTATCGCTCGCGCGCCGCCACCCCCGCTGCCAACGCAGCACCTCCTTCCTTTCTAGTCTGCCGGAAACCACAAGGCTAAACAATGAAGCACGCTTTTTACTACATCTATGCATATATACGCGATACCTTCATGCTTATAACTTACATTCAGAGACGTCACTCAACATTTCGGAGTGTTTGATGCTGTCCAGTGTAGAGAGTAGAGAGTCTCGCTCCTCCACGATCCTCATAGTATCACGCCGGAGTCTCTCCACACGTAACTCCACTTGGTCCAGAACTGATATCAATCTGAGAACAAAATTATCACCGATCTATATCATGCTGTTCGTTTACGCGGGCGGTAAGTGTAGCTCGTAAACAGCGCGTTGATGACCCTCGAGACTCTCGAGAGACCTAGATCTAGGCGAGTAGTTTCGAATCTCACGGTGTTTGACGCCACGGACAATTTCGATGAAACTTATTTTAGTAAATATTAAATTGGACGAGCTCGGTGGTCGAATAGCTAGCAATGGCCACTTTGACTCCAAGATCGCGGGTCCGATCCCCGCAAAAGACAAATTTTTGTTTGCATGAACATGTCTGTTTGTCTTGGTCTGGGTGTTATCTATGTATTTATTTACAAAAAAATGTATTTAAGTATTATATCAGTTACTTATCTAGTATACATAGTTTTTTTTTATATGAGAGGGTGGCAAACGAGCATGTGGGCCACCTGATGGAAAGCAATCACCACCGCCCATGGAGCTCAGCAACACCAAGGGGTCGCCGATCCGTTGCCAGCCTAATTCTCCTTCCTTTCCTTCTTTCTGGTGACCTCACTCACTCGCAGGAACACAACAACCCTCAAAGGAATTGTTATTTGGCTGCGGTATTCTATGAGGTGGGGAAGTATCCCCAGTCGGGCAGCTTAAAAAATATGCTATGCCCTACCTCTCTTTTCGCCAGAGCCTCGTTTGTCTGTCAGCAGGGTGCACCACGTGCAGGTGAAGATGGCTTTGGCTCAAAGATGTTGATGAACACACTTACACCCCAATAGTACAAGCTTTGCTTAATTTAGGACTAGTTGGCAGTGTGTAATTTGAATATTTATTTATGTATGTCTAGCCTATACCTATATAAATTATACACCAAAGACGGTGATAGATAAATGGTTTACTGAGAGAAGGGAAGAAAGTGGTCCGAAACGAAAGGGTGTTCGCATATACCCTTTGGAAGAGTATATCTTCTTATTTTCTTTTTAAGGTTTCATACGTCTTATTGAGGCCCATATAGGATTACTTGTATTTCTGCCTGTCCGTCAGTTACGTTCAATTTTGTCCGATATACGAATAAGCAAAACGGATAAGTTGACCCCAATTAACGTCTGATAATTTTTTTCCTATATCTTAATTAAAAAGACAAATAAATAAAATTGGATGAATTCAATGCCGAAAAACTCGTAATTACCTAGTACTTTGCCCACAAACATAACAACCAAGTCAATAAAATTCCAATGGCTATTATTTCGTGCATATTGCTGGTTGAATGATTGGCAATAAACTAGTGTCATTACGGTCGGACACATAAAACAACAAACGAAACAACCCGAGGCCAATTCGTCGCAGTCACCTACATACTCAGATATCTATGCAGAACAATTGAACCATAGGAGTAGCGGCGGTCAGCGCACAATGGGAGACATGACTTGTGACGATTTTGTAGCTATGATCTGACTCTACTTCTGGTATTTCACTTTCTTATTGGTAGATTTGCAGAAGAAAACGGGTTGCACTCATGGAGTGCCGGCAGAAGTGAAAACTTGAACATTAACGTTGTGCGTTTTTGAATATTTTGGAATGGTTAGGGAATAATTTCGCACGAATTGCTTTATTTATCAGTGAAAAAGTACTATTATATAGGTGGTAAAATACAATATTCATTTATTGCGCTATCGTACACAAACATGACAATTTATATTACATTAAAAATAAACAGCAGGAGCAGGCATACATTTTCGCCGCAGGGTAGAAGGAGATAGGATATTACTTCCTCTCCTACGCCGCGCCGCTCCGTCTTACGAATTGTGTGCCTTATTTCGGCACTGCCCAGGACTCAGATCTTGATTTAACTAGACAAAAAATTAGTCGTTAATTTGTCGAAATTTGTCGCCCAAAGCAAAAAATTTGTCGGTCCCCCGTTAAAGAGTTATAAGGTTTTTTTTGTGGCAGTGCCGAAATAAGCTTATTTCGGCACTGCCACAAAAAAAAACCTTATCTCTTTAACGGGGGACCGACAAATTTTTTGCTTTGGGCGACAAATTTCGACAAATTAACGACTAATTTTTTGTCTAGTTAAAATCAAGATCTGAGACCTGGGCAGTGCCGAAATAAGGCACACCTACGAATTTTCGATCAGGCCACGTGTCCTGACGCGAGTTTAACATTTTTTACCCATCCCAAAAAGTGCACAATGCCGCTAAAGAAGTTTTCACTTCAAAAAATAATTTATGTAAATGAAATAATTTTATTTATTTATTCCATACCTATGTAGATCCATATTATATTTTATCTAAACACCAAATTTCACCCAAATCATTCAGCCGTCTAAGTATGCGTGAAATGTGAAGACGCTGTTAGATGAGCGGATAACCTAATACATATGTTATAGTGGTCATTTCTTTGAGACAGAAAGAAAGATATTCATTTCAATTACCGCAAATTATGGCTTCAATAATTATAGATACAATAATTTCTTAACCTTATAGCAATAATTCTATAACAATAATTTTGTATCTATTGTTACGAGCTAGGGTTCTAGATTTGGATGTAAAACGTCAATGACAACTTGCAAGGATTTATTCACGCAGGGTCTGGTCTGCAGGTCTTCACAACACGAAGTCCACAGGAAGATTCCAAATCGCAGGTCAAATCGAAGTCCAATAGTATCGCTGAGGTCGTAGGTTATCACTTTTCTCGCAGGTAGATTCGCTCGAAGTTTACTCTTCCGAAGTCCAAACTGAACTGCCTATGCGCCGCGGCAGTCGCTATTTATATCCGCCGGCAAGGGTTCTCGAATGTTCTCGTATGTACATGTATGTACTTCCCATCGGTACACATCGTTAATGTGTCTCGACCAGTCTCGTACATTTTCATGTCATAGGGTTATGAACCTTATGACAGTAGATATACGGGTCATTATTGCTTTCAGCGAAGTATGCAACGACTATTCTAGAAGGTTTCATTCTAGATGATTCGCGACAGGACCGCGACACTATTTATGTACATACCCAAAGGGTCTTAACGAGTCCATGAAACACTTGATGTGTCAATGTGACGCCCTAGCCGGCAAACGAATGGAAATCTTAGGAAAGGCATACCCGGACCTGGAGGACTACAGACTCTTCCCAATAAGCGGCATACTGAAGTACATGTCTCCAGACAGTCAGGGGAGAGTGACTAACGGATTAGGGAGAGCACAAAAGATCCATGAGGGTTGACGTGTCACCGGTGCTTCAGCACTGGACCCGCTCTAAGATAAGATAAGATTTATGTACATATTTAATATATAATCTTAGATGACGTCATCAGATGCGGATGAATGAACCAAATCGAAGAATGGCGGAGGATTCTGATAGTATCACCGCCTGAAAGCATTTTCCCCTGAATTTATGGAGGTTTTCATGTCTATATTACATGTCTATATTACACAGATGAAGCTATTTATCATGTTACATTCAATATACCTTAGTTAATGCTAGTACGCTTGGCTAAGAAGCCGACTATCTCTGTTTTTTTTATGTCGCAAAGCCCTACTGTAACGTCGTATGTGACATACATCGTTACATGGAATGTAATTCCAATAATTGTCTTTGTACTTCCAACTGATTGCCAAAGCCATAAATTTTCACTTTACTTTTTTGATTGATGGATTGACGTGACTTGTCAGTTTTGACAGTTTCACTGGTCGATGTCTTTCCGGCGCCGGACGGACGTCACTTGTCGACCTACCTTGGAGCCAAGATGGACTGATTATATAGTAATGATCTAATAATCTAATATTATTTTGTAAATCAGCCTATATTTGGTTGATATTAATAATTATGTAGCTGTATTGTTTATTGGTACGTATGATTTCTATTAGATTTGGTGAAATTATGTCGTTTGGTTGTCAGAATGTTTCATAGCAATGCGTTGTTTCAGATTCACGCTAATCAAACTTATATGTTATTGGTTTCCTTCTGATGTGACGGATTGTTAGTATAATGGAAAAAAAACGGTGAGTAATTGTCATGAAATCCATATTGGCTTTCAATGCCATCACGTTTGTTATAACCTAATGCTAATTTAAAACAATGTTTGTTTCAGCCTGATGTGGCGTTTTTTTTGGAGTTTTTTTCCGGAGTTTTTTTCTTCCGAAGTTGTTTTTTGGATGTTTTGTTCGGGGATTCTCTCCGAAGCGTTTTTGGCTGGTGTTATGGGTGGAAGGCTCGTTGCTACAAGCTTGGGTACTGGCGTGGCGTAAGGCTGCTTTAACCTCCAAAACCATGTCCTGAAGACCTAAGGTCGAATCTTTTATATTTATTATTTTACTTATTAGAAGAAGCGTGCAAAGAGTCATCGAAAGTTATAAAGAATCATACAAGATCATAGAAAGTCATAAAGAATCATATTATTTCCTAGATTGTCTAATGCGGTCATATGATAACTATAGGGTGATGGCCTAAGTGCCATTGTAACACCTTATGCTACCTTAGATTATTAGTTTTACATTCTATGCAGAGGAATAAAGCAAAGTGAACTTCCTATGGCTTTATTTTCATTTTTTCTGTCTCTCCCTGAAGATTAGAAGTTCAGTCTCCCCGCTTAATAGCTATCCGCATATTTAGGGTTGGTGGTTAGCCTTAAACCTCCTGGCGCCCGAAGTAAGTATTATCTTTATTTGTTTCTCATTTATACCGTACAACAAAATTTCTTTCTTTTTTTAAAATATATTACAATTGTCCCTTCAGTTGTAATATAAAATATTACAATTGTCGCCCTCTCATATAAAATATTACAATTGTCGCCTGCGAACAGGGACTTGATATAGAATGTTTATTATTTGTTCATGATTCTTTGCACTGCTATTTTGTTAGTTTGTTAATGTGTTTATTGTAACACAATGTTTATTATATTACTGGTTTATTGTACTACTTAGTTACAATAAATAACAGTTTATTTATACCCACTTTACATAAAGTAGGGTTATGTTTTGAAATCTATTTTGTTTCTTTAACACAGCTAATATTAAAGCAAGTTGTTCTGTAGTTTTGTACCTATTATATAGACTTAAAACAATTGAATCTTACTGTAATCTTAAAGTAATAGTTAACTTTAAATAAATAGTAAATTAAATTCATAAAATACTTTAATATTGTGATAAATATTTGCTTGTTGCTATTCTGGTTGGACTTTGCATTCTTTGTTGAATACTGCTTGTTTTACAAAGATATTATTGTTGTTTGAATGTACTACTGTTTTGCTAAATGCAAGTCAAGCTTATATGAGCTATTGGATAAGGCTTTAAAGGTGAATAAACTTATTGATAAACATATTATTAAGTGAACATCATTGTGAATGATCTTTGCACACTTCAAATAATTGATATATTGCTATATTTTACAACGTTAAATACTTACGGCTTAATGCACTTTTGATGCTTTAACTTTTTCAACCGGGTTGAATAACATCTTAAATTCTTTTTTTGTTTTTTAAAAAAATTTCTCTTTATTCGCAAACATGGATAAAGGTATTCAGGTTCCATCCTTGCCTGAAGATAAGCATACTGAGTTGCTGGTGGGTTCTGCTGACAATACAGTTGTGAGTGAATTGATAGATGTTGCAGGAGTTCCTGAGACTTTTTTACCTAACAGTGTCGCACATAGTTCAATGACCCATTGTCATTCGTTTAATACCATGAATGTTTCAGTCAAAGAAAATATTAAAAAACATTTGCCTTCTATGTATAAGTTACCAGATTTGAAGAGTAGTAGAATTATTTTTGACGGTAAGTCTTGCATTAGAGAATTTATAATGCAGATTGAAGAATACTTTTTATTTAAAAACTTTGATGAACATTTTCTTGTGGCTTCGTTCACTGACCTTTTGTCAGGTAGTGCGCTTAAGTGGTTCCGTGCTGTTCGTGTACAGATGTCTAGCTGGCAGGATTTGAAAATAGCTTTATTGAAACAATTTGATAAAGTGGATTATGATTACTTTTTAGAAAGTGAACTTCGTACTAGGAAACAAAAATATTCTGAGTCGCTTCCAGATTTTATTATTGATATTAGAGATATGGCTAGTCGGTTGGCTGTTCCACTTCCAGAAGTTACTTTAATTCAAATTATTAAGCATAACATGTTGAATATTTACACACCTTTTATATTTGGTAAACAGATTGTTTCTGTTACTGATTTTCTTTGTCTTAGTCGGGAATTAGAAGTTTTTGTTAACCGTACACCCCCTAAATATATAAAACCTTTGAAAAATTTTGCTGAAATCACTGCTAACAATGATAGTAAGCGTATAGTTTGTTTAAAATGTCAGTCCCTTGGACATGTTTATAAAAGTTGTACCAAATTCCCTGGCGTTGTTTGTTTTAAATGTCATAAAGTTGGTGTCACTTCGGCAAATTGTGATGTGTGTAATGCGGGTAACGGTACCAGTTCAAAAAACTGATTAGGAACCATCGAGCACTGGTTTCTGAGAAAACTGAACGTGTCTCGATGTTGAAAAAATTAAGCTGTGCCCCGGATGCCGATACTATTAAACGTGAACGTAGCGATTTGTTGAATTATTTAAAATTATTTTCTCAGAACATTAATTCAGCTCCTGTTTTGTTTGTGAAGAATAAAGATACTAGGCCCTTTTTGGAATTTACAATTAATACTTATATTTTTTCTGGATTGTTAGACAGTGGTTCTACAATTAGTGTTTTGGGTGCTGATAAACATTTAGATTTTTTGAATTTGGGTTTTCAAATGAAACCTTGTGATAGCTCCGCTAACACGGCTGATGGTACATCAAGTAGGATCGTTGGTTCTATGGTGTTGCCAGTTACTTGTGATGCCATTACTAAAAATATAGAATTCTTAATAATACCTTCATTTAAGTCTCCTATTATATTAGGATTTGATTTTTGGTTAACTTTTGATATTGCTAAAGATTTATGGAAGAATATCATTTATAAACGTACGGAAGAAGTTCAAGTTTCTGCTATTACTTCTGTTTCTCAACTTTCTCCTTCTGAGAAGTCAGAACTTAATAAAGTTATTAAACTTTTTGAAAATATTTCTTATGAAAAGAAAGGTTTGGGTCTTACTCATTTGGTTAAACATAAAATCAATGTTACTAGCGAACCATTTAAATGTCGTTATTGGCCACTTAGTCCTGCTAAGCAAAGGGAACTGTATGATGAAGTTGAACTTTTATTAAAAGAAAATATTATAGAACCATCTAAATCCCCTTGGTGTTCTCCTGTTTTAGCTGTTGAGAAAAAAGATGGTGGAATTAGATTGTGTTTAGATTCTAGACGTTTAAATTCAATTACTATTAAAGATTCTTATCCTTTGCCTTATCCCTCACGGATTTTAGATAATTTAAGGGATGCTAAATATATAACTACAATTGACCTTTCTAAGGCATTTTTACAAATACCTTTAGATGAAAGTTCGAAAGAGAAGACAGCTTTTGTTGTTCCTGGAAAGGGATTATTTCACTTTCTTCGTATGCCCTTTGGTTTGACTAACGCACCCGCTGAATTACAGCGCCTTGTCGATAGATTATTCGGTCCTGAATTTGATAACGTTGCATTTTGTTATTTGGATGATTTGATTTTAGTAAATTCCTCATTTAAAAATCATATAGAGAACCTACATAAAATCTATAATATACTCAAAGATGCTGGCTTAACGGTGAATTTGAAAAAATGTTCATTTTGCAAAGATAGGTTACGTTACCTTGGTTATATAGTTGATAGTGATGGTCTACATACAGACCCTGATAAATTAAAATCTATAGAAAATTTCCCTCGTCCTGAAACGGTAAAACAGCTTAGAAGTTTTATTGGTTTATGTTCATATTACCGTAGATTCATTAGTAAATTTGCTGATATTGCCTCCCCCTTGACTAAATTGACAGGCGGAAGTAAAAATTCAAAGAAATCTCTTATATGGGATAAAGAAGCCGAAATAGCTTTTGAAAAACTTAAAGAAGCCTTAGTTTCTGCTCCAGTTTTGCATTGCCCTAATTTTGAAAAACCTTTCTTTCTTCATTGCGATGCTAGTTCCGTTGGAATTGGTAGTGTATTATGTCAGGAAGATGAAAATTCTGATCAACATCCTGTAGCTTATTATTCTAGATCTCTTAGTAAGTGTGAAAGAAATTATAGTACCACGGAAAGAGAACTATTATCCATTTTAGATTCTATTGAACATTTTAGACCTTATATTGAAGGAATGAAGTTTACCGTTGTAACTGATCATGCTTGTTTAACTTGGTTATTAAAACTTAATAATCCTACTGGTCGCTTGGCACGTTGGGCAGCTAGGATATCCCAATTTACTTTTGATATAAAATATAAAAAAGGTTCTTTACATTTAGTTCCTGATTGTTTATCTCGTATAAATATTTCTGCTATAGATACTCCTAGTAGTAATATAATTTCCCCCGATGAAGATATCGATGACCCATGGTATAAAAGAATTTTTGTTGAATGCCAAAGGTTTCCTACTAAATATAAAAATTATAAAGTAGAGAATCAAACCTTGTATAGATTTTGTAAAAATAAATTTGACTCTTTTAGTCGTTTGAATTGGAAAATAGTTATTCCAAAAGAACATATCATCAATACTATTAAATCTAATCATGATGATATTAATTCTGGTCATTTAGGAATTCATAAAACTATAAAGAAATTAAAACAACATTATTTTTGGATTGGAATGTTTAATGATGTACTTAAATATGTAAACTCTTGTGATACTTGTAAGGCTTATAAGTCTTCTACTAATCCTCCTCAAGGAATTATGGTTAATCCTAAAAAGGTTGATAGGCCTATGCTTATGCTTTCTATTGATATAGTTGGTCCTTTCCCTAAAGCTTATTCAGGTCACAGATTCTTACTTACTGTGTTAGATGTTTTCACTAAATATTGTTGGATTTTCCCTATGATAAATGCTACTACTAATGTAATTTGTAAACTTTTGGAAAAGGAAATATTTCTCAAGTTCGGTACTCCTAAAATATTTGTTTGTGATAATGGTTCCCAATTTACTGCTTCTCATTTTGTAACGTTTCTGAAAGGATATAATATAGATAAAATATTTTATAATGCACTATTTAGTCCACAAAACAATCCTATAGAACGGTATCACAAAACTATAGAAACGTGTATAGCTTGTTTTGTTAAAGATGATCATAGAACGTGGTCTAAGTTTTTACCTCATGTTCAACTAGCTTTGAACAATAGTGTGAATCTTGCTACGGATTTCACACCTAATTTCTTAATGTTCGGTAGAGAACTTATTTTTGATGCTTCATTGCACCGTTTTAGTAATATTGATAATTTAGATGAATTGGAACTGGGAGATAGAAGTGAATTTGCTACTTCACTTAATTCTCTTAGTGAAATATTTGTTAGGGTTCAATCCTCTTTGTTAAAATCTTATAAGCGTAATGCTTCTCATTATAACAAAGGTCGACAAGTCATTTCCTTTGCTGTGAATGATATTGTGTGGAGAAGGAGTTTTGTGAAGTCTAATGCTCCTGTTTTCTTTTCTGCTAAACTTGCACCTAAGTTTCTTAAATGTAAAGTTATTTCTAAAGTTTCCCCTAATGTTTACCTTCTGGAGGACCTGGACAAAGGTACCACAGGTCGCTACCATGTTAAGGATATAATTAAATATTAAAATACTTAGTTTTTGATATTGCAGGCTTTGGTCTTGGTTTTGTTAGCGGTGAGAATTTTTCGTCTATGATAGAATGATGTATGACAGGATAATGACGATTTGAAAGAAAGATGTAAGCAAGGACAATTTCTTAACTTCTACATAGAAGCAAGAACTGAAACTGTCTAAAAGACTTAACTTAGGTTTTTCTGAATTTATTAAGTTTTAATAAATTTACATATTGGCTTAATTCTAAATCTACATTTAATAACTTTCAACATGCAAAAACATATTTCAACATATTCACATCATTGGATCTTATTCTTTTTTGTTTTATTGCCACATTATTTGATAATCACTTTATTCTTGTATTATCAATTATTGTGATAATTATTTTTGGGTGATATTGTCATTTTACCTGATATTGTTTGCTTTCTCTTTTGTATTTGGTGTATTGTGTATACAAATATCTTTTGTATTTTATGTCATTTATATACCAATGTTTTTTGTGTATACTTGTGTACATTTATGTGTTGTATAGGCTAAGCATTGGATTTGAGAGAAACTACCTAATTGGTATTGTATTCTCGACCTTTTATGAGGCCTTTGTGTTTCTTTGGTTTCTACTTACCACATTCTGGTGTAGAAAAATTACTTTTGTTTTGAAGGAGTCTATCGCCTTGTTATAGTTACTCTGGATTTTATTGTGATTTCTATCACTTGTGGTGAAGAAATTCACAATTTTTTACAGCTTTTGTGCCCGGAAAGTCGGTGGAGTTGTGCCGATCACATTTGTTGGTCTTTTATACGCATTTGTGCCCGGAAAGTCGGTGGAGTTGTGCCGATCACATTTGTTGGTCTTTTATACGCATTTGTGCTCGGAAAGTCGGTGGAGTTGTGCCGATCACATTTGTTGGTCTTTTATACGCATTTGCGCCCGGAAAGTCGGTGGAGTTGTGCCGATCACATTTGTTGGTCTTTTTTACGCATTTGTGCCCGGAAAGTCGGTGGAGTTGTGCCGATCACATTTGTTGGTCTTTTATACGCATTTGTGCCCGGAAAGTCGGTGGAGTTGTGCCGATCACATTTGTTGGTCTTTTTTACAGCTTTTGTGCCCGGAAAGTTGGTGGAGTTATGCCGATCACAAAACAGCTGATTTCGTCCTCGACTATTGCAGTCATGGAAGTTTTTATTTACTTGGCATTTTTGTTGCTGAGGTTATGATGTTGTTTCAGGAGTTCAGAGTTGGATGGAGAATGAGTCGGTGGCGAAGGAGCCCAACCGCACTTAAGTAAATCGTTTGGTTTAGGTGGTAAGAGACAGTAGCGTTGGTGCTTAACTGTTCTCTAGGGTTATGTTGTTTCAGGAGTTTAGAGTTGGACGGAGTATGAGTCGGTGGCGAAGGAGCCCAACCGCACTTAAGTAAATAGTTTGGTTTAGGTGGTAAGAGACAGTAGCGTTGATGCTTAGCTGTTCTCTAGGGTTGTCGAACATGGGTTGAATTTCTTTAGGGTTGTCACACTTTTTGTTAGACTTTTGTGGATGTTGTTTTTGATTCGAATTGGCAACTTTATGTTGAACTTTATTTGTTTATTTTTCTTTTTGATGGATTGTTATAGGAGTTTGGAGTCGGTGGCTATAAGGCCTAACCGCACTTTTGTATTGAGGTTTCAGCTGGATTTACGAATCAGCAAGTTATTCAACTTAGCTGCATTCTGGAGTTGTGTGTCAGATGGCTATTGTTTCTTTGGTGTTGGTAGATGTTAATTTTTTGGTGTTGGGAGATGTTAATTTTTCTTTGGTGTTGGAAGATGTTAATTTTCCTTTGGTTAAGGGTTTTCTTTTCCTTTTTGGGTTGTTCTTTAATAAAGGAAGTTTTCTTTCTTTTATTTTTTATGGGAAGGGATGTGATGTAACGTCGTATGTGACATACATCGTTACATGGAATGTAATTCCAATAATTGTCTTTGTACTTCCAACTGATTGCCAAAGCCATAAATTTTCACTTTACTTTTTTGATTGATGGATTGACGTGACTTGTCAGTTTTGACAGTTTCACTGGTCGATGTCTTTCCGGCGCCGGACGGACGTCACTTGTCGACCTACCTTGGAGCCAAGATGGACTGATTATATAGTAATGATCTAATAATCTAATATTATTTTGTAAATCAGCCTATATTTGGTTGATATTAATAATTATGTAGCTGTATTGTTTATTGGTACGTATGATTTCTATTAGATTTGGTGAAATTATGTCGTTTGGTTGTCAGAATGTTTCATAGCAATGCGTTGTTTCAGATTCACGCTAATCAAACTTATATGTTATTGGTTTCCTTCTGATGTGACGGATTGTTAGTATAATGGAAAAAAAACGGTGAGTAATTGTCATGAAATCCATATTGGCTTTCAATGCCATCACGTTTGTTATAACCTAATGCTAATTTAAAACAATGTTTGTTTCAGCCTGATGTGGCGTTTTTTTTGGAGTTTTTTTCCGGAGTTTTTTTCTTCCGAAGTTGTTTTTTGGATGTTTTGTTCGGGGATTCTCTCCGAAGCGTTTTTGGCTGGTGTTATGGGTGGAAGGCTCGTTGCTACAAGCTTGGGTACTGGCGTGGCGTAAGGCTGCTTTAACCTCCAAAACCATGTCCTGAAGACCTAAGGTCGAATCTTTTATATTTATTATTTTACTTATTAGAAGAAGCGTGCAAAGAGTCATCGAAAGTTATAAAGAATCATACAAGATCATAGAAAGTCATAAAGAATCATATTATTTCCTAGATTGTCTAATGCGGTCATATGATAACTATAGGGTGATGGCCTAAGTGCCATTGTAACACCTTATGCTACCTTAGATTATTAGTTTTACATTCTATGCAGAGGAATAAAGCAAAGTGAACTTCCTATGGCTTTATTTTCATTTTTTCTGTCTCTCCCTGAAGATTAGAAGTTCAGTCTCCCCGCTTAATAGCTATCCGCATATTTAGGGTTGGTGGTTAGCCTTAAACCTCCTGGCGCCCGAAGTAAGTATTATCTTTATTTGTTTCTCATTTATACCGTACAACAAAATTTCTTTCTTTTTTTTTAAAAAATATATTACAATTGTCGCCACTCAAAAAATATTACACTACCTAGCGATTACTAGTCCAATTTTCCACCACTCTGCCCTGTAGTAATGTAGACAAGGGTACCATCTTGCCTGGCGCCCGAAATATTGCTCTAATCCTCTTACATAAATACGCTTATTCTATTCTTTGTTTGACTGCCACCAACATCAGACTATTTTACTTAGCTCCAATTTTGAAATAAAACACACAGCTTGATTTCCTACACATCTCTTTATTACATACAAAAAAAAATGTGTTGTTAATTTTGATATTTTTTATATGTCCGTTGAAATCAGTTCGACAACGAGACAGAAGCTAGGGAAAACCCAAATCAGAGAGTGGCACTCCATCACAAAACACGTCATTACAGTGCAAAACGTGTAAAGCAAATGTAAATAATTCTTACGGCACAGTTGGTTCGTTGGGCTCGGTCTATTCTTTCTTTATTTAAATCTAATATAATTTTAATTATATACTGTGTACATTATATATTATTTATCATCATATCAATATATCATCATATCAATCATACATATTATCAAACAAGGACTTTTTATTTTTTATTTTTATATTTATATAAATTATGAGAGTTGATATAGTATTGTTTCCCAAGTGGTCTATATCAACTTTCAGTGGGAAATGTGGATATACTAGATATTATTTTTAAACTATGTCGGGAGGCAGACTATCATACTACCTGCCTGACGTGAAACAGTTCCCGTAGACATATATATCCTTCCATCATGGTGATTACACTCACAGGAACACAGCAACCCTCAAGGGAATTGTTAATTGACTGCGGTATTCTGTGAGGTGGAGGTACTTCCCCGGTGGGACAGCTTACAAATATGCTGTACCCTACGTCTCTTGCCAGAGCCTATTTCTTGGTTGGTTGGCTTGGTAGGGTGGCTACAGCTCTAAAGATAGCAAGACACATAGTGAGCCACTTACATCCCAAATTTTATTTAAATACACAAACTTGTAGGGGTCTAGAGGAAACTGAAAAATATAAATAGGGGTTTCAAAGCAAAAAGATGAGAATATTAACAGAAGAATCATATAATCTATACTAAGACTGTAATTTGAAGTTAGTGCTCCATATTTGTGGTGACATTTTCATATCAAAATAGTGAGATAGATATTTGGTTCAATGGCAATTTATCACATTGTTTACAAGCAATACAGCTGTCAGTGTTTAGGCAATAATCAATTCGCGATTTACTGACATAACGATAACATTTCATTTCAATGTTTATTGCCCTGTTGTACAGTGGGGCACTGACCACATATTAGAGAAATAAATTGGAATAGGTTATATTTATTAATGTAATTATAATTCAACAATAGAAACAGTAACGTATACAGTGTGGGCGGTTGGTCATTAACTTTTTATGTATAAGCCGATAACGCGTTGACCATTTTTGGATATGCGTCTAAGGAAGCACATTTTAATTGTAACTACGCAGAAGTATTTAAAAAGTGATTTAACAGTATGGTACCTGTCTTTCGGTGGCTGTGATCCGAGAACTGACGACTCATCGATAAGGGGCAACCGCGAACCCTCGCCGGTATACGTCCATTCCCCTGCGAATTGGTCTACCTCCATTTTTTAAGATTAGCCGCCAATTGAAAACAGAAAATTATAAAGTGATTTACAATCACCGGCCAAGTTATGAGTTTTTATTATGTTAAAATCTTTGGGACAAAATTAATTTAGCACAATTTTCAGCGACAAACACCAAACACGGAAAACAGACAGCCAAAGCAATTGACAATGACATAAAAAGACCTGTGTTGCCACAACTCTTGAGTTTATTTTATATAAAAGTAACAAAATTCTGTTTTATTTATTAATTTTGAGGCTTTTAAGTGTAGAGAATTTGTGGTAGTATCCATCAGGGATGTTAAGGATATGAAATTTCGGATTCGGATACGGTTACGGATATGAAATTGTTTCGGATTATCCGATAGTTACGGATAGTTTCCGATACGGATGTAATTTTTTTTAGAAAAGGAAAATTTTATAACAAGGTAAACTTTCAAAAACAGAAACCTGGTTCAAGTAAGTCCAAAATCAGCAAATGATGAGAAGCACCAATAGTTGCTTCTCATCATTTTCCTAAGTAGAGTATTAAGTAGAAATCATAACATCTATAACTCCTCCAATATTGAGTGGTGAAAATCATCTGTCATACATAATAGAATAGGCCTTAATATTTTTTAGGTAATTTTAATCTCACAAGAATGGATGACGTCATGACAGATATGGAGGTGTTATTATTATATAGATAAAACACGCGTCGAGAGACACAGTTAGAAAGTCGTCTTGGCCAGGGAAAATCTATCAAAACTTTTTTCATTTAAATTCTGCCTCCATACGAAATTAACCGAAACTTTTATATAAATTTTGGTTCCGGTTTTGGATAGATTTTTATTTCGGATATCCGATAGTTTCAGTTATGGAGCTCCAAAACATCCCTAGCCGCTCTTTTGCCCCCCGCGCCCCCCCCCCCCCCGCGCAAAAACGCGGCGGAGCTATGCCCATTTGTTTTTTGTTCCTACCTGCCCGGCGCCGCGGGTGGTCGGGGCCCCATAAAAACGGTCATTGAGACGCAACTTTGTTATTGAGTGCCTACAAGTGGTGTTTTTTACGTTTACTAAGAACAGCACTATACAATGCCGTCTTTTGTTGTTCAACACTCGACTATAGTGTAGAATTACGATGGTCTAAACATTCTCAAGTGGTGTTTCATAGCCCTACTTGTATTCAAAAAAATACCTTATGAACTAAGGCGATAACGCATAGTTTTTTATTTAAAAATACGCTAGGGAGATAAAACCCGATGTTAATAAACAAAAACCTACACTTACCTAAACAAAATAAGTTTTTATAGCACTTGACACCGGCCCGAACATCTGGCGCCGTTAAGGCGAGTCTCTTAAACCCCTTTTTTTATTTTTTTTTCCATTGAGTTTATGATTCTTTGGCCTTAATCCGATAGCTAATATGACGGAGAAACGAAAAAAACATAAACAAATGGGCCTGAATGTATGACAGATGAGTATTGTTCAATCTGCCCAAAACTGAACGCCAAACTGCAAATGTCGACCGTAGGTCGTTACGGGCATTTCAAGCGTTTCAAGGTCGTGACGTCACTTGTCGACCGTAGGTCGACACGGGCAATTCAGCGGCTAGTAGGTATTTAGATCCGCCCTCGGTTACATCTAAGGAACATGTATAGAATTCTGTTACATCGCATCGCAGCGGGAGGTACATACTTTCTTAACTCGTACGACATGTAGAGTTGAGCGCTTAAACGAAAAGCGCTTAAAAAAGTCTGCTTATCAGCGTAAGCAGATAAGCACGCTTATAAAAATAAGCCTTTTTCGTTTAAATTTTTTACAATGTTGTCTGATAATTTGACAAATTTGATATAGCGCCTAACCGATATCTATAATTGATACACATAATTACTGCCACGTCGCGTCGTGCTGTATTAGCTAGCCATATATGCAATAATAAACCTTACCATCAACAAGTTTAGGTTTACTATCGATTAACGTTCGTTTCATTTTCGTTTAAACAAATACGTTTCGTTGAAAAAAGCGTCAGTAATCCTCATTCAATATTGAACCTTATTCGCAGGTGCCCTAGGATTAATGTTGTTTAATTTTCTTTCACTTTAGTTTCAAAAATGATTTTCGTTTAAATAAACAACGCTTACGCTTTTTTAAGCAGTACGCTTTTTGTTGTCAACTGGTAAGCGCGCGTGTGAATGTTTGCGCTAACGCTTTTGCTGTTGTCGTCGGTCGATTAATGTGAATTTCTTTGCTTTGCTGTGTTAAGTATGTTCATGCGTATACGAAACTTTAAATACTTAGAGAAAAGAAATCGGCTGCAAATAGATACGGTCTGTGATCGTTAACCATTGCATTGTCTTAAAGCTGCGACTAAATGTTTAAACGTTTTCCATAAGCGTAGACGCCTCAAGTAGCATCAACGACAAAAAAAGCGTTTAAGTAAAAAGCGCACTTAAAAAGCGCGCTTTTGATAAAAAGTACAACGTTTAAACGTTTATTAATTTTAAGCAGTTTTTTCCAACTCTAACGACAAGTTGTATATTGCAGTTAACCCTAAGGCATCTACGTATACAGACTACAGACGCGGTCTGTTTATATAGTGGCTTTTTGTATGGAGTGGCCAGGGTGTGGCTAAGTTTCATTTAAATTTACAAAATTTTTCTGAAATTTGATGGTTACACGTTACTCGAGAATCTCAAAAATTACGAAAAATGTGAAATATGTAACTGATTAAAACACTATTCAAAAGTAATGTCAACCTGCAAACTTTGACAGCAATGGTTGATAATCAATTTTTTTTATTGGTTAATAACTCTGGAATCCAGGCATTCCCAATCACAAATTACATGCATGATCCTTTTTACCAAGCCAGAATCTATTTGTTCAGAACCGAAACTCTAAATAAAATTAAAAACGACACGTCCTAAATGCTAGGCAGGTAAAAATATTATTACGTCGACCAAAGGCTTGTCAAATGGCCAAGGTTTTACTTATAAAAAATTGACCGATCAGTAGTCAGATTCCCGTTACCTTATCGTAGCGAGCGTTGAAGGTGTTGAAGCCATTTATCTGCGTTCACACGACAACTAGATTCGATTTATTTTTACATTATTTAATTTTGTACAATTGTATATTATTTTTCCGTATATTCAACAATCATTCACATTAGGACCAATCTATATAGGTACATAATTGTTCATTACAACATGGGTTTCCGAGAATCATTAGAGGGAGAGTGACTAAAGGATTAGGGAGAGCACAAAAGATCCATAAGAGCCGACGTGTCATTAATGCTTTAGCACTGTACCTACTCTATGATAACATGTACGCACGTAAAAAAATAATACATTTCTAAAATTCGAGATCAAAAATGTAAATCTTAAAAATAAACATAAACTGCGTATACCTTTTGCTTTTGTTGTAAATTGCATTCGGTTCTATAATAAATTGCCCGACACAGTCTTTTCCTTACCTGAAAAAATGTTCAAGAAACATATCAAAAAGGTTATTAATAGAAGGGCTTATGATAAATACATAACTGACGATGTATGTAAAGAATGATTCAGCACAGACATAATACAGATTCAGGATAGACAAATCTTACGGAATGTTATATTACGAGACCCATACTGGCAAGTTTCTTTGAGCATTAGGGGTGTAAGTGGTTCATCAACATCTTTGAACCAAAGTCAACTTCACCTGCACGCGGTGCACCCTGCTGACTGACAAACGAAGCTCTGGCGAAAAGAGAGGTAGGGAGCGTAATTGTAAACTACCCGACTGGGGAATGTACCTCCACCTCACAGAATACCGCAGCCAAATAACAATTCCCTTGAAGGTTGTTGTGTTCCTGCGAGTGAGTGATGTCAACAGAAAGGAAGGAGATGCTGCGTTGGCAGCGGGGGTGGCGGCGCGCGAGCGATATTTTATGTTGCGAGCGTTAATATGGCTACGGTAACCGCTACACATCAGGCGGGCCGTATGCTTGTCTGCCACCCGACGTAGTATAAAAAAAAAGAGCATTTCTTTTTTATACTGGAATGGAATGGGATGGATGAATGAATATATGTACCCGTAAAGGCAGCTGTTTCGAGTCAGAAAATATAGGTCAGACACATGTGCATCTGCTGTAGCTTATATGCGATTTTAGTTGCAATGGATTTTTTTACTCCAAACCTGCGGCGGCGGGTGGCTACTACAGGTGCTAAAAAGCGGCCATGCATACGAGCCTTGGACCACGGCTCGTGTTAATGTTAATGTGATTCTGTATGCTCTAAACCTCCTCGATTGAGGGGTGACCCATATATTAGGTACTCGTTCTTTCGATGTTAAGTCACAGATTACATTATTATAGTTATTTTTATTTTATTTTCTATATGGTAGAAATGAAGAAAGTATGGTAGAATGAATACAAAAGAAAACAGATTGAATAGTTTTGGGATGTAAAGATTCATCAATATCTTTGAACCAAAGCAGACTTCAACTGCACGCGGTACACACTGCTGACTGATAAACGAAGCTCTGGCGAAGAGAGGTAGGGAGCGTAATTGTAAGCTACCCGGCTGGGGAATGTACCTCCACCTCACAGGGTTGTTGTGTTCCTGCAAGTGAGTGAGGTCACCAGAAAGGAGATGCTGTGTTAGCAGCAGGGATGGCGGCGCGCGAGCGATATCTTATGTTGCGAGCGTTAATATGGCTACGGTAACTGTTTCACATCAGGCGGGCCGTATGCTGCCACTCGACGTAGTATAAAAAAACTGTTCAACCAGTATCTTTATCTTGCTTTATCGCAGCGATCAGTCGCTGAAGTATTTTAAATACGTTCACACGACGAACTCCATTGTATTTCTTCACGTTTACCATTTCTCCATATTTACACGGTACCTACTCATTCGCACAAGGACTATCAAATTCAATTGTAACGTACAATTACAACTTATGGAATGGTCTATCTGGAATGTCATGTTGAATTCGAATCTAATAATCATCCTGTGAATGCAGTCGTCGACCAAGTCGCTACGACAATGCCATAATTGAACATTACGGGAATCGGAAATCAGCGGCCCTACCGCCTAAGCTGAAGCTGATTCTCACCGTATTTTTTGATTGCACAAATCAAACTTCAGAATAGATTACTGGCAATAGGATAGATGTCATTTTTTTCTGTCTATTTGTTATGTAAGGACGTTATTATAATATAACCATAGGTGAAAGAATTACTTCGATAGCACAAAAATCTTTCGAGATATGTTAATTTGAAAATCACAATTTTAGACTTTCGCGAAAACGCACCATACAAAAGGCTACTAAACTATGACGTCACAGTTTCGTATTTTGTATGTATCAAATTGTTACGACAGCTATGTTAAATATTTCGTTTATGTAATTACCTAGTATCATAATAAAAGTTATAGTATTCTGTATTGCTTCTCCAATGGAAATTTTTGAATATCATACTTTTAAAATGGACTTTCCCGCCAAACTTTGATCGAAGTTTGCAGATCTTTATAGTTTTGTGTATTTTACGATATTGTTAAATAATTTATACATTTTAACGTTGCCAAGTAGTCTATTGTGTGGAACTTAGCAGGCAAAAACTCTGAAGCCTTACCGACAAAGTTAAAAATGTTTGTTAAACCTAAGACCTATTAACTTAAACCTAAGACCTATTTTTGGGAATCAAAATATTTGATGAGAATCGGCTTCAGATTAAGCGGTAGGGCCCCTAGTAGGTTTCGCAAGAACCAAACGCAATCATATTTTGAAACCCATTTAATTACGGTAAATGGAAAAGTGTAATTAAATAAAAATAAGGACACGGAAAGATGTGGTTTTGGGACGGATTAAATAATGTATATTAAGATTTTATTTATGGCAACAATATTATTATTTAAATCTGTCATACATAGTATATGCATTGATAACATGCTACATACATAATTATATATATTCTCCCACATTCAAATTTATAAGTGCGGCAACTCGCGTTCATATCGGTGCTTAAAAATACCTAATTTGCAGTGTTGCCAACGTCACTACTTTATCAGCTGTATCTTTAGTGATGTTCGATGAAAACAAACCCATATCATATTTGTCTGTTTTGCTGTTAGCGTTAGACAGTGGGTAATGCCTCTACTCACTCGCTACTCGCTCTCGGGACTTCACTCGGTAGGTTTCTGTTGCCAATCGGGCGCTCGTGTTTACCTGACGTGTCGAATACAACGACGCGTCTGGTATTTACATCATTTGTTGCCTTCCGTCTGTGAGGTTATTTAATCTTGAGCATCTCACTCCAAAAGGAAGTTTGACGATCACAAACATAACCTATTAACCTACTTAGCTATGACGGTTTTATTGTATATTTGGTAATGTTTATTTGACTCCTTTCACCTAAACTTCTATTTCTATTTTATCGTTAGTGCAATACTTATGTTATTTACGTAGCAACTTCGGGTAGCTAAAGCGTAGGGTATTTACGAATAAGCTTCTCGGTAAGTAGATATTATAAGGGCATTTTTCAAATCTTTCGACCACTGCTAAAACAGAATGTCCACCGACTTTGTGCAATTATATTATTAAATCTTTACTAGTGCAAATTTCATGGTATATGCCAACTGGTAGCAAATTTCAACAATAGTAAATTAAAACAGAAAAGTAATTGAAAATGAAATCATAATTTAAACAAAATAGAAAAATGTTACATCAAGTCTCCCAATTTCACGATGTCCCATGCATACCTTCCTGACTTTGAAATGTGATATCTCGAAATATTCTCATGAAACCTATACTAAAATATTTAAGTTTGTGGTAAAACAATATGACATTACGTATTTTAATGTCTTTTAAATAGTTGTTATTCAAAATAAGTAAATAATTCAAATTTTATATCGTCCTAGAATTTTGACTATCCGGAATTCCCAGTTAGTAACTACGATTTTCGTTGACTTATGAAAAACAAATGTGTATTCAGATGTTTTTGTCATATGGCAACCATGTTTTGACGGGTTTACATCCGTTTCCGTTTATTTTTCGGGCCTCTATGATTGGTCTATACCGTTACTTACACCCGTATTTATAGAGAAGTAATTACTTGTTGCTAAGTAATTTCTTAATGAAGTCATTACTTAAGGTTAGAATTCTTATTTAAAAAATCTTATTCTATAGTTGAGTAATGTACGTTACTTACTTGAGCAATTGCCCAAGTAACAGTCGCCGCTAAGCGGGTGTTCCCGTGTGGCAACACTTTGTCACTGCGTTTCGTTTCTTAAAAAGCAAATGTAATGTCTAGATTAATTTTATGAAATCTTGCATTAATATCTTTGATATTACTTTATTTTGTATTTATAATAACAATAACATTATTTAAAATAGTTTAAATTGTAAAAAGTACATTATTTTTACTGATGTTTTTCGTCATACAAGAATGTATCCTTGGAGAAACAAAACGTTTGACATGATATAACCCTACTAAATTTAAACGTTTACTTTTACATATGGATTAAATGCCGACTCGTGATTTTTTACTTAGAAAGTTTATACATTAATTTCTGTCAAATAATCCCGGTACCGTAGTACGTAAACGAAACTTTTGAAATCAAAACAGTTTGGGTCGGCGTGCGTGTTGTTATTTTTCTTTGAATATCCTTCCGTGAATTTGAAACATGACTCAAGAAGTAGACAGGAAGAAACCGTTCTCGAGTTTGGAAAAGGATTTATTCTTAAGGGCCCAGATTGTCTAGGCGCGACGTCGGTTTCGAGCGACCGCAGCGCTACTGTTTACTGAAACAACCGACGGGGCGGGTGAATGACCCAAAGACAGCGCGATTTTCAAAATGTTTTGCGACAAACGTTCCAATTGTTATTGAAGTTGAACATTTACAGCATAACAAAAATGTTGAATTATTGGAAATAAACGACGAGTGTAAAATATTCTAAGACTAGTTTTTCGTTATAAAATGATAATAAATAATTACTAGATTAATAAGAGTAGTTGAGACACAATTTTTATGTTTTTCTATTTATATTAAACAATCAAGAGCAGGTCTGGACTGACCTTTTTGTATTCTACTTACCAAAAATTCCAACTATGTATTTATTTGTAATTTTCCTACCAAAGTTTATTCTTATTTCGTAAAATATTCATTCAACAAAATAATTGCAAATTCAGTAGGAAGTACGGTCGAAATAACATCGAGCTTTCCTCGCTAGTGTATATCTCTACGCAAGGAAATGTGCCTATTGCGTAAACTCAAATAGGGTGGTGGCACCAATTATCGGCCATGTCAACTTTTTTTTCAACTTTGTTTGCTTGTAATTTTTGAGTTAATAACTTTTGCTACGCTAGTATACGAAAGTATAAAAATGATTCATATAATTAAAAGTAAGTAAACAATAACAAATATGAGTCGCCATCTAAAAAGCGTGCTAGGGTTGTACAAAAATAAATGAAACACAAGTTTATAAATTATTAATATACTAATTAAAAGTAAGTAAACAATAACAAAATATGAGTTCAAAATTCTAATGTTTTTTCATTTTAACGATTACTGATCAAATTTTGATTTCTGCTAATTTGATGATAAAATCAATTGCTATTGCAAAACTTATCAGAATGAGTACCAGCTGCCCGATTCACGTAATAAAAACCGTAGCGTAGGGACTTAAAAATGTCACTTCGTTTTTTGCAAATTAAGCCCTTTTAACCGACTTAAAAAAAGAAGAAGATTCTCAATTCGCTGTATTTTTGAAACAATTTTGATGATTCTTTACACCAGGTAACTCTTCAAAATCGTATAGGAATTGTATAGTAATTGAGCTATTGAAAGATTTATGACAATCCAAGACTAGATAAGTAAGTGCGTTTAAAACAGAAAACCAAAAGGCGATTTCTAAGTTTCTAAGTTAAAACGACTTTTGGACTGGCGTGTTTACGTGAATCGACCGGCTGGATAGTTAAGTTACCTCAGTCTCTTTCAAAACCATTAGGCGTTCTTCTCTTTCAAAACACGTAAAGCTCTTTCTTTCCTCTCTTTCATAGCCTCTATGATACTGGGCGCGTCACGAATGGGCATGCTTCGTGACTGCCGAGGATCAACTAATTCTGGAAGTAGGCAATCGTAATAAAACCTAACTAATTTCATCTCCATTTTCTTCTTCCAAAATTTGTCGTCCTTTTCTAAAATATAAACTTTCATAGGTACAGTAGCACCAAACCAGATGCCAAGCATGCAAACGTTTCTTTTAGTAATATGTACCTGTCCCTGAATTTGGAAATACCAGTTATGATTTTTATTTATGACATAACTCTTGGAAGCCTTGCCCAAAAGGTATGTTTGGCCATTGCTTCATCAAGAGTTATGCCAGCTAAAGAATGTGGGCACTTAATTTCAATTAAACCGTTTGCATAAATGCCATCTGGTGTATTACCATGAAATTCATATTGATCGTCGACGAACAAACCGCAACCTTGTATACTAATATTCTTTTGAATTTCTAACTGTCTAATTTCGGTTTCTTCGTTTTCGATACCGTACCGTACAGCAAGCAAACTGGAGATATTACTACCATAAACGATTTTACCAACAAAAGCAGCACAACTTGTGCTCTCTCGTTTTTTACAAACTTCCCCGAATGATGATGAGGTTAGTAATTTTCTCCTTGTACTCATCCACTCAGCACTACTTCTTTGCAAATGGGTCGACCTTTCAAGCTCCTCTCTTTCAGCACAAGACAACTTTAAATCGGCTAAAAAAGATGGCTTGGCTTTCTCATATAATTCTGGACTCAGATCAGGTTTTTCGCAGTTTGGTCCATAGTGAGCGTCTTTCGATACAGTGTTATGGCTTTTTTTCAATCTTAATTTAGGTTTAGCAATTAAACGGTTTCTACGATTACAATTTTCCACTTTCGCGATCAAAGGAATCGGACTACATTTAAATATGACTTCATGAGTTTTACTATGAATCGATCCCGTATTAAAAGACACAACAGCAGCTGCGCATCAGCCCGCATAAGAACCACGGGAAGAATAATTTACACGCTTACCCCCAACTAATTTGGCAATTACTCCGTTAAAACTTTCAACTATATTACTTGTGCAATTATGAATTAAACTTCTAGAATGATATGACAGTCTTTTACTTAAAATTTCTACCGCGTCTATTAATCCGCATCCAACAATTGTTGGAAGTAATCCAACAGGTTCTATTCGACGAGTATCAGGTCTACAGAAATACTCCTTGCAATGTTGGTGATTACCAAATACGTGTTGTGGACCATTTAGGATATATTCACTAAGATTTTTTATTTTTTCTTCGAGTGACTGATTTTGATCCGCCCAATATTTAATCGCGCATTTTACACCCGTTCTTAAACGCAAATACCTTTCTTTTAGGAATTTCCGCAATTCGCAAGGATACTTAGTGTCTTTTGACAGTTTCTCCAAGCTATTGCAGTAGTTTCGTAAAAGATGATTTTTGCATTCAATTTTCTCTACTATTAAATTATCGTACGGACGCGAATCTAATATTTTTTTATAAGTACTAGAATCGCCGTCTGCTACAAATTTATTATAAATTACACCGTGATCAACAATGGAACGTTTAAACCCCTCAACTATTATGGTCGATTCCATCCCGGTAGATGATCCGGAATAATTCTTGAAACAATGGTGTTCCGGGGGCTGACTGTTGTTCTTTGCGGCTCGTGCACAGACTACGCAGTATTTATTTTTAACTCCAAAAAACAATACTTTATTAGTTTTAATGCCAATTATCGCAGCTGCGCCGGATAAGGCGGAAAAATTCTTACCATAAGATCTCTTCCTCCAACAACCGTCAACAGCAACAGATATTAATGGTGTACCATTTTTATCAACACTACCTATAGACTGCGTACTCTGCTTCTTCCTTGACAGCTTCTGCCATGGAATGTGTTGCTGTCTTTTCCCACCAATCGCAAACCGTATTATTAATTTCATTGTATAATGAAGGTGACATGATTGGTAACGGTTACTGCGGCAGTTAATGTTTTTAACTGAGAGTAGCTCCCACCAGATGATATGATACCAGATACAATTTGATGATTCACTTCCATGCTATCTTCTTTCTTTTCAACCAAACACACAGTAAACTTCATACTACACATACTACATTTCATGATGAGTTTTGAGTCCAGACCAACTTTTACTTCACCTATTATACTGAGGTAACTTAACTTACAATCCATTGGACCGTGGTCCCCTATGGCCTGAAGAGCTTTATAAAAAAAAGAAATATCTATTACTCTACGCCCAACTTCCACTTCATCCACCTTTCCCTCTTGACTGTTTTCAATAACTAGTTCCTGTAAAGAAAGATAATGGCTTTATTTTGTTTTATAAAAAATAATTAAAAAAGAATGGGCCAAATTTCTTCAAACATAGCTAAGAACTCCCTTAGAATACATCTTTGAAACACATAACACTAGATCAAAATCTTGAACGTTTTATATAAATAAACGTAATAAAAACTGGTTGTTTGTAAAGTCGGTTCAGGACAATAATTTTAATAAAAAAAGCTGTTGTTTCATTTTTAACCTTATTAATATTCCTGTTAACATAAAAAATAGCTAAACATGTTGTTTAGCGTTTTCATGCATTTTCCTAATGTCGGCCGGGTGGCCGATATTGGGATTTATCAATAAATAAAGATCCCTAACCTCGACCCTGCGATTATTTCATAAAAAAGACAAGTAAATGTAAAAACCTTGGTTTTTCTTCAATAAAAAACAATATAAAATACCATAGGTATGTTTAATTCCATTTAAATACTAACTAACTCAATGCGCTCGCAACCGGGATTTGACTCGCCACTGCCACTAAACGACACAAGTCGGTACCGGCGCGTGCTCTATTGCCAACTGAACGTTTAAATATTGAAGCACCCGCACCAAAATATGGATTATTCGCATATAGAGTCGCTTTTTGAATAAAAACTATTATAATTTTAGGGTTATTTTAATAGTTAGGGTAAGTGCTCCAGTGAATTAACACCCACCAGTGAATGAACAAAACACACATTTTTCAATATAATAAGAAATCTAAGCTTTTCTACTCAAGCCAGTATTTTTTTCTCAATCGAAACATTATATTACGTCAACTGAACACACAGGTATTTGCCTGTGACCTATAGTTTCAAAATCGCGACCGCCTAAAATGAAAGTATTCTGTCGTATTTTTGATTGTATGGAGCAGAATTTAGGGCATTGCTGAGACTTCGTGTTTTGATATTCACTTTGTAGACACTATAAGTGTGATAGTGTTAACAAAATTTGATAGTAGGATGTAAAAAGAACTGTTTTATCTTACAAAAAGCAGATTGCATAAATTTTAATTATCATAAATAAATTATAGGGGTGTTCGATAATTGGATCACGAAATTGAAGAAAATCTAGTCAATGAACACACAGTTTTAAGCATTTGGCATCTTAGCCTTAATGCAGTTGGCAAATTTTTTGTACACAACTTTTATAAACGGTTGTCAATTTTTTGACCAATATTCGAACGAGGTGTTCTTTTATTATTACCAGTTTATCCTCCATACCTAGCCTGATATCTTCAGTAACTTTTAGAAGTGCAGTAATAGTACTGTGCCCAGGACGAAAACCAGACGGAGTGAACTGATTAAATAAAATAAATAAAGATCTCCACATAGAAGTGCCTTTCAGCTAAAACGACCATGGAAAGACAGCAAAATGCAAGCTAAAAAGAAATTAATAAATAATGATGACATATAGAACCAATCTTCTATTATAGAAATATAATAGTTTAGAAGAGAAAGGAGAATCTAACATAGAAGTGATGAATAATAATATTAAATATTTTATAATAATAATCCAGTATTAATATTATGTTTTAAGCATTTGGCATCTTAGCCTTACGGTCTGCCCGAGGGGCTATGCGAATGGGTTGCTAGCTTCTTGTCCAGCAGAAGCATTAGAGCCGTTGTAGATGGCAGTTGCTCCGATAGCATGGACATCAATGCTGGCGTCCCGCAGGGTTCTGTATTGTCCCCGACGCTGTTTCTGCTGCATGTTAATGATATGTTGTATAATGACAGCATTCATTGTTATGCGGACGACAGCACCGGGGACACTTATTACACGGGCCGCGCAAATATCCCTCGTTCTTTGGTGGAGGAGAGCCGCGAACAACTTGTGTCGCAAATTGAGAGCACACTAAGTAGAGTGTCCGACTGGGGGCGACAGAACTTAGTGCGATTTAACCCCTCTAAGACACAAGTCTGCGCGTTCACCGCTAAGAAAACCCCATTTGCTGTGGCTCCACACTTCGAAAACACACCCCTCACCATCGCCAATAGTATTGGTATTCTAGGAGTTGACATCTCCAGCGACGTCCAGTTTCGATGTCATCTGGAGGGGAAGGTCAAGCTGGCATCGAAGAAACTAGGTGTGCTCAACAGGGCGAAACATTACTTCAACCCGGGGCAAAGACTTATACAAAGCTCAAGTTCGGCCGCATATGGAGTACTGTTGCCATCTATGGGCGGGAGCGCCTAGATACCAGCTTGCACCCTGTGACTCGATTCAAAGGCGTGCTGTGAGGATTGTTGACGATCCCAAACTGACAGACGGTTTAGAACCTAGAGATTTTGCGTCCCTTTGTGTGTTCTACCGTTTGTACAATGGGGTGTGTTCAGAGGAGTTGTTTGACATGATGCCCACGGCTTCCTTCTACAGTCGCACCGCTCGCCATCGACAGGGAATTCATCCTCACACTTTAGAACCGAAATGGTCACGTACTGTGCGGTTCCAGAGAAGTTTTCTTCCACGTACTATCAAGCTGTGGAATGAATTGCCTGTTGAGGTTTTCCCAGGAGACTACAGCATGGGGTTCTTCAAAAAGGTCTTGAAGAGGTTTTTACAGGGTCGGCAACGCGCATGTGATGCCTCCGGTGTTACAGGCGTCCATAGGCTGCGGTAACTGCTTTCCATCAGGCGGACCGTATGCTTGTTTGCCGCCTTAGTGGTATAAAAAAAAAAATGTTAGATAGTTCTCTTTAGGTTATAAAATATCAAGTAACACCCAATTATAATAGTAATCATATCGTCTATTTAATATAATAAAAAAAAATATATATTTACAATAACAATTACCCGAAATAAACTCTTACATAATAATTTATATATAGAACTGATATATAAAAGTGGTAGTTCATTCAATGGGTTTCAAAAGGTTTATTCACTGGATTTTTTTGTTCATTCTCTGGTGATTTGTGTGTTCAATGCTGATAGTTATTGAGATAACCTGCATTTTATACAAATATACCCCATATTTGTATAAAATGCAGATTATCTCAATAACTATCAGCATTTTTGCTAAAATATGTATACTGTATCAATCATGAATAAATTGTGAACATAATAAAATAAAATATTTTTTGGTTAGGATCTCATAAGTAGCTGGCTGTAATTTTCAAAGTTTGGAATGCCCTTAAGGGTTCATTCAATGGAGCACTTACCCTATATTCCATTTTCTCGCAAAGGCCGATGTTAGGAGGAGGCCGATACTAGAAGACTTCACCCTACTGAGATTTTGTCTTCGTCCATCACTAACTAGGTATTTTTTTTTTTATACTACGTCGGGTAGCAGACAAGCATACGGCCCGCCTGATGTGAAGCGGTTACCGTAGCCATATTAACGCTCGCAACATAAAATATCGCTCGCGCGCCGCCACCCCCGGCACCCCCGCTGCCATCGCAGCATCTCCTTCCTTTCTGGTGACCTCACTCACTCGCAGGAAGACAACAGCCCTCAAGGAAACCGTTATTTGGCTGCGGTATTCTGTGAGGTGGAGGTACATTCCCCAGTCGGGTAGCTTACAATTACGCTCCCTACCTCTCTTTTCGCCAGAGCTTCGTTTGTCAGTCAGCAGGGTGTACCGCATGCAGGTGAATTTGGCTTTGGTTTAAAGATCTTGATGAACCACTTACACCCCAAGGTAGTTTGTTTATTTATGTAATAAGTCTACAAGAATTACGTATAACAACTTACGTCTATAGTGTGTAGTCTAAGCATAGCAGTGTTGCTTGGAGTCTCGGCTTGAAGGTTTTCTTTATTTTCAATACTGGAAATATTATTCATCATTATTATCCACTTTATAATTATTTTGTAATTTTTGTACAACACCAGACCCTAGGCGCGTCGCGTCTCTTTGGCGGTAAGTATGTCGACAAAGCCGCGTGCCCGTGCTATTTCTGTTATGAAACATACCTACTTCCACAATCTGATATTTAGACAATAATGATGAACATGAAAACGAATACTAGGTAGAAATTGACTTTATTACTTATAATACAAACCAATATTTACATGCTATTGTATATGTCTGAATCAAGCGATCTAAATCATATGACATAGGTATTGTATTAGCTTTGTAATGTACCCTGTTCAAATGAAAATAAATTATATTATTATTACTACTTAGACAGGATAAGCACACAAATAAAACTAGGATTTTTACATGACACTTTCACAGAAATCTCGTAATTTTTTTCTAGGTAGGTATTTAGGACAAGACGTAGTAAAGTAGGCAGATAAATAAATAAGTAGGAAGGAACTTACATTTTTTCCGAGATCTTTTGGCTTTCATATTTTTATAATGCGTACTAAACTTTCTTTTCCCTGGCAAATTCAAATTCAATCAGTCCTGCGAAAAAATCCCTCGATTACCGACTAGATACGTTTATGATATTGGCTATAGCATGTTGAAATCATGTTTCAAGCCTGAATTGATACATATTTTACAAGGTTCATAAAATAACCTACTCAACAAAGTATCTAATTCATTCTTTGTATTTTTTACTATTTATATACATTCATTATATTGGTAAATTAGTTATACTTACAGTTTTTCACAAAAAACACAAATTCACAACACGTAATTTTGCTGGAGCATCCGACGCGCGTGGTGTCACCTTGACATATAAAAACACACTGGCGGTTAGTGGCGGCGCTGGGTACTAATTCGTAATATCGGAATGTGCGTCATTTTTCATACATTTTTCTATGGAGAATTTACGTAAAACATATCTAGATTTTAGGGCTTTAAAAGAGGAAGTCTTTGTTTGTAAAGGTACAAAAAAAAAGTATATGTTATATTTATTGGTTTCTTCAGTGTTCAAAAAGTGTTTCTTTTTATCAATTTGTGTTGATTTATTGGGTTAAATCTGAAAAATACGAAGGCATGTTTTTGCATTTTTTCTCAATTTTGTGCGTTTGTTGACCTTTATTATAAAACAACTATTAGATTTTAAGAGTTTAATATAATCATACAATAATTTTTGGTCTTTGATTGTAATATATACAAATTATCATTGATATCAATCATATCTAAATAGGTTAAATATGAAAAATCGTAACACTCTTTTCACAGTTTTCACGATCTGGCCCCTTAAATATTATATAATATAATAATATTATTATAATGTATTATAATATAATAATTATAACTTAAATATTATATAATAATCTTTTTAAAACAATCTTCCGAATAGTCATGAAATAGATCTACATCACGAAAGTAAACCTTGGGATTTCTAGGTTCAGCAACTTCAATCTCTACTAATATATTATCATATAAATTGTCTACAACAGCAAAAACCGCTTCAATCCTATCTAAAGTTTCCATTTTTAAGTAAAATAACCTCAAAGCAAAGAACTGCAGTATACTGGGTACCTCAAAGTAATGCTTGAGTAAAGGAAATGGTGACTATTACTTGGTTGAGAATTCTAACTTTTGACAGTTCTTACTTCGAGCAGTTTCTTAACTATAGAATACAAATCGTTACTTAAGTAATTACTTTTACTCAAGTAATTACTTTTACTTGTTTATAAATACGGGTGTAAGTGTTCAGAGCAGTATGTCGACAAAAACGTGTTCCGTTTAGTAAAGTCATTTTCAAACGTAAATATTATTGTAATAACACGAAATAATAATATTATACATCTACAAGTATCTAAGAATATCTGAAGTATAATAGAATCATAACTTTTAATATATTTTGTGAATGAATGAATGAATGAATGAATGAATGAATGAATGAAACATTTATTTGTATCTCCAGCACACACATAATAAGTTCTTTCCAGTTTTATAATAATTACATATAAACTTAAGTGCAATATAGTGACAAAAAGAATCATATGTGTGCCGCAGTAACACAAAAAGGCCATAGCTCAGCTACATGTTTTGTTCAAAAATGAACAAAACGCTGATAATTCTGCTACAGCCAGTGATTAGCCGCAACACTATTAAATATGAGCGAGTAAAATTGGTGAATATGAATTATGTAGGTGAATAAGTTGCAAAGTGTGTTTGCATGTACACATAACAAAAACATATGAAATAAATGGGTACCTATAATATAATAAATATTTAAATATTTTTACGTCCAAATAAAAAAAAATAATAAAAAATAAAAGTTATGAAATAAATAGATCATGCCTATAAATATCGGGTATACCTAAATTCTGTTTACTCAATAAAAATTTTCTATATTCTTTTTTGAAAGTAAATTTACTGTTCAGCATTCGCAGAGGTGGCGGAATGTTGTTCCAACACTTAGTGGCTTGATAACGAAAACTACCCTCGAATGCCATCGTTTTATGAGAATAGTTCGCCAGCAAAAAACGCGAAATTGTGTAAAATATTGTGATGTAAAGTAATGAAATGTACAATCGTAACGTCAGGTGAGTAACGTTACATATAGCCGGAATAGATTTTGTTACTAATTGGAATTATAAGGCTGTGGAATGGAATTAAAATTAAGTATTTCTTGAATTAATTTTTAAATACCATTTTTTAAATACTTTTTTTTTCGACATATATATACTCCTGAGGTAGTCGAATTCTCCAAGTCCAAGTCAAAATCTGATGATCTCTTGAATCCCAAAAAAAATCGAGGGAAACCCTCAAATTTTATAGACACATACATTGTTTTTCTTTTGTGTACATGTTGTGATATTTGTGTCTGACAATCATCATCTCATGGAGTTGAGCTGATGATTGAAGTAAGAACAATTGAAAGTTTCTAAACAGGCTATCTTAAAAAGTAGCGATCTGATTTAGACAGGATTTTCAATGTTCGAATTCTTATAATATTTTATAGCTTTGTACATGGTGCATTCGAAAATATATTTTGGGTTGCATTGCAGGTCTTCGACATAATTATTGTGATTACTTATTAAAATTAAAGTGAAAATACTGATTATTAAAATTGTTGCAGTAGTTAACTTAATATAAAAAGTTTGTATTGTGAACTTAACTTTATGTTCCTGTTAGTAATTAAGAATTCCAATTAGTAATTTGTTAAAGTGAGACTTAGTTTAGTTAATGTTATCTTCTTTGTTAATTTTATAAGATGATTAACGTAACAACTAAATATTGTTTGTTTTGATATGTTTTACACGAATTTCTAAGAGTTTAAGTTTTATACCTTGTGTATTTTTAATAAAAGAGTATAATTTGAGGACATTATGAAACAAATGTTACTAATCGGAAGTATTTTCATTAATAATTTGTGAAATTACGCTGCAAATTGTTTTTATATGGTAATATAATGAAGGGAACTGATTTAAATAATAAGAAATTTGAATAAAATAATACAGAATACTCTGGCTTTTATTAAAAATATATATATTAAAAGTGTTACTAATTGGAACTACGTGTGCCCTGAGTACTCATACAAACTCATTTTTTGGCTTATCTGTCTGTTCAATTATAAAACAATTGGTATTTTCAAAAAAATCATGTAATAAGCTATCCAAAAATGACAAAAAAATACAAAATCATTTCCAAAAAAAAGTTGCATTCCGGTTCCGTAACGGTCAAGTTTTTTGAAAAACGCCCATAAGTAAAATACTAACTTGCCAATTTTTCTCGTCTGGCAACAACCAGAGAATTTGTTCAATATCACTATTATATACTTAGTAAACGCATTTCACTATGAAAACTTCCTGTTTATTTAATTACTTATATATATTTTGGTATTGTAACACAAAATATAATTTTATGATCTCAGCTTAAATTTGTTGTTTTGTACTGTGTATGAATCTTCTAATTAACTGTTTCTTTATTGGGGTTGGCAACACTGAAGTAGGTATAATTAAACAATCTAATTGTGTGCGACAAAGACGTGCACGTCTATCGTGCCGATTATAACCAGGGACAAATATCATATAGCTTTTTGTTTGAAATAAGTAAAGGAAATTGATATCTTGTGATGCATTTTTTAAAAATCTTGGATATAACCATTTTATTTAGATACTGTACATACATTAATCATTCACACGCAATTTCTATCGATAAACTAATCTAAAGACAACATAAAATAAAATCTCATTACAATTAAGCAATAACAAAATAAAAAAAAATGCTGATTACCTGTCTTGAATCGATATTTAACAAAATAGTACAGTGCGACGCCAAAAAGTAGACAAAAACAGGGACGTATTTGTAAAAATCGTTATGATATGACACAAAAAAAATTGTCAAAAAACAAAATTTATTCGTAATAGCATACTTTATCGCGACACCTAGGTGTTCTAGTTTTTCGAGATGACATTTTTTTTTGTGTCGCAACGTAATTGACAACAGTTATTACCATATAAATAAAACTATAGTTATAATTTCTTAAATAGAAAAACGCCATATTTATAACTCAATTCACATTGGCGCAGTAGAAAAGCATCGAAACGACACGTTTTTTTGCTATAGGCCAGATTGTAGACGGAGACCCAAAGTACACATTTTCTCAAAAAGCTTGATCATTATAAAATATGTACGTAAGATATTCGTAACATTGTAGTCTATGTGACATGAAAGCACGAAGACTTCTACAAACTGCTGCCACTTGTATCTGGTTTTTTTCAATCAGTGAGAAATAGGCTAGCCATCTCTTTATGTTTTTAATGCCATATTTACAATTTGTAGTACAAATTAAGTAATATTCAGCAGAAAATAGTTAACAAAAAAAAACAAATGACCTTTATATCTATTAAATAAAATAAATTAATATTTCTGGGCAAATGACACACTGCCATCTAGTTCCAAGCTAAGCAAATGTGTACTAGATAACTGACAATTATAGATTTTTTAGTAAATATATACACATAGAAAACATCCAGATCAAGACGAACATACATGTTCATGCACATAAATGTTTATCATGTGCGGGGATCGAACCCGCGACCTCGGTGTATTGACTGTGTATTCTAACAGCCATTACGAATTGAGTCATATAATTTTGTAATGACTTTTTAAAAATAAATTTTTAATCACTTGAATACACAAACAAATTAAGTCCAAAAAGCTATGCTTTCATAAGGACCATGAAGTAAATTGTAAACACAAATTAATTATTGTGTATACCTTTGCCTAAGCAGACTAATAAAATAACAGTTTTATTAGCCATACTAATTGGTTTTATTTATTCACGATATATTCATTACTCACGATTATTTTTGAAAATATATAAGCTTGTGATACCTTTTTGTGATTAACTTAAATCGCTCGTGCTGTCGTGTAAAACCAAGTTCTATGTGACAGCAATGTAACTCTCGAAGTCATACTACGACGCACCTAATGAAATTATGAATTTATTTATCGCAAGTAACCATACTCTAATTGACTACGAACAAAAGAAATAATGTTACTTGCGAAAAATAGTAATTTAAAAATACCTGACAGAAGTGAAAATAAGTACAAACATTTAATTTGTTTATCGAAATTGTTGTCCACTTAAAATTATTTGAATATTATATACTATGTACACTTTTGTTTACATTAATGTTAAATACTTATAACACCTGTGCATTATAATTAACAAAAGTTAAATATATTCTCAAAGTTACACAGAGTACTTACAGGGTTTACACTGGGTAGTACAGAGTATAAATTAATTTAGTCAAACATAAAAACAAACAATTATTAGCAACTGGTTGGGTTTAGCTATGAATAAGACTTGTGGACCAATTAAAACATACAAATTATTATGGCATTAATTTAATCTAGCACTTGGGAACCTAGAAGAAAATGCTACCAACATAAACATTTCATGATATTTTTTCTATGGCAACATTCAACTGATTGCTTATTACAAAAACAAAGTCTTCATATTCCCTTATATAACGTCACGAGCTCCTTCTAGGTTTTAGTTTTATATATACCGAACACATAATTTAAACTAACATTATTAAAATCTGTCGACGGGAAAGATAAGGACCGGCCCATAAAATCTAAACATAATGAGACACGCAACATACGACAGAAGTTTCCTTTTTAGGAGCGGTCTCGGCGATCAACCGCACACAAGTAGTAACATAATACGTCCAGTAAGTAATTGAACATTATATATTTGGAAATGAATTGCTCTTGTTATGTTATGTTAATGATTGTATTTGTATTTAATGTAACGATATTGGCAATTAAAAGAGTCGGCCTTGAGTTTCTTGCCAGTTCTTCTCAAGAAGCCCCGTCGCCGGAACTGGCACTTAAATTCACTTTCACATTCAAGATAGTGTGATGAAAGTGAATCTAAGCTCTGCGGATTTAGAGTAGTGATGATTTATACATATTCTTATATTTAATTTGTATGACGTTTCTAAGTGCTTTATAAAGTCCAAGGAATAAAGATATTTTGAATTTTGAATTTTTTTTTTGAATTTTTAACAATCAGGGCGCAAGGAAAATATATGCGGTTGAACAACGTCTACATAAACCGGAGCTGATCTGAGTGCTTAGTGCGAGTTCTTTGTTCGCATTCGATCATGCCAACGTAAATAAACCGACCAAATTATGTGGCTTACTTGCTCACATTTTGAAGTGAGCAACCCGGCTAATTTGGATATGTAACACGCGTCTGGTAAAGTCATAATATGAAACTTTTTCTCAATTTGGTCGGCTTGTAAACGTTAACACGTTCCAATGTGACCAAAAAACTGGCACTAAGCACTCTGCGCTTAATAATTTGATTATCTTTTCGCCCTATCGTTATAATTCTATAAATTGGAATAGTTTCCTAATAAAATAGCATTCACGCAATTTAGGGCTAAGGATACATTTTATTCTATTTTAATCAGCATAAGCCTCTTATTGTCACGGTTTTAGACAATAAAATTCTATTTAATTTATGGCAACATAATTACCGACGATTTTTTTTTGTTATACACTGTTACCGAAAATAAATTATCTTTGAAAACATATCACGCATATATATTAGGATATAGTTATCCTAGACAAAAATCAGGAATGTATTTTATAAAGGTACATATTTTTTATTTCTCATAAACCGTGTTTATAATTTGATTGGAATTTGGTATAGGACTTTTGGCGACTAACATCAAACTAGATTGGCCATCTCTTCTTTTTAGTCGTTTTCTCATGGCTGAGGGTCAAGTCTCACAGGAATGGCCGATTTCAGTTTGATAATGACTTTCCTCCATCTGCCGCGGTCTTGGACATGTCGCAGTGCGGTATGGATTTGAAGCTCATCCTACAGATTGGTCACAATTAGGACTAATTCGTTTAAAGAGATAAAACGTAGGAGCAAAGCTCGGTCACACAAATACTTAAAATAATACAGGCTGACAGATAATTCGTACACTAAGTAAGAACTTATTACCTTTGAAAGAGATGTTCCTTCTCGGCATTTTCGGCATTGTTGCCAGAGGTGAAAATTTTTTATGGGGCCTTTTGGGAATATACTTAATATTTTTTTTATGGATTTGAAACGAGAATAGAACATGTCCAGCTATTAGTAATGTGTTATCTACAGATTTTTTTCTTTTTGTTTACAAATTGTGTATACTTTGTGTATAAAATAAGTCGTGAACATACAAAAATAACACAAAGTATACACAATTTGTTTACAAATTGTGTATACTTTGTGTATAAAATAAGTCGTGAACATACAAAAATAACAGAGAGGTGCAAGTAACGTAACAATAATATAAGGACATTTATATATTTTTACAATAATAATGTACAAATATGTAACAATCACTTTAATGGTCTTAATACTCTATTATAGATAGATATCATAAAATATTCCTCAAATTGAACAAATGATGTAACTGAGTAAAGATTTCCAAAAATGATTGTCACATACCTAATAATCTCTAGTACCTAGATACTTAATATTTTATATCATCACTTCTATATCTTTAAAACGTCTAATAAAGCTCAAACTAATCACAAATATAACTGTCTCTTTCACAAGGCTGCTTCGATGGGTGGATATAGCGTGTGCGAGTTAGACGGCAATATTACATCATTTCCCACTCCATTCGCTGATTCGTCCGTTTTCAAACACGAGGTTCTTCCTCGGGAGAGGTACTAGCGTGCCTCTTTTTACTATTCCCATGTCTTCACCGGGATAATACTATGAAGATAAATCAATATTTTATACGTTTAAGAAAAATGCATGGTGTCCTGTAAGGCCTCGGATTTTTGATTATGGTTCTGGTGGGTCATATAGAAATATAATTAGATGAACTTATATGATTTTCTAAATTAAATAATAAATTATTACTCTTGGAGTATTAGCACATAGTATGTAGGTCTAATAATTTTTTCTTGCTAGTCATTCATTTCATATATATGATAACTAATGATAAGCATATAAGAATAATGTTAAGAAATTACCTGGCATTGTGAAACAAACTTAAGTACGTCCGAACGAATGAATTCATTGTCTTCCTTCAACTTTTCTAACCTGTGAAATAATAAATTAAACAGTAAAATATGTATATTTTTCTATCCGGAGAATTCACATTAAAATGCCTAAACCCACGTAACTCTAAGGCGCGCGACTATGACTATGACTTTCGCGCGCTCCGTCGCGCGGTGCAGTGTGGGCAGCGCCCAATAAGAGGGTGACATGGCGGTGTCGAAGCGTGCTTGTACTTATATCCACGCGCGAGTACCCTCATTAACAATGTGAAGTCAATCAAGCATTAATTTCAAATACAGATTTTGTTCACTTACATTTCTGGTTTAGCTATCCTGTTTACTACACATTGGCATACTTTCTCGCATAGAGACTCGTCGAACAACGGGATACCAAACTGAAGATCCAATATTGTCCATTTCTAAAAAAAAACAAAATGGATAAAATATTCAAAATATACATAAAAATTATCGCTATATAATAAATATTATATTATTTCGATTCATCGTTAATTTATTTATTGTATTCGTAATTAGTTACGGAAATGTTCACCTCCGGTTTGCAGGTTTCTTCATCAGAAAAATTGTGCGCGGTGTCGACGCCACTGTCCCCTTCAGCTGTCATCTCTGTCAACTTATCAGACAACTGCGTGAACATCGATATAGATTCCTCGGCGGGACTCAACAAATCGTTCAACTGATTCATCGACTTCTCGCTCGCCGTTTCGCTTCCCTTTTTACTGTCGAACTTCAAGTTTTCGATACTGACCAAATCGTCGGAGAGCGTAATCGATTCTTTGCTTAATGAGATATTGAAGGAATGTTTCTTGTCTATCTTTTCTTTCAAGTCTTCGATGCTGGTGGAGGAGGAATGTATGGGTACTATGTCGTCGGTACATACTATTGATTCTTTGCTTTGATGGATCGGTTTAGTTTCATCGCCTACAGTGAGATTGTCCAACTCTTCACACAACAATTTGCCACATTCGACGCTCGTGAACCCGTTTGCTGGGGAACTATTCTTGCTCTCCATGGTGGGAGTAACGGCGAAGTGCGACTCTATAGGCGACTGGAGTCTATTCGTTATAGCTTTAGAGTAATCTGCAGTTGTTTTCTCGGTAGAATCAGTGGACGACAGAGATATTTCGCTTACAGGTTTAGCCATACCGCAAATGTCTTTTTTCTTCCTAACTGGAACTGAAAATGGAATGACGAGATTATCAAATTTGCCACTCCTGTTTTCCCTAACGTAGTAACTTTTTTTTAAATGTAGCAAAGTGGCAGGTGCTGGGTTTACCAACAATCATTAGCATCTGTCGTTGTTTTACTATATCATGGGGTTTTCCATTATTATTTTCATTACTATTGCATTTTAACAAAAGGTCAATACGTAATAAAGGAGGTAATTCGCGAAGCCTTACATTTTATTGGAATCATTAGAAGACACAACTATATACTTGATTGGGAAACCATCTATTTATTTTTTATAGATGGTTTCCCAATCAATCTGCACTGTTTCTATTATTATATACGGAAGACCTTGAAATATTAGGCAACTTTAAACTGACCTAATTTTGGTATGTTAAAAGTTATTTGGTTCGTGTTTATATACGTGTAGAAATCCCTTTGGTATATCTTATTTAAAAGGGTGTGTGATGTTTGAAACCATAGTATTTGTTATAGTAATTTGTTTGTGCACACACCCAACTGCACGGCGGCGGGCGGGCGCGCACAGCCCAGGTCGGGCACGCCGATGTCCGCCAGCGTCACGTAGCCCACCGTGCGCGACAGGCGCAGCCGCTTCATCAGCCTGCGCAGCCCCGCGTGACGGCTCCACAGACTGTGCGACTCTGGAAAATTTAATACTAGTTGTTCATTTCTGTAAATCGGGATTGAAGTTATGGTAATTGAAGACAATTTTTTTACAATTTTGTCGAATATTTTCGATATCGACGGAGATTTATAAATGTATTTGCTGTCCTCGGGCGGGAACATGATGTGCGAGGTGACGCCCACGGCCTGCAGCAGCGCGGGCGACGTGGGCGCGGGCCAGTACCTGAGGCGGGCTCGTCGTCGGGCGGGAACATGAGGTGGCGGGTGGCGGCGGCGCCGCGCACGCCCACGGCCTGCAGCAGCGCGGGCGACGTCGGCGCGGGCCAGTACCTGAGGCGGGCTCGTCGTCGGGCGGGAACATGAGGTGGCGGGTGGCGGCGGCGCCGCGCACGCCCACGGCCTGCAGCAGCACGGGCGCGCGGCGCAGCGCGCTGTTGGCGGCGGCCAGCGCGGCGGCGGCGGGCAGCGCGCCGTGCGCCGCGCCCTCCAGCGCCGCCTCCGCGCCCCACCACACCACCGACAGCCGCGCGAACCCCAGCAGCGGCCGCGGCACGCCGCGCAGCTGCGTGCCTGCAACGACACTTTGATCTTGACACATTGCTTCGATCGATGTTTACACTATTATGCCAAAATGGCATATATCCATAAAACCTAAATATCCAATCCTACCGAGAATTTCTGTAACCTACGCATAAAACTTTTAATAAATTTCTAACGATAAAATAATTAAAAACTATGTTAAGCGTCAGTTACATTACACATGGACAGACTACGGCTGACGTTACATAACTTGCGTGTTCGATTAGACCATCTGTTTAATGACATCGATAAATATGATTAAACTTTAAGCTAGTAGCACAGTATAAGTAATAGTACTAACGTACAGTATGGACACTCTCTGCCGCTCTCACTAGGCGACCTCACCTCCCCTATGGAACCGATTTGGAACCGTTCGCAAGGAATACCACAACGTGCGAATTGACGTCGCTCGTGTTTTATTTTTCATTCAGCAAAATAAAGATGGGAGTGACTTGTGCAGTGGACGGATGTTTCAACACATGGAAATCAAAAAAAGAAATCAATTCGATCCCTTTTTGAAATAAAGTACTGATTTTTTTTATAAATTACCTAAAAAGCAGGCGGTAGCCATAGTTTCATCATAACTAATTCATGTCTGTCAAAGTAGGATACAAGATACAATTAATACGAGATGAGAAAAGGATAGCGTTATAGCAGGTTTATGTCTCAAAGAGCAAGTGAGTGCGCAGACGCGGATATGACATTGCTGTCACTTGAGTTATGGTGGTTTATTGTTAATATTTACAATTTTCTTATTTACATTTCAATGTTTATTGCGCGTGATGTCATGTGTGGTAGGTATTAGTTTTAAATTACGTTTGTTCCATGCGAATATGAAAATGAATTAAATCATTACGCATATATATGAATAGTAAAAAGCTACAATTAGTGAGAATGAAATGGTTTGACCATTACAATGAACCGGTGTTCGGAAGGCGAACAATCGATTTAGTGGTGATTAGAAAATATAAAATTTTGGGTAAGTTAGCAATGGCAATTAAACAAGGCGTTTTGTAAATTGGCTGAAGTCAGAGTAGTGTATTTACTATGTTTTTTTTTCTTCACTACGCCCACCTGATGTGAAGCGGTTACCGTAACCATATTAACGCTCGCAACATTAAATATCAACGCAGTAACTCCATCCTCCCTGGTGACCTCACTCACTCGCAGGAACACAACAATCCTCAAGGAAATTGTTATTTGACTGCGGTATTCTGTGAGGTGGTGGTACTTCGTCAGTCGGGCTGCTTAAAAAATACGCTATGTCCTACCTCTCTTTTCGTCAGAGCCTCGTCTGTCAGTCAGCAGGGTGTACCCCGTGCAGGTAAGATTGACTTTGGTTCAAAGATGTTGATGAAACACTTACACCCCCTTACATGTCCGACTAATAATTGAATAATGTCAGCCCTAGAGAACGTCACTCAAACATAGACACGTGTACAGACGTCATTTGGTTACTACATGCAAAAGCGCCATTTTTGTATGGAGTGGCCGGGGTTTGCTAGTAGTTAGTATAGTTTGATTGATTGTGTGATGCGATCGGCTGTGGGCGTGGTAGGGTACCTTTGGTGAGCAGCAGCGTGGGCGGCCCGTAGCCGGCCACGTGGTACAGGTAGAGCCGCATCCACGGCGAGGCGGCCTCGGGCGGCGCGGGGCCCGCGTGAGGCAGGCCGCCCGCCGCAGCGCCCGCGCGCGCCTCGCGGCACAGCGGCGCCGTCGAGATCGCCAGCCTGTATTCATTAGCATCATCATTATCGTCTCCGCCGGTCTATTGAGTGCTAAGTGCGAGAGTGCACATTCGAACGTGTTAACAAACCGACCAAAATGAGAAAAAACGAGCCTAATCTTACTAAATCTCACTCGGGGGAAAGGGGAGACCTTGGCAAATATCACATAATTTTCAAAGAAGTCAAAACTTCTTTAGCGGCGTTGTGCACTGTTAGGAATGGGTAAATGTTAAACTCGCGTCAGGACACGTGGTCTGATCGAAAATTTGTAAGACGGACAGAGAGAGAGAGGAAGTAAATTTTTAATGTAATATAAATTGTCATGTTTGTTTACGATATTGCAATAAATGAAAATTGTATTTTACCACATAAATGATAGTACTTTTATACTGACAAATAAAGCAATTCGTGCGAAAGTATTCCCTAACCATTCCGAAATATCCAAAAATGCACAACGTTAATGTTCAAGTTTTCACTTCTGCCGGCGGAATGCAACCAGTTTTTTTTTTTATATTTTGGTTCCAATAGTCACTTGTCGTGCACGATTCTCCACGGACTGAATTAGAATAAATATTTTATTAAATTTAATTAATACTATATAATCATTTATTATCAAATTTTATCACTGTCATTTAAGATTACAGCAATATTCTCAAATACTAGTATTTGCTAGTCTTAAATAAAAATAATTGAACAATAGTTTTTTTTTGTTCAATAAATCCCAAATACAAATTTGAAAAATCTCACGTGAGTTTGAGGTAGGGGGTGGGGCGATCCCCTCCCTTTCAAGATTTTCATCGATAGGTAAATCTTGCAAAATCTCACCAAGTCCGTTAAAAATGCCTCACGTAATTAATGGACGCCCAAGGCACATTTAAACAGTTAATAAAGTTTACCTGTATTTGGTTGCAAGTAAGCGAGCTCGCGCTTGTGCACCCAGCGCATGTAGCGCTTCACAGCGTAGTAAATCAAGTGGTCGCAGTTTAGGCCGCAGCGTTCGTAGTGCTATTCGTAGACAAGCCGCGGCCGCGAGGTATCGCCTCGCCTCGCCTTCAATTTCTGGATCTGCGACAACCTACCGAACCAAATGAGAGAATGCTAAGACTATCAAGAGATGAACATCTTATTCTATGTTTGCTATCAATTTCGTTTATAATTTTGAATAGTTTATAATAATTGTTTTACGTAAGTAGAATAATAACTTTAAAGGCGTCTGGCGGGGGGTTGCTATCCTACAAAGTGTCTGGCAACGGATGGTATAAGATACTAATACTATCCTGTAGAAAATACAAAAAAAATTACGCTTTATGCTATAATGTTTTTCGGCAGCAATTATGCACACCTTTGCTACTTGTTACTGTCAAAGCCACCACTGTTCGAGATTCGTAATATCCAAACCTTCTTACCTGCTGTGGCGTACTTTCACAGAAAAATTTTTTAGCCTTTATACTATGTGGTAGGTCTGGCGATCACGGGCTCTCCCTCTATTAAAATAACACATTTGAACTTTTTTATTACATCGTCCGTACTGACAAGTACGGGAGTTATTTTGAAGGACAAAATCCATACCAATACACGTGAAAGTCTGTCTGTTTATGCTTCTTGCCTATCTAAAGGAACCAATGTATTAACACTTTTTTTATTTTTATTGGACAGTTTAAGGTCTTGAGAGTGTCATAGGCTTCTTTTTAGCCCAAACAAACATCTTATGGACAGGAAAATTATAGAAAATAATGGCCACGCGGGCAAAGCCGGGGGCAAACGAGCATGTGGGTCACCTGGTGGAAAGCAATCACCACCGCCCATGGAGTTCAGCAACACCAAGGGGCCGCCGATCTGTTGCCAGCCTTTTAAGGGAATTAATGACTCTGTTTTTTGAAGGTTCCCATGTCGTAATTGTCTGGAAATACCGCTGAGAGTATATAATAATATATCGGTTTACCTTATCTAACTCAATGAGTAGACTATCCAAGCTCTCATCACACAATTTGCCGACTTCAAACAGCGTCACCGCATGGCTTTTCAAGTCCTACAAAAATAATAAACATGTTATATTGCACAATATTTTATACTTCTCGTGAAGTATGATACGCTACGATATTGGTAGACATATATTTTAGACTTCAGTAGATTTGGTAGTGTTTAATTTTTTTAGTAGTTTTGTGTTTACCGGTAGGATAAAAACTACCAAATATTACTAAAACCTATCAAAAATTTCTTAAAATTTTGCAGTGCTATGTAAAACTATCAAAAAATGTTACAATTTAAAACATACTAAAAGCACAGTATAACTCGTATCGACCTCACCTCCCCTCTGAGACAAATCTGGAACAGTTTGTATTGCGCCGCACGCACACACGCTTATTTGCACAAACGTCATTGTTTATGTAGTAGTAAACGACGCCACATTTGTATGGAGTGGTCGGGGTGTGCTAAAAGTTAAAAACTATGTAGCAATATTCATAAAAAATGTATATTTATTATAGCGTGGAACATATAAGTCACTGTGGCACAAGTTGATGTAATATCCGTGGTATGGTTACCTTCATTTTTTAAATGTAATATTACAGAATTTACAGTAAAATTCTTTATATTGCATTTAAAAAAAAATAGAGGTACATATAGACTTAAAATAAACCAATTACATCCTGTATGTCGATACGCACCGGTGATAGATTTCCCATCATAAGATACGCCGCCAGCGTGGAGTCGAAAAGCACGGCCACTCTCCGTCCGCCAGCAGTGCTCGTAGTATCAAGCGGTTCTTGATAGCTCTAAAAGCGAAATAGTTCCAGTTTATTCATTATTACGGTAAACTTTGTTTGTTTGCAATATCTTTATTGTACGTAAAATACATTTACAACACAGTAATTTAAAAGAAAAGTACAAAGGCGGACTTATCCCTCACATGGATCTCTTCCAGCTAGTGTACGACTGAAAGTTATAAGTATATTTTAGATAAATATATTTTTAATGTTTTACTTATTATTATAAAAACACTGCTTACCATCAGACACGTCGTATACTACTAGTGTTATAAAAAAGCAATATTATAAAGTGTATACCAAGATTTTGGTCAGTGATATTGATCCTGAACTTTTTTATTAAAATTGCAAGTTCAAACCGTCGAATTACAAACCTGTTTGGACGTAGACGGCTCCTGCTTTATAAGCACCGGCTCCATCTGCAAAGCATACTCGTCCGCAGCGGGGTCGAACGTTAAAGGCGCGATTTGTCTATACCTGTGTACCATAATAACATCATTCAAGTTTTCATTCGCTTACCTTTTTATTTGCCTTAGGCACTTATGTCGCTGTCGGTGAGAAAACACACCCAAGGAACTTACAATACATACAGATCAGTGTGAATGAAAGAGACACATTTATGGCCGGTTGATTTTCTCAGGAAACTACAACATGGGGTTCTTCAAAAAAGGCGTGAAGGGCATTTTTACAGGGTCGGCATCGCGCATGATGCCCCTAGTGTTACAGGCGTTCATAGGCTACGGTAACTGCTTGCCTTGCTTAGTGGTATAAAAAATCTGAAGTTGAGCGCTGCTGGCGATATTTTACATACGGAATCTGCTCGCGGTGAGAAACGCTCTATGGCAATAAAGCGTTTGTCCACTTGTCTGTTAAAGACTCTGTGAAATTACGGCCCGAAGTATTCTATATTAATATTATAAAGAGTTTGTTTGTTTGGTTGAACGCGATAATCTCAGGGACTACTCATTCGAATTGAAAAATTCTTTTAGTGTTCGATGGCCTTATTTTTCGAGGAATGTTATAGGTAATACAACATCAAAAATGAGAAAAAAATATTCCTTTTGAGAGCTTCCGTTGCATGCGCTGCTTAAACAATTCAAGTTACGCAACAAATACGACGACAATTATATACGACGGAATTGTTCATCTTAAAAGTAAAAAAAAAAAGTCCGTGATCGCATGTGTCTATCTTTCAAAACTGGCTCACTATAACCTTTCAAATGGTAACCTTACGCTTCAATTTCAACGTTCTGTCTCACGCAGACGAAGTTGCACGAGTCAGCTAGTAAGAAACAATGATCTTTCTATAACGCCGGATAAATGGTACACCAAAACGATTACTAATTTAATTGTAGTTGTTATTATTATCCCCTCCCTATTTTAATAAACGCTTTTGGAGAAATACTAATCTCATTATGTGTACTTACGGCGGATGGTTGTGCGTGGTGAGTGCGTCTGCCCACGAGGGATGCTGTGGCACAACTGGCGGTGGGTACAGATTGTTGGCGAACCCCAGCCGGCAGTACAAGGATACTGCCTGCTTCACCAGCTCACACTCCACCTGCATACATCAACATTGAACTTATCTCTCACAAACAGCAGCCTATGCACAGAACATAACCATTAGAATTGCAACAATATAGTGACATGAAGACAAGAGTTGTATTCTATTTATACCACATTGAATGACAAACAGTTCGCTTTTATAAGTAACTTTCCTATAAGCTTTCCATCAGGCGGATTTCCGTATTCTTCTTTGCCACTATAGTGGTATAAAAAAAACCGGACAAGTGCGAGTCGGACTCGCCCACCGAGGGTTCCGTAGGTACGTAGTATGATTATTAAATTTGATATTTTTCATTATAAATAAGAAATAATGCGTCGAAAAAAATAAATAAAATATATTTTGCAATGTGTACATCAAGCCCTTTCATATGATACCCCATTTGAACTAGTAGTTTCAATTTGAAATTTCGACACCCTATAAAAATATAGACCCCCTATTTTTTAAGATCTATTTACAAATGTATAGTTTTGAGATTTATTCCTGTACTTGTAGTCTATAACGATGTTACTTCCCAAATTTCCTAGTTCTAGGTCAACGGGAAGTACCCTATAGGTTTTGATTCCCTTGAGTGTGTCGAAATATGCGTTTTTTGCTGAATAAACGGCCGTAACTTTTTTCTGCGTAAACTTAGCAGTTTGATTTTTTTTTAACTTCATGGGACCGTAGACCTGAGTATACAGTTCAAATTTCAGCTTGATACCTCCACGCATTCTCGACATAGAAATTCTTGACAGACAGACATACAGACAGACAGACAGACAGACAGACAGACAGACAGACGGACAACAAAGTGATCTTATAAGGGTTCCGTTTTTCCTTTTGAGGTTCGGAACCCTAAAAAGTAACGTAAGTGATTCGACCTGCAGCACGGAGGCCAGTTCTGCAACGCTGGTGTGCTCGTCAATGGACACGAACACTTTATAGAGTAACGTCTCGAAGTAGTCGCCGGCGATGCGGTTCATCACGAACCCTTTGAGCGGCGGGACTGACACCTTGTCTGCCGCGGTGATCGGCACATCCAGGTATATTAGACCGCGTCTGAAAATTTTACGCTATAAGGCGGCCAACACACAAGCGATTTTAGGGCGTACGTAATGCGCAATTATATCGCCGCTGACACATCGTGGTTACATCGTCAACTAACTACTTTTGGGAACAGACGATGTTGTAATAATAACGTTATATGTTTTTGTGTATTGTTCCAATTATTGTCTTATATTGTAACGTTAATAAACATATTTTATTTCTTTCTTTCTAATTACGATGAAGCACTTTATTTGATTTCGCCATCGCCGCGACACAGAATACTAGCTTTGGCTTTGTTTTAATGCAGTTAGATTAACAAACGTGCACCTTTAATGAGAAAACAATCTATGGACGAATAAATAAATGGATTTGTCTAGGTCACACAGCGGCGGTCAAGAGTCCGCAGCGATACTATTGCGAACAAAATGACGCGGCAATATCGCAGCGATAACGCGGCGACTTTGTTAGATTCAGATACAGACTACAATTACGCCCAAAATCTCGTGTATTATAGGGCATAGCAAAGAGCCAGCAGCGACTTGACGACACGGCACGGCAATAATAAGGGTCCACTATCATGGTCGCGACTTATTAGACTTTAATTGTAGCAACTCATGTTTTCAAGATATATTTATGCTTCATGATTTAAAAATCTCTTTTTGTGACGTGTCAATTGTGTACGCCAGCTCTTATTGGTAAACGCTTAAGCGCTTGAACGATTATCATTTAGTCACAGGAGCATAATAAAACTGATTCTAATGACTCTTAATTGAAGTTTATTAAATTTAAATTATTTTGTCATCATCATTATCGGTCAGTATCTACTCACTGCTGGTTAATGGTGTTCCCTACTGCCTTCCAACATGATCGGATCCCATCATGTCAAGACACGTCCAGCTGACTTTTTGAGGTCATTGACCAATGAATAAGATCACCAGGACGGAAGAAGTTGCCACATTCACAGCGTGGTGTGGCGGTTCACTTTATTTGCATAATATTGCAAATAAAGTATTGCGATTTGCGAGTATTTATAAGGCTACGGTAACTGTTTCACATTTGGCGGGCCGTATACTGCCACCCTACGTAGTATAAAAAAAAGGCAGAAGTGAAAACTTGAACATTAACGTTGTGCATTTTAGAATATTTTAGAACGGTTAGGGAATAATTTCACACGAATTGCTTTATTTATCAGTATAAAAGTGCTATCATTTATGTGGTAAAATACACACAAACATGACAATTTATATTACATTAAAAATAAACAGCAGGAGCAGGCATACATTTTCGCCGCGCGGTAGAAAAAGAGGGGAATATACTTCCTCTCCTACGCCGCGCCGACGGTCTACTCTCCCTCCGTCTTACGAATTTTCGATCACGCCACGTGTCCTGACGCGAGTTTAACATTTTTTACTCATCCCAAAAAGTGCACAACGCCGCTAAAGAAGTTTTCACTTCAAGTTGTAGACGGGGCCCCATTACTTCTTCATGCGATCTCCACACTAGGTATTTACTTCCTGTTTACCGTTACTGTCTCGTCAGTAGTGGCCAGTCCATTAATACTTCAACATATTGAAGAGGTACCACATGATTATGTCTTTTTGATACTTGTCTTAATTGTCGTAATAGATGCTACAATAATAGAACAGGTTTTTCAAGCGAACCACAATATTACGGTTTGTATATGTACCAATGAATTACATAAACGAGGTCGTTGTTTTTATGAACATATTTCATTTAGATGAGGCTGCACTAACTTCTCTTTGGTACTCTTAGTATCTATATATATATATATATATATATTTTTTTATACTACGTCGGGTAGCAGACAAGCATACGACCCGCCTGATCTGAAGCGGTTACCGTAGCCATATTAACGCTCGCAACATAAAATATCGCTCGCGCGCCGCCACCCCCGCTGCCATCACAGCATCTCCTTCCTTTCTGGTGACCTCACTCACTCGCAGGAACACAACAGTCCTCAAGGGAACCGTTATTTGGCTACGGTATTCTGTGAGGTGGAGGTACGTTCCCCAGTCGGGTAGCTTACAATTACGCTCTCTACCTCTCTTTTCGCCAGAGCTTCGTTTGTCAGTCAGCAGGGTGCACCGCGTGCAGGTGAAGTTGGCTTTGGTTCAAAGATCTTGATGAACCACTTACACCCCAAAAATGGGGTGTAAGTGGTTCATCAAGATCTTACTCTTACTATATGGACTTTCTTTATTTAGAACCCTAATGCGTCTCAGCAAAATGCTCGACGAGCCACGTCATGCGAACCTACTAGGCGCACGTTGAGTATTAGCAAACCCCGGCCACTCCATACAAAAATGGCGCCTTTGCATGTAGTAACCAAATGACGTCTGTACACCTGCCTATGTTTGAGTGAGGTTCTCTAGGGCTGGCATTATTCAATTATTAGTCGGACATGTAAGGGGGTGTAAGTGGTTCATCAACATCTTTGAACCAAAGTCAATCTTACCTGCACGGGGTACACCCTGCTGACTGACAGACGAGGCTCTGACGAAAAGAGAGGTAGGACATAACGTATTTTTTAAGCAGCCCGACTGACGAAGTACCAACATCTCACAGAATACCGCAGTCAAATAACAATTTCCTTGAGGGTTGTTGTGTTCCTGCGAGTGAGTGAGGTCACCAGAGACGATGGAGTTGCTGCGTTGGCAGCAAGGATGGCAGCGCGCGAGCGATATTTAATGTTGCGACCGTTAATATGGTTACGGTAACCGCTTCACATCAGGTGGGCGTAGTGAAGAAAAAAAAACATAGTAAATACACTACACTGACTTCAGCCAATATTTACAAAACGCCTTGTATAATTGCCATTGCTAACTTACCCAAAATTTTATATTTTCTAATCACTACTAAATCAAACGTTCGCCTTCCGAACACCGGTTCATTGTAATGGTCAAACCATTTCATTCTTACTAATTGTAGCTTTTTAGGTACTATTCATATAAATTCATGCTCAATGATTTGATTCATTTTCATATTCACATGGAACAAACGTAATTTAAAACTAATACCACACATGAGATCACGCACAATAAACATTGAAATGTAAATGAAAATTGTAAACAATAACAATACACCACCATAACTCAAGTGACAGCAATGTCATGTCACTTTCGCGTTTGCGCACTCACTTGCTCTTTGAGACATATAATGCTATCCTTTTCTCATCTCGTATTAAATGTATCTTGTATCCTACTTTGACAGACATGAATTAGTTATGATGAAAGTGATGAAACTATGGCTGCCGCATGCTTTTTAGGTAATTTATAAAAAAATCAGTACTTTATTTCATCCATTTATTTTTTTGATTTTCCATGTGTTGAGACATCCATCCACTGCACAAGTAACTCCCATCTTTTAAACTGAATGGAGAATAAAATACGAGCGACGTCAATTTGTAGGACGTTGCATCCATTGCGAACGGTTCCAAATCGGTCTCATAGGGGAGGTGAGGTCGACTAGTGAGAGCGGCAGAGAGTGTCCATACTGTACGTTAGTACTATTACTTATACTGTGGTATTAGGGAGGATTAGTAAACATTCGCCCAGAAATTCCAAAAATAATAAATTAGTATTTAATATTAGGTAGTAGAAGACTTCTTCTTGATATTATGTAGTTTCAAAACAGAAAAACGGTTTAAGCTATTAACTATAGTAGTATTAATAAAGAATGTTAATAACATTACCTGTATAAAGTCTTCACGACATTGTAGTCCAGCGTCCCGGCGGTCTGCGAGCCGCGGTCGATTAGCAAATCAATTAGCGCCTTCTCGCTCTCACTCAAAGGCTAGCAAACAATAAAACAACCGTGGAGCTCATCTCATGCTAATAAAAACTTTATAGAACATCAAACAAGAGTTAGTTTAAAAAATCAGCACTTCGAATTTCAAGTCAAAATTATTTACATTCAGCATACGGCCTTTAAAACTCCTATTGGGAAGATTTTGTATTTTTAGGGTTCAGTACCTCAAAAAATAATCCTTACAGGACCACTTCTTTGTCTTTCTGTCTGTCTGTCCGCAGGTCAAGACCTTTCAGGAACGAGTGTATAAAGTCGTTGAAAATATGCTAGAGCAAGATCACAGCACAAGAAACGGAAAAAATCCGAAAATTTACAATTTCAAATATTATGTGTAATTTTATGTTATAATTGTAACCAATATACTATTTTTTCCTAATAAGTAAAGGATGTTAGGAGTCAAAAATGTGGACTGCGGTCTTTGCTTTCTAAAATGTCTAATGATATGGAATCTTTGGTGCGCGATTGGCCGATTTTTTTTTTATTGTTCAGACATTATAAATAAACTTAAAACTTAGAATATAAGAAATGTTATTCAAAATTTGGTTATACGCTAGGCGTCGTCCTATTTACCCATCGGTATTAAAGTCATGCGATACGAATGCGACTAATACTACTACGCCACACGACCGTGCGAATAAACCTACATAACTCTATGGAATGTATGAGTTGCAGGTCGAACGATCAATTTAATTATGTATGAAAATGGTAAACAGCGACCATGTACTAAGTAGGAAATGCCATCCCGCAAACTATTCATCCATACGCTCCAATTATTGACCACCCCGCACTTCTATGTTTGAGTGGAGTGAGCGCAGCGATTGGAACTCTTATATACGCCGAAAAGACATTCTTGGAAATGAATAGGCTCCATAATCACTGAACAGATTTTGATGAAACTTGTTTCAATTAAAGACCTCGACATGCTTGAGGTTTGTGTCGAAAAAAAATTGAGATCGATCATGTCCTTGAGGTATGATCATCAAATACATTTACCATTGAAATCAACGGAAAACATACACTCAGCGAATCTACTCGCTCCACTCAATCTCGATTTTGCCCCTGTGGGCTAGAATCCGGCCTAGTGAAAAATTGGCATTAAATCATAAGTTTAAGATTAGAAATTTTTATGTTGAAAGGATTAAGAACCCTGCCACATTGAGAGTCGAACATTTGGAGTCTCGCCACAAAGTGTTTTTTTTTTCGACTTTCAATTCGACTCGAAAAACTTGCAGTTTCAATTCGATTTTATAACATTACTAGCTGACCAGGCAAATGTTGGTTTGCCATTATCATTTAGGGGTATGAAAAATAGATGTTGGCCGATTCTCAGACTTACCCGATATGCACACAAAATTTAATTGGAATAGGTTTACCGCGACACGAAAATTTTATATATTAGATTTTAAGAGTGCAGGATATCACGTAATATTCCATCCCTCATTCCTCCACCTCCCGCTTGATTGAATAAACTGCAGAATTGCAATCCTTAGTACTAAACCTCCATAAGGAAACTTTAAAAGATTTTCATACAAATAACATTATATTCCAGTCCCAAAATACTAATCCAATTGGCATACCTTAACATCATCTTCAAGTACATATCCCAGTTCGACTCTCCACCAAGTCTGCATCGGCACGTTGAGAGGTACACGGGGCAGCAGCGCTCGAATCGCCTTGGAGCGCCCGCGCCTTCCCAGCGAACGAGCCTTCGCTACCAACTCTAAATATTCGTTTCGACCAATGCCTAACAGCCGTAGGCCTGTAATGAGACCAGGATGTCGTGGTATGGTAGAGTAGTTAAATGAAAACCTAGATATAGGTAATTGCTTTGGGCTGTAAGTGGCTCACCACGATAATTAGTAAAGGAAATGGAAACAATTCTTTCGATGTTCTTTCGGCTCGGTTGGTTCTGTAGGCATGGAGAGGTGCATCATAAAGCTCAATATTTCACAACCCAAGGTAGCCAAGGAAAAAAACCACCACAATTGTGTAGGAGCAATACCATAAAAAAATATTTTTCTAGTTTTACAGTTTTGTCGGCGTCATTAATATGTATATCCATACCCAATTTGAGCTTTTTAGTTTTAATAGTCTCAGAGCAAAGTCGCGGACGGACGGATGGACAGACAGACATGTTGAAACTATAAGGGTTCCATGGTAAACAAGGAACCCTTATAAAAAATGAAATAGATAACTTAAATGTTTGTTACTCACAGTCGGCAGCAGTGAAGTTAGGCATTGTGTCATAGCTCTTCTCTAGCTCAATCAGCAGTGCCACCACTTCCACATAATAAATAAATGGAGTTATCCTTAAACCTAAAAAAATGGTTGTCTGTAAGTCTATGGACGATAATTTTACATGATAATGTTTTAAGAAAACATCGGCCGATGGAGTGGAAGACAGAGAGATGCGTCACAAGCAGAACACTTAGGGCGATTGTGCCTCTCTATCACTTGTTCTGCGCTCTCGTTTGCACGCTCGGCTCAGGCGGAACGTGACAATAAGTCATGCTTTTATGTGCGTGTAGCCGTCGTTCAACGATTTACTGACGTCATCAAGTCAAAATTAACATTACAGAAGTTAAAATTATTATAAAAGATAAAACGAAGTATTTTATATTTGTAATATACACAACAATGTTAATTATGAAATTCATTCCATTGATCAATACAAAGGCGCTGTTGTGCATGCCAGTCAAATTGATCAGGCAAGTTAAGCAGCTTCAAAGGATACATTCAACTGTTGGTTGATTAGTGACTTTGGATGAGTGCTGTTCTATTAAGTCCTGTCCTTTGAAGTGGCTTAAAAAAAAATTAAATACCAAACCACACAGCAGCTGCATGGTGGAGTTGCGCTTTAAAAACCCTTTGATTGAGGAGAGACCTGTATCCCAGCAGTGGGTTGAACATGGATTGCCACCGACATTAATTATATAAACCAATACACATATTTATAAGTGCAATATTTGAAACAATGTAACTGTAAATCAAAATTATTTACTCGCAAAATAATAATTTATGAGATTGATTCTAATGAAAATTACTGCATGAATAATAGTAAGGAGACAGAATGTGAAGTTTTTATAAATCCATTTTCAGTATAAAATCACAAATACTTGTTCTAAAATACACAAATCCATGGGTCCCCTAGGTATCTAGAAGCCCAGAACTTGATTGTGCCCAGAATGTGATAACATGATTGCTCAAGGCAAGTAAGCTGGGTTAACTGACATCACAGTATAAGTAATAGTACTATGTACAGTATGGCCGCTCACTGTCGACCTCACCTCCCCTCTGAGACAATTCTGGAACAATTTGTATGGCGCCGCACGCACACACGCTCATTCGCGCTCTACACAGACGTCATTGTTAATGTAGTAGTAAACAACGTGACATTTGAATGGAGTGGCCGGAATGTGCTGACATTACAAAAAACAATACAGAATAGGAGTAGATATTAAAACCAATTATTATATGTCTTACCTTTAACTATCATATCAGCTAAGTGATACGGGTATAACATGAGCCTCTGTATGCTGCTGTGTACAAGCGTCTCATAATATTTCCGTTCATCTTTACGGACCGTTCTCACTGTATGCCAGAATTATTTATTGGTTAAAATTGTTTTTTAATATTATACATCAGGGGTTCCCAACCGATCGTCCGCAGAACACCAGTGGTCCGTAAGAGGTAAATTATTATCCGTGATACAAACTTATAAAAGAGATTGGGTACTCTTATACAAAATACTTAAATCTCGAGTAACATAATTAAGGATTTATATAACACCCAAGGACCCTACACCCTACAAAAACCTCATAGTGGTCAACAAATAAAAAAAGGTTGGGAACCACTGTTATACATATTACAAATAAGAAGGCAAGAGGTGAATAATACAGAACTACTGGAAAAATCAATCAATGGTTTTATTTGCTCAAAATGTAGGTATTTAAGATGTCATTCCTACACATCTTGTTTTTTTGAGACATAAAATTACATAAATCATAAAAGACAACTTAGAATCTAATTGTACATAAAAAAATATAAATGGTCTAAAACAAGTTGCATATCCTTGATAGGTATGTATTTGGACTGGTTAATGCAAATGTTAAGATCTTTAATATTTTAATGTTTTGGTATATTGTCTAAAATGAATGTGTTAAATTAAACAAGTCACTGATATATTTATATTAGGAAAGCTGACTAGTTACGATCTTAAATGTAGATCTTCATCAGGGCGAATGCCCAGATACATCTCTCTCAACTAAAATCTAGCTGACTTGACAAAAATATGTGAGTGGCACATTTAATTTAATTATTTAATTTATTAAAATCTTTTTCTGGGCCTGGGTTGACCAATTTCATTCAGACATAATTTATGTTAAAAAATGTGCACCTCAGCACCGAGATATGATATATATATAACTCTGGGATAAAATCATGAATTACCCCTTCCTATTGCAACTTTAGCCAACCCAAAATTACAGTAGCATAATGAGGGCTATTGCATATGAATTTGTTGCTAGAAGTGCTAGTGTAGAGTGAGGTCAGTAAATGTTTTGTATGCTTGCAATAACGGAGCTTAATTGTGATAAAAATGTCATGTCAGGGGTTTGAAACAGTTTTACACTTCAGAAACATATGCCTTTCTTTTTTTTTAAAGAATACGAGATAGCGCAATACTGCAGCATGCTCAATTTGCAGTAAAATTGTTACAGTATGTGATCTAAACGTAAACTTTTTTTTCATTACTATATATAACAAACTTTTACAGTTGTATTTCAGGACCTCACTCGACAGTGGCGCCAACTGCAGAGTACAAAAACGGTAGGTCTACCGTTTTTATCTCATTAGGAAGTTAAGGTAAAACTAATGCGAGATAACATAACAATGCTTACCAAGACTCCCTCTGTATCGAAGTTGGTTTTTAATACTAAATTCAAAAATATAGCGCTCATATTCTTTCACCGAATCACCTAGCAGCTGCAAAAGAAACACGGCAAAATAACTAATTGTAAGTAGTAAAGGTATAGTTTTTACTAAACTAAAATATGTACGTCGCTTTAAATCTAAACTCATCAGCTGAAAACAAAGTAAAGTATGTTTACCTTTTTCACAGTGGCAGGCAACTGAGACCAATGTATCTTTTTCCGAATACATTCCTCTATTTCGTCCTCCATGTTTCTGGAGAATTTGTCTACAAATCCACGCTACATCGAATTATATAGGTTTATTTTGTAAGATAGTGATAACAGTCGCCAAATGTTTTGTCGCAAAAATTAAATCAAGAAATCAAGTTGGGTTGAATTTATATCGGGCTAGACATACAGATTGTCAAATAGATAGAAAATGGGAAATGTCATTGAGGCATTTACGTCATGAAATGTCACTTTTTCCTCTTCGTTTCGTTACTGGCAACCGGACCAGCGGAAGTCAAAGATTATACATGCAAATAGGCCTGTGAACCATTTTTTTTTTCGATTTGTTATTTAAAGACGTTACAATAATATAACTAAAGGTGAAAGAATTACTTCAATAGCAAAAAAACTTCTCGAGATATGATAACTTGAAGATCACAATTTTGGACTATCCCGAAAACGCTCCATACAAAATGCATACAGTATTATGACGTCACGATACGCTATTTTATATGCATTAAATCAGAAATTTGTAGCAGGCGACAGCTATGTTAAATATTGCGTTTATGTAGCTAGTGCCGTAACAAAAGTTATAGTATTTTTTATTGTTTCTACAATGGTAATATTTATTTTTTATAATTTCATACTTTTAAAATGGACTTTTCCACCAAACTTTGATCGACCATAAAACACGTCGGACATAAGTTATTAAAATTTTGAGATCGCAGATCGTTCTAGTTTTATGTATTTTACGTTACTGATAGAGAGTTTTTCTAGTTTTAGAACTTTGTTCACAGGCCTATTTCAAGTTGGGATTTTTTTGTAGCGATATCCTAAGATTTCGGGTTTTATATTATTTATTCATCTTATTACTAGTACCCTTCGCCTATGCTTAAGCCGATTTCCATTACATGTTTTGATTGCGAAAATCAAATTTCAGAATAGATTAGTGGTACGGGGAATTGAGTTTAGTTTAGTTGTTAAAAAGCTTAGAGCTCTACCTACTAAGTCAACAAATTTTGTGGTTAAACCTAAGACCTATTTTCGAATTAAAATATTCGATGGGAATTGGCTTCAAGTTAGGCGGTAGAGTCCCTGGCTACAGGGACATGGGAAATATCGTCAGGACTCTTCTCATTCCTCAATTACATACTTGTAATAACAAAGGGCGCAGCCAACATTCGAGCCAAAATCGAGACAATGAGATGTACGAGATGTACGTTAAAGTAATATAATGAGTCAGTCTTAATGTGACATCTGAATCTGAGACTTTGATGATGAGGTTACAAGTCCGCAAGGAGCTCGGCGAGAACAGGGCGGTGCGGTGACTGCGGTGTCGCATTGGTGCCTCCCCAACCCGTCTGGCCAGCGTGGGGAGTGTAGGCCAAATCCTCCTTCTGTCTGGGACGGAAGAGAAGAGGGTCGTGCTCCTTTAGTGGAGACTAAAATGGCCTGATGATGATTTCGACAATAATTATAAGTTTTCCGACTGGGAAATGGAGAACTACATCAACCTCACAATTTCCTAGAAACTTAGAGGGTTGTTATATTCCTGCGAGTAAGTGATGTCACTAAGACGGAAGGAGCTGCTGCAGTTACTGCAGTTGCGGGAATGGTGGCCTCGCTTCACATCAGGCGGTTCGTATTCTTCTTTGCTATCCGAAGTAGTTTTATATAACTAATAACTATAACAAAATAGTACATAAAATTACTTACAATAAAATTAAATAACATATTTGTTGGTCATTTTAGTAGCTCTATCACATTTTTTGCTTCTAAAATCTGTATTCCAATTGAAAGCTTGAATGCCACTACTACTTTATTATTAACAGTAATTTCTTATTCTGTGGTTTAACTCTATATCGTATTAATAAAAGGCTATGCTACTAATTAAAACGGCAGATTTATATTCTAGAATTGGTAGCTATGTCAAAAATTACAAAATGTATGTTTACTAACAAGTTCATCAGTAAAAACTGAGCAGTAATATGTTATTGTAGGCCAGTTAACAAAATGAAATTAGTAGATAAGAAATTTGTATCTGAACATTTCTTAAAAAAGGAGGCCGTAATAAGAGAAGTTATTGCTTTAGTTCTTTCTATTATAATTTTTAGGGTTTCGTAGAAAACAAGGAACCCTTATAGTTTCTCCATGTCCGTCTGTCCGTCCGTCCGTCCGCGGCCTACCTCAGAGACGCTTGATACTAGAAAGATGTATTTTGGCATGTAGACATATTGTGAAAAAAAAAATATTATTCTACCACTTTGTCAGCATAGTTAATAAACTATGCTGACAAAGTGGTAGAATAATATTTCTTTTTTTTTCAGGGTACCTCCCCTTCTCGTATAGTTTTTCGATATAGTAATCTGTTTGCGAATTATTTACATTTAACGTGCAAATTTTTGTTAGACGCAAGTTCCGTATGCGATTAAATTTCAGCTTTCGATACCGATCGAAAGCTGAAATGTAATCAAATACATATACAGTACCTATTACTGATTTAAAAAAGTTTACAAACAGTTCTGAACACTACTATACTTCTACAATCAATAAATATACACATTACATACATTCACTGTAAATTTACTTAAGGTAGGTATTTATACTGAAGGAGGCAGAATTTTCACAGGATTTATTTAAACAGCACTAGTACTGGCACCACTTGTACGCCATTAAATCTTAACGCATCTGTTTCTGGAAATAATGTAGCAGCTACTACTCCTACTTCAATCTTTCGTCCAAATTCGAAACGACGGTGTTTCTTTTGCGGTGGAAGTATACACCAGCGTTCCAAATGCCCAGCTGTTAATGAAAATTGCCAAGTCTGTTTTAAAAAAGGGCACTTTGCAAACGTATGCAGATCTGGGTCAACCACAAAGAGCCAACGCTGTAACAGAGGATGACACACAAAGAATATCTGATGACACACTATCTGATATTTCTGCTGCATCGCCAAACAGTTTAAGGAAGGCTACTGTCCTTATGCTGATAAATGGATATAAAGCAGATGCTATAATAGACACTGGAAGCTCCGTTAGTTTCATAGACAGAAACCTAGCTGAGATAATGAAACTGAAAATTAAACCTTGCAGACAAACTATTACGTTAGCTTCACTTAGTCACGTATCGTTTGTTCAGGGAGTCTGTCACGCAAATATTCAACTTGGAAAGCATCATTACAAATCTCAACCATTATTAATCGTAAACAATCTCTGCTCTGATGTCATTGTTGGACACGATATTCTTAAAAATCACTCCACAGTTGAACTTCATTTTGGAGGAATGCAAGAATCATTACAAATTTGCAATGTCATGGAAGCAAGTTTGTAAAGTTTGTAAAGTTTGTAAAGTTTGTAAAGTTTAGAAAAATTAGCAAGTTGAAGTGGCAGTGGGCAGGGCACATAGCACGGAGGACGGATGACCGATGGGGTCGAAAGGTTCTCGAGTGGAGACCACGTACCGGCAAGCGCAGCGTAGGACGTCCACCCACAAGGTGGACAGACGACCTCATTAAGACCGTAGGATCGCGCTGGATGCAAGCCGCTTCCAACCGGTCTTATTGGAGATCTAGAGGGGAGGCCTATGTCCAGCAGTGGACTTCCAATGGCTGAGATGATGATGATGATGAATGTCATGGAAGCGTCACTGCCTGCTGTATCATTATTTACGAATCTATTACTAAACATAAAACCCATAGCAGTTCGATCAAGACGCCATAGCCAAGAAGACGAGATATTTATTCGCACAGAAATATCAAAACTTTTTGAAGATGGTATAATTGAACCCAGCGTTTCGCCTTGGCGCGCACAAGTTCTAGTAACAGGTAGTGGTCTACATAGAAAGAGAATGGTAATAGATTACTCACAAACTATAAATAAATTTACAGAACTTGATGCCGACCCATTGCCGAAAATAGAAACTATTGTATCGAAAGTCGCTACGTACAATAATTTCAGTCAAATCGATTTGAAGAGTGCGTATCACAAAGCGCCTATACTTCAGAAAGAGAAAATCTATACTGCATTTAAAAGTAATGGAAAACTTTATCAATTTACAAGAATACCGTTCGGAGTAACCAATGGAGTAGCTGGGTTTCAGCGCGCTTTAACATATAATAAAGAGCATGAAAACCTAAAAGGTATATTCGCTTATCTAGACGACGTGAGTGTCTGTGGTAAAACAAAACAAGAACATGACGATAATTTAATGAAGTTTATGGAAATCGCAACGAAATATAAGCTGACATTGAACAAACAAAAATGCATATTTAATAAAACAACAATCAACCTTCTGGGTTATACTATTGATAATAATAAGATTAAACCAGACGAAAATCGACTGAAACCATTACTTGACCTACCGGCACCAGAAAATAGTGCCGCATTGAAACGAGCATTAGGGTTTTTCGCTCATTATTCCAAGTGGATACAAATCTTTTCAGAAATAATCAAGCCCTTGCTTTCTATAAATACATTTCCATTACCAAACGGTGCTATAACTATATTCAATGATCTAAAAAAAGATATAGCGAAAGCTACACTTTTTGCTATCGACGAGAACGCTACATTTGTTGTAGAAACAGATGCCTCCGAGAATGCTCTCGCAGCCACCTTGACTCAAGAAGGCCAACCTGTTGCATTTTTTCTCGCTCCTTAACTGATTCGGAAAGGCGGCAATCTTCTATTGAGAAAGAAGCTGCTGCCATAGTCGAAGCTTTACGCAAATGGCGCCATTATCTAATTGGAAAACATTTCTTACTAATAACAGACCAGCAGTCAGTAGCATTCATGTTTAACCAAATTCATTCAAGCAAAATTAAAAATGAGAAAATAGAACGCTAGAGATTAGAACTATCCTGTTTTAAATATTATATAGTTTATCGTCCGGGCAAAGATAACAAAGCAGCTGATGCATTAACGCGAGTATGCGCACACATGAACATAAGTAACCTTAAAACGTTGCATGAAAACCTTTGTCATCCCGGAATAATGCGAATGAATCACTGGATACGATCAAAGAATCTTCCATATTCCATAAACGATATTCGTCAGATGACTACTAACTGTCGAGTATGCTCCGAGATTAAACCGAGATACGCCGAATCAAAAGGACGGCTTATTAAAGCAACAGCTTCTTTAGAAAGACTCAATATTGACTTCAAAGGGCTACCTTCTACCATCAAAATTGCAGAACAAATATACATTAACCATAATTGATGAATTTAGCCGCTTTCCCTTCGCTTTCGCATGTAAAGACATGACATCAAGTACAGTAATTAATTGTCTAAATGATATATTTCATACTTTCGGAACGCCTATGTATATACATTCAGATAGAGGAACTTCATTTATGTCGCAAGAACTTACTCAATACCTCGTCTCTCTTGGGATAGCTTGCAGCAGGACTACACCTTATAACCCTCAAGGAAATGGCCAAGTAGAACGCTTAAATGGGACTTTATGGAAGACGATTCAACTAAGTCTTAGATCCAGATGCTTGGAGATAACCGATTGTGAAAGAGTTCTTGGGAAAGAGCCTTTGGCCTTACATTCCATTCGTTCTCTACTGTGCACGGCGACAAATGCTACGCCTAATGAAAGAATGTTCAACCATCCACGAAGGAGTCCAAATGGAGTATCCTTGCCTGCGTGGCTTACTACACCTGGTCCTGTTCTAATTATAAGGAATGTTAGGCATTCTAAATTTGATCCTATTGTGGAAGAAGGTGAACTTCTACAAAGCAATCCAAATTATTCTTATGTAAGATACTCTGATGGAAGAGAGGGCACTATATCAAATAAACACTTGGCACCATTACCCTCTACTAATGACAATGATGCAGTTGTTGAAACGCCGCCAGTAACAGAAGAACTTGCTGAGTCTCAAGCGATCGAAGAACAAGATCGACCAGATGAGAGTCAGCACAATGTTCGGCGCTCTACTCGCCTTAGGCGTCCACCGGCCTACATGGAGGATTATGTTTTAGGGGAGGGTGAATGATGTGTACCTACATAGACTTCTCTATGGTTCGTCACCATGGCGATGTTTGTTAATATCTGTCTGTAAAATGTATCTGATATTTTAGTAGAATAAAGCCAATTTCTCGTGGTATTTTCAGTTATTTATGTATCAACAGCATTTATAAAAAGGAAAGGTCTCTTAATGTAAGAACCAAAACGGGTACGCTGGCATAACGAAAGCTCTGAATATGAAAGTTAGAGAGCTTTCATATCTTTCATTTGATATCGCAAGACGTCTTTAATATCTTTGTTCGCTTATGAACTTTTGTTCATTGCCTTTTTGGTGCTCGCCGCTATTAATCCTGACTGACACACAGTGTTAATACTGAGACACAGTGGTGGGAATAGGTTGTGGGCCCCTGTCCCGAAGTCTAATTGAATGAACCTATTTTCGCAATACATTCATTCAGGCAGGTCCTAGTCTAAGATACTTTTTGAGCATTCCCATCTAACGAAATAAGGGATATTAATTCAAACTATTTTATTTTAATTGATAATTTATTTATACTCATTGTCACAAAGCGAAAATGTGATTTTTTCGTTTTATAAGAATAATTCGTCAAAAGCAGCATGTATGTAATCCAGCATGTCTGAAGCAGTTAAACTTCGTCCATGTTTTGAATAAGCCATAGCATTACATTTCCTTGTAAATATAGCAGCGGCATATGTAGCGACACTTTGGGCTAATTGCACTGACTTTTCGTGTTCACAGAGTTTTGCCTTCAAAGCCCAATTGTATAGAGTGCCCAGTGATCCAGATAAAATATCGCCTTGTCCACCCACTCGTCGTCCAGATCCACCTCTTGATGAATGCCAGTCAAATGAAGTTTCACTGGAATAGTATTTATCTTGCTGACCTTTTATAAGTAAAGTCACGTAATTTCCCCAATAATGGTACCAGTTGGTATAATTTTTCGGAATAGCTTCCATTAGTTTGTCAACCTCATGATGATTTGGTGTTAAAATCACACCTGGAGAAGGATAATTTTGTAAAATAGATATATTCCTCGAAACAGCATACAACCCATCAGCGTCAATTACTAAGGGCTTCCGTAAATCGTAGCAAGTTCTTATTATCTCATATATTAAATTTAAGGTTTCATCTTCACGTCCCAGACCGGGTCCAATTACAATAATATCCATTTTCTGTAATAGTGCATTAATTTTCGATGCATGATTTGTGTTTAAAAAAGGAAAAACTATCAAATCAGGGCTGTATGTTTTAATTACTGGAGCAGCTGATTCAGTCGTTATTACATACACCAAATCTGCTCCTACCTGTAAAAAATATCAAATGGTGTAGTTAGAATCAAGAGTACATACTTATAAAATAATATTATTTCAAATGTAGTGTTATATGAAGTCATTTTACATCAAGGGCAAATATTAATAGAATAGGATGAAGAATTCACAAGAATGTATTTCACGCAATTTTAAATTCTTTTTAACTCGCCATTTTACAAGATCAAATCGATTATTACATTAAAACATGCTGTACATGAACATCGTGGACACTTTGAAACTAAATGTCAAATTTATTAGGAAAATATCTAAACAATACCATCAAAGAAGCCTAGCTTACAGATATAGATATATTTTTCTTAAAATGTATTGCTTTTTATTTGAAAATAACAGAAATTTTTCTAGCGTTGTTTTTTTCTTCATAATCATACTTTCCGTAGTTAATTGTAGGTACTTACTCTCGCTTAAAAAATTTACGCTTTATATAAAATTATCTGATGTATGTAAGTCGACGCTTGTACCACGCTAATCGAATCTAATCTAATAGAATACGTAAGTCTATCATCATCTAACGACCTAACGTAAGCGTTGTTTCACCACCACAAGATCACAGCGCAACGACAAAATGTGGCGTGCATGGTGTCGCTGCAGATTCTCGCTGTCGCGTTGTGATAACTACAAAATGGCGATGTGAACGCGTAACAGCTAGAAGTTAGACAGAATAGAACGACTCTGGATTTCGTAAGTCGAAGCATGCCTTATCTTAACGAACTCATCAACTTCGAAGATCAATGTTTCTCGACATTGTGGTTTAATGTCATGTCGTTGCGGCAACGTTGTGTTTGCGAGATGGCCGAGAGCTTACTATCCGGAGTAGAGACGCGCTTTTTTAACGTAAATTTGGCATTATTTTGACACTAACTCGATTATATTAAAATTATGTAATAAAATTAAACAATAGATTATAGTGCAGTAAATCAGTGACAGACAATTAATGAGTACCTAAACTAAATGAGTCACAAGAATACCAAAAGAACCGGGAGTTGAATTTTCTGGTCCCTGTTCTTATGTTTCTGCAAAAAGCAGGATTTCCTTGTACATACTTCCTGTTCCGGGGTTTCCCGAGAGCAAACCATAGGTGTACAAAGCAGTTACCGCAGGTGTTCCCATCGCTGCACACATAGCACTGAATTTATTTCATTCAGTTTATGTGTATTCATAGCCGCATCGTCCAATGCAGGCAGGCCGGGGCGTTGTTGGTGACGTAATCAACTTCACAATTTTATTAAAGACCTCGACATGCTTGAGAGTTGTGTTGAAAAAAAATTGAGATCGATTATGTCCATGGGGAACGATCATCAAATACATTTTCGATTAAAATCAATGGAAAACACACACTCAGCGAATCTACTTGCTCCACTCAACCTCGATTTCGGCCCCGTAGGCTAGAATATGGCCTAGTATTCATGTATCAATTGAAAATGGAAAAGACATATAAAATGAAATAATATTTAGAAAAACAATGTAAGACATGTCTAAGTGCCGTGCCAAGGGCCCAATATAAAGATTTTTTTTTTTTTACGAAGCCAATTGCAATATGCGCACACTCACACTCGCGGTGTAAAATGTCGCTGAGTGTGCGCAGATCGGCTTACTTCGTAAATAGCGCACACCCCTGTCATGGACAAGGCTCTTATTTGCTATACAATTAAAGTCTACATATTTTATAATCGTACTTAAAACTATATACACTTAAAGCTAATATAATAATCTATGGCGCAATAGCGAATTAATATAACATAATTTTTAACGTAATGTAGCAATAGCTTAATTATTTAAATTTGTGTGCAGTAATTATTTAAATTTGTCACTATATCCATAATTAAATTAAACACATTGTATCTACTCGGACGCCGACGAATTTGAGGTGATGGCTTGGTCAAACTTATAATCTATTTATTGTCAATCTAACCACAGCTGTCCTCGGCAGACACTTAACTCAATAACCCCACCTAGCCACCGCGATCGAGGCGCCTATCGGAAAATATAGGCGCCCTAGTCAACATTGGTCCTAGGTGGGGCCATTTTGCTTGTTCCGCCTGATGACAGCCGAGGCTAGATTGACACAGTAGTCAATATACTTAAATCTACTTTTTCCAGCCATCACCTCCGACATGTTCGCTTCAGTGACCCGCATTCCCAAACGCTGCTCCAATTCACATCTTTGTTTGGAGAATGCGGGACACTGAAACAAAATGTGCTGCACTGTCTGACCCTCGCCAGCTTCACAGAAACACGATGGATCGTCCGCGCACTTGAACCTGTACAAGTACGCGGCAAACCCACCGTGTCTCGATAAGACTTGCGTGGTAATGCCAGACGGAGCCATTTTGCCCACGATACTGTACGCGGCGGTCGCACTCGGGAAAAACAGCTTCGTCGTTGAAGCTGTAGTTCCCGAGCGGTATCTCATAACCCATTCGTCAATGGTCGCCTTACGGATCATACCCTTGACGAATGAGACAGGGCAGCGGTCGTAGTCGGGCTTCTTCTTCGACTTCAGGGCCGCACTCTTAACGAGTTCATCGGCGCGTTCATTCCCCTCAAGACCACATGCGCCTTGATCCAGAACATCGAGATGCTCTTACCCTGCGCTTTGCACAGTTTAAGAGCATCCCGCGTCTGTACCGCAAGGAGGTGAGGAGAATCAACGTTACCTATCGCCTGGAGCGCCGCCATGGAGTCGCTGAAGATGCCCACGCTGGATCCATCACAGCTCAACGCGCACTTTGCCGCGGTGCACAGAGCGAGGAGTTCGGCCTGGTAGACGGTGCAGTAGGACGACAAAGTAAGCTTGACGGCCTTGGTTTCGGCATCGCTGTTCCAAATTGACACAGCGGCACCTACCCGACCCTCAATCTTACTGCCGTCCGTGAACATTCGCAGGGCAAAGATGTTGGCTGCTCTGTATTGTTCCTCGTCCAACAGCTGATCAAATTCGACCCTCTCCAGCTCCGCTGGGTGCGGGGCCTCGATCTTAGAGACCATCCGCTCGATCTCCCTGTCTCCCAACACCGGATGGGGCAGTCCCCTCTTGGCCTCGTAAAGAGATGCGATTTCTCGCACCCTAAGGTCAAGGGGGAGCACCCCAGCCAGCAGCAATGCGGAGTTCAAGGAGACCGTTCGGTAGGCCTTGCAGATCTTTAGCGCGAAGCCCCGATGTACGCTGTTGAGCTGCTTTTGGATGCCTAGCATGTTCACCGCTGGTGCCCATACGGCCACGGCGTAAAGCATCGTTGGCTCCACTACAGCTGTATATTTGATCTTCACTACCTCAGGATGAAGACCCCAACCGACGCGGGCCGTACGTGCAAGGCGCTTTTATATGTCCACCGCCCGTTTACAGACGGTGGCCACATGCGCATTGAACGTAAGACCCGCGTCGATGGTCAACCCAAGGAGTTTGATCTGCCGAGACATGCCAATGCCCATTCCGCCCATGCTGAGGCGCAGAGTGTCATACCTGTGTTTGCGCGTGACTAGCATCGCGCTGGTCTTTTGCGGCGCAAACTTTAACCGGTTTCTGACCTCCCACGCCCTCACGTGCTCGAGAGCGGCATTGGCACATCTCCCTATATCCATATAAAGAAATATGAAGCCCTTGGTCCTATGTTTCGGATCCCGTAAATTCGAACGATCCATATATCGTTCACGTTCAGACCTCGTTCGATTCACGGTGAAATCACAAGGTATGTACTGTAGCGACAAATGTGGTCAGGTGATTTGAACTTGCCTACGTCATCAGCTGTATTTTGTATCGAAAATGACAGATTTTGACGACCAAATTCGTGACATAATCTTGGCAACATACGGGAAGAATATACCTGTTGATTTTGCTAGGGGTGATGGTATTTTATAGTTGTAATCCGACACTACACTGCTGCCGAGACCTTCTCATAAGTATATCATTCTATTGATCTATCCTGGAGCGGGTTACGACAGGTATACAACATTATATCAAACTTTTCGAAAGGGCCCTCTACGCGATAGATCTGTTTGGGAACGCAGACAGTATAGTGATATTAAAAACAAGCCTTAACCCGTGAATATCGTTTATTTGTATATGGTAGAAAAGTTATTGACATGACAATACTACCATGTTTGTTTTTTTTTTTTTTTTTTTTTTTATACTACGTCAGGTGGCTGACAAGCATACGGCCCGCCTGATGTGAAGCGGTTATCGTAGCCATATTAACGCTCGCAACATAAAATATCGCTCGCGCGCCGCCACCCCCGCTGCCAACGCAGCATCTCCTTCATTTCTGGTGACCTCACTCACTCGCAGGAACACAACAACCCTCAAGGGAATTGTTATTTGGCTGCGGTATTCTGTGAGGTGGAGGTACATTCCCCAGTCGGGTAGCTTACAATTACGCTCCCTACCTCTCTTTTCGCCAGAGCTTCGTTTGTCAGTCAGCAGGGTGCACCGCGTGCAGGTGAAGTTGGCTTTGATTCATAGATGTTGAGGAACCACTTACACCCCATTGTTCATCAAATTCAATTAAAACGAAATGAAACAATTAAAACATTAGAAATCTAGAATATTGCATCTTAATTAAACATTGTTATCAAAATAAAGAAATTAATATTTGCTCAAAAAAGAAAAATACAACATAATATTCTTCAATCATTAAACGCTTAATTAGCCATTTAATCATTAATTGATAATTAATTGAAATATCATTAGTATACGTATACATACCTTTAAGGCTGATATGGCTGCAAAATACGGAGCACCCGTATGTTCTACCGAACCTCCTATGACGACGATTTTGCCAGCTTCTCCCTTTCTTTTACCTTCCATATTAGGAATAGTAACCTTGCTAAATGCTAATAGCTCATCTGTAGTTAAATTATTCACATTGTCACATTCTTTTATAGTGACTGCTGTTACTAATTTAAGTAAAAAGAGACAAAAAATAACATTATACAAAAGACAAAAATTCATTTCTATTTCCAATAAATACAATTCGTTGTGTAAGTTATATCTATTATGTTGAAGTCAAAAGTGATATGAGATCGAAACGAACGAATGAATGTTAAAAATTAAAGTCTAATCCGCGATTGAAGGTTATCAAGACGTATACTACAAACAGTGCCTACGCACGCTGTGTTTATTTACAATTCTTTTTTTTTTTTTTTTTTTTTTTTTTTTTATATCTTTATGGCCTTGCACGGTTTGTGCTTTTTGGCCCAGGTGTCGAAGGTAAAACGGGGAAACGGAATAATTTTGAAAAGGACGATAGGAACGGAATTTGGAGAAAGGATAAAAGATCAGTTAATTTTACATATTATACAGGTTAATAGTCATCAATTAAATACTTAGATACTTATACATAATAACAAAAATATAATACAGACTGGTAATACATAAAACAATTACATAAACTAAAATTTACATTTTAATATCATTATAACGAATGAATTCAGATAGAATCTGGTATAAGGCGGGCTCAGACATAAAAAGTAAGCAGGGAACGGATGATGGGAAGGGAACTCGAAGTGAAATTAGACCATCCAGGAGACATGAACGGTCATGCAGGGAGCAGGCAAATATCACGTGGTTCATATCTCCGTCAGGTTCACCACATTCACATGCGGGGCTGTCAACAATTTTGAATTTTGATAAGTGAGCCGGAGTACAAACATGACCCAGTCGCATGCGGATTAAAATCGATGTCATTTTTTTGCCAAGCCTCCATTTAGAAAATAACGGTTTGGCGGGGATAGATGGTTGAATGGCACGATAATGTTTACCTTTCCTATTATTTGTTAACCAAAGTTCATTCCATGATGTCATGAGGTAACTCTTAGGCAGGTTTGCTAAGTCATGGGCATAGTTCTTATATGGGAAGAGATCCCCACTCTCCACCGCTTCATTGGCTAATTGATCTGCTTTCTCGTTGCCAGTTATACCACAATGACTAGGAACCCATGCAAATGACACGGTATAATTATTTAATGCACATTTCAATAGCAATTTTCTAATTTCAATGATCACTGGAAAAATATAGTGAGAGCCGAATGGGAAGCGAGCCAAACATTGGAGTGCACTTTTTGAGTCTGAGAAAATGACAGTTTTTTGAAGTTTAAATAGTAAAACATATTCTACTGCTTTTAATAGACCAAAACACTCTCCAGTAAACACGGAAGATTCAGGTGGGAGACGAATTTTTTGAACTATATTATTTTGGGAATGGAACACTCCAACGCCAACACAGCTATCTACAGAGAGTTTTGAAGCATCTGTGAATATTCGATGATATTGTGGCCATTTACCATCAACGACACAATTAAAAGTGAGATTCTGGTTTAAATCAGATTTACTAATATCTATATTGGTGTGTATGTCAGGAAGAAGAATAAGAGACTCATAGCTAGTCTGAAACAAAGGGTTGTAAATTGATTGTTGGACTGGGGCTTGTAGAGCGTTAAGTTTACTAAGACTTTTTACCAGGCAGGGAGGTCGTTTATTTTTCCAAAATTTAGAGGAGACGATTTGATTAGAAAGAGATGTAAGCTTTGAAATAAGTGGGTGATTATATCGTTCAGCACATCGAAATAAGAACCTGTCTGAAAGATATTGTCGTCTTAAATTCAATGGAGGCTCTACGCATTCCACTTGCATGCAGTTAATAGGGCTCGTCTTCATGGCGCCTAATATTATTCTCAATGCCTTAGACTGTATATTGTCAAATTTCATAATTGCAGAGACATTTCCCGGTTCTAACAAAAAGGCTCCATAATCTAAAACACTTCTTATTAATGCGTTGTAAAGCAGCTTCAAGGAGTATGGATGGGCGCCCCACCAAACTCCTGAAAGGCATCTAAGAATGTTCAAATTGCGTTCACATCTTGAAGCTATATATTCGCAGTGGGTTGATCCAGTAAGTTTAGAATCAAGGATCACTCCTAAGAACTTAACAGAGTCACTAGAGGGAATTATAACGTTGTCAAACTGGACAGTAAACTGAGGAGGTTTACGCATTCTGGAAAATAGTACTACTTTGCTTTTTGATGGCGACAATTCAAGACCATTACAATCTAGCCATGATTTAAGGTTAGAAAGGGAGTGTGTCAAGGAGTTACAGTTTCGTTCAACCGAGGGTCCAGATGTATATATTAAGAGGTCGTCAGCATATTGTAGTACATTAGCAGATCCTTTTAAGCACAATTCAAGGTCAAAAGTATAGATGTTATAAAGTAGTGGACTAAGTACCGATCCCTGAGGCAATCCTTTCCATACCGTTCTGGATAGTATAGAATCATCAATTGTGAGTTTAATATACCTCTCATTAAGAAGAGTTATAATGAAGTTCGTCAGAGTTATGGGAACTTCTAGCTTATTCAGTTTGCTTCGCAAAACAGGTATAAGGACGTTGTCATAAGCTGCAGAAATATCTAAGAATGCAGCCATAACAGATTCGTTATTTGAAAAGGCTAACCTTATATCTGTAGTGAATATTCCTAAACTGTCCATAGTGCTCTTACTTCTTCTAAATCCTATTTGTGAATCAGCTAACATGTTACCACTTTCTATAAACCATTCGAGGCGGTTTTTAACTAAATGTTCAGCCACTTTTACCAAGACCGATGAAAGTACTATTGGACGATAAGAGGCGGGGTCGTCTGGAGCTTTATTGGGTTTTAGAATAGGAATAATTATCTGAGTTTTCCAAAACCGTGGCATTTTTCCCGTTAACATTATGGAATTTATAATATTGAGATATATTATAAGTACGGAGTCATCTAGGTTCTTAATAAATGAATAGAGAATTCCATCTTCACCGGGAGTTGAGTCTTTCACACGGTTCAGGACTCCTTTAAGTTCTATCAGAGAAAAGGGAGAATTTAATTCGGAAAAGTTGTCATGTATAAAAGGAGGAATAGAATTTAAAATAAACTCTTGTTCAGGAGCAGAAGGCGGAGCAAGTCGGTCCATAAATTGATTGGCCAAAGATAGTGGCAGTTTAGAAGAGGACTTGATAAATACTGATCTAAATCTTCGTATGTTACGCCAGACCAATGATGGGTTGACATTTGGACTAATATTTGCACAGAAAGACTGCCAGCCTTCATATTTCTTTTTTTTGAACAATTTTTTACTATATCGGACTGACTCTAAATATATTTCAAAATTTTCAGACGTCATTTCTTTACAGTATTTTATTTCTGCATTTTTTCTTGCTCTAATTGCGAGTGTACACTCATGATCCCACCAAGGGGGGGATGGTATATGAGACCTATTTCCTGACTTAGTAGATAAGATTTCATCTGCTGCTTCAATTAAGGCTTTAGATAAAATGTCAGCAGGAGTTTCATCATTTCCTTGAGGAGGTGTGGATAGTTTCTGCTCAACTCTTTGACTGTACAAGCTCCAATCAACTTTATGTAAACGATACTTGAATCGCGGCGAGTAGTAGACTTTTTCAGGCCTACAGAAAGGAAAAGTTATTACAAGAGGAAAATGGTCGCTGCCATATGAAGATGTGAGGGGTTGCCAATGTAGAGATGAAGCCAGGTCCGGCGAACATAAAGACAAATCAGGGGCACTAATGCCCTCACTCGGCCCGGTATGTCGAGTTGGTAAGCCCGTGTTTAACACACATATATTATGAAAATCGATTATGTCCAGTAACTGTTCACCATAGTAATTTGAAACAGAACTTCCCCAAGATTGGTGTTGGCAATTAAAATCACCTAAAACTAGATAAGGCTTTGGTAGAATAGAAAATAGGTGGTTTAGCTGAGAAAAAATATTTACATTGGGGCGAGAAAAATAAATAGAAACTATACAAATATTATTTACAATAGCAGCGATGGCAGAAATATCGTTGCTAAAGGAAGGGAGAGGAAAAGAAGAATAGGTAACAGAATTTCTGATTACTATGGCAACACCGCCATAGCCGTCAGATCTGTCATTTCGGAGAATGACATATCCCGGAATCTTAAACGGCGATTCCGGCTTAAGCCATGTCTCGGATAGAGTGGAAACAAAAGGTTTTATTTTATTATGGAGGTGTAATAAATCATTTTTATTGCAGATTGCGCTTCTGCAATTCCACTGAATTATTTGGTCGTGGCTGTGATCCATAAGCGGATTTCAAATGTGTCAAAGAGTCGATAAGAGGGCATCGTTGTTCGGTACTACTTTTAGAGAGGGAATTTATTTCTGTTAAAAGTTGAATAATGTCTGAAATGGAGAACATAGTATCATTATTATTTGCATTGCGATTTAATACAACACCATTAGCAGACTCTGGAGCATCATAAGATGCAAGAAGTCGATTGTGTTCAATTTTATTATAGCCATAATTATTTGTTTTCGAGGGAACAGAAGGTTTAGCAAAGACTGTCTTTTTGTATGACCTAGAGTGTGAAGAAAGTTTACTAGGAGGTAAAGCTGAAGCTGGAGGTATGGGTGAAAGTGAAGTATCATAAGACTGAGTGGAAGCTTTTCTTATAGTGTCAGCATATGATTTGATAACTGGTTCAAGTACTTTATTTGCTTCTGCATAGGAAACACAGTTTTGGGCCATATAAGATTTTATTTTAGTTTGCCTTTCAAATTCTGGGCAATTTTTACTTATAGCAAGGTGATATCCAGAGCATAGACAGCAGATTACAGATTCCTCATCAATAGTACATGTACCTCCAGCATGACCCTGACCACACTTGTAACAACGAGGGAGCGAATTACATTTAGTTTGGGTATGGCCAAAACGGCAGCAGTTGTAACATTGAATGGTGGGATATGAATATAATTCAACTGGTAGGGCATTATAACACAGGAATATGCGTTTAGGTAGAACTTGACCATCAAAGGTCAACACAACTGTCTGGGATGGCTTCCATTCGGGTGGCTGACTGTTGCGTACTTTATAATTTAGCCTTCTCACGTTAATAATTTTCCCACAACCAATAGGCACACTAATATTTTCTATAATCTCCTCCGGTGTCCATTCGGAAGGGACACCACGTGTAAGACCCATTCTTGTCACGCTGAATGTAGGAATAAATGCTTTAAAGTTATTATTAATCAAGCAAGGGTTAGTTATAAATTCGTTCGCATCCTTGTAGTTAGAAAATGCCATTCCCAGTCTATTTCTGGCAATACGTTTCATACTGCCATTTACTATATTTTTGAAATTATTTTTTTTTACAAAATGGCCAAATTGTACCGGATGCAGTGAGGGGATGTCAGTATTTGTTGGAACTTTTTGGACATGTACCACAAATGGCTCTATATCATGGGGTTCATAGAAAGATCTCCCAGTCTGCCTGAATGTTTGTGGTTGGGTATTAGTGCTATTACTAGAACCTGTATTAATCAATTGTTGGCTCAAAGTATTATTAATTTGTGAGACGTCTGAAAGATTATGGTTTGATTTTATATGTACATTTGGTAATTCTATCTGTTTATCTTGTTGAAGAGATGCAGGTGGTTTAAAAATTAATTCAGAGTCATTGGAAGGTAGGCTAGGGTAATCATGATCGTGGCAAGCACAGTCGGAATCTTTAAATTCGCGCGTTGGGTCATGCTTTCTCCTTTTTTTATTACAGTGTTTACAAATCTTATGTGGGCGTGGAACTCGTGCTCTCTTTCGATCACTCCGTATAGACCCATCAGTGTCCATACCAGATTCGTTTTCCTTTGGAAGTTGTGAAAATTGGTTAGAAATTGTCACATTGTATCCAACAGATAGGTCAGTGCCCCCCGGAGGGGGCTCCTTATCCGGAGGATCATTCATTTCAGCTATTTACATGCCAATACAATAAAAAAATATAAAAAACTCACCAAATACTGCTACAATATACACAAATTACATTAAACTAACTAAAATAAAGTATTTTATACAGAACTATATCTACAAACCGATCTTTTATACAAGTTAAAAATATTAATAAAATTTGTATCAAGAGAAACTCCCGCCTCGATCGACGTTTCCCGCGCTTTTTTCAACAGCAACTTCTATCAACAAAATGATTTCTTAGTGTCTACAATTCTTTGGTGGTAACAGTTATTGTATGCAGGGTTGCCAGATAAATAATGTATAATCTCGATAAATAGAACACAAACCAGAGACACCTACGGATACCTATAAAAGAATGAGAGTTCGGTTTCGATTCGACACGAAAAATCCTCGGTCTGTGGGTTTCGACTAGTGATGTGCCGGATTGTTATAAATGTATATCCGCTGATACGGATATTTTGGTCTCAAGATCCGCGGATACGGATCTTTTTTTTTTATACTACGTCGGGTGGCAGACAAGCATACGGCCCGCCTGATGTGAAGCGGTTACCGCAGCCATATTAACGCTCGCAACATCAAAAATATCGCTCGCACGCCGCCACCCCCACTGCCAATGCAGCATCTCCTTCCTTTCTGGTGACCTCACTCACTCGCAGGAACACAACAACCCTCAAGGGAATTGTTATTTGGCTGCGGTATTCTGTGAGGTGGAGGTACTAAGCTACTCGACTGGGGAGGTATTCCCCAGTCGAGTAGCTTACAATTACGCTCCCTACCTCTCTTTTCGCCAGAGCTTCGTTTGTCAGTCAGCAGGGTGCACCGCGTGCAGGTGAAGTTGGCTTTGGTTCAAAAATGTTGATGTACCACTTACACCACGGATCTTATCTTTTTTAAATTACTTGGCGGTAAATGTTGCACCTTTGAAAAGAGACAATCTGGTATGGGTCTGTTAAGTTAAATCTGTTATGAGTTAACTCTCATAACAGATTGTCTCTTACCAAAGATCGATGTGAAATATTTACTTACTGCCGCGTACTGGACTCATTCGTTGTCGGTGCGCGCGTATAAGTGATCTTATATTTTTCTATAATACTTAAATATTTCATTATTTTATTAAGCTTAACACGAAGATTTAGCCCAATTTGTCTCATTATAAAGATATTTTAATAAAATTTTATAAAAACTTCCCATAATAAATGTTTAAATAAATATATCATCATATTAATAAGCTTATTATCAAGATTTGTGATTGATCACATTTTAAAGATAGTTGATTTAGTACCTGAGTTATGTGCTATCGGTATGGTACTCACTACAATAAATGTTTGCAATTAGTTTCCAAATACGATTTTAGGAAAAAAAAAATTTTTTATTTTAAGAAATTAAGACAGAAATTAAAAAAATAATATGCATGGAATTTAACAGATTTTCTTTGTGACCTGATCAATCTTAATCACCTATATAAGGTAAAAGATCCGCCAAAAACTAACGGATACGGATACGGATATCCGGCACATCACTAGTTTCGACTACTACAAAAATTGGAAGGTTTAAATTTTCTTCCCCATATTTTCCGGCCCGGCCGTATAATATTGAGTTGCTTTTATTAATCAAATGAAAATTATTGAAATGGCATGAAGCCGTATTTCAATAATTTTCATTTGAATATAGAAAATATACTAATTAAAATATAATAATTTCAGTCCAATATACTGTGCGTATACGATCAATAAACTGCTTAAAAATTACAATATCGGTTTTGTTGTTGAGTTATTTAATACAAGTAGATAATTGACGAACAAGAAGATTCCTACTAATATTTTTCGGCATGTTACTAAAGCCGGAAAAGAGATATCATACAGAAGTCGCGCTTTAAAGAATTTGTATCCAGGGCTGAAGTAATTAAAAATACAAATATATTGACTCTTCGACGTTTTGTCATTGTGTTCTTGTTGTCATTGTCAGTTTGCCGTCATCTCACACTCGGTGAAGTTCGAGTTTACTTACGTACCGGAGTGTCGAATAAAAATCGGCAAAAACAAATCGTAGATTGGCATAGGCCGTGATTTCTTTCGTTTAAATACAGCAAAATGGACGAAAAATATGAAACTGTTAAACTCAGTTACACAATACATCGATACTCAAGTTATTCTGCCAATTATATACCAGAGTAAGTAATTTTTCTTATCATCTTGAAATATTTTGTTTTCATACTGTATTATAAATCTCTAGTGATTAAGAGATTTCGGCAAACATTGTAATCTTCATTTTCAGCTTCTCTAACGACGAGGTGTGTGGATATAAATACTACATAAAGTTATCATTAATTTTAAGTATTTTACGAAAGATAAATTATCTCGTGTTGATTTTGTAACCGCATATTGTTTGTGGTGTAAGTAATTTATCTAAAAATAAAATGTCAAATTTCAGGAATATTATGGTAAACAACTCATCCGATCAGCTCTCTAGATGGTTCACGGACAGTACGACGCCCTCGCAATTCTTAATGCTGAAATTGAAGACATTATGTATTGTAGAATCAATTAAATTTGGAAAATATATAAAAGCTCACGTGAGTGACCTTAAGAAATTCCAAATTTTCGGCGGCGCTGACGAAAATAACCTGTCATTACTTTTATCAGCGTAAGTACACTCATTCATTTATAGAGATAATGATATTTGCTTAAATTTATCAACAATAATCTTGTTTCTTTTAGTACACTTAAGCATACTTAGTATCGTTATGTCAATAAAATTTTATTAATACCTTTTTGATTTACTCGCGCTCTATTGGTATACCACCCTTAATTTGACACTTGTTATATTTATTACCTTGTCAGTTTCTCATCATACATAACTGACGAGCTCAGCGGTCGAATGATTAGCAATGGCCACTTTGGCTCCGAGGTAGTGGGTTTGATTTTCGCACAAGCAAACATTTCTGTGCATGAACATGTCTGTTTGTCTTGGTCTGGGTGTTTTCTATGTATTATAAGGATGTATTTACAAAAAAAAATGTATTAAAGTACATTTATCAGTTGTCTAATACCTATAACACAAGCTTGGCGCTTAATTTGAGACGTGTGCGTTACTAAAGTGCTGTTAAAAAAAAAAAAAAAAAAATTTTGTTAAATGCTTGGTAAACAATAGAGATGGAGATAAATTAGGTAGTGTTTTGAAACATGGGTATAGCTATTTGGGAAGAAGGGTGGGTGTAGTCTATATACTCAGAATTACGCATTTTTAACTTGAGTTAAACCATTTTGATGTTTGGTGTCCACTTCTTATGACCAATTCTGATTATAATTATTTTTTAGTATCACTATTTCTGGATTTTATTTGAAGTATTAAGACTGCTAGATTCATGCTAGTAATGACCCAGCTGCTTGCAACTTTGTCCATACGAGGAGGAATCAAAAAGTAGTGAGAATGACATATATTCTCTTTGGTAAGACAAAAAAAAAATACTGGCAGGCATAGCTCAGATATTTGTAATATTAATAAAGAAAAAAAATTTCGATTCTCTTTTGTTTTTTTCTGAATGTAGTAATTTGTTTGCTTCGTGTCGAAACGTGTTCTCGAAAATGGAGAAAAACGAAGTGCGAGCCGTAAGAAATTTACTGCGATTTAGAGGCAACATTAGGAGAGTCTGCTCCGCCGTATTCCACTGTCGCAAGGTGGGCTTCTCAATTTCGTGTTAGGAGAACGAGCACAGAAGACGAACATCGTTGGGGCCGTCCATCGACGTCAGTCACCCAAGAAAATGTTGTGAAAGTCGAGAAAATTGTATTGAGCGATCGAAGAGTTACCATCCGTTACTTAGTACAAGAAACGGGCATTTCATATGGAAGTATTCAATCCATATTGAAACAATCTTTTAATATGAGAAAAGTCTCCGCAAGATGGGTGCAAGAGTTTGTTAACCGACAGTCAGAAACAAAATCGACTTGACATTTTGAAGACATTGTTGGACCAGTTTCAAGAACATTCTGAAAACTTTTTGTCTCGTTTCGTAACAATAGACGAAACATGGGTCTATAATTTTGATCCCGAGACAAAACAACAATCTTTGCAATGGAAAGGGCCATCATCACCGACCCCGAAGAAGTTTCGTGCCGTGGCATCGGCTGGCAAGGTTATGGCCTTAATACTTTGGGACTCAGAAGGGATATTGCTGATTGATTACCTGGAGCGTTGAACCACTACTAAAGGCCTAATATTATGCAGCTTTAATTCCTAAGTTGAGGAATGCCATCAAAGAGAGAAGGAGAGGGGAACTTCGAAGGGGAGTGCTGTTTCATCACGACAACGCACCCGCGCACAGCTCGGCAGTTGCGATGACTGCCATTCAGCAAGCTGGCTTCGAATTGGTTGATCACTCCCCTTATTCACCAGATCTGGCGCCTAGCGATTTTTATCTGTTCCCCAAATTGAAAGAATACTTGAGGGGAAAAGGTACGAAGACGATAACGAGGTGATGGATGCCGCCGTGGAGAGCTTTGTGCAGGACCAAGACAAAACTTTTTTTTTCACAGAATAATATTCGAAGCCTTGAAAAAGCGCTGGACTCGGTGTGTAGAAAGACTCGGAGACTATGTAGAAAAATAAATTATTAAGTTATCAATATTCATTATATTCTATCTCATTCTCACTACTTTTTGATCCCTCCTAGTATATCAAGATAAAACTTGCACCAGATTTCAAGTTAGGCCACCAGTATTACAACTGTGAAAACCGCATCCAATTTCATGCAGTTGTTTTTGCATGATGTATGTAGAAACATACAGACAGATGGTCAGACAAAAATTCAAAAAATAAATATTTTGGCATCTATTGCTTCTTATATTTGATAAATAATATGAGTGGTGTATAACACGTCTCATTTTTTTTGTTAAATATCTTTGTACGGTTGCTTGTCAGTTACTATTTCATTATATCGAAAAAATGAAGTGAAATCTTCGCCAACTGAATATATATATTCATATATTAGAATCCGTCACATAACATTAAGACTGGCGGCTTTAATAAAAAGCAGTCGTTATTTAAGACAACCAATACAAGTCGTTATTTAGGAATTGGTGCCTATTACCAAAGTAGTCTTATTGTGTCTGTTATATTCATATCAAATCAATATAAAATAGATAATAATTTACCATTCCCTGGATAAATTGTTTTGAATACAACCATTAGGTTATTTAAAGGGAACTATAGAGGAACATTTATTATTTTCAATTACATATGTAATGTCTAGCAACTACTTAACTATAATTAAAAACATACAATTAAAATAAAAACGAAATATGGCTATATATACAAACTAAAGACAATTAAAAACCATTAAGGTTGGCTGGAAAAGATCTCTCATAGAGATAAGCTCATCTGAATGTTATATAAAATTAAAGAATATTATATAACATTTGAAGAAAAGTGGTTGAAGCTGCAATCATTAAACATGTAATTTTAGCAATATTTTTTTTAACAGTGGACTGAAAAAGGACAGTTTGCCTGAAACATTTCGTCTACGTCACAGAACGACAGAAGGCCTGTACTTGCCAATTAGATATCTGAAAATAGTGCCACAGCAGTCATGGGGCCCTGCATATAATTATACCATTTGGTATGTGGAATTGAAAGGAAAAAATCAAGATGAGTTTATTAAGACGGCCCTGGAGACTATTAACTTGGTATGTATAAATATATTGCTATTTGGGGCATTTCACGTGAAGCGGACAGCAAAAAAAAAGTGACGTTCTGAAATTAGTTCATATTCGGCTTAATTGTACCTCTAGTAGGTATGAATATAGACAAAATATTTTTTTTGTATGACGCTTATTTGTCAAGTTATGGGCTTCTAAAGAATTGTCGTTTTTGAAATTCGTATTTTTTGAAAATATTTTTTCGAATTAACAAATTTATAAATAGAAAATTTACTGTTCTTTCTAAATACAAAATAAAAGTGGATTTTTTTAATATACAAAACCGGAAATAAACTTTCCAAATCAGAATTTTAGTAACTTCAACCATTTTTTTTTTTATTTTTTTTATTTCAAAATATACTCTAAAATACATTTATTATACACCAGAAGTTTCAGAATGGGATCTGCAATAGTTTAGGAGATATATGAATTAAAGTACACACATAAGGCACCGAGCGCCGTACTCTAGCTTCCTTAGGCCTTAGGCCTTAGCCCTTCCATCAAAGGCTTAAGGAAGCTGCTTTCGGTATGTGAGAATTATGCTATTTCTCATGGCCTGAAATATAATGTAGCAAAGACCAAAGCAATGATTTTTAGATTTGGGAAGGGTCCGGAGAACGTACCCGAGTTAAAATTGTATGGTTCGGTGATTGAGGTTGTGCCGGACTTTAAATATCTGGGACATATCTTAACAGGAGACTTAAGTGACGACAGGGACATCGAAAGGGAGCGTCGGGCTCTCTCGGTTCGGTGTAACATGATCGCGCGCAGATTTGGTAGGTGTGAAAGTGGAGTAAAAAAGGCGTTATTCAATGCGTACTGCTTATGCTTCTACACCTGCCAACTCTGGGTAAATTTTAAGCGTAAGTCATGGAATGCTTTGTGAGTACAGTACAATAATGCCTTTCGTGTCCTCATGCGCCTGCCACGATACTGCAGTGCCTCGGGCATGTTTGCCGAGGCGAGAGTGCCCGATTTCTTTGCTATTATTAGGACTCGAATTGCTTCATTCTGGGAAAAGATTCGTCATTCCCAGAATGCGATACTGAGTGCGGTATATAGGGATCTAGATAGCCCCATATACAGACACTGGCTTTCTATCCACCAGGGCGAAAACAAAAAATGAAAATGCTATATTATTTCGATTATATTGTGTTATATTATATTGTATTTTATTTTATAATTCAACATTATTTAATTTAATGTAATTTTAATGACATTGCTTATGCATATTTGACTTATGACATTGTAATTTTTAATTTTAATTTTATTTTATAAGATATAAATCTGTTTTTGATTATTTATTAATTAATTTGTATTCGATATATAAATTTAATTTTATGTAATTCGAATTCAAATTTATTTCTTTGTACGATTTTTTGTTAATATGGGTGTATGCCTGAAAATAAAGACATATTATTATTATTATTATTATTATGACATTTATTTATTTCTAATACCTTATTTATTACATTTTTTAATATATAATATAAAAAAAAATTATTATTATGTATCTCTTTTTAATCACGGGTCAAGCCCGGTCATTTGATAGGCATGCGCGGGGATATGGATCCAACGCGTAGAGGCCCCTTTGAGAAGTTTGATGTAATGTTGTACGCCCGCCGTGACCCGCTCCAGGATATGTCAATGGAACGACATACCCATGAGCAGGTCTCGGCAGGCGTTGAGACTATTGCGAAATGTGATGGAAAATAAATGGGCTATGGAGATGAGGTCTGGGTGAACTTAATACCGGGCTATTACAGAAGAGGGACGGACGCCTGCCATAACTGCTTTTATTGCTAGTTATTTGCGGCAGGCGGTGGCTTGCCACTCACTAGATGGGCCCCCGAAATGCCAGGAAAACGGCCGGGGGCAACACCGGTGTGAGTGACTCAGGGATGTCGAGAGGTGTGCTGCGCTTTCTCCGAAGTTACTCGCGGCGTGATGCCCTTTAACACTTCCACCCCTGGAGCATATAGCTCTAGCGGCTCCTCTCTGGACGGCCAATGAAGGCAAGCCAGAGCTGAGAGTCCTGCGGGCCTTCTTGTGTTTACACTCCGACCGATGAAGACACGTCGGATACGAAGGCCCTGACCGACTCTCTGGAGACTCGGGTCCGTGGTGTCGCTACTCACACAACAGCTCGCCACACAAGCTGCCCTGCGGACTTAATTATTATTATTATTATTATTAGGTCGACTGGTTTGCGCGATATCATACTAAAACGCTGCAATATTTATATTTACTATCATACTTAAACGTATTTACAGCTCTAACAATGTTGTGGGATAATTTTTATTCAAATTAAAATTGTACTTATTGAACAAAAATATTATTAGGAAGCAGTAGTTAAAAACAAATTTTGTGATAACTAATAAGTAATAAAATGCGACTGCGAGGGCCATCTCTTAGATGAGAAGACATCGAATCGATCTACAAGTTGCTTTGCTTTACTCGCTTGCCGTCTGCAGGTTCCGAATTCTTCCGCAAGTTTATTTCCTTTAGTCCTTCCTTCCTTTCCTATAGTCCTTAGGGCGACGGGTTTGCGCGATGCAAACCAGTCGACCTAAGGAAGCTAGAGCACGACGCTCGGTGCGACACGTGTGTACTTTAATTCATATATCTCCTAAACTATTGCAGATCCCATTCTGAAAGTTCTGGTGTATAATAAATGTATTTTAGAGTATATAATTGAAATAAAAAAATTGGTCGAAGTTACTAAAATTCTGACTTGGAAAGTTTATTTCCGGTTTTGTATCTTAAAAAAAATCCAGTTTTATTTTGTATTTGAAAGAACAGTAAATTTTCTATTTAAGCCGCCATATTTAATGTTTTTAAATAAATTTGTTTAATTCGAAAAAATACGAATTTCAAAAACGACAATTCTTTAGAAGCCCATAACTTGACAAATAAGCGTCATACAAAAAAAATATTGTGTGTCTACATTCATACCTACTAGAGGTACAATTAAGCCGAATATGAACAAATTTCAGAACGTCACTTTTTTTTCGCTGTCCGCTTCACGTGAAATGCCCCATTTGACAGAAAACATTGAATTGGCTAAGCAACTGCATTTTACAAATGAGGCCATTGGTGTGGTATTTAAACGAATGAAATAACTGAACTCAAATATGATAGAAATTAATAAGTAAACAATATTAATCCAAATATGTACATAAACTAGCTTAGGGTCAAATAATGAAAACTTTATCTCCATTAATATAGACAGCCATCTTGTTTGAATGGGTTAGACACACTAATCGTGGCGCCTTGGGCGGCCGCGCAATTCTTTCCACACATTCAAGCAAGATGCTGTCTTATTATTATTTTATTATCGTAGATTGAACCACAGCGAATCATGGGCGGGTCGCTAGTTATTTCATAAAAGAGAAAGATGCAGGCTACGCCACTCTGAAAAAGTCATCAAAGTTTGCCAAGAACGAAAATTATTATTAGAAAACTATTATTCTCAAAAAAACAATTTTTCATCATTTATCTAATATTTAAAATGTAACACATGGCAAGGTATTTGCACAATATCGAAAACAGCAGTTTTAGATTATATGCGTAAATCTTTTCCTATGATCTAAAAATACTTCATTGTATATGTGACAATAATAGTAAGTAATATTGTTCTATAATTTTCGTTTATATTATAATATACATAGAAGAATTAAAAAAATATTTTAGATTTTGCTTATTTTTATATGAGACGGGAGCTAAGAATCATGTGGGTCACCACCTGATGGAAAGCAATATCCACAGCGCATGGAGATCGGCAAAACCAAGGGGTCGCCAATCCGTTGCCAGCCTACACTCCTTTTCCGTTCTTTCCTCTTTTTCTTAATCAGAGGCAATTGTTTAAATGTATAATTCAGATCTCTTTATGCTTATATTTTTGTATGTTAAATACAAACTAATTTCATACAGCGTAAAGAAGAAGAAGCTGTGCGTATTCTCCTGAAGCATTTGCGCCGAAGGCGCTACAAGGATGCTTTCGAGGCGCTTTCCCGAGAGAGCGGCGTGCAACTGGAAGGGCCGATGCAAGCGAGACTGTGGAACGCTCTCGTTGAGAATGGGGACTACAAACTTGCCGAACAAATTTTGGAAGAAGCAGTTAGTGGTATGTACGGAAAAGACAAAATCTTATTTATTTTTTACAGGGTCGGACACGCACGTGTCCCTGGTATTGAATGCGTCCGTAGGCCATAACTGCTTAGCATCAGGCAGGCCGTATGCTTCTTTGTCAGCTTAGGAGTATAAAAAAAAAGATTCTGATAAAGCACTGCCACAAACTGATCGAATTTGTTCTCTGCGTAGGAACTAAGTATTTATGTAAGTTCCATTTCTTCCAGCCTGGTTCAACTCGTTAACTTGTGATGGACGGTACAGTTTGTATTTAATTCTAGACTGCCTGATTTCAAATATGTTCTCATGAACAACAGATAGATTATGATTTATTTGAAAAATACAAAGTAACAGTATAACATACAAAGTTATTATAATTACAAAGTTGTTGTATGCGAACAAGACACCATTATTGTTGCAAGCAGTCTTCAAGGCAGCGCTTAATGGCAAATTAACGGTTAAAGGCATAGGTTAATAATGAAAAATATTTTTTTTTCACCCACAGACAAGCATACGGCCTACCTGTTGTATATCCGCCTAAATGCCACTGTCTTGGTTTAACGATTGTCATCTAATAACAGCCGAGACCGACGGCGTAACGTGCCCATCCATGGACAGGCTTCGGGTGACGTTGCTACACTTGAGTGTTCGATTAGACTGACACGCGTAACTACGCCATCGATGTCATTTACTTAGTATTTTATTCGATAATATGAATGAATGGTATATAATGTGGTGTCCAGAGGGCGAGTTGGAATGGTACATGTCGTGGCAGCCGTACGAGCCGTCGTGGCGGCAGCTGTCGGCGTGCTCGGCGCAGGTGGAGGAGCGCCTGTGCTGCGCAGAGGCCGCGCCGCCCGCGCCGCGCGCGCGCCTGCACGACCTGCTCTGCGCAGACCGCGACCCGCGCCCGCAGGTTGTTCTTTCTTTATCAAATAGCTACACGGCTCTGGAATCGATGTCCTTTAGAGCCTGTCTTTATATTATATCTTTATCTTATTCCCAGCTTCAGGAACGTGCTGAAAAATATCGTCAGGAATCTTGCTCCTCCATTACTTGTAATACGTCAACAGTAAAACGTATAGTGCAATTTTTCTGCTGTTTTGCACGACTTCTTAGAATGACTTGACAAACAAAATTGGTTGCTGATGACGTAGGCAAGTCAACTCTCGTGACCACATTTGTCGCTAAAGAACATACCATATATCTTTGTACTAGGGATCTGCTGTATCTTTAAGGTGACGTGAGTCCAGGGCTTGGCCGTTTTCGAGGGGGTGAGGTGCGGGGCTTGAGAGGAGCCGGCGCGGGGTACTCGCTTACAAGCGCGCGATCGCTGCCGAGACGCCACAGTATAGCGAAGCGACTATCTACACCCGTGTAGTATTACACCCGTCAATACAATAGTTAAAAGTACTTACTGGAAATATAATTATATGAAAATAAATAAACCACATGTAAAAATACAATTTTTTTATTAATGAAGTATATTATATTCAACATGCAAACAAGTGATGTTTTGGTATATTATGAAAAAGTAAAGAATTCAAAATAAAAAGAAAACTATTCAATAATTCTTTTATATTCAATTATATTTATTATTGGTCAAACTAAAATAGGTACATACTTAGACTAACTAACTATCACGCGCCAGCATACACTATTCTTCATCCTTCTAGGAATCGATATGTGCCGTACAGCACGCGCCTGTCCCTAGCTACTATGCCCGAGCATACAGCGGTATTGATAACAGTATTTATATTTGACAACCCCGGTGGTCCAATGGCTAACCATGTCCAGTTTGATTCCGAGGTCGTGGGTTCGATCCCCGCACAAGATACGAGTAAATATTTGTGTGCATGAACATGTCTGTTTATCTTGGTCTGGGTGTTTTCTATGTATTATCTATACTAATATTATAAAGCTGAAGAGTTTGTTTGTTTCTTTGTTCGAATTGAAAAAATATTTTAGTGTTAGCCTATATTTCAAGGAAGGCTATATATAGGCTATATAACATCACGCTAACACCAATAGGAGCGGAGCACCGATAAAAAACGGGGAAAAAATATTCCTTTTGAGGGCTTACGTTGCGTGCGCTGCGTAAATTTGCGCATATGCCTATCTTTTAAGATTAAATCACTATAGCATAATATAGGTAAAAGGTTGTTTGTCCTTCTTTCACGTCAAAAGTAACAAACGGATTTACATGTCTTTTTTTTTTTTTTGATATAGTTTAAGGCCTGGAGAGTGACATAGGCTACTCTTTATCCCGGAAAAACATTTTATTCCCACGGGAAAAAATAAAGTTAATCATTTGTCCTTCTTTCACGTCAAACACGAACCTAAGTACGGACGTGATTTTTTTAATGGGGATAGTTTACGATCTGGAGAGTGACATAAGCTACTTTTTATCACGGAAAAACATCTTAATCCAATGGGAAAAATAAACTTTGTAATCATTTGTCCTTCGTTTACATCGAAAGTAACCTAATTACCGACATGATTTTTGTTAACGGGGATAGTTTACGGTCTGGAGAGTGTCATAAGCTACTTTTTATCCCATCAAGTAAAAAAATGACAACAAGAAAAAAATATACACAAATTAATGGCAGCTTCCCTGGACCACGCGGGCGAAGCCACGGGTAACAGTTAGTATGTATGTATTTACAAAAAAATATATTGATTTGATTTCATGATTGATTGAGAGAATTGTTATTTGGCTGCGGTATTCTGTGAGGTGGATGTAATTCCCCAGTCGGGTAGCTTACAATTACGCTCCCTACCTCTCTTTTCGCCAGAGCTTCGTTTGTCAGTCAGCAGGGTACACAGCGCGCAGGTGAAGTTGGCTTTTGTTTAAAGATGTTGATGAACCACTTACACCCTAAAATATTAATGATCCAACGTCCTAGCTCCTACACCAAAAAAATATTAAGCGTAAATCGTGTCCTACACCAAAAACGTTGGTGGCGGAAGCACGCAAAGTAGTGTAGATCAAATTGCCTGTAAATTTGACTTCCGCAAAATAACACCTGAATCAATTAACTATCTACCTACTAATATTATAAATGCGAAAGTATGGATGTCTGTTTGTTCCACTATCTTTGGGGTTATCACTATATCTGGGCTGTAAGTGGTTCATCAACATCTTTGACAATTTTACCTGCACGCCGTGCACCCTGCTGACTGACAAACGAAGCGCTGGCAAAGGGAGGTAGGGAGCGTAATTGTAAGCTACCCGACTGGGGAATTTACCTCCACCTCACAGAATACCGCAGACAAATAACAATTCCCTTGAGAGTTGTTGTGTTCCTGCGAGTGAGTGAGGTCACCAGAAAGGGAGTTGCTGTGTTGGTAGCGGGAGTGGCGGTGCGCGAGCAATATTTTAAGTTGCGAGCGTTATTATAACTACGGTAACCATTTCACATCAGGCGGGCCGTATGTTTTTACGGCCCGACGAAGTATAAAAAATAAAAATTATGACGCCTAAACGGCCAAACCGATTTCGATGATCGCGTACCTACATGTATGCGATAAACTCAATCGCTACTGAACGAATTTCAATGTGGGTTTACAGATATTCCAAGAAAGATTTATAATAAAGTTTTCCAAAGAAACATCTAGCATGAGAAAAAAAACCGGGTCTCAGTAAAAAAATAAATGTATCATCATCATCGTTGTTTTGTTGTCTTACTGATATTCCTACACTGTGTTTATTTCAACGTATTTATTGACAACGCGTTGAACGGACGCGCGGCACAGATCCTACCTCGAACGCAGCTCCTAGAGCACTGACGTTGAGAGCGATCGAGAATCGGGGAGGGTGCGCGACCGCAAATCGTTATTCTTTTAATAATTTTATTTAAATTATTTTATTTTTAAAAGTAATAGCATAGTGCTCTCGTAATTGAAATTATGAAAATTTTGGTATAATTTCCTTATAAAAAAATTGTATTAAATAGTTATAATTTTTACTTAGTGCAAATTTAGAGAGTAAGTTCGCGATTTTTTTCTATCGAGCCAAAAATTATTAATTATGTTTTCAATAGCTTTGTGCCCTGCAGAAAGGACTTAAGATTTCATAGTTAAATTTCTAGGAACCAAATTGAAATAGTTTCATAGAACTATTCTTTCAATAAACGTGTTTCCTGGACTCACTTCACCTTAAGTGCCTGTTACTTAGTATTCCGCACTTAGAATTCGACAACAACGACTTAAACAAGACGCTTTAGAAAAGTATTAGAGCGTTTGTCCACTGCGTCCGACGCGGCTCCGGCGCTTTGACCGACGAAGTACGTTACAACATAGTTTGTGACGTGACCGAATTCAGTTCGACGTGCAGTCCGTATGTACCGTTACGTAAACGTATGTCCGTTCACTGCATCGAGTATGGACTGTCGTTTGTTGCGAATATGTGCGACTATAGGCACATTCAGTAGTAATGCACAGAGTACGTACTTGTTTAAAATGGTTCGTCTAAAACCAGACATAGTCGACGAACACCTCCGTCATCTAAAAAAACTTTTTAACGAATCGTCGGCAGACGGCCTTAGCATATACTGGTTACCAGCGTATATTACAGTTGTATTATTTTGTATGCACAGCAAGATCCGATCGCGCCCCCGACGGAGGCCCCGAGAGAGTGCGAGGCGGCGGCGGGCGCGTGCTGCAGCAAGCCCGGCCCGCGCGGCGGACACCAGCTGGTCGTCGACGCCACCACCGGTACTGCTCTCACTCACACCAATCTATGTAGTGGAATTCCAGTTTCGCCGACAAAGGAGAGAAGGGGTTTAAAATTCTGCTAACGTAATACTTATCGTCATTCACCTGTAGACAACTTTATACACTTATTTGCTACGTGCGAGGCATGAACGACCGTCTAAAAGTACACTCTATTGTAGATAACTTGAATGTCCTTTACAAAATAAGGCTGTAATTTTATGGCATATAAAAATCAGCCTCAAAGATCGACTCCTACCGTTCCCTATTGATTGAATCCTTGACCACGTACATGCATTCGTGCCGTACACAAACGTCATTATTCATTTTGTAAGTACAACAATATTTCAATATTGATGGAAGCAATGCATTGTATTGAAAAATCTCAGTGATCCCGCATACGAATTTAAAAGTGGCCCTGCTACTTTACTAGTAACAACACTATGTTTGCATACTTAATTATAATATCATAGACTTTTTGACGCGCACTTTCTTAACATGCTCTAAAGGACATAGATTCCAGAGCCGTAAAGATATTTGATAAATATAATATCATAAACCAAATTTATTCGTTAGGTACGCTGTATCTGTTCGGCGGCTGGAACGGGGCGGAAGACCTGGACGACCTGTGGGCGTACAGCACGCGCCGTGAGCGGTGGAGCATGCTGTGCCAGCACAGCTCGCATGTGAACGGGCCCTCGCCGCGCTCGTGCCACAAGATGGTGCTGGACCCCACGCGGCGCCGCCTCTACACGCTCGGCCGGTACCTCGACAACGCTCAGCGAATGCCCGCCAATATGAACGTGAGTAAAGGCGCCTTCAAAAAAGACGCGGGAAGAAGCTCTTCAGTGGATGAAGTCGTCACTGACGATAGTGACGCTTCGACTGCGCTTCTAGACATTGTATGAAAATAAATAGCTAGCGAGCCGCTGTGGCGCTACTGTGCAACTTCTTCCTGTAAAACGATAAACGTCCCGCTACAAGCTCCATCTAGCTTGCCCCCTTACGTGGCGCCAAATTAACTCATTGGCGCCAAAGTGTGAGTTTGCAAGCGGCCCTATTTAGGAAAGTACGCCTTACAGCTCCGACACCCATCATGGAAATAATGGATGCGGTGGTAGGGCCTCGATGATTGGGAAACTGAGCGTCGCTCGCAACGAGCTACTCGACTTAAAAGTGCCCATGTAATTTTCTTGCAGGCGACAGGGAGCAAGACCCGTTACCAAACTGTTTAAGTGTCTGGTTTACTGGGAGAGAGACTGTGATATGACCATAAGCATGCACGAAGGTGCATTAGGTATTATATTAATTCGGACCAGTAAAATGAGAAAACTAGCTCGAAATTTTGCTGATCTAAATCGCAACTTATGCATTCGTTGTTTTGCTAAAAATTTAAAGATTGATGAATTACCGACTAATGCAAACATAAATAGTTTGCATTAATCGGTAATTCATCAATCTGCTATTTAGTTCGGCGCAATTGTTCCACTACCTTACCATTTTTTTAATGAAATTTTATTTTGTCGCTAATGAATGAGAATGACCCGATACGCTCGGGTATTTAACGCTCGTTTGGGTACAGTCTGCAGGGAGGAAGCGAGATGGAGCGAGATATGACGTTTTCACTTCTGTCGTGTGGTCAAGCACATATCGTTTTTTCTTACTAGTACAGATTAATGCTTCTATTAAAAACTCCTTGTGGTGGTCACATCGTAACAACTCCATCAGTTAAATTAAATTCCATTTTTTGTCATTTTACGAATTCTAACCTTTGCAGGCAAGTTGGAACGTGTAGCAGGATCAAAAGATAAATGTATTGTACAACTACTAGTTGACCAGTGGACGTTTGTCAATTATTTTTTGTTTGTTATATCACCATGCTCGCAACTTATCTAGTCATTAGGGAATCATTATTGTATGTAGCAATATTAGATGAGAGTGTTTGTTCCAGAGCGACCTGTTCTTGTATGACTTGAAGTCGAACGCGTGGTCGCTGGTGTGCTTCGACACGGCGGCGGTGGGCGGGCCGCGGCTGGTGTTCGACCACCAGATGTGCATCGACCCCGACACGCAGACCATATACGTGTTCGGCGGCCGCGTGCTGCCCGCCAACACGTACGTACTCTACTCGCGACACGATCGTTCTGTAACAACTTGAAATGATAAATTAGATGACATATAGTAAACCGATCGGTTCACTTCAGACTGTTGCTATACCCTTATAGGGTCATAATATGTTATACCTTGAAAATAACATGTATTTTAAGATCGATATGTACCTACATATTATATGCAATAAAGATATTGAATATTGAGAACTGCCCGGCTACACTGCACAAATACAACGCAACCTTTCCAGAACTCCAATTCCAAAAGATTCCTACTTCTACTAATTTCTTGTAATATCATTCGTTGTTAGTTGCAATGCAGCCTTAGTTTTACGACTTCATTGTTCGTAATTTGGCTAGGCTAATAAGAGACGCGGTGGGGGAAATTAGTGTTGGGGCCCGTCCCGATACACAACACAACCACTTCAGACAAAATCCACGTCACAATCCACTTACTTCGTACAAACCATAGATCTAGGATGTAGTTTGTACTGTTATATACATAACATCTAGCCTGAATTCTGACCTTTCAAATGTTTTCAGATATTAGATATCCTTCGCATGCATAAAAAGTAAAAAAAAATCACTCTGAAATGAAACTCTTTATTATGAATATTTTTTTTATTTTTTCTTCTCTTTCTTTATTTGCTGGCATTTGGTAAATACTATCTCATTTTATAATGTAAGTATTTTTGTATGTGTACGTCAGGGAGGAAGTGGTGAGCCCGCAGTACTCGGGCCTGTACGCGTACTACATCGCGACCAACACGTGGCAGCTGCTGCTGGCGGACCAGCACGACTCGCCGGCGCCGCAGCCGCGCGTCTCGCACTCCATGCTCTTCCATCCGGTGAGCTAGAGTTTGTTAATTATGCTCATAATAATAATTTACTTTTAATTTTGCTTCTCAAAGTAGAGGGAAGGTGCGGTTTCTTCTTGATAATATCCCCACTAACAGCCACTCATCTTGTTCTCTACAAGATTTGTAACTTGGCTTCTTTGTCAACCCCTACTCATCCCACTGCTGGGATACGGGTCTCCCCTTAATCGAAGGGGTTTATAGCACACTCCACCACGCTGCTAAATTGCGGGCTGGCGGAGGCCAAAGGCTGTGTTTAAACAGCCTAAAGGCCACCGACTTGGCTTAACGACTGTCATCTAACGACAACAGCCGGGACCGACGGCATAACGTGCCCTCCGATGCACGCAGGAGCTATAGATAAATAAAATTGCGTAACTTGTGTGTTCGGTTAGACTGACACGCGCAACGCCAACGAGCACCTCATCGAACTTGGCTTAAGTTAGACATAATGTGTAGAGCGGGAGTTAAATAATGAATACCAAAGGGTGTGATCGCGTTCACCAGGTGCAGCGGCGCCTGTACATCTTCGCGGGGCAGCGCAACAAGGAGCACCTGCTGGACCTGTGGTGGTGGGACGTGGCCACGGGCCGCTGCCGCGCGCTGTGCGCCGCCGCCGCCGCCTGCCCGCCGCCCGCCGCCGGGTTCACGCAGCGCGCCACGCTCGACCCCGACACCGACGAGCTGTTCGTGCTCTCGGTGAGTGTGTGCGACGAGGAGCACCTGCTGGACCTGTGGTGGTGGGACGTGGCGACGGGCCGCTGCCACCACTGACGAGTGTTCGTGCTCTCGGTGAGTGTGTGCGACGAGGAGCACCTGCTGGACCTGTGGTGGTGGGACGTGGCGACGGGCCGCTGCCACCACTGACGAGTGTTCGTGCTCTCGGTGAGTGTGTGCGACGAGGAGCACCTGCTGGACCTGTGGTGGTGGGACGTGGCGACGGGCCGCTGCCACCACTGACGAGTGTTCGTGCTCTCGGTGAGTGTGTGCGACGAGGAGCACCTGCTGGACCTGTGGTGGTGGGACGTGGCGACGGGCCGCTGCCACCACTGACGAGTGTTCGTGCTCTCGGTGAGTGTGTGCGACGAGGAGCACCTGCTGGACCTGTGGTGGTGGGACGTGGCGACGGGCCGCTGCCACCACTGACGAGTGTTCGTGCTCTCGGTGAGTGTGTGCGACGAGGAGCACCTGCTGGACCTGTGGTGGTGGGACGTGGCGACGGGCCGCTGCCACCACTGACGAGTGTTCGTGCTCTCGGTGAGTGTGTGCGACGAGGAGCACCTGCTGGACCTGTGGTGGTGGGACGTGGCGACGGGCCGCTGCCACCACTGACGAGTGTTCGTGCTCTCGGTGAGTGTGTGCGACGAGGAGCACCTGCTGGACCTGTGGTGGTGGGACGTGGCGACGGGCCGCTGCCACCACTGACGAGTGTTCGTGCTCTCGGTGAGTGTGTGCGACGAGGAGCACCTGCTGGACCTGTGGTGGTGGGACGTGGCGACGGGCCGCTGCCACCACTGACGAGTGTTCGTGCTCTCGGTGAGTGTGTGCGACGAGGAGCACCTGCTGGACCTGTGGTGGTGGGACGTGGCGACGGGCCGCTGCCACCACTGACGAGTGTTCGTGCTCTCGGTGAGTGTGTGCGACGAGGAGCACCTGCTGGACCTGTGGTGGTGGGACGTGGCGACGGGCCGCTGCCACCACTGACGAGTGTTCGTGCTCTCGGTGAGTGTGTGCGACGAGGAGCACCTGCTGGACCTGTGGTGGTGGGACGTGGCGACGGGCCGCTGCCACCACTGACGAGTGTTCGTGCTCTCGGTGAGTGTGTGCGACGAGGAGCACCTGCTGGACCTGTGGTGGTGGGACGTGGCGACGGGCCGCTGCCACCACTGACGAGTGTTCGTGCTCTCGGTGAGTGTGTGCGACGAGGAGCACCTGCTGGACCTGTGGTGGTGGGACGTGGCGACGGGCCGCTGCCACCACTGACGAGTGTTCGTGCTCTCGGTGAGTGTGTGCGACGAGGAGCACCTGCTGGACCTGTGGTGGTGGGACGTGGCGACGGGCCGCTGCCGCCACTGACGAGTGTTCGTGCTCTCGGTGAGTGTGTGCGACGAGGAGCACCTGCTGGACCTGTGGTGGTGGGACGTGGCGACGGGCCGCTGCCGCCACTGACGAGTGTTCGTGCTCTCGGTGAGTGTGTGTGCGACGAGGAGCACCTGCTGGACCTGTGGTGGTGGGACGTGGCGACGGGCCGCTGCCGCCACTGACGAGTGTTCGTGCTCTCGGTGAGTGTGTGCGACGAGGAGCACCTGCTGGACCTGTGGTGGTGGGACGTGGCGACGGGCCGCTGCCGCCACTGACGAGTGTTCGTGCTCTCGGTGAGTGTGTGCGCGACGAGGAGCACCTGCTGGACCTGTGGTGGTGGGACGTGGCGACGGGCCGCTGCCGCCACTGACGAGTGTTCGTGCTCTCGGTGAGTGTGTGCGCGACGAGGAGCACCTGCTGGACCTGTGGTGGTGGGACGTGGCGACGGGCCGCTGCCGCCACTGACGAGTGTTCGTGCTCTCGGTGAGTGTGTGCGACGAGGAGCACCTGCTGGACCTGTGGTGGTGGGACGTGGCGACGGGCCGCTGCCGCCACTGACGAGTGTTCGTGCTCTCGGTGAGTGTGTGCGCGACGAGGAGCACCTGCTGGACCTGTGGTGGTGGGACGTGGCGACGGGCCGCTGCCGCCACTGACGAGTGTTCGTGCTCTCGGTGAGTGTGTGCGCGACGAGGAGCACCTGCTGGACCTGTGGTGGTGGGACGTGGCGACGGGCCGCTGCCGCCACTGACGAGTGTTCGTGCTCTCGGTGAGTGTGTGTATGACGAGGAGCACCTGCTGGACCGGTTGGACCTGTTGTACGTCAGTGGCTGCCACAAATTGACAGTCGTCTATTATAATTTTGTATGTCGAAATCGTAGATGTAGGATAGTAATGATTTTCAATCGACAAAATAAAGTGAGGCGGAAATTGAATTACACTAGTGTGTGTGTGCAATGAGCACCCATCCATTCGTTTACTTATGCTATAACATCGATTTAATCGATAAAGATTTTTGTATATAGGCACATTCCCACAAATGTTGTAAATGTGAATGTGAGTCGGCATCTCAAGTAAACCCTGCGAGGTTTTTGTTTTGTGCATATATGATGTCAATGTATGAAGTGAGGTGTGTTTAATAAATAAATAAAAAGTTAAAGTACCCACTTTCGGGCTCCACTAAATCGAATTAGATTAAATAACAACTCAAAAGAAATACGATTTGATTCAAGACTCGTAACTGAAACCTTTTTAACAATATTTGGAGATATCTCGCAAACGACCAAGAATTATTACAAAAATCTGAAATAATATATCTCTAAGATGAGCACATTATAAAATATTGTTCTATAATTTTATGACTGCAAACATTCATGTTTTCTGTTTTCATATTGGACGTCAAAGTGTCAAGTGTTGAGTACGTTTGTTTGTTTATATCGCAGGGTATGAGCAAAGAGAAGGACAAGCGCGTGTACAACACGCTGTGGGTGTTCTCTCTGCGGCGCATGACGTGGACGTGCGTGTACAGGAACGACAGCGTCGCGCCCGCGGAGCCGCGGCCCAGGTTCGCGCACCAGCTGGTCTACGACCCCGTCAAGAAGGTACGGTTCACGGCTGTGGTTGGGACTAGACGGTTCTAACTTAGCATACTGTCAAAAGCGTTGTTATTTTCTCAACAACAAAAGTATGTAAAACATATATTGACATTTTTGTATTAGCTGCTTCTACAATTAGTCAGTGATGTTGTCACAGATCCATTACTTGTTCGGTGGTAACCCTGGCAACCCGAGCAGCCCCCGGCTGCGGCTGGACGACTTGTGGTCACTGAAGCTGTCTCGGATGTCTGTGGAGCGCGTGCGGGGCGAAGCGCGCGTGGCGCTGCGGGAGGCCTACTACCGGGAACTGGCCGCGGAGCCGAGCCGGGCCGCGTTCGCGTTGCACTACTTGCGGAACGATCTTTCTGCTGTGTTGGACCATTCGGATCCTGCACAGGTACGTATTTATACAAAACTATTTGTATTACAATTGAAACATTGACATGACCCTTAAAAAACCAGTTTTCATATAAAAGTAGACTAGTTATGGTACATAATTTTAAAGTTACACAAAGATACAATATAGACGATATTAGTTATAGCCGCGCCCTATAATTAAAATGGGTTTGGATTGGGCATTTGCGTCGCCGAAATGCTACTACGGAGCAAGTGCGTGCTCGAATGAAGAACTTCCCGGAGAGGAAGTGTAAACAGACTACCAGATGAATCGACGACTTTGTGAGGATGTGGGGTGACGTGATGAGAGGCGCATATATGTAGCTAAAGAAGAAGAAGGACTAGATTCGAAATGTGCCCACGTTTGTATTAGGAAACAAAAAGCGTCCCAGTAGACCCACTTTTATAATAAAAAAAAAACGGCGAGTGCTCGAACACACGACACGACCGAAGTATTCATCTCTCTCTCGCTTCGTGTCGCTCCCTCCTTGAAGACTTTACCCGAATGAGCGTGCCGCGTTTACATACCCGAACTCGACGATTTAGTCTCATTAACTAGTTTATATAAAATATTTTTAATATAATAATATATTTGGGGTGTAAGTGGTTCATCAACATCTTTGAACCAAAGCCAACTTCACCTGCACGCGGTGCACCCTGCTGACTGACAAACGAAGCTCTGGCGAAAAGAGAGGTAGGGAGCGTAATTGTAAGCTACCCGACTGGGGAATGTACCTCCACCTCACAGAATACCGCAGCCAAATAACGGTTCCATTGAGGGCTGTTGTGTTCCTGCGAGTGAGTGAGGTCACCAGAAAGGAAGGAGTTGCTGCGATGGCAGAGGGGGTGGCGGCGCGCGATCGATATTTTATGTTGCGAGCGTTAATATGGCTACGGTAACCGATTCACATCAGGCGGGCCGTATGCTTGTCTGCCACCCGACGTAGTATAAAAAATAAAAAAAAAAAAAAAAAAAAAAGTTGCCGCATTGGCAGAGCGAGAGGCGATATTTCATGTTGCGAGCGTTAATATGGTTACGGTAACCGCGTGACATCGGGCGGGCCGTATGCTTGTAGCCGACGTAGTATAAAAAAACTGGTTGCACTCCGGGAGTGCCGGCAGAAGTGAAAACTTGAACATTAACGTTGTGCATTTTTTAATATTTTGTATTTTAATACAATATTCATCTATTGCGCTATCGTACACAAACATGATCATTTATATTACATTAAAAATAAACAGCGGGAGCAGGCATACATTTTCGCCGTGCGGTAGAAAGATAGAGGGATATTACTTCCTCTCCTACGCCGCGCCGGTGTACTACTCTCCCTCCGTCTTACGAATTTTCGATCAGGTCACGTGTCCTGACGCGAGTTTAACATTTTTACCCATCCCAAAAAGTGCACAACGCCGCTAAAAAAGTTTTCACTTCAAAAGTGCACAGCGCGCCTATAGAAGTTTCCAGTTGAACAACATGTGTGTGTGTGCGCAGGTGTCCCGGTTCCAGAAGCTGGCGACGGTGCTGTTCTCTGGCGGCGGCGGCGCGGGCGGCGCGGGCGCGGCGGGGGGGGCGGGGGCGGCGGGCGCGCGCGCGCTGTGTCCGCGCTCGGCGCGCGCGCTGGCCCGGCGCCGCGCGCACGCGCCCGCGCCCGCTGACCTCGCACAGGCCCTGCACGCGGTAACTGATCATACCACACTCCGTACATACCACTGATTTCGGGCTCGATGGTTAGCAATGGCCACTTTGACTCGGAGGTCGCGGTTTCGATCCCCGCACAAAACCAACACTTGTGTGCATGAACATGTCTGTATCTTCGTCTCGGCGTTTTCTATGTATTATATGTATATATATATACAAAAAAAAATTAAGTATTATACCAGTTATCTACTACCCGTAGTACAAGCTTTTCGCTTAATTTGGGACTAGATGGCGCTGTGTAAATTGTTGGAATATTTATTTATTTATTATTTATTATATTTTAATTACAATTCTGGTTACGATTCCGATTCCTTTCTCGTTTCGATTCTGACTCCCATTATTTTTTTCGGTGTAAAAATTAAATTCCTAACATCTCATACCTATACCAAATTTCAAATGAAACTTATTAACAAAATGTCTAACGACTTTAATTTAATGTACGATTGACGACATTTTTTGCATACTTTAAGATTCTTTCTACACCACTTAATTTACACGACTACACTTAATTTACGACATTTTAAAGACACATAATTTACTCTTAATTTAAGAGCTTTTTTACATTTTTCGAGAAAATCTAGCGGCATTTTCATTTCACTTGCTACAAAATATGGTGATTAGCGGATTTCAACACGATCAATTATTGATTTTATAGTCATTGATGTCGATTAACGTAAGTCATCTTAAATCAATAAACACTTTTAGCGCATTCGCACACATCTCAATATAAACAATCAAATAAAATCAACAGGTACTAGGAGCTGAAGACGCTCTCCCTGAACCGACGCAACCATTCGAAGAGCACCCGGAGCCCACGCCCGACACGTGGGACGTGGGCTGCGACGACGACGACGACCCGCCGTCCCAGGAGTGGGCGGCCCGCGCCGCGCGCATCGACCTCTACGACCACCTCTGCCAGTACTTCAGGCCCAGCACCGTCCCGCCGAAGGGCGACATCATGGACCTGGTGGACTTGTAGCTCCGAGTGCACCAGCTAAGTGGTATGATACATCGTTTCGATCATCTCGCGCTCATCGTCAAAATGGTTGACCTTTACAACAAGTTGAAATTACAGACTGTACGTAGACATATTTCATAGATAATCCGCGATTGATATTAGTTGATTGAATTTAAAACCTGATTAGCACTTATGTTCCTTTATTGTTATATAGAAAGATAAAATGCTCAATAATCAATTTAAAAAAAAAACAATATTTTATAGTAAGTATAAAAGGGAAAGGGATAGGGGCAGTAGCGGTTTTAATATAAATTATAATAGTTATAATATAAATTCCATCCATATCATCTTGATAATTGGCGATCAACTACAGTACGTTTCCTAAGACATTTTATACCACGAACAGTGAAACTGTGGAATCAACTTTCATCAGCGGTATTTCCGAACAGCTACGACATGGGTTCCTTCAAGAACAGAGTTTTCATTTCCCTTAAGGCTAGACTCGATTGGCGACCCCTTGTTGTCGCTGATCTCCATGGGCGGTGGTGATTACTTTTCACCAGGTGACCCACAAGCTCGTTTCATATAAAAAAAATATATATACCATCAAACTTTACTTAACAGTACACGGAAACATACAACTTTTACTGAGGAAACTATTGTCAAGTCGCAAAAAAATCTGCCATACATTTTAATTTAATAGATTGTTTAACAGCTGCTTTTTCCCATGATTTAACAGTACTAACTACACCTGAGTCTAAACATTGCTTGCATTTATCTACATGTAAGTAAATTTAAGCAAATTGCCGCTATTTCTCCTGTCTGTTCGAGGCACAAATGATGTGACAATATTTGGAAATAATTCACATCACTTGACGTGACCTTGTCGAGGATCATTTCCAAAATATAGTCACAAATAAAAAAAAAACATAAGACCTGTCTAAGCGAGCGCACAATGCCAAATGTGTAAATTTATTTAGTATTACCTAATATAAACAATACTGTAATTTTATGACTACCATTGACAAAATGAGGCGAATGCAATAAGTAGGTAACTTTTGGTTTCTTGAACTCAATTTACACCGCCGCGGAATGGAATGGAAGCGACTTTTTGCAACGAAACTGTACATAGCATAATGAACTTTATGTCAATTGTATAACATATTAGTAGTTTATGAAACTGTTGCATAATAGGGGATCTTAAAATACGAGTGTGAGTTTATCACATGAGCCGAAGGCGAATGTGATAATAGACCACAAGAGTATTTTAAGACCTAATTAATCTCATGAAATAGATGACAATAATATTTTAAATAAAACCATGAAGTTAACTTAACAGCTTCATTTCTTACTTATAAATCCATTTGCAGATGGAGCATGCGTTGTGCGCATGCGGCGCCGCGTTCACAGATTATGTAGAAAAATTTTGCAACGTTGCAATGGATTTGCATTGCAACCTGTTTAAAATACCTGTATCCAGGGCTGAAGCTGTATCGAAATGGAGAAAAAGTTATTTTTCGATACAGTTGTCCATAGAAGAGCTGTATCGAAAAATAACTTTTTAAATTTATTTTGATGTCTTGTGCGTAAAAGACTGACATTATTAAGATTCTGTGTTTAGTTTTTTAATCTCTAAATTTCAGTATGAGATTAGATAAAAACTTAAATAAGATCAGTAGCTAGGGGAATTCTCGAGAATGCACGAGAATTCCCCGGACGACGTGAGACCTTTTTTGGCTCGTATTTAAGTTTATATATTATACAATTGACATAAAGTTTATTAGGCTATGAATAATTTCGTTCCAAAAAGTCGCGTTTCCATTCCGCGTCGGTGTAAATTGAGCTTAAATCGTATCAATCAAGGGTTTAACTAAAATTATATTTCAAGCTGTTGTTATTTTTGGATAACATATTAGCATTTTACTGGCATTAGTAAGCCTTTATCTACACTACAAAGTAAAGGAGATTTAAATTTTTGTTTGCAATGAATAAACTGACAGCACCAGTTTGAATCTGGGGCGGGTCACTATTTAATACAAAAACAATATGGAATTCTGGAAAAGTAAACAGCCGAGTAAGTCGCAGCGTTGAAAGACACTGCAGAAAAAATGTAAATAAAACGGATCGACATCTATACTAGTCGGCTTTTGCGACAAATATATGTGAGTGATCCTTTTAATTGAATTAATTAATTTATCATAAACAAAATCTTAGAAGGCTTAATTATTTATAAAACTTCATTGCATAAAAAACATCTTACATTAAACTTAAACTACACTCATGGACAGAATTAGGGATAAAGCTACTAATTTATTATGCAACGTGTAACTCCAAGTACGCAAACCCTCAAACACCCAACTGAGTTTTATTATTATAAATTGATATATCTACGTAATAATTTCGAAAAAATAAATTTCTTGGAGATATGAACACTTTTTTGTTTTCCTAATAATTCTAATAGTTTCTGAGCTCTGTGGCGCTTTCTTATGAAAAAAGACGCGACTCGCCTAAACTCTAAGGCTGCAAGAACCTACTGGCAACGTTTGTAAGTGTTTAAAATTTTTCCATCACTCTTTTCCAGGCTTTGGACTGGCAACACGTTAACTACATTTTTAGATTTAGGTACCTACGTAATAATAAAACAAATTTAGTGTAATAAACTAGGGAAGAGAAATCAAACTGTAACAAAATGGCTACGATAGGCAAATATTAATATTAAAGAGCGAGTATCGCGTCAATGACGCGTAAGCGCCGATCTCTGCACGGCGCGGGCGCTTAAGACTTTTTGGACGCGGCGGTATACGTGTCGGAGAATACTTCGAAATTCCTTACTACCTACCTTCCTACTTAATGCAGGATTTGTTCCTGAAATTCCGGATCTGCGTGGTGTGCTCCACCGATATCGTGATGCGGATGCCTGAACGAGCCGTAATTGCGTAGTCTTTGTGTAGCAGCTAAAACATTGTCCTGTTAGAGACAGTTACTCCAAACTCTTCTCGATAACGTCGCACTGCTAAATTGACATTATCATTACATCTCGCTAACATTCGAACCATTTCACAATACTTAATAATTGGTGTACCAGAATGCTATTATTTTCAAGCAAGCGTTGCATAACCGGACAAGGAATTTAAAAAAAAAAACACCTGTTTCGCAATCTTAAGCGCAGGGAGGACTGATGACAATTTGTATGTAGGTCAATGTCACGGTCGGCGGCCGTGGCGAGGTGGGGAAAGGGGTGTCACCCTTTCCCCACCCCGCTTCGCCTATATTTATCTCTTTCTATCATTTAACGAGATCCTGAATTCGAAAAGGATAACAGTATTTACCTATGAAGCGCGCGCATAATGCCTTTCTTTATCGGTTTGATTCATTCATTATTATTAGTGAATAGTAAAAACAATACATATAATTAAACTATAAAACTAAAGTACCTAAAATTAAATAACACTAAAATAAAACTAACCTAAAACTAAAATAAATGTAAAAAGTTTGGCCCATGTGGCATCGTTCCCAAGATGCTAGCAGCATTACCTCGCTGGATGGCTAAACTGATCCTTTGGGCGAGGAATGTGCCAGATCTTGGGTCACCGGTTACGTCGACCAATCTTTTTCCTAATTCTCTTATAAAGTTTTTGGTGCTGGGACCCCATGGACCAAGTGTTTCGACCCCGAGTGGAACAAATGAGTATTCGGGGCCGATAACACTGTATTTCTTGATTTTAAGCCGCTCAGCCGTGTCAGCCGCCGCACCAGCTCGATTTTTCGTTCCTGCAAGATGAGAAGGAGCCAAGGTGTCTACGCATGTGGCGTCCCACACCAAGGCTCTACCCATCTTCCAGGGAACAAGAGACATACCGTCAGGCCTCTTGCCATCGTCACGTACGATACCATGCGGCTCTAAGATAGCCGGTACATTGACGCTGGCAAGAGAGCGACGGATAATGTCGTTGAGAGTGGCGTGACGGGAGAGACGACCGGCACTCCTGATACAAGACAGCCCATGGTGTCCCAGTTGGTCGACGTCAGTGCCACATGGGCATTTGTGTGGAGTGCACACCTTGGCTCCGAGTCTTAAACTAATAGCAACGCGTAGTGTATCAGGATCAAGGCAGTTTCCTATATTGGGACATGGGTACGCATTGAGCCAATACCCAGATTCCCTTTGTGAAACTGCCTTGAGCCTGGCGTGCTCGGAGCCTGTGCTATTATTCAAAAGGCTATTGAGTGTGGCACCGCAAATTACTTCATCCCAGCTCCGTTGCCGAGAGACATTTGAATTTGGGCTCGGCCAGGCCACTTGCCAAGCTTCCTTTGCTTCGTCCAGAAAGGATATATTACAATAATTTTTTAGTGAATAGTGATATTTACGTTTGTTTACCTACTTCACATTTTCTCGCTTGATTGTCGAGCGAAATTTAGTAATAGACACGGCAATTAAAAATTAATATTTGAACAAACTATTTTTAGGTTTTGCGTACTTGAAGTTACACGTTGTATAATAAAAGAGGATTTGTTATGGGTTATCATGTATTGCCCGTTTTGTTTCCGTACTCATCTGTTAGGTATTAATGTTCGACTCTCATTTTCGAATGAGAAACATATTTAATAGATATTTTAAATAGGTTACCTAGTATTATCATATTAATCTTGTATCCGCCAGTAGAATACAGTATATACTAGAAAGAGAAATACAGTAAGGTTAAGTAGTGTATTTCTAACATGTTGCCATAAAGGGCACATCACTAGTTATAATTGACATTAATCTTAAAAAAATGCAACTAGGTAGGCAGTTCAATTTTGGCTAATACTTTCGTACAAGCAACAATACATTATCATTGAATGCAATAAAATGTATGGTACATTGCAACAAATTCAGTCATACGAGTTAAAAATGAAAGAAAGATACCGAATGAGTCGCGGAACAGCGCTTATGTTTCTGTGCAGTCATCGCCGAAATTTAAGATTTGTACAGTCCATCGTACTTAAAGTTTTATACTCCCGCATAGTCACGAGAGTTGATAACTACGTGGGAACATCTTATATAAAAAAATAAAAATATTTTATTTCAGACCTTGGTCCCTAATTAGTAATCCAAGAGCCCGTCACTGTCAGATCTCCCGTTATATTATATTGAAAATTATTCTGAGCAATGTCCCATACGTAAGAACGATCAGCAAGTATGGAGAAAAACTTCAAAGTGTAAATTACAAAATTATTTTTATTTTCTTCGGTACAATGTCAGAGAGAAACCCCTCTGTCCATTAGGATCCGCCATTTCGATCCACATTTCTGGGATACTTTTTTCTCCAATTGAATCCACATGTGAATCCTAGGAATCTTTATTTTAATCCACAAGTGGACTAATAATACGTCATTCATTGCCAGATACTTTTGTATAATAATTATATTGTTAAGTATAAATTCTTACATTATATTATAAAAGCTGAATTTTAACTATCAAAAGATGTTTCATTAGTTACCAGTTTCAATAGTTATTTAATTATTATATACTCACTGATCGTTGTTACCTGCGTTAGGAGCATGCACAGAGAAACTTTCAGCTTTTTAGCGAAGAACTGGCAGTCACGGGCTATATGTTGGAAGTGGTTGTGTATTATCTAATTGTGCATTTATGTACAGACATATTCCTCAATGTCACCATAGATAGTTAGCAAAAGGCAAAGCTTATTTAATGTAACGTAACAGTAACCACCGCCACTGTCTACCATAATCGGTTGTTTAGAGTTAAATTTGCCGCAGTTTTAACTATATACATATGAATATTCTATATCTATACGTACGCCTATACAGATGAATGTGTAAAACGTATAACATATTCAATTTGCACTTTTATATATTATATCATTGTATTTAACATCTGTACTTATTTCATAGTGTACAAGTAGGGTTGCCAACTATACTGTTAAAAACAGTAGTACATATACTGTTTTTCACTACACTATACTTTTTATTATTGAACAAAAATAAAGTTATAAAGTTGTGGTGAGGCGTATCTAATATTTAAAAAAAAACCGGACAAGTGCGAGTCGGACTCGCCCACCGAGGGTTCCGTAGGTACGTAGTATCATTATTAAATTTGATATTTTTCATTATAAATAAGAAATAATACGTCGAAAAAAATAAATAAAATATATTTTGCAATGTGTACATCAAGCCCTTTCATATGATACCCCATTTGAACTAGTAGTTTCAATTTGAAATTTCGACACCCTATAAAAATATAGACCCCCTATTTTTTTAGATCTATTTACAAATGTATAGTTTTGAGATTTATTCCTGTACTTGTAGTCTATAACGATGTTACTTGCCAAATTTCATAGTTCTAGGTCAACGGGAAGTACCCTATAGGTTTTGATTCCTTTGAGTGTGTCGAAATATGCGTTTTTTGCTGAATAAACGGCCGTAACTTTTTTCTACGTAAACTTAGCAGTTTGATTTTTTTTTAACTTCATGGGACCGTAGACCTGTGTATACAGTTCAAATTTCAGCTTGATACGTCCACGCATTCTCGACATAGAAATGTTTGACAGACAGACAGACAGACAGACAGACAGACAGACAGACAGACAGACAGACGGACAACAAAGTGATCTTATAAGGGTTCCGTTTTTCCTTTTGAGGTTCGGAACCCTAAAAAGACTGTAAATTAATAATTTATGCGGAATGCTGTAAAAAATATGTATTTAAAACATTAAATAAATACTGTTAATTTTTCTAAAATACTGTTTAATAAACTTCTCAGACTTAAATATACTTTATTTCTTGTAAAAAAAAGTTGGCATCCCTATGACCTCTGTATTATCAATAATTATTATACTATGTATTATTAATAGTATTTATTCCAAGAGACATTTATTTTCATATAATTATCGTAGTGTAGTCTCCTTGTATGAGTAGATACGTTGTACTAGTATATAGGTCGATTATTAATTATTTTCGAGCATTTCATATTCATAAAAAAAACCTAGGTAGGTAATTTATTGTTTTTGTTTGAATTGCGTTTCCTTGAATTAATCAGTGTATGAATATTATTTGAGAATAATTACACGATGAAAAATGTAATATTATCGAAACAATCACATATTATCGTCGGAAAACCGACATAATGATTTTGCTTTTTCGACGATAATACGTGAATGTTAGTAAAATTAGTATGTAGTCTCACGTAAGTTTTATTATTACTGCCCCCTTACCACCATCGCTAGCTATTGCTAGTCGTTTATTCATACCAATGAATAAGCGACTCTATTTCAATATGTATGTATGAATAAGTGACTCTAAGAATCTATTCAATTATTGAATCGCAATAAGAGATGGTGGTAAGGGGGCTGTTGTTTAATAATCAATAAAAATATTCTTAATTATTTATTTTGCCAAAGGAATGAAGGTTGCCTAACAACCCGAAAGGTGCTGATATTGAAAATGCTATAAGACATTTTATCGTTGAATTTAGATTGAGGGCCTCGAATTAAAAATTTTTTTTGTTTAAAATTATTAATTAGGAAGACGTTAACGAATTAATTGGATATTATTTAAATTAAGTGGTTACAATAGAGGCTTGACATTGGATTGTTATTGTTGTATTTTATTATAATTGTATTTTTTTTAACAAATATTCAAGGCATGCACCGCCTGTTTCATTTACAGACTGTGATACGTTATAGTCAATAGTGTGTAGTATTTGCTTTTCTTTTTGAATCTCTGCGTGATTATGGGATTTATGGCCATTAGATTGAAAAGTAGAGAGGAGCGCGCCGTAGGAGTAGTGAACGGTTGGTTCTTTTAATATATTTTGTGCTATTATTAGTAGTTTCTTCTTTATAATGGTGTAGGCTTCAGAGGTGAAATCTGTAGTCAAAAAGCACTCTGTTTCAATTTTGCCAAATTTTGTATCCTACAGTTGTTTGGAAGTCAATTGCATTGTAATGCAAATCTTCTTTAGTGTACATATCGCTCATTGGCTACAACGTCATAATTAAAGTCAACATGCATTTTCCGACCGTTAGTTTGGTATTTATTTTGATATAGGTGCTGTTTCTACTTTCAGATTCTTCTTAATAGGTTTGTAACATTTTAGAAGTGCCTAATTATTTTCTTATCTTATTATTGTTGCAATTATAATAAGTCTTATTTGGTTGTATAATCATGTAAGTGATCTACGTGCAACAACGACGTAAATGTACGCTGTGACCATATTGCACCAAATGAGCAATATGTACCACTGTTATTTTTTTTACTGTGTCCGAAGTATTGCTATTATTTTTATAATATTTAATACTCATTTGCTTAAGTTTAATGTTTCTTTTAGAATTTTGCATTTATTATGAAACATAATTACATAAAACAATACGTAATTACTGGCAAATTATTTGTTCACTTGTTTAATGGTACCTCACAGCTATTGTATAATTTATTAGCATTCATACTGTAAGAAAGTAAAAGTCGAAGAAATCATTGCTTGCCGATTGCTTTTACATTTGTAAAAAGTAGACTCGAAAGCTTAAGCTTCGGAGTTCTAATCTTAACAAATTAATTAGGCACTATGGCGCTGCTTATTTAGCGCCATGACTAGTGATGACATTTTTACAATACAAGAGATATGCTTGACGATATCGCACCCCCGCGGCGACACTGTCACTTTTGCAAAAAAATGCAAAAATGAGTTAAATATTTAAAAATTGTCATAGAGCACCTACTTTTTTTGGTGCGATAACGTTGCTTTTGTAGTACGCATAGTTTCCGTAAGAGGGCGTGACAATGACACTCACGCCCTCTGCACGCCCTCTGACATTTTTTAAATATTTAACTCATTTTTGCATTTTTTTGCAAAAGTGATTATGTCGCACCGGGGGTGCGATATGTGGGTGTATAATAAACAGCACGTCACTCGTATGTTAAAATAAGTACTGGGCGGGCTTTTTGTCAGGGTTCTAAAATCGTTGGCTCCCAGATTCACTCAATGTACGGATGATGTGAGGATGTAACGTGCATGTGCATAGAAATGTATATACGTGCACTGGATGGGAGAAATCAGAGTATACGCGGGCGTGGCTCTGGATGGTTGGGCTCGTTGGACTGTTCAAATCACCAAATACGAGTATTATGTGTATCATGTAAATGGTATATAGAGAAGCCATAGAATTTATTATTCTTTCTTAAGTTTTCTTGTTCTTTCTTAGGGTTTCTTTGACTACGGCGAAGCAAAGAATTATTGAATATAAATACTACCTTTCAGCCTATAATGTTAAAAGCGCACAGTGGTGATGACTGGCAAAATAGTAAAACTGGCATAATGTTAAAAATTACAGTTGTGTAGGTATTTTAGACGCCCGTAAATAAAATATGAACAGTTATTGGAGAAACATAGGTACCTATTTATATTTTCGAAATGAAATAATTAACATTCATGATAGCATACGTAATACAAAATAATAATAATTTTTAATGTTCATAAAGACATTTACTACTAGTAATGAATAATCAAAATAAAAAAAGTGATATTATTGATCGCAATAATGTTGAGTTAATAATTATTATTTTTGTAGTATAAAAAGAAAAATAAAAACACGAAAATAAAATTGACAAATGCATAACGTATGTGTTTCTTATATTCTATTCGAGATTCAATTTATTTATTTTTTTAAATTGTATCAAATTTATTTATTTTATTACAAAGGTAATTAAATAGTGCTAGAACATTAAAAAGAACTATTATTATACTAAGAACTATTATATAAAAATATTTTTTTCATATTATATTTTAAATTAAATTTTACATATTTAATTTATAAAATACCTATACCACTGTATTTTTTACCATTATGTTCTTTTTACATTGTGCGCTTTTACCATTTTGTGCTTTTAACATTATGCGCCGAAAGGAAATTACTAAAAATTTTATCATTTTTGTTGCACAGTTAAGAAGTTAAAAGTTGTTTTTAAAAAAAAAAACACAATAGGAATTAAAAATAATGGCCGAGTTTGATATTCTTGACTGCACCAGTCGAGTGGTTAGCTTGGGTGAGATTATTGCGTCTAGGGCAATTTGTAACACTAAAAAGTAAAATCACGGGCACAAGTGGATCATGTAGTAGTATCACTCGTGAGTTTGTGACACTAATAGTACTTTCTAGTGGTACTAGTAGTCCTAGACCAATCTTTGTACATAGGCATTTTATATCATAAGTATAATCTACTTTTTAACTTTGTAACACGTGAACCAAGTATTCTCAGTCTGTATGTAAATAAACTATACTTGTCGAAATAATGTAGTTTCATTGGACGTTATTTTCCTTTTTTGCCCTAGGCTCTGCTGCACTATCAGTAGTGTCATGGGAGATGTTTCTTTCCCGAGACTCTACTGGTAGTGTCATAGGCAAATTCATCTGCAGTTGCACTATCGAGTAATACACCCAATCATTTTCATAATACTGTAAATTGTAAACTACTTGGAGCGACTAAGTGCTGGCAACTATAATAAAGTTAAGTAGTATCACAGTATAAGTAATACGACTAACGTACAGTATGGCCACTCTCACCTGCTCTCACTAGTCGACCTCACCTCCCCTCTGAGACCGATGTGGAAACGTTCACAAGGTATGCCACAACGTACGAATTGACGTCGCTCGTATTTTATTTTCCATTCAGTTTAAAATAAAAGATGGAAGTTACTTGTGCAGTGGATGGATGTCTCAACACATGGAAAGTCAAAAAGAAAAATTTATTTGTTCCGTTTGAATGAAATAAGGTAAAACCCGGTTCATTAAAGAAAGGAATCTTAAAATGGCGGCGCTCATCATGTTCTCTCGCTCGCACACTAGTGCCGTCTATACTCACTCTCGCGCGTACTGTCTGTCAACGCAAGTACAAGCCGCCATTTAGATTCCTTTCTTTAATGCTTCGGTTTATACAGATATTTTTTTTTACATTTTATAAATTACCTAAAAGCATGTGGCAGCCATTGTTTCATCATAACTAATTCATGTCTGTCAGAGTAGGATACAAGATACAATTAATACGAAATGTGAACAAGATAACATTATAGCAGATTTATGTATCAAAGAGCGCGTGATCGCGCAGGCGCTAATGTGACAGTGCTGCTGGAGTTGTGGTTTTTTTTTACAATAAAATTGTTTGTTTACATGTCATTGTTTTGAGTGTGATTTATTTTAAATTATTATTCGTTTTAATAACTATTAGTTTTAAATTACGTTTTTTCTATGTGAATATGAATTACTCGCATGCAGTTACATGGATAGTAAAAAGCTACAATTAGTGAACATGAAATGTTTATATCATTTATAATGAACCGGTGTTCGGAAGGTGGACGTCTTATTTAGAGATGATTAGAAAATATAAGATTATGGGCAAGTTAGCAAACCCTCCACCTCCCATGGCTCCACCGACCTCGCGGTCATATGAGCCGAATCGCGGGAGATGCGCGCGGCGCTTTGCTCTGAGGCTCTTTCGTGCCGCGGGCAATTCTTGACTCCCTACAAATTATTTAACTCTATATCCTTTGTCCCTCATTGAAGCTCTCTCCCCTCCCTTCTGGGGCAGCTACATATACGCCTACGCCTTCGCTTTCTCCCACATGCTCTCCTCCTCCTCTCTTTTCTTCTCTCTCCTCCGCGCTCCTGCGCAAGTTAGCAATGGCAATTAAACAAGGTGTTTTGTGAATATTGATTGGAGTCAGTAGTGTATTTACTATGTCCGATTAATAATAGAATAATGTCAGCCCTAGAGAACATCACACAAATATAGGCACGTGTACAGACGTCATTTGGTTTACTTACATGCAATTGCGCCATTTTTGTATGGAGTGGCCAGGGTTTCGTAGTATTGCTGGGATAAATGTCATCGTTTCAATGCCTCTAATATTTCTTCGTTTATAAAACTATATAACAAAAGTATTGTAGTATAGTACAAACAATAGTAATTAAGGCTACTCTTACGAGTTTGCGACAAAATTTGTCATCACCATCGGCCTGTATAAACAGAAAAGAAAAACGTTGGTAGTGGATAATGAGTTAATCCACGGCGAATTTTGATATGAGAGTCGGATCAGCCAATAAGAATAGTAGTCACGGGAAAGAAAAATCTCCCATGACACTACTGGTAGTGCCACGCAGTAGTGCCTGGGGGAATAAAGGGTTATTTAGTGGTACATTGAAACACGAGTTAAATATATCATTTATTATTCTCATACATGATTCATATCAGTCGTTGCGACAACAAGATGTGCCCTAAACTTTGAAAATAAATCCGATCTGTCTTCCATGATATGTTCCCGACTCGGGTTCATTAGATCTGGCGTTGAACAGCGATACACGCGACCCTCCAAGCACACGGGGACAGATTTCGGATTTGCGGACATTGGATTTATTTGTATCATATTGTAAATTGTCCTAGCAACATCTGATCTTCTTAATTAGAACTACAAATTAGGGTAAAGAACATAATAATATTTGTAACATATCCAATGTCTACAAAACCGAAACCGTCCCAGTGTGGAGCGCGTCAGTTCCGTCTCTTGAAATATTATATTATGCAAAGACATGTAATCTTTGATTACACAAAGATAACGAAACCAACAGCGGCCATCTTGTAAAATAAAACAAGAAATAATGATAATCAGTCGTAGTGAACCATCGAACTGTGCAACGTCGACGACACAAGATGTGACATTCAGCTACAGATTATGAATCCACACGTTGGGAACACACATGCTTCGCGTTGTCCAACACTAAATCATGTTACAATATAAAGTAGCGGGCATATAAACTTTCTGATCTTTAAATAATAATAAACTCATAGTCAAGTCAATACATACTTTACTAAAATAAAAATAATATCTATGCCTATGCAAAATAAACGATCTAAAGTGTTATACGTCTGTATATGGAAATATTTGGTTAATCGCTCCTAAGACCACCACCGAGTGGCAGCAGACACCGAGCGACGCCAATCGATAAACAATACTGAAACTGTCAACTTGTATAAATAGTACAATATTTATACCGATCGCTCTGTAACATTTAATATGCAATGGAGCGGCGGACACCCGCTCCAGTCATATAGTCAGCAATTGATTTAACAAACAACAATATGAAATAAATAGAATATGTGAAAATTTCACGATGTCAAAAACAGCCACAACTAAGGTAAACGTAACAATGTCAAAAGAGCAAATAGTGACGTGCAATCAGCGAACATCAAATACTGTTACAACCTTCGTAATAATCATGGAGGCCCGCCGGCCGTCGGCGCGGGCGTGACTAGACAAACAATACATAAACGATGTCTGCTGCTAAGCTATCAAAGAAAAATAATACTTATAAAAAGATAAAGCTATATAACGGTACGGTAAGTCCATAATTTAAGTACACGAAGAGTGCTCTACGTTAAAAGCTAGTTAATAATATAATTATTATCTATAAACAATAAATGCAAGGCTATGGTCCTCGCGGCGCGGGCGGCGGCTCTGAGCCGCCCCGGCGCCGGCACACTTTGAGCTATGCAAATCAATTATACTACCGAGATTAATATTGCAAAACAATTTCACTACACGAGAGCGGAGCTCCCGGTCTGATAGATAACCTACGAAGTATACCTGAAGGCTAACGTACTATCTAGTATTACACCTAAACCAGTAAAAATACCTACCGAGGGCGAGTGCCCACTACATGGAACGGTCGAACTAGCCTAAGTCCAGTGAAAACGAGATAAAACTACGGCGCCGCGCGGCGGCCGCGGCGCGTAGCTGCCAATATCACATCCGACAACGGAAACAGCACATCGTAACACTCAATAATCTTTGTAAATTACGTCTTACTAATAGAACGCTGGCCGTCCGCGTGAGCAACAACGTTGAGCAACTCAGGGACCGAAAGTTCACTCGTAAAACAATAACGTCCGTTCGTCGGGTCACAAAATAAACAAGGGCGCGCGTAACATGAAGGGCGGCCAGCGCTTGGACAAGAATGGACGCTCGTGGCGACGCCACAGGACGGCAACTGGCGCGACTCTACCACACGTACAACTAGAACAAGTGGACGAAAGTATTCGGCGGAGGGCCGCAACAACACAACGAACGTATCGACTAGAGAACAGATTACATAGTCTTCTTTGCGAACGCAATGGATGGACATCGATGAATAATTTTAGAAATTTTTTTGGACGTACTAAACATTCGTATCGAGTAGAGGAATCATTTTATAATTATACTATATCGAATCGTTAGATTCTAGCGATAAATATGTATATGTTAAAAAATAACGTTGCACGGCCTCGCCGCGATCCACCGGACCGCGGACGATATAAATAATTTAATTTTAGATCTGCCTCCTCGCGGGTCGTTCCTCGCGTCGGCGATATCATAACAACTGCGATAAATTCATCAGCGATAATAAAATATACCGATCCTGTTACAAAAATACTCGGCGAACATCGATTTCACGACGGGCAATATAATAAGAGGAAATTTCATATCAAAATATTCGATCGAGGGCGACAGGAAAAGGGCAGAAATAGAGGATGCAACCTTTACTCCCGAGCGACGGGGTCGGTTCGGCGAGAACCGCTAATTATTATTAGACGATAGAAGCTAAGAGGTAACTAACAATAAATAAGGAGCGGGCGAGGGCCCGCCAACAACAACAACCGCTCTGCGGCCGCGGCGGGGCGGGGCGGGGGCGGGGGCGGGGCGGGGCGGCCGCTGCACAGTGGCGGTTCACGGGCCGACGGCGGCCGCCCCGCCCGCCGCGGCCGCTCTCTTCATTCGCTTTTATAAAACGTACAAATATCGCGGTCTCCTAGGACCGCGCTCGTAAAAATGTTAAAATAATGTGACGCGCGCGGCGGCCCGCGCGGTGTATTATCGCTATAAATTCGTGTGATCGCGGCTGGCGTCAATGTCGGGGCGCGGCGAGCAGCGCGCGCAGCGCGGCGGCGGCGGCCTTGAGCGCCCGCACCAGCCGCTAGAAGTCTCGGCCGCGCGCGCGCGTCGCGCCGCCGCCCGCCTTGGGCACGCGCCGCGTGCGCATCTCGCGGTCCACCTGCGCAACACACAATACTTATACTTTTTGTCCGCTGCTTTTGTCATGCGGGATCTGTTTAGATAGACTAACTGAAGAAGTGATCTTATATATTTGAATGGATCGCCAGGCGACTGGACGCCCGGCGTCAGAGTTCCGTCGTGCCGATTTTTGACTGCATTTGGAGGTTATATCCTAAAAAACATTTGTCTACTTATGGCTGGCACACATATGTCAGCACGGAATCAAAATCGGGACTCGTATGCAGGGTCTTAAACTATCATCATCAGGTCCATTTTAGTCTCCACTACAGGAGCGCGACCATCTCTCGTCCGTCCTAGACGGAAGGAGGATTTGGCCTAAACACCCCACGCTGGCCAAACGGGTTGGAGAGGCCTGATCGATATTTGATAATGTATTTCCCTTAGTCGCCTTGTACGACATCCACGGGAAGAAACGGAGTGATTCTATTCTAGTCTGCCGGATACCACACGGCCAAACTTCTTAAACTATAAATTAAAAAAATATGTCGTTAAGATATTTTGAGCAGGCTCACCTCCAGCTCCTCGAGCCGCTGCGTGAGCGCCAGTTTCTGTTGCACGGCGAGCCGCAGCAGCTGGTTGAGCGTCTTCTTCTCATCCTCGGCGCCGGACAGCGCCTGCGTCAGCTCGTCCACCTGCGTCACGTACTCCTCGCACCGCGCCGCGAACATTGCGCGCAGGCCTGGTAACATAAACACACATGTTGACATGGACGCTTTATACGACGCCAATTAATAACGTTGAGTGAATAGTTGAACCGATATCTGACCCATATCTCATATCATGTCAAATTATTTTTTAAATAATTTGATGAAATTATCAAAAGTTTTTGAATCGGGGCTGTTGAGTCATCCGTCGAAAGAGTAAATTGTGTAAAATTGCACAATCGGTTTTACTGTTGACTTATTACAAGTAGTGGAGGACTAAGATGATTCCTGATGATATTTTTCGGCATGTCCCTGAAGCTGGGAATAAGCTAAACAAATAATACAAAGACTCAAAAGGATATTGATTCCAGAGCCGTAAAGCTATCTGAATAAAAGAAGCGGCCAATGTATAACCGAATACAGGTAACTAAAATTTTTGATTATCTGTGAATTCGTTCACAAGGAAATGAGTGTCAATTCAATGGTAATATGGACTGATATACCAGAAGGCAGGGGTTAGGTAGACGGTGCAAAAATTTCTATGTAAGGTCAAGAGCGCTGTTTTCGGCTCTTGCCCTACCATCGAGATCGGCAGTTGGTCAATGTTCCAAGTAAGTTATTCTACTTTTATGTCTAAATAACCACAGTAACACGAATGTAACATTAATATTTGTCACATTCCCATTTGCCCCGGCCAATCACACCTCAAAATTTTATGAATAATCCTACCACAAAAGTTACCCTAAAGAATTGATAATGATAACTCACTGGAGAATGTCGCTGCATCCTCCTTTAGCAGCCTGAGCTCGTTCCTCAGTTTGAGCATAGTTTCCGTAACAATAGTCTTCTCGGTCTCGTATTTGGACTTGAGGTTGGCGAGCGCGACCTCCGCCGTGTTCTTGTTGGACTTGAGCACCGTGCGCAGCGTCGCGATCTGCTCCCGTTTCGTGGACAACAGCGACTTGAGCTTTATTACTTGCTCCTGGAGTTCAGCCATTTCGGCGCCGCGTTCTTCCGTCTCCATCACTGTACAAAATATAAACAATATTATTTCATATACACTAAATAAGACAACCCGCGGTACAGCAGCGTGGCGGAGTATGCTCTAAACCCCTTCAATTGAAGGGAGACCCGTATTCCTGCAGTGGGATGAGTAAGGGTTGACGACGATATATTAAATAGTCATCATGTGGTCAAAAATCGTAGTAAATGTCATGTCACTTAGTATTAAAGTAACTGTATTTTATACTCCACGTCCTAGCAGGTACATATCTGCTAGGACGTGGAGCATTCACATGAATGGATAGTTATTTAATTAACATAATAATCGCTGAAACGCAGATAATACGACTTAGGGTCCGTTCAAACCAAACCGGCTCGGAGAGGAGAGCAGATTATGGACGCGTTTAAAATAGAGTTTTGTGTCATTGGCATAAGGTTTACTTTAAAAATCCGCATCGGCTCTCGACCATTCTCATATAACAAAAGAAGTGAAGTAAAAAATAAACCTTATACCAATGAGCTGAAACTCTGTTTTAAACGCCACCAAAATCTGCTCTCCTCTCCGAGCCGGTCTGTGTGAACGGACCCTTAGTTGAAACAATGGATGACATGCCCTACGATTTTTTTATATTTTTTTTTGTTACTGAAATTGTGTTGTAAATAGGCATTTCTAGACACGTAAATTTTTTTTTTAGATTGCAACATTATTGAGATATTTGACAACTGAATAACGATCTAGAATGATGTAAAATATACATTACAAAATAATATATCTGTAATTATATACTTAAAATTAAATACATTAACAACTAGTTCGTATTGTACAGCAAACTAGACAATTACAGAACATTTACATCAATCACAATCGTACGTGTAAGAAACATTTGGATTTGTTACATTTTCTATGTACACAGTACAATAACTACGGAACATAGACGCAAATAAACTATATCTAATAATATACGACAAAGGGATACGTAAAATAAGAAGTGCTCCCTTACATCATATTACTAACGTTCACATTATATACTGCAACTTTAACACGCAGGAAATGAGGCTCGACTTCAGCGAATCCTTTATGTTTCTTAATAAATTCGAATCGCTCTGTACTATACTACTTCTTGAAGACAATCTGTGGCTTTGAAGTAAAGCATCTTTCCATATATTACTAATATATTCGCCTTCGGGAGAACCGTATTTCCTTAAGTTTCGAGATAACTTTCTAGTTGTATACGGAATACTAGTCTTTGGGAACGATGTAATAAAGTCCTTTTTTCTATAGCAAACTATTGTATCAGCATGCTTCATAGGGCCTTTATGCAAATTGGTATTAACTTTGGAAATGTTTTCAAAATAGTCAGTTATTTCTCTAACGGTTTTTCTGTTGTAAACGGATTCTTTGCAATTGTCAGTAGCGCTAGCTTCAATTGATTTTAGTTTGTCAATCAGATTTTCAAGTTTTTTCTTAGTGTCGGTTATTTTTAACATAGCATTACTCTGGTCTTTAATTTTCTTTACAGGGCAGATAATCGACGACTGTTCGATTTGAGGAGACTCTGGGAATCGGGCGAAAAAATTGGGTTAACATATATATTTTATATAACATTCGGAAGCGCATGTACCATGCGGAGGATGCACAAATATTAAACACACTGGAAGAGCGTTTATGTTTAGTTTAAAGGGTCTTAACATGCGAGTAGGTCTAGGTGGGTATGATGTAGAATAATAATTAGGAGTGCTACTTAGTGTGGGTCAGTGGAACTCTTTAGTTTTCTATGCTTCCTTGAGGGAGTATACGGAACTCACAAGTTTTAAATACTCCTTCACAGTGGGAGCATAACAAAGGTAGCATGTGCCACTGTAGAAGTCGAATGGGAATCGTGCCACGAGCCCGCAGCGCAGAGTTCCTCCAGTTGAATGGTACACACCTGGCTGGTGCCTCTTCCTATTCGCAGGTGTGTGAGCTGGTCCAGCAGCGTGTCTGCGGAGCGCGCCACGAGCCCCGCCAGGTGAACGGTACATACCTGGCTGGTGCCTGTTCCTCGAGTCCAGCGCGGTGTCGAGCGCGGCCCGCAGGTGTGTGAGCTGGTCCAGCAGCGTGTCTGCGGAGCGCGCCACGAGCCCCGCCAGGTGAACGGTACACACCTGGCTGGTGCCTGTTCCTCGAGTCCAGCGCGGTGTCGAGCGCGGCCCGCAGGTGTGTGAGCTGGTCCAGCAGCGTGTCTGCGGAGCGCGCCACGAGCCCCGCCAGGTGAACGGTACACACCTGGCTGGTGCCTGTTCCTCGAGTCCAGCGCGGTGTCGAGCGCGGCCCGCAGGTGTGTGAGCTGGTCCAGCAGCGTGTCTGCGGAGCGCGCCACGAGCCCCGCGGCGCGGAGTCCCTCCAGCTCGCCGGCCGCCAGCGCCAGGGCCTCGTCCTCCACGGACCGACCCTCGCCGGCTGCACCTGCACACACACACACACCATATATACAAACTCTACGTGTCATTATGTCATAAATATATGATTTTCCTTTAACACCTTTTTATGAGAATATGCACCCGTGCACAGTGTCATATGCCAAATCTTAAGCAACTGACTTTTCTTAATCATCAATTTTCAACGCTTCCCTCCTCCCTTTGTTATAGCTTTAAGAGTTGATTCAATTCCATATAAAAAACCGACGTCCTCTAATCTCTCCCTTTTTTGATTCGATAAGCAACTTCGTCTCAAAAATGTGAACAATCTGCCTGTGGTGACAACACGAGTGGTACATTACCGTCCGTCTGTCCGGCGTGCTCGAGCAGCAGTCTCTCGGGCTGCGTGCCGTTGATGGCGCACACGTGGTGGTAGATCTGCGCCAGCGTCTCCGCCGCGCTCGCCAGCGCCGGCGCCGCCGTCGACAGCGCGCGACCCGCGCCTGGAAAAATTCATAACCAATAAGTAAAATTGAAGCGTTTTTCTGTCTCAAAATTGTTACGGATGCCTGTTTATTTGCACACATAGTTTTATATAATAACTAGCTGATTCGACAGAAGTTATCCTGTCTTCTTAACAATGAATAATGAATTCGAATAGGTTTCTTGCAATACATAAAGTTTCATTAAAAAAGTTAATATAGTGTTTTCTTAAATTTTCTTAATTTTCCGCGCAAGTTTCTTATTTTTTTCTTTCATAAGAACCTTCTCCTGGCACTAACAATTGCAACATAAAAAGAATTAGCGAAATTGTTCCATGTGTTAACGCGTGATGCGATCATGTGTTAACGCGTGATGCGATGACATATATTAATTTTTATATATACAAGATATATTCGCATGTTAATATGTACTGTATATTAATAAGTCCATCGATACAACATTGTAGTAGTGGCGTGTACCTCCCGCGAGCGTCCTGAGCAGGTGTGCGTCGGCGGTGAGCGCGGCGCAGCGCACCTCGGCCTCGGCGACGCGGTCGCAGAGCTCGGCCAGCTGCTGGCGGGCCAGCGCGGGCGCGGCGTCGGCGGGCGGCGGGCAGGCGCCGCCGGCCGTGAGCTCGGCCAGCGCGGCCGCCAGCGCGCCCAGCTCGCCGCCCGACACGCGCCACCACGTCAGCCAGCGCGCCGCGCGCGCGCTCACGCCGCCCTCCGTGCGCTCCTCCTCCTGCACGATACACACACACACCGTCACACCGCTGCGTACACACCACAATATTTGACCCTCTTCCGTATATTCCTACTGGTAGAGATACTTGCGAGTTTTGTTTCCAATTTTGGGGTGTAAGTGGTTCATCGACATATCTGAACCGGAGCCAACCTCACCTACACCTGGTGCACCCTGCTGACTGACAAACGAGGCTATAGCGGAAAGTTAGATAGGGCCTAGCGTATTTTTTAAGCTACCCGACTGGGGAAGTTCCTCCACCGCACAGGATAGCGGAGCCTAATAACGATTCCCTTGAGGGTTGTTGTGTTCTTGCGAGTAAGTGAGGTCACCGGAAAGAAAGAAAGAAAGAAGGAGTACAGGCTGGCAACGGATAGGCGACCCCTTGGCGATGCTGATCTCCATGAGTGGTGGTGATTGCTTTCCATCAAGTGACCGACACGCTCACTTGCCACCTTCTCATGTAAAAAAAATATCGCTACCGGTTGGAATATATGGAATCTTCTACTTCCTATAGCCCTACTAATAGACACTGGTAGGGATAGTAGATAGATTTTTTTTTCATTTATGGCTATCAGTAGGGAAAAGTTTTCAGGGATTTATTTATACCATTGTTTTTTTTATAATATTTTTAACACAAGTCCCCTGTTCCAGAAATCCCTACTGACACATGCCAACTGGTTAACTGTTAGATGCTTGTAGTCGAGATGTCGTCCGCCAAAATGCAAAGGCCTGATGGAAAGCGGAGGTAATTCCATTCCTTTCTATGTCAAGCATAAAAAAACAACACAAAAAATCATTGCAATATCGGGCTTAAAACTACTGCTGCCATCATAACGAATATAATCAGAAGCGCCCGACCCCGACGGTCGTGATACTCACTGCCGGTGCACAGTCCCCGTGCAGCGCGTGCAGCGCGGCGACGCGTGAGGCGGCACGAGTGAGTCCGGCGCGCAAGATACTCGCGGCCGCGCTCTCAGTCTCCGCCGTCGCCTGCGCCGTGCGCATCGACGCAGACAACTGGCTCTGCAAAACATAATACGAACGTACTTAATAGATAAGCCATTACATGTATGCACCTAGCCGTTGGACGTCTACAGCCCCTTTACACGCAGGAGTTTTTTGTACATTATTTTATTTTTTTTCTTTATTTTTCTATATTCTAAAGAAATGGTAAGTTTTGAAGTAAATTTTCCTTTGATTGAATTTCAATATCTATAATGCTGGAATAAAAATAAACAAACGAATATAAAAGCCCTGCTCTAAATGATTAGCCTCCGGGGCCGTAAAATTATTTGTAAAAAAAAAATTATTCGAGTGATGCGTACGTACATTTTCATTGTGCGCCTGCTCGAGCTGTTTCTCGAGGCGCGATATCTCGTGCAAGTGCACCTCCGAGAAGAGATCAGCGTGGTGGTCGCCCATGGCCGAGGCCAGGTCCGCGCTCGACGCGCCCGGCTCGCCCTCTTCCTCCGTGCCATCCTCCGGCATACCTGATGATGTTATATCATAGTATAAATGAAAAACTACTTAAGAACACCGAAGACTTTGAAGTTTCGCAAACTAGCCATATTTCGTCTACACATACTTCATTGCCATTGTCTATATAGTCCCGTTGCCGCGTTGTCTCGAGTAGCGTAAAGAAGAATGTAGGTTATTCAAGACGCGCCCGCACTTCTCTCGCGCCGCACAATAGGCTATTTGACAATGTTCAAAAATTGTATAAATTATTTAACAATATCGTAAAATACACAAAACTATAGAGATCTGCAAACTTTCATTCTAATATCTTCCGTCCGATTTATTTTAGGGTCAATCAAAGTTTGGCGGGAAAGTCTATTTAAAAGTATGAAATTATTTCCATTGGAGCTAGCCTTTTGTATGGAACGTTTTCGAGAAAGTTCAAAATTTTGATTTTCAAATTAACATATCTCGAGAAATTCGAAGTAATTCTTTCCCTAATGGTTATATTATTGATACATATCAAACCGAAAAAAAAATATTGATCAAATAGCCAATTGCTCTGTACAGACGTCACCATTGGAAAGTCGAGCGTTTTCTAGGTCGCGATAATATATTATTATAGGTCCAAGGTCTCATAGAAGCCTCAGTGGCATGTCGATCCTTTGGGACTATTTTGTGCTCAAACACATGTGACAATGTTATTAAGGCTTGAAACTACATTTAGTATTAGTAGCAATATTGACTTTTTCTATACAAATGTGCTCAAGAAAACTGTCCTTACGTAGAAACTGGTTCCCCTGTTCTTGTCTTCTTTTTTGTATCGCACAGTACATACGATTTGAAAAGGAGCCTACATAGCTGAATAGAATAACTAAACCATCTTAATTGTGCGTCGACTTACCTCGTATACTGTATGCCAAGTTGGTGATATTGTACGCAGCTTCTCTGCTAAGGTGCGCATCGAGCTCCTTCTTGGCGGCGAATTTAGCTTCACGTTCAGCTTGCAGCGCTTCCAGCGCTTCGGCAAGCTGTCGTTCGGCGATGCGGCGTAGGGCTGCAGTTTCATCTGCAGCGGCCCGCGCATTCTCTGCCTCCTCGCGTAGTTGTCGAACCTCATGTTTTAAGCCTTCGAACTCAACCTAGCAAACGACAAAAAATACTTAATGTCACATAGTATAATGATCAGGAGTTGGTTGGTCATACAAATAATTGTTTCGAAGCTGGGAAGGAAAATAAGAAATTAGCTGCTGTTTGTAATAGACTTGTGAACCATGTTTCTTTTCGATTTGTTATTTAAAGACGTCACAATAATATAACTATGGGTGAAAGAACTACTTCGATAGCATAAAAACTTTTTCATACTTTTAAAATGGACTCTCCCACCAAATTTTGATCGACCATAAAACACATCGGACCAAAGTTATTAAAATTTAAAGATCACAGATATTTCTAGTTTTATGTATTTTACGTCACTGATAGAGAGTTTTTATAATTTTAGAACTTTGTTCACATACCTATTTATCAAAACGACTACGTCTAATGCAACAAGTACATAAGCTAATGTTAAGTAGTACTAATACACTCTGTCATACAGTTCAGTATGGAACAGTGGTCAATTATCATAGGGAACCGACTACTAGCGGAGGTAATAAATTTAATGTTTCAGTCCGAGCAGGAATTCGTAATATGAATAAAGTACGAAACCTCGTGTAAGATTAGCGGTGAATTAAATTGACAGAGACGACTTGTATTGTTAAGAGCAAGTTGATTGCACGGCGACCTCTGCGGAGGGGAAAGAGGTCAACTTGCCAAGTAACATTTCAGTTAATTAAAATTTTCATTAGTGCTACAGATTCAGACAATTCTAGTTCATCTGTGCCCGTTTAGCAAGTTTAACAAAGATGTGCGTTACTACTGTGTTCGCATTTTCGTTGACATTTACTGTAGGTATGTAAATTTTATTAGCGGTCTCTGAGAGAGCGGTTCAAATACTCGAATTTTCATACAAAAATTGTAAACGCGATTACAGTAGTAACGTATTTTTTTGTGAAACACACTAGAGGCAGTGTTCCCATGATTTCGATTATCTTTACCCCGTGTTCGGGAAAGTTACAACAAAAATACCGAACAGTTTAAATCCACGGCATACTGCCAACGAGATAACTGCAAACGAGAATTAATTTGTTTTTACATGAAAATATTTTTATAATGACAACAGTAGTAGTGTCAGAGCAGAGAACTTCCGGATGGATGTTATGTGCCTCCTTTCGGTAAGAATATTAACATATCAAGTATATGTATTATTCCTAAGCTCTGAATTAAAACTAATGAGTGTAGCTCAGAGAAAGAGAGCATAACAAATAGTCTTTGTTATATTTTTGTTTTGTTCTACAATTTTCCACAGGCCGTTACGCTTAATCAATTCTCCTTATCAATTCAATGACCTGTATGAACGTAAAATTACCTATCAGTAACATTTCTTTAACAATATGGTACCAACCTGTGTGGATCTAAGTACTGACACTTGCTTCTGTAACGAGATGTTCTCTTCTTCGAGGTCACCAATGTCGACCAGTAGCCTCTGCTCGCGTTGTCTCGCTTCCCGAAGCTCTGCTCTCAACGCCACGCGCTCTGAGTCCCGCGTCGCCTTATCCGCGCCGAGCTCGGAACTCTCGGCGAGGAGACGGTCGCGTTCGCTCACCACGCGATCTAATTCGTGACGAAGCTGCCGGAAAAAAAAATATCATTTTACTTGATTGTACTAATAAACGTGTTATATTTAATGTTTATGACAATTGGTATACGTAATAAATTTTCAGGGATAAAAAAATGTTCCAAATACAAATTATCAGAGGAAAAATTGAGCGAAGCTCGATGCATCACATATGGCAATAAGATCATAGTTTATCCTTCCAGCCGAACGACATGTCATGTGCTAAACACAGAACACCTTCTTCACAAACACTTTGTACCATTTGTAGCCAAAAATAACATAAATTCATCGTGAAAATGTAAGGAATCCGAAACGTGATTCATAATTATTGGCTTTCACTTAACTTTGGAGTTTTGGTATGCAGTTTCTTAATGTAACAACTAGCGACCCCCCCCCCCCCCCCCCCCCCCCCCGGCTTCGTCAGTGTGTGATAATGTTAATGTATTATATAATTAATATAATACATTAACATTATCAGACACTGGAAACCTGGCAGACATTTTCTTAATGATAGTGAAAGCCGCATCAAAATACGTCGTGTAGTATAGGACCAGTTAGCGGTAATACAGACAGACGCGGAAAGCGATTATATTTTATACTATGTAGAGATATGAAAGAAATTCGACAAGGCATGACAATTTTCTGTATTCCGTTACAAAAGTCAAATTATTATAAATTTACCCACTTTAAAGTTATGTAGTTAATATTTATCGAAATAACTTAATCCCCATAGTAAAATCATTACGAATCTGGTTTATTATTAGACTGGAAGTACGTAAGTACTATTATTTATTCTGCGCTGTAGGCAAATAAAAGTTTTCCACAAAAACGCCACGTTCACTCATTGCGAGGGAGCATTTCAAACCGGCACTTTGTTGATTAGTTGGGCCAGTCTAGTATCATTTACGAATATAGTTGGGCGCGGCCGCCCCGGCTTCCATAAAACACTATTTGCTATTATTTACGTTGTATAAGGGTTGTTCCGAACTGCGATATATTTTCGCATTCTTAATTTTTTAACTATCATTTGATATTGACGAGCTCGTTGGTCGAATGGTTAGCAATGGCCACTCTGATTCCGAGGTCGCAGGTTCAATTCCCGCTCAAAACAAATATTTGTGTGCATGAACATGTCTGTTTGTCTTGGTCTGGGTGTTTTCTATGGATTATATGTATAAACTTACAAAAAATAATGTATTTAAGTATAATATCTAGTACCCGTAGTACAAGCTTTGCTTATTTTGGGACAAGATGACCTTGTTTAATTTGTCCATGAATATTTATTTACTTATTATCTCAAATCGAAAATAAATGTTTAATTGACGTGTATAATTCCGTGCAAATTCCAGCACTACAGAAAAAAGAAAGTAAATACGTTATCGTCATTAAATTAACATATGATACTATGACTAGCTTTCGCGCGCCGCGGGTTCCATGAGGCTCTAGAGCAGGGGTTCTCAACCGGTGGTCCGTAAGAGGTAAATTATGGTCCGTGATACAAACTTATAATGAAAGAGATTGATATCTATTCTACAAAATACTAAAACACAGTTGGCGACCCTACACGCAACAAAAACCTATTAGGGGTCCGCGAACAAAAAAGCGTTGGGAACCACTGCTCTAGAGAAATGGTTCCCAACCTTTTTTAATTCACGGACCACTACTTTTACGGAGGCTTTTGTTGGGTTGTAGGGTGCCTGAGTGACATATAAATCCATTATTCTATATCTCGACATTTTAGTGTTTTGTATAAATGTGCAATATCTTTTTCATTATAAGTTTGTATCACGGACCATAATTTACCTCTCACGGTCCGCTGGTGGTCCGCAGACCACCGGTTGGGAACCCTTTGCTCCTGCTCTAGAGTCTAGGGAAACGTAGGTAGGGCATGAGACCGACTGGTGAAGTACTTATACCTCTCACAGAAGACCACAGCGATATAATAAGGCCTGAGAATTGTTCCTGCGAGTTACGTCACCATATGTGGGGAGACTCTGAGGGGGCATTGGCAGTGGAGTGGACGCAAGAGCACGCGAGCAACGCTGCTTGCATTACAAACGTCAAATCTAAAGGCTACAGTGATTGTTTTAAATCAGGCCGGCCGTATGCTTTTTTCGTTTGCCAAAAAAGCATATTGCCGGCCTGATGTAAAGCGGTTACTGCGTCGTTGTATAAAAAAATATTAGCGGTATGGCATCAAGGGGTATGCGCGGCAATCTTTTCACTAAGTTGGTAAAAACAAATAGACAAGCGACATTTAGACAATGATACGCAATTTGGACTATTTCTTGTAATTATAGATACGTAGGAAAATTAATCCAATTATTGGGAACCACTGTTTAATTAATTAACATGCCCAAATTAGGAATAAATCGACACTAAAAATAATTTAATGTCATGAATGAATAACGTTTCATAATGTCTCCAGTTAAGTGCTATCGGGGACTCCAGGAATATAATCGGAATATTAATGGGCTCGCTACAAAAAAATAAAAAATAAAGTTGTTGTTGCAGGTCTCTTATGTTTAACATTTGCATAAAATTTATCGTTCACACAAAGACAGCGGAAAATGTCTAACATGGGAAAACGTTATACACCGCGAATTTACGCTGGGTCGCTGACACAACGACACTAAAGTGAGATTAAAAGTAATTTAATTAAAACCTTATAGTATATTTTAACAAACCCGGGCAAGTGCGTGTCGACCGCCATTTCGTTATGATCCCGTGAGCGTATACATTTACAACGAAATTTTCATACACTAAACAATCTAGAAAACATGGCTGTTTCCTTTTGTATATTTTTTAAACCACAAAGGTGGCAACAAGCTTAAGATCTACCGGAGACCAGCAGTAATTTTCAGGCATCAGTAACACGTTGCGGTCCATGTAAAAAAAAAATTGTTGCTGCATCGGCAGCGGGGTTAGCTGTGCGCGAGTGATATTTCATGTTGCAAGCGTTTATATGGCTATAGTGACTGCTTCACACCAGGCGGGCCGTATGCTCAAACGCCGACGTAGTATAAAAAAATGAAAAAAAATCCTCTCACGCCTTCCTCGAAGAACCACATGCATTAGTCTCCAAGGAAAACTCCTCAAACGTTCTTTCTACAACTTGAGTGTTCGCGGGAGAAAAATTCTCTGGAACCGCATAGAACGCAATTTGCCATCGATGTGTGATGATAAATTTCCTGTCGATGGCCGACGGCGGCAACGGAAGTAAATAGATTCAATATTTTTTTTAAAAGAAAACAATTAAATTTATGTTTACTCTTTCCTAAATTGGTCCGACAAACATATCAAAAAACAAATTTACATTGTGCTTTATAATTTGTCTTATAGCACCTAGTATTTTTAATGGATATGTAATGTATGGATGTATAAAAATTACAAAACTTGCCAACTATAGTATAATAGTAATACTTAGCGACTAAAAATGAGTAAATCATACTAAACCTAACCTAACATAGTATTCCAGTCGCTCATTTAGTAATTTTTAGTCGCTCATATTTTTCTTTTTTAATTTGTAATACTAATCGGAAATCTATACGGAACGGTGATTCAATGTAAGTGCAATGTCAAGGCGTTTACGCAACACATGCAGTCAGCGAGCATGTCGGGTAGAGCCGGGCGTAGTGATAACAAAATCGACCTACATATTGCAGCTACATCGCTACCTGGCGACGCATAAATTACTTGTGAACGTATGTACAGACACGGACGACGTAAATATATGGACGGTAGTACCTCAACTTCCAACAGACCAAATTTATAAAGAAGAAAGTAGAGTTTTTGAAGTAAGACTTCTTTACGCACGCTTGATTTGAGGAGCAAGTTGGTGAATGCGTGACGAGAGCATTACGAAAAGTGTGATCGGGCGAGGTGAACGGAAGTTGAGAGGGAGATATAATAATATTATTAAAACTCACGTGAGACATTATACTAAATTAATTAAATAAATTAAACGGGTCACTCACGTCTTTTTGTCGGGAAATCCGACTAGTTTCGATCTCAAAAGGAGACCTTCATCAGGGCGAATGTCCAGACACTAATATTATTTCTGTCATCCAGCTGTATGATTTAGGAAAAAACTGTGAACGAAAATATTTGAGATACTGCAAGATGTTATGTATCTAGAGTTACTTAAGTATGTAGGCACGGCTAAATTAGCTCTTCGCTTAGATAAGTTAAATTACTTGACGGCGCTGCGGGACCAGGATTCAGATAGTACGATTAGGAATTAAATTATTAGCAATTTAGCATGCGGTTAGCGGTCCACAATACAAATTCAATGTAATCAGGTAGAACCATTCCTAAAACATCCCATACGAACGTCATCTTGTAAACTGGACATGATGATATTTTGCGAACGTAACATTATATGACGAGCGGTAATATATTATCTACAGTGGAAAAGCTAAATGACTAAAGCGACATCAATGCTAGAACTTTATCTATAAAAATTCCGTGTCACGATGTTTGTCCGCGATACTACTTAACCAAGTTAATGAAAGTTTGTGTAATTTACTAATAATTGCATTATGTGTAAGTTGGTGTGACTTGTGAGATAGGAGTATCCGTGAAAAAAATACACGTGGACGAGTGCTAGCAATTTATAAATTTGGGGTGTAAGTGGTTCATCAACATCTTTGAACCAAAGCCAACTTCACCTGTACGCGGTGTACCCTGCTGACTGACAAACGATGCTCTGGCGAAAAGAGAGGTAGGGAGCGTAATTGTAAGCTACCCGACTGGGCAATGTTCCACCTCACAGAATACCGCAGCCAAATAACAATTCCCTTGAGGGTTGTTGTGTTCCTGCGAGTGAGTGAGGTTACCAAAAAGGAAGGAAGGAGATGCTGCGTTGGCAGCGGGGGTGGCGACACGCGAACGATATTTTATGTCGCGAGCATTAATATGGCTACGATAACCGCTTCACATCAGGCGGGCCGTATGCTTGTTTGCCACCCGAAGTAGTATATAAAAAAAAAAACATAAATGATATAAGCAATGGCAATTGAAATATGTATCTACACAAAAATGACATTCATATGCAAAAAAATGTTCATAATAATTTAATGTTTCAAGAATTGCTGCAATGAACTACATAAAGGAGGCACAAAGCAAAATTACACGGAGAATATTCAAATTTATACGCGGAAGTACATGTCATACATACATATAAATACGTATGTATATCCGTTGGTCACGGCGTCACGCGTGAACGGCTGGACCGATTTCGCTAATTCTTTTTTATTTTTGTTGTATTTGTTATTGTCAAAAGGTTCTTATGAAAAAAAAAAATAATAAGTTGCGTGGAAAATTAGAAAATTTAAGAAAACTGTACGAGCATATTAACTTTTCTAATGTAACTTTATGTCGTTTGACAGAACTGTTCAGTGGTTCACAGATTGCGCGAAACCAATTCGAATTCAATATTTATTGTAAAGAAAACAGGAGAACGTCTGACGGGACATCTAGTATTTTATAAATTATCATATTTATCACTTACTAATTTGAGAAGTATCTAACTTAAGAATAATTATATTATATTATTTAACTTGTGAGTACTTCAAAGCGTTCAAAAAGTTGTGGACAAACAATAATGCGTTGGTAATTAAAACTGGTAACTATTACCACTTTTCACAATCTTTCCCGTAAAATCTCAGAAAAATTCTAAATGTATTTGAGAAAGCCTATAAATGGGAGTTTAAACAAGACCGCGTTGTTTAGCTGGCAGCCCGCCAAATATAATACTGTCAACAGTGTTCCATTATCTGTGTAAACATTGTATAAAATATAATAACTTTGCACAACAGGCCCTCATGCAATAAGGACGATACCAAAAACATAAAAACCACACTCAATACCTCTTCACCTTCGTTCATTTTCATCAATTTGCTGGCTCACTACATCACACTGATATACGTTTGGCACGAGAACTTGCACAATTTAAAATACACTAATGCACTGTAAGCTCCTGCATTTCTTAAAAACTACACACCATTGAGTAACGCGTGAATATGTAAATCAAGGCCGGGCAAATAAAAGTGTATTTCTGGACCAGTGTTATGGGTTCCCGGCTGCGCTTACGCCATTCGCCGCATTGCGTCACTATCGATAAGGGCGGGTTTCGTTTGCGTATATTATTGATACTATGATTAATCACGGGTGTGTTAAAACAAATAGTATAGGAATTTCCTTTTAGCACTCGAAATTTTCTCGCGAGGAATTTTTAGTGCAGGGAGGCGTTACTCGCGCGCTGTTCGAGGGTCCAATGATTCACATCAATTGCTCCCATTTCATTAAAACCGCTGCGCGTAGGCATAATTCGTCACCAGCGTCTGGGGAAACTGAACGTTTAATAAGATAACGACGGCCAAAACGCCCATGTTAGCTTTTTATGGACAATGACACATGATAAATACTAATCCAGAAAACTGAATGTTATTATAATAATGCTAATTCGGTACTGACATCAGGTTTTGAACGAAGTGATAGAACTTCTACGAATTTCTATGCACCAGTCTCAATAGGGTCATCGGCGTCGCTAACCCTTATTCATCCCACTGCTGGGATACGGGCCTCCCTCAATCGAAGGGGTTCAAAGTATATTCCACCGCGCTGCTCAACTGTGGATTGGCGGAGTCTTCAGGGTGTAAAATCATCAAACAAAATATCACAATTTTGTATATAGCCAATGCAGTATTTAAAACAATTTAATCGGTATTTAAAATGCAACTCTGGCGAAGAATTAGACAAATTTGTTATAAATGTGACATTTGTGAGATCGAGACTGGATCCAACTGAATTTTAATTCTGAGAATTGTCCCTCTGACCTCACTGAAAAAAGTTATTGTCATTTAAAGTGAAATTCGCTACTATTTTAGTATCAAAGTTCGACCATTTTCTTAGTAACCTTTTGGTCACTAAGAAAATGGTCGAACTTTGATGCGGACGAAGTCGCGGGCAATAGCTAGTATTGAAATAAACTATCTCCTATGTTACTTCGGGTAAATTTAGCTCTCTTCATCTTTTGTTAATCTTATAATCTTAGTGCAAAGAAAGCGTGGTTGTTGTAAATATTCAGGAATTTAAATATATTTGTATTATCCCTACGGCCGGAAATCAGGCGTGTTGGTACGTCACTAGTTAAACAGTACACACAATGTAAACTTTCTTATTAATAGTGATTAATTATGATTAACTCTCATCTCGTCTGGATAACTTCCTTTCTGGCGAACGCAAACGCGTTGTGAAGATTTTAATGCAATACACTCAGAACATAAATCTATACGCGCATCGCCCCAAAAATAGTAAACTTCAAAGTAACTTTTAGAGTTTATTTAATTAAAAATGACCTACAAATTTGGGGTGTAAGTGGTTCATCAACATCTTTGAACCAATGCCAACTTCACCTGCACGCGGGTGCACCGCGTGCAGGTGAAGGCATTGCTGACTGACAAACGAAGCTCTGGCGAAAAGAGAGGTAGGGAGCGTAATTGCTACCCGACTGGGGAATGTACCTCCACCTCACAGAATACCGCAGCCAAATAACGGTTCCCTTGAGGGCTGTTGTGTTCCTGGGAGTGAGTGAGGTCACCAGAAAGGAAGGAGATGCTGCGATGGCAGCGGGGGTGGCGGCGCGTGAGCGATATTTTATGTTGCGAGCGTTAATATGGCTACGGTAACCGCTTCACATCAGGGCCGTATGCTTGTTTGCCACCCGACGTAGTATAAAAAAAATACAAAATCAAGAGATATTCATTTTTTTAATCTACTTTAATTTATCTTTAAAATAAAGAGGAAAGTTTTATTTCTTCCTAAAAACTAAAAGTGCAGCAACAATTTTAATAATTGTTTGGTTTTTACCATTAGAAACTTCGATCAAGTTAGATTAGAAGATTAGAAAGCTACATTTACCAGAAGTAACATAGGAGATAGTTTATTGCGTGTGGGCACACAAAATTTGATGCTGCATCAAATTTTGACCCTTTTAGTAACGAATTTTTCAATTAGGTACTTTAAATGACTATAACTATTTTCAAAGAGATCAAATGGACAAATCTCGGAATTAAAATTTAATCAAAATTCAGTGTCGATCCAGTCTCTATATCACATTTAGTATTCTCGTATCACAATATGAAGCTTCAAAGCTTTATTAAAGGGTATATAAAAATATGACTGCATACTAAACAAACTCAGATTGGTGTGGTGATTGCAATAAGAATTTATGAATAAATTAATTAATGAAATCAAGTATACAATTTTCTTCGGTCAACTTTAATTCTGCAATATAAAATAATTACGAGAATTGGCCTTCAGATTTCAATGAAACATAGCCTATATGTTGCTAGAAGCAACATATAGGCTATGTTTCATTGAAGCTTAATCTACTTGTGAAAACCGCATATAAATCTATTGTTGAGTAGTTTTGTAGATTGGCATGTACATACAGACAAAAAATTTAAAATGATATTGTTTTGTATCCTGTACTTTTAACCAATTTCCCCTCTTTCCACACTCATTTTTGGTGACATAATTATTAAGGCCCTAAACAAGCAAGTTAAGTTAAGCAGTGATTAAATTTTTGAAGAGGAAGCTTGGATTTGAGAGCTATTGCGGTAAACAAATATGTATTACAAACACCTGTGTGTTTATATATATGGAGATTTTATGGAATTATTAAATGTTTTTTCGGTAGATTTGAAAAATATTTAGTCGACAATCCTTATTCATCCCACTGCTGGGATACAGGTCTCCCCTCAATCGAAGAGGTTTAGAGCTTACCCCACCACGCTGCTCAACTGCGGGTTAGCGGAGACCAGTGTTTTTAAGCCGCCTAAAGGCCACTGACTTGGCTTAATGATTATCATCTAATGACAACAGCCATAAATCGTATCAAACTAACATAAAAATTACAATTACCATACAATAAAAAAAGTTAACTTAATTGGGTGTAACAAGGCAACAGGCAGTTTCACATGGTATTGTCCTACAGATTGTGAATGATTCAATTTCTCTAAAATTACATTATGGCATCTGATTCTCTTCTCACGGTTACCTCGACATTTTTCAATTAATTACTAGGTACACTCCTAAGAAAAAAGGAAGAATCTATATATTAATACGTGAAGCAAAAACTTTGTGAACCTTTGTGCTTTTACGAAAATTTCGCGGACAGAGGAGTATTAAATTTCGCACTTATCTTCTATATATATAAAAGCAAAATACCACTTACTGATTAATCACGAAATCTCAGAAACTATAATAACACCTACAAACTTGAAATTTGGCATGTAGGTACCTTATAGGGTGTAGGCATCCGCTAAGAACGGATTTTACGAAACTCCACCCCTAAGGGGGTAAAACGGGGGTTGGAAATTTGTATGAAAGGCCTATGTTTTTGAAGTAGTGAAATTTAAAATGTATACTCTTTAGATTGTGATGATGAGATGATGTAGAGGTGTACTAATAATATAGCTTTAGAAATTAACCTCTTTTTGGGGTTAAATCGGGGGTTGGTAGTATATCTATAAATATATAAAGTAGCATGTCCTGACTGACTGACTTATCAACGCCGAGGCAAAACTACTGAAGCTAGAAGCATGATATTTGGACCGTGGCTTCCTTTTGTGTAAAAAGTTGTATCATCGTTTGTATGTAACTTTTTTGTTTGTAGTCAGATCTGTTTGGAATTTCGTGATATTGCTCTTTGACATAATTTAATAAAACTTTAATTCAATATTTTCTTAATTCTATCTCTTAAGGAGTAAAAAGGGATCTTACAATTTGTACGGGGAAAAAATATTAAATGGGGAATGAATTTCATACATCTACGCGTACGAAGTCGCGGGCAAAAGCTAGTAGTTTATATAGAGAAGCGCTGAATGCAAATATTTTTGTTTAAATTATGCTTAAAAAATACATTAAATCAATAAAAAAAGCATTACACACACTTCCATGTATTTGACAAACACATGCATACTCTTTAGTTTATTGTTAAAGCCATAATTTAAATAATAAATAAATATTGTCAGACAAATTATACAGCGCTATCTAGCCCCAAAGTAAGCGAAGCTTGTGTTATGGGTACTAGACAACTGATAAACATACGTAAATACTTTTTTTGTAAATATGATACATAGAAAACACCCAGACCAAGACAAACAGACATGTTCATGCACACAAATGTTTGTCCTATGTGGGAATCGAACCCACGAGCGTTGGTGTCGAAGCCGCGACATTGACCGCTACGCCACCGAGCTCGTCAAACAGACGTCAACAGATAACATAGAAAATTAGAGCCTAAAGTAATTAAACTCAGTGTTATTTTTTGTTCAAAATTTTATTCATATCATAAGTGACAGACAATATCGTCAGCTTTCAATTGACTTCTTTTTTTGTAACCGTAGGGCTTGTGGGACCACAACAATAACTTTTTTGCCAATACTATTATTAACCAAAATAAAATAACGTAAATACTTTTTTTTTGTAAATACATACTTATTATGATGCATAGAAAACACCCAGACCAAGACAAACAAACATGTTCATGCACACAAATGTTTGTCTTGTGTGGGAATCGAACCCACGAGCGTTGGTGTCGAAGCCGCGTCATTGACCGCTACGCCACCGAGCTCGTCAATAATGAAAATGAATAATGGTCGAATTTCAAGCACTGGGCGACCACTAGTTTCTGTAAATCAGACAAATTCTGGCATTTTTGTCACATATACTCTTGTAGAAATACAGGTACAGGAATAAATAACTAAGAAAATATCAAATATGCATGTCAAAATGAAAAGAGTTAATCTTTTTATATCATAGCAAGTGTATTTTATATTTTTCTGTATGTCCCCTGCCTTATTAATAGTTGAATTTTATTAACCCCTTCCTTCAGACTGGAAGGAACGCTCTAAATGATTGATTCCCAATGAGTGATATATCAACCAGCAGTAATGACATGAAAAACAGTTATTTTTCTGTAATATTTGCATATATTGTCCACTATAATTACTTTAGATTTTGTTTTCCTTGCCATTTTTATCATTGAAAAAAGGAACTATGTATGGTGGTTAGAAAAAAGGAACCACAACCTTTTTTATAAATAACCACATACATAAGTTTCTTTTTTACCAATTTGGCAAATTAGGGAGTAAAATGCTTACCATTCTTTATAGCTAAAGCCTATCGTCTCCTACATGTGATGCAAACTTACAATTAGCAAACGAAGCTCTGGTGAAAGAGGTATGTGAGGTATATTAAGCTCGCCATAGTGCCTACAGCACCTCAAGGTTAGTGACCTAGTTGTATTCACAATTTTTTGTATATAATGAAACTAGTTTCCGCTTGCGACTCTGCTCGTGTGCATTTCCGAGTAGGAAAATGGACAGCATTCACATTGCAGGAAAAACACTTTGATGCACCAGCTTTCATCAATGTGATCAAACAATGTTAAAGTTTATCAATCATACATGAGACAACCTACTGAATTAACTAAATTAAACAGTCTCTCATCAGAATTTTTTAATTATTCATTCGGAAAAGGCGGCCGTGTCTGGGTCGCCCTGATGAAGATCCCCATTAGATAATGAAACTGTCAGATTTCAAATAAATGATTAACACATTTAATTAATTTATCATTCACATGTATATATTGTCTCCGTTAGTGTTTGCATTTGTTCATTTTCATTTAGATATCATAAAAGTATGAAAAAAATTACCATGAAATTTGTGCAATACTAAAAACAGAAAATAATATAATAAGAATACCTAAAACACAAAAGTTAATCAATAATTCAGAAAGAAATATCGTACCTGCTTTGTTTCACCCTCCAGTTCAAGTATTTGTAGTGTAAGCGAGCTTTCCATCGCAGCGGATTCATTGAGGAGGGCATTTTCTTGCTCTATACCACTCCTTGTGGTTACTTTTTGTGTTGTGTCCAATTTCATAAGAGCCTAAGGACAAAATACAAATACATATTAAAAAGACGTTATAAACATGGATTATGAGGCCAAAAGTGAAGGTTATCATGAATCCCTAATACATGGATAGCCAACATTTATTGGTGAAAGTGTCACTTCTTTTATAAATATACAAAATGGGCATAACAACATGCCGCTACATAATCTCGACTTTCAGATTTGGTGAAAAACTATTAAAGTCAAATTGTGTAATGTTATTTGCCACCAAAAATTTTTACAGCAATAATTTTATGTTCTATGCAGCCAAAATTTTTACAGTATGATTGCTGTAAAAATTACAGGAGCAATAGTTTGGGTAAATATGATTTTACACTAAAAATATTTATTTTGTTTATTAAAATAGAAGAAAAATTAAACTAAGTGTGTAATTGTTGTTGTTTAAATGCAAATTAGATTGAAATATAATATTTTACAATCATGCTTGTTTAGCAAAATGCAAGCTGGAAAATGGAGTTTTTTTATTGGTGATTACTTAACCAAACTTGTGGCGATGTTACCACAGGCACACATCGCATTGGTTCACTATGCCTACTGTAATGTCTTGTCATTTTGTTGTTTAAGAAATATGTTATATCTTGGCTTCCTAAAATTGTATGCTATAAGAACTGATGACAGGAAAATTTAAACAGCATCATCTCTTACAAGCGAGCTTCAACATCAGGGGTGTAGTACTTATGTTTCTCTTGCTCACAATTAATTCAAAATCAGTACAGAATAAAAAACCAATTAATGTAGTACAGAAATCCATTAAAAATAAATAAAATGGGTATCTCAAACATACAATGTGTGGTTTTATACCGTTTTATATTGATATTGAGTTCATTGTACACTTAAAAAAATTATATTTCAGCAACCAAAAGTTTAAGGAACAAAAATAAATTTTAAAGTAATTTACAAAATTTATGGGCACCTTTATTTTTTTAGGCAAAGAATACTATAGGAATTTAAGTAACACGGTAACTAAATTTTTTTCATCAACATACAATGTGTGATTTTTCATCATAAATTTTGCACTAAAATTCCGATTTCCATTATTTTGTGGAATGATATAAATGATCCTTAATCTCCTTTTAGAAATTAATTTGATATGTTGATATTTTAATTCAACAAATAATGTTTACTGTATTGAACTTCACCCTACAGTTTATTATCTACATGAATCTATTCAGAAGTTAATTGTCAAGCTGTGGGTAACTAAGGCATTTTTTCACATGAAGTATCTCGGACAGTTACATTAATGGAGTACATTAGTATGAAAATATACATTAACCGAAGCGTCGAAAATACAGTCTAGTTTATGTAGGTTATAATAATCACAAACTTCTTTCCACTAATGATTTTTGAAAGTAGTGCAGAATACGAATACAAAATGATGATAAGGCGATTTAAATTTCAGCTTCTGCACGTTTTACGTACCCATTAATGCATGAAGAGTGAAAATAATGACATAGAATGTAGGACACTAACCTCTTGTGTGATTTTTAGCTCGTGTCGTGTGTTCTCGTAAATGCTTTCCAGCTCTTCATATCTCTGTTGCAGTGAGCTCTTCTCTTCTAATAGCACCAGCCCAAGCTGTGCCGACTGTATCTTCTCGCTGCTGGCTTGGTCGAGCTCTCGGCCGAGTCTCTCGATCTCCGCCTTCAGCTCGACCACGGACATGTCGCTTTCAGCCGTGGCTGCCATCACGACAGTTAGACGGCTATATATGTAATCTTCATAAACAAAGTAAATAATCTCAGAAAAACAACAGTATAAAACGTGTAAAATCAATTGTTTCTACATTCTCCCAAAAGTAAAACGTCTTGACAGTTGGTGGTGGACAGACAGTTCAGTTTAGTGTTGCTGCTTGCGCTTGTTGAGTTGCCGCCGTCGTCGTTGCCATTGCCACAACATTATTCTTATCGAGAATCAAATCCAATATGTACGAAACGATATTTTTGTATGATTTTGATAAATCGATATAAAATATCAAATATGCACAGACATTCAATTCAATATATGTAGTTGAAATTGAATGTCTGTGCAAATATGACATTTTTCCAAAGGTCTGCCGCACTGCCGTCTATTATATTCGTTGACGTTATTATTTTAGCCTACTCAGATATAAATAACGTGTTTAAAATCAATTATCTGTGTATTAAACATAATATAATCAGAAGCTGACCACTCAATACAAAAAACGACAGTACAAACAAACCGCGTCTGTAACGTGCAAATGTGTACGTCGACGCCTTAGACTTGAGTGCAGAATGAAATAAGTAGCTTGCGCTTTGATGGAAGATGTTATACTTTGGATAATATTGTAATAATAAATATCTTTAAACGTTACCGTGTTACACAAAATGTTTAACGCGGGTTATACGTGGTTATTTATTATACAATCTAATTTCGTGGTTGTCTATTGTAAATATAGAATAAATATCGATATTCACGACATGACAATCTCGATTGACATCGACATTAATGTCGAATGGCTAACCATGTCCACTTTGACTTCGGGGTCATGGGTTCGATTCCCGCACAAGACAAATATTTGTGTGCATGAACATGTCTGTTTGTCTTGGTCTGGATGTTTCCTATGTATTATATGTATGATTTACAAAAAAAAATGTATTTAAGTGCATTTATCAGTTGTCTAGTACCTTTTAGTACCCATACATAGTACAAGCTTTGCGCTTAATTTTGGACTAGATGTCGCTGTGTAAATTGTCCAGAAGTGTTATTTATTATTTATTCAACTCTCTATCAAATCAATTTCAATTCTAATCAACGATTTCGATGATACACTATGTAAAATAAAAGGTATTTTTCATTAAAAAAAAGTGGCGTCAATCGGTGGGGACTACTTACTAAGTAGCTACTTACTGAGTAAGTAGGCCAAGCAAACATTACGCCTCGGATATACATGGATGAAGCTCTGTGAATGATTACGTTAGTACGAAATATTTAAATCGAATATTTCGATTGTTCTCAAACTAATCGAATAATTTTATCTTCCAGTTTATTGTTATATAGTATTATATATTATATTCCTTGCACCCAGTTGACTGCAAGCGCTTAACGTGGGTCGTGGCATGGGTCGAAATAAGATGTTTTTTTCATTGCATTGATAACGAATTAGATCAATGCAATATATAGTCGAGTCCGCGATTTTTCAAACTAGACTCGATTTCCGATCGAGTGAGTACCGACTTCTTGCAGCGTTGCTATTATTTATTATGTATTTCAATGAAAATATAATCAGTATCCTAATGAGAATACAATATTATACTACGTAATCCCCGATCGCCCACCTATTCGCGACTATCTTTGTTTGACAGATTGGGTCACTACATTTTATGGATTTGAATTGATTTTATGAAAGTCAAACAAGCAAGTAAAGGGCTGTACAATTCGCGAGTGGCGGTCCGAGGACCCACCTATATTTAATGATAAACGAACAATTCTTGTCTATATACAAAATGTAGGTAATAGGACAAGACAATCTCGCAAACGGCTCATAATGATTTAATGAAATTAATTTACATTATAGTCAATATAGGAGTTTACGGGCGTGAAATCGATATATTTAGTTCTTAACTCTGGGGAAATCTCGTTTTTGATTTTGTCAGAAAAAAAAACGTACAGCTCTATTATTATATTCTGTACAGCTGACTTTTTGGCGCGAACTTGGTGAGTGCGGTTGCGCTTCTAAACAAATTTTCACAATATAATATCTATTGATATTGATTCACAGTAGAGATAGTGTATTATGGTGTAAGTAATCATTTGAGCGCATAAAATCAGTAGAATTTTTTATAAAAGTATTTGAATCGGGGCTGTCGTCATTCCAAGAAGTCGTGCAAAACAGCGGAAAAATTGCACTATCGATTTTACTGTTGACTTAATACAAGTAATGGAGGAACAAGACGATTCCTGACGATATTTTTCAGCATGTACCTGATGCCGGGAATAAGCTAAAGAAATACTTTATAGAAATAATACAACAACGGGCTCCAAATGACAATAATTCCAGAGCCGTAAAGACATTTGATAAATAAAAAACATTGTACAGCAATAGTACTACGTACAGTATGGCTACTCCCTGCCGCTCCCTCGTGTCGACCTCACCTCCCATCTTTCACAAATCTGGAACAGTTTGTGTGGCGCCGCATGACACACGCATATCCACGGTCTGCACAGACGTCGTTGTTTATGTAGTAGTAAACGACGCGACATTTGTATGAAGTAGCCGGGGTGTGGTGTGGTACAGCTCAGTCGCCCAGGTAGGCACTATGTATCAATGCACTATCACATACCCATTACGTAAGAATCACATGTATATGTCAAACCCAATTAAATCCCACATAGAAATCGTTCGTTGACCATCACCTGGGGTCATGGGTAATCTTTATATCATGGTTCATAATGGACCCCCGGCCCCGTACCGTATGTAAAAATTGTTTACTCTGTGAAATAACCAGACGGACAGAACCGACTAAAATACACATAGAATCAACAGTATAGCTTTAACATTGATAGAAAAAAACTGTTCTAATCGAAACTACGTTAAAAAAAAAAGGAATTGAGTTACTTTCAGTATTTAATTTAGTAAGGATTTATAGGTTTTCTTGCTAAACAAGAATAAACCAAAGTATGTTTTCTTGGTGTAAATAAAAAAGGTCCTTTCATTTGATATCCATGTCATAGGAGTTAATGTGGAAATTATGAATAGCTTGTGGCGGCTGCCATATTGGATTAAAAATGACGGCGTTTAGGTAATCGTGCATTGTCACGAGAATTAAACGAGTGTGCCACATTTCAGTTCAATCTGAAACTGAGTAGTGAGTTTGGACTCACTACTCAGTTTCAGATTTAACTTTCAATATTTGATTATACAGTGATATACGCGGTGACATTAAATAAAAGCTTCCAATCGGAGATAATAACTTACTCTACTACAATTTTATTTTTGTTTGGGATTCACTTAGATTTTGTCATACCTACCTAATTACTTTTTCTGTAATATCCATGCGAACCGAGGGCCCAGCTTTTCAGTTTATTTGACTATTAATTATGAGACATGGATTCTTTGAGACTTGACTATTTTGCAACTTAAACGTTTTGAGATGTAGATATTTTGCAACTTGGACGTTATGAGACTACACTAAAGCTGATTCCAAGTTTCACATTTCTTTTAGGTTTCTTACTGAAAGTAACTCCACTTTCAAAGCATTTTGATAAATTGGCGCTTGGCCCACATGTTGGCACATCTGTTATTCTTGTTTACTCCAGCTTTGAGTTATGAATAAGATTTACGCTGACTATTGCAAGTTTTACTATGTTTGTCTTGTCCCGCTACATATTGAGTATTCTCTCTTTTTTACCCGCAATAGAACGGGGACGGTATATGCGTTTGGGGTGCTAGGATGTCTGTGCAAATCAATGTTGATGCGGTTTTCAGTGATGAGTTCGGGTTTGATTGGTGCATGTTCTTAGATAGGTGTTACGGTGACAACTCACCAGGGGGCGCTGCAGTAAACATTTGTTTGTGAAACCAATGTTGCCATTTATCTCCAAAAGTACGAGTCCGATTTTGATGCGGATTTCAGTGATGCGTTCGGGTTTGATTGGCGCATGTTCTTAGATAGGTGTTATAGTGACAACTCACCAGAGGGCGCTGCAGTAAACATTTGTTTGTGAAACCAATGTTGCCATTTATCTCCAAAAGTACGAGTCCGATTTTGATGCGGATTTCAGTGATGGGTTCGGGTTTGATTGGTGCATATTCTTAGATAGGTGTTACAGTGACAACTCACCAGAGGGCGCTGCAGTAAACATTTGTTTGTGCAACTAATGTTGCCAATTATCTCCAAAACTACGAGTCCGATTTTGATGCGGTTTTCAGTGATGGGTTCGAGTTTGATTGGTGCATGTTCTTAGATAGGTGTTACGGTGACAACTCACCAGGGGGCGCTGCAGTAAACATTTGTTTGTGAAACCAATGTTGCCATTTATCTCCAAAAGTACGAGTCCGATTTTGATGCGGATTTCAGTGATGCGTTCGGGTTTGATTGGCGCATGTTCTTAGATAGGTGTTATAGTGACAACTCACCAGAGGGCGCTGCAATAAACATTTGGCCATTTATCTCCAAAACTACTAGTCCGATTTTGATGCGGATTTCAGTGATGGATTCAGGTTTGATTGGAGCATGTTCTTAGATAGGTGTTACAGTGACAACTCACCAGAGGGCGCTGCAGTAAACATTTGTTTGTGCAAAACCAAAACTACTAGTCTGATTCTGATGCGGTTTTCAATTGTAATACCTATGCTTGCTCTCTAAAAGTTTGAAATAAAAACAAAATTTAAAAAAAATTAAAAAGCCCACGACGTTAAAACGTAGTTGAAAAAGGATAAAATAATTTTGAAACCCCCGACTTAAAGAATTTATGCTATGAACTTAATAAAAAAACCTAAGGAAATCCGTGGGGGGCTGCTTTCAACATAAATATAAATAACTATAAAACTGCCAAACTAGTTCATTTAATGGCAGCGCCAACGGGGGTTTCTTGGGCTTTTTATTAAGTTCATAGCATAAATTCTTTAAGTCGGGGGTTTCAAAATTATTTTATCCTTTTTCAACTACTTTTACTACTTACGTTGAATCTCAAAATGATTTTATTTATTACGCTATATTGTTCGAACCCTACGGAACCCTTCATGGCTGAGTCCGACTCGCACTTGGCCGCTTTTTCAACTACGTTTTAACCGTCGCGTCGTGGTTTTTTTTTTCAGTTTTGTTTTTTTTTATAATAATTTATTTAAGACTTATTCGTAAAATAATTATGAGAATTGGCGTTCTGGTTTTTGGCGCTGGTCTTTACTCTACTACATACATACCAAGTATACCTGGTACTGGATTTTGCAAGTATGACTCATGCATGCCTAACTTATTCAGTCTGTCCGTGTCGTGTCCGTCCTCGTAACTCGGATCCTACGAGCACTCGGACCTCGGACCATGAATGAATCCCGTATTTGTATGAATCTATCTAGTACGGTTCGAAATCCTGATCAATCTGCACATAAAAAAAGTGCAGATTTAAAAAAATATCTGATCTAAGATCAGAAGTGGGATTAATCAAGTAATGAGCAATATTTGAAACCCAGTAAAACTTATTGAGCGCTATCGAAACCATAGCGCGATTTAATATTACTACAGCGCCATCTAGTGTTCGTATACATTAAAAATTGTTTACTCGCGCCAAATCTCACACTTCTTTGATATCCCGTGGGAATTTTAAAAACAAACAGACATGTTCATGCACACAAATGTTTGCCCTATGTGGGAATCGAACCCACGAGCGTTGGTGTCGAAGCCGCGTCATTGACCGCTACGCCACCGAGCTCGTCATTAAATATTTGTTTTATTTTTATTTAATTATAAAGTGAATATATAACTAAATATTATGTGAGTATTTCAAGCGTCCACCTATTTCCGTTATCAATTGCGAGCCAAAACAAGCATAAAAATCACCTGTGTTGTATGTGAGCCTACTTAAATATTTATTTTATTCTGTTTTTTTTATTATTTAGTGTAATAGCGGCAACAGAAATACAACATCTGTGAAAATTTCACTGTATAACTATCACGGTTGATGAGATACAGCCTGGTGACAGACGGACGGACGGACAGCGAAGCCTTAGTAATAATAATCCTGTTTACCCTCTGAATACGGAACCCTAAAAAAGAAAACGGTACAAAGGTGGTCTTATCGCAAAGCGATATTTTTCAGACAAGCTTTAGGACAGAGGCCTAAATAGTCAATAAAAGGTAGGTAGTACAATGCAAACATTATTAAAATTCGAGTAAACTAACAAACTACATGTTAAAATACATAACCAACCTTAACTTAAACAAACGTCACATTTCGATGTTTTACTTAGGGGCCGTTGATGTACTCGCATGCCTACTTTAATATTTAAGTTACATTTATATGCTACGCACACTATGCTATTTAATTTGGTACCCAACACGGTATCATTAAAATATATGTATATATTGTTTAATTTATGACTTTATGTTCTCTAGAGGGCGCCACATTTAATGAACGTCGAAATGTGACGTCACGTAGCCTTGCGCTTTTATCGATACCTCATTTTCCAAATATCCGCGACCCCATGGTGTCGCTGATCTCCATGGGCGGTGGTGATTACTTACCACCAGGTGACCCATATGCTCGTTTCCCAAACACAAAAAAACGTAATTTAGAAGATATGAGAGAACCGAGCCCATATACCAATCAAAATCATAACTCTCCTTTTTGCTTCTCCATAGTCGGGTAAAAACATAGCCTATTTGTATATCATGGATGACGAAGACGCAGCACAACTTATTACGAGTATAATAAAAAAAGACTTGGGTCACTCATCGACGTACAGCAATCCTTCGGAACAAACGGAAGCTGAAACATTTCCTTTATGATCCCGGCTGTTTCAAAATTCCCACGGGATATCAAAGAAGCGCGAGTAAACAACTTTTAATGTATACGAACACTAGATGGCGCTGTAGTAATATTAAATCGCGCTATGGTTTCGATAGCGCTCAATAAGTTTTACTGGGGTTCAAATATTGGTCATCCAACTTCAGATTAAAAATCAGAAATTTTTTTAAATCTGCATTTTCTTTTTATGTGCAGATTGATTAGTATTTCGAACCGTATTATCAAACCCCGGTCACTCCATACAAAAATGGCGCTTTTGCATGTAGTAACCAAATGACGTATGTACACGTGCCTATGTTTGAGTGACGTTCTCTAGGGCTGACATTATTCAATTATTAGTCGGACATGTAAGGGGGTGTAAGAAGTTCATCAACATCTTTGAACCAAAGTCAACTTCACCTGCACGCGGTGTACCCTGCTGACTGACAGACGAGGCTCTGACGAAAAGAGAGGTAGGACATAGCGTATTTTTTAAGCAGCCCGACTGACGAAGTACTACCACCTCACAGAATACCCCAGTCAAATAACAATTTCCAGGAGGGTGGTTGTGTTCCTGCGAGTGAGTGAGATCACCAGAGAGAATGGAGTTGCTGCGTTGGCAGCGAGGATGGCAGCGCGCGAGCGATATTTAATGTTGCGACCGTTAATATGGGTACGGTAACCACTTCACATCAGGTGGGCGTAGTGAAGAAAAAAAAAACATAGTAAATACACTACACTGACTTCAGCCAATATTTACAAAACGCCTTGTATAATTGCCATAGCTAACTTACCCAACATTTTATATTTTCTAATCACTACTAAATCAAACGTTCGCCTTCCGAAGACCGGTTCATTGTAATGGTCAAACCATTTCATTCTCACTAATTGTAGCTTTTTACTATTCATATAAATGCATGCGCAATGATTTGATTCATGATCACACATGATATCACGCACAACAAACATTGAAATGTAAATAAGAAAATTGTAAACATTAACAATAGTAGGTGATTATTGGGAATTATAAAACATATATATCTATAATGTTTGTAAAATATACAGACTAGTATTTTCATTTTTCATGCAACCAAAAATACTAACACTCTGATCTCGCTGTCGCTCGATCATTGTCGTGTTAGTATTTTTGGTTGCATGAAAAATGAAAATACTAGTCTGTATATTTTACAAATATTATAGATATATATGCTTTAGAATTCCCAAAAATCACCTACCATAAAATAAATGGAGACATCTTCAAATAAATCTTAACGCTCGCTCAGCTCACACGTTTCCACTGATCGCATGCGATTAACAGTGTACAGTGCAATACACCGTACAGTTGTTGTTTTGAAACTGTTACGTTAAACATCGCATGTTTGTATATAAATGTGGATATCATAAATATGTGTCATTCTGTCAAAGGCAGTTTATACGATTACAGCTTGTACGATGAAATTTATTGAGCAACGTCAGAGATTAATTCTGCCAAAAATTTGTTCTGACGCGGAAACGGTTGTTCACAGACATGGGACTCTCTTACCTAATACAATTCGATGTATAATTTGTGGCCCGTCAAATTGTGGGAAAACAAATGTTGTTATAGGTCTTCTGTTGCATGAAAATGGTTTAAGATTCAAAAACGTTTACCTTTATTCTAAAACATTATACCAACCTAAATATAAATATCTAGAAAATGTTTTCAATTTAGTACCCGACATAACCTTTGCGAAATATCAAGACAATGAACTCATACTGAGCCCTCATGATGCAAAACCAAATTCGGTAATAATATTCGATGATGTTGCCTGCGAGAACCAATCAAACATTCGGGATTATTTTGCTATGGGTAGACATAAATCTATAGATTGTTTTTATTTGAATCAAACTTACAGCAAAATTCCTAAACAGCTAATTAGAGATAATACAAACCTGTTAGTTCTATTCAAACAGGATGACATTAATTTACGTCATGTTTATGATGAACATGTTAACACAGACATGACCTGGTCCGAGTTTCGAGAAATGAGTTCAAAAATATGGTCGACACCTTACAATTATGTAGTAATCAATAAAGACTGTAATAAAAACAATGGTTGTTACAGGATGAATTTCGATACTTTTGTAACCTTCGATACCAATTAAATGATTTGATATAAATAGGTTTTCATTAACAGATATATTCACTTGACCTGCGATTGCGTCAGCAATACATTGTAAACGAATATTATTTAATTCATTATGGAAAAAGAATTAAAAACACAGATCGTGCAAGTAGCTGATGCTGTTAAAAGAAAGATAAAGGATATGCGTTCCACCGATTCTCATAATGAAAAATTATTAGAAACTGTCTTTAAGCCCATTACCAACCCATTACATGAGATAATTAATGGAAAGAACCGCAATGTATCTTTGGACGATACACCAACACAGAGTTATGAAAAAGATCAAAATTCTTCAGTGGATTCACATTTCAATAAAACACTTAAAATTCGTAAATCAGATAACGATTACCGGCAAGATATTTCTGACGAAGAAGTCGATATTGATGATATTGAAAATGGTAATAAAATTAACACCAGCAATCTGTCATTTAGGACAATTGAATCAGTGCCTAGCCCAACAAAAAATACTTCTTCGTGGTCGCTTTCTTCAGACATATATGAGGATGTTCCGTTCGGAATCAGAATAGATCGTGGCAAACTAATGATGGGCACATCTCGTGTTATCATAAACAATGATGATGATACAATATTAGTAGGAGGACTTAAATACAACAAAACGCCTGGTCTTAGCGAAATATTATTCAAAAAAGTACCCCAACTGGAATTGGTAACAGATGAAGATCGTCAAGCATACAAAGCTCTGCTTTTAGAAACAAATGCTCATAGAAGAGATTTTGATCCTAGAAAACCAATAAAGACAAATAAAGGTCGAACGTATTTACAGATTATAAAACCGCTATTTAAGTTACGTAAGCCTTCCTCGTCTTCTATATCTTCGACTGCTAGTGTTGTAGGCAACGTTAGTGAAGGTGAAGGATTGATTTTAAAAAAGAGAATGAAAAAAAATACAGATTATGTTTATTGGGATGATCCTAATGAACTAGTTGAAAGATTGCAGTTGTTGATTGCATCCAAAGATGCTGGCAACACTGGTCTAGATAATGAAATCATATCAATTCTCGAAGAATTACGAGAAAGTGGTATTATAAATTAAAAGTAGTTAGTTATTTATTTTATATTATTTTCGGCAATTGTACACGACAGACGTGTGTTTAATATGAACATAGATAAATTCGGTCACCATGTTCATAAAAGATTACGTGTATCGGAGATATTAAATAATTCAGAAAACTATTTAACTAAGACTTCCACAGGCGAATTTAATGCACAATCATCAAGATTAACTGGAGTTAAAGAACCTGTAGTTCCTGATGATGCAACCAATAAAGAATATGTGGATAGAAAGACTGCAAATTATATCACAAAAGGAGAATTTAAAGCTTTGTTAGATGCTTATAAATCTGATTTAGAAGGCGTAAAATTAGATATTAGGCAAAACATAAACCGAATTGAACAAACATTTTGTACTATAGACTACATCAATAGATTGACTATTTATAACAAATTGAAAATTAGGCCGTAAGATGTCAAAGCAAAAGGTGGTTGATGAAATTCATAAACCAGCTCGTCGAAATTTTGTTCGACGTTCTGTTGTTTTAAAAGGTATAGATGACCTATGGCAAGCCGACCTAATCGATCTGAAGGCGTTTAAAAAGTACAATAATGGATTTACGTTTATTTTAGTGGTTATCGATTGCTTTGCTAAATATGCTTGGGCGATACCACTAAAAACTAAAACAAAGAAAGAAGTTGTTGAAGCGTTTACTGAAATTCTAAAATCAAGTGGGCATAGTCCTAACAACTTACAAACTGACATGGGAACTGAATTTTATAATGATGAATTTCAAAAACTTATGAACTCACTTAATATAAACCATTACTCATCGTACTCAACTAAAAAAGCTTCAATTGTAGAAAGGTTTATAAGAACATTAAAGAATAAACTACATCAATGTTTCAATTACAACGGTAATTATAAATGGAAAGGAAAAACTTTGGAGGGCGCCTTAAAATCATACAATAATACTCTGCACAGTGTTACCAAATTTAGACCAGTAGATGTTAATAAGAAAAATGAGAACCTAGTTAAAAATAATATTAGGATTTTTTATAAAAGACCATTAAAGAAACGCAAAAATAAATTTAAAGTAGGTGATTATGTAAGAATAAGTAAATATAAGAGCTGTTTTGAAAAAGGTTATACACCTAACTGGTCAACTGAAATTTTTAAAATTAAAAATGTAAATAGAACCAACCCGGTAACATATAATATAGAAGATCAAGAAAAGCATAATATATTGGGTTCATTTTACCAAGAAGAGTTGCAAAAAACGAAATACCCGAATGTATATTTAATCGAAAAAGTTATAAGAAAAAAAGGAAATAAACTATTTGTAAAATGGTTAGGTCTTAGTGATAACAAAAACAGTTGGGTGAATAAAAAATCTATTGTTGAGTAATATAAGGTCTTTTAATTTAGTTACCTTGTCATTATATTTCTAGATATGCAAGGAGGAGGACTCGTAAATAGTTTAATAAATAATTTGCCGTTTGAGCTTCATTTACCAGGCTACAATTATTGCGGTCCGGGCACGAAATTGAAGCAGAGGTTATTAAGAGGTGACAGTGGGGTTAATCCATTGGACGAAGCTTGTAAATATCACGACATCGCATACACAAAGTATAATAATATTTCCGATCGTCATAAGGCAGATTTACAATTGATGAATATGGCCAAGAAGCGGTTACATTCTAAAGATGCTGGTAAAGGAGAAAAATTAGCTTCTTGGTTGGTTAGTAAAGTTATGAAAGCTAAACTGAAGACCGGTTCGGGAATTAAGAAATTTAAAAGAGTTATTTCAAAAATCAAGTCACAGATCGCAAAACTGAAGTCTAAAGATAACACATCGGCTATTAAACACGCTTACAAGATTGCGAAAAAATTGATTCCCAAAAAATGTCACGTTCGTTTGCCCAGAATTATTCCGATTCCAAAAACAGGGGGAATTTTACCTTTAATACCAATTTTTGCCGGTCTATCTGCACTTGGAGCCTTGGCAGGAGGTGCAGCTGGTGTAGCCAAAACAATAAATGAATATAAAGCAGCACAAAAAAATCTAGAAGAGTCTGTACGTCATAATAGAACCATGGAAGCTATTGCCATAGGAAAAGGTCTTTACGTCAAGCCCTATAAAAAAGGCAATGGATTATTTATAAAGTCTCAAAAAAACTAAATAATAGGCTACCTCGGCGTGCTCTTACTAATATTGACATTATAAAACATACTAAAAACCTACCATACTTTCGAGGAGTTTATATGAGAGATACATTGCCTCGTAAACCAAGATCGTTAGAGTGTGGTATAGTAAACTTGGATAGTCACAAGAATAATGGAACTCACTGGGTAGCCTATGCAAAAATAAATGACTACTGCGAATATTTTGATAGTTTCGGGGACTTGAAACCTCCTGTGGAATTGACTAATTATTTAAGAGGATGCAGTGACGTATATTATAATTATTCCAGATTTCAAAAATTCAATAGTGTAAATTGTGGTCATTTATGTATAAAGTTTCTGTTCACCTTTTGGAATAAATACACTATATAAAGATATTATTTATTACATGTTTTCATTTCTATCATGTCTTTCACGCTGTCTATAACTGGTAACAACTCAGTATTATCAACAAGCTACTCTCCTACGCTAGAACTTAACGGTGAATACGAATGCGCTTTGTTACATTTTTCTACGTTTAATTCCATACCTAACATCACGAATAAAAATAATAAATTCTATTATGGAACCAACGAAGTTATTGAAATTCCTGAAGGGACGTATGAACTTCAAGATATATGCGATTATTTACAATCTCGCATAAAAGAGTGTGTTTTTAAATTATACTGTAACAATAACACACTTAAGACGACAATATACTGCACTAAAGATATTCATTTTGAAAAACATGATTCTATTGGAGATTTATTAGGTTACGGCAAAGGTATTTTAAAACAAAATATATTGCACGAGTCGCTGCTTCCAGTGAACATTCTATCGACAACCGTAGTAAGGGTAGAATGTAACATTGCAAGCGGTTCCTACATAAACGGAAAATCAAGTCATATAATTCATGAATTCGCACCCAACGTACCTCCTGGTTATAGAATAATAGAAATACCAAAAAATATCATCTATTTTCCAGTGAACAGAAACACAATCAATTCCATTAGCATAAGGATAGTGGATATACATGGTAATTTAATTAATTTCCGTGGTGAAGAAATAAATTTATACTTACATTTACGAAAAAATGATAGACTATAATAAAAACGAAGCTCCACGTAACCAGAAACTTAGTCGTAATCGTGCTATTCAGAAGGCAGCACATACGCACTGTATTAAAAAAAAACTAACCGCAGCTAACCAAAAATTTCTTAAATCAATTGGACTTCTAAAATGAATATTTTAAATATTGCTACATCACCTTTTTGTGACAATACCATTGAAGGTATTGAAACTCATTCATATAAACCGTATATTACAAGTTTCAATAGAAATGATGAAATCCGAATACCTATAAATCAACAAGACTTATATCTACTACCTAGCGCCAGTTATTTATATATTGATGCTCATTTTAAAGTGACAAAAAACGATGACAGTAAGGAAAGACAACCGGTTATCAATTTAACAAATAATCCGTTATTATTCCTTTTCCAAGATATACGATATGAGCTAAATGGTATTGAGATTGATAAAGTTAAAAATGTAGGTATAACAAGCACCATGAAAGCATTTGTATCGATGAATGAAGCTGAAGCGAAAATGTCTAAAACATGGGGGTGGGATATACATGGACACAAGAATAATCATGGCGGATTCATCAATGCCTCTATTCCACTTAGCAGCATTTTAGGATTTGCAGAAGACTACAGAAAAGTCATTGTTAACTGCAAACATGAACTCGTTTTATTGAGAAGCAATACAGATCTTAATTCAGTGCTACTTAATAATGGTGAGATAGTATCAATTGATGTACGTAAAATTTGTTGGCGCATGCCTCATATCAAGGTATCGGACAAAGAAAAAATTAATTTACTTAGACTTCTTGAAAAAGACAGACCTATTCAATTGGCGTTTAGAAATTGGGATCTTTATGAGTACCCTATGTTACCAAAGACCACCAAACACACTTGGTCGATAAAAACTTCGTCGCATATTGAAAAACCTAGATATATTATATTAGGTTTACAAACCAATAGAAAAAATAATGCTTTTAAAGACATGACCAAATTCGATCACTGTAGTTTACGAGATGTTAAAGTTTATTTAAACTCTACATATTATCCATATGAAAATTACAATACTAATTTTACAAACCATAACTTTGCTTTAATATACGAACAATACATAAACTTTCAACAGTCTTATTATGGACGTAGAGGGTGCTTGTTGACTGCTACAGAGTTCAAAGAAATAGCACCACTTTTTGTAATAGATTGTTCAAGACAAAACGATACTATAAAATCTGGACCAGTAATAAATATTCGGCTGGAAATAGAGAGTGATCAAGAAATACCTGATCAGACTTCTGCATATTGTCTCATTTTGAATGATTGTTTAATTGAATATAAACCTCTTAGTAATATCGTACGGAAGTTATCATGAGTTCAATAATTTTTGTAGATATTCAGGGGTTTAAAGATCGTTATAACCAATTTATAATAAAGGAATTAGCATTGTGTACCGAGGACTTTGCTCAGGTTTTTCTAATAAAACCACCATATCCTTTTACGAAACTAACTGTTGAAGAAAAAAAGAAAGTGAGGTGGATAGAACGTCATAAAGGTATTACCTGGAGTCAGGGAAATTTTGATTACCGTCAGTTTCATACTCTAATCGCGCCAATTTTGCAAAATAAAACAATTATAATGAAGGGTCTTGAAAAACAGAAATGGTTACGAGAATTATGTGATAACTGTATTTTAATAGATATTGAAAGTAAAGGATGCCCTAACTTTGCAACATTGTATAGTAACTATCGAAGTAATTTTAATTGTTTATTTCATAAAAAATATTGTGCACTCAAAAATGTTACATGTATAAAAAAATGGTACTTGGAAAACTGTCCTCAATCCATAAATGAATAAAGTTATATTTCTATTTAACTTAGCTCATGTACTAGTTTGTATTTTTTAATAATTAGTGTTTATTAAGTTATAAGCAGTATTGTTGAATAAATAATAACATCAATGTAATGAAAAGTCTTTTATTTTAACTTATTTTCTAGTACTCTAAGCATTGCATGCTTTTTACATTAGTTCGATATTTAGACACTTAAGACATAATTCTATTTATTTACACTATGATTGTAGTATCTCTATCATGTTAAAAAAAAATATTGTTACATTATTTAATTACATAACCTAATAATTATTATTATTTATTTTAAAAATATCGATGACACCTTATCTTATATACATAATATTTTATTTACAAAATTTAAATATAATTATTTAGATATAAATTTAAGTACCTAAAGAAAAAACATTTAAATGATTTATTTTATTAACTTAAAAATTATCACCACACAGTTGTTTGGAAATTTTTCGAACAAGATTTTCTGTGAGATCCATTATTTCATCTACACAGTCTTTAACAATATATTGAGCACTTAGTATCACATTATCGCTTTCACTACACGATATTTCTGACGTATTTCCACAATCTTTTGCCAAGTCAATAACTTCTAATCTTATTAATTTGGTGCCACGTTGCTTTTGTTTGTTAATTACATAGGATGTTAATGACATCGTACTTTTTTTTCTTTTTTGTTTTTTCTTTTCTGCAGCAATTTCTTTCCTGTTATGGGTAATCAAATCTTGTATAGGCGTATACAGATCCAAATCCAAACCTTCATTAGGATCTTGACCGCACTGAGAGAATATTAAGGTTTCTTGTGAATCCACCATGATCTGTAAAAATTAGAAATATATTAGTCAACACAACAACAAGATCATAACACTAAGTTGACAATGAAATAATAAATAATTATTATATAAACTTTATAAACTAGATACACTTACAAATTACGTGAAAATTGAACTGTCTTGTCCAAATGTCTCGATGAAAATGATTGTTGTTTAATAAAAGAGCAGCAAGAAATTTACCTAAATGAACCGGTACGGACGTGTTTGCATAATCACAAAGCGATGTATTTGAGAATGTGGTGTCATCCACCGTGTCACCTGATAGTATGGTGTCATATACCTACCAATAACGATAATTGTGCAACACAAAATTAGCAATTTATTTAAACAGGTACAAACATGTTTTCACGTGGACGACGGGTCGCATGAATACCTATATAATTTTAAGCAAATCAGCAGTATCGAATATCCAGAATGTATTCATGATTTTACATCGATCGCAAGACGACCTTTGTGGCGTAGTGTTGAGAGAACTAGGCTACTGCTCGCAAGGTCCTGGGTTCGATTCCTGGCTAGATCAATTGCTAATTTTATGAATTGATTTAGGATCTGGATGATGACTAGAGAATTTATACATCACCCGTCTATCATCACAAGTAATACTACATTTTCTATGATATATTCAATTTCATTTGTACTTACATAAAATTATTTTTAGTAAGAGTATTTATTTAATATACTCGTACTAAAAATAATTTTATGTGATTTAGATATTTAATAATTACTGATATAGGTACTTTTATATAATGAATACCACTTTTGAATTACTAATGAGTGGGTAATATATGAAATAAAAAAGACTGTTTAAATATTGATATATTTATTATCTGTAACTTGTACCACAAATTTAATTCTTGAAATAATTAGCCAAAAACATAAAATATAGCCCAATAATAATAATAAAGTGAAAATATTTATTATATAATTATGTTATTATGCAATAATAACGAAACTATACATTTTTTAATTCTTATATAATTAAGTATTTATATACATATCTATTTTATTTAATATAGGCTTAATTTACATGCTTAAAAATTACACAATACATGATATCAAGTATGTTAGCAATCGCGGACTACAACAGGCTGATACTCTTATCTCTCACGGATCTACAGTAATGTTCCAAAACATTTTATTAATATGCGTTTTACTTATAATTAAAAATTTATGAAAGTTCTCCATGTAAGTATGTATCTATAACAATAATGATACCATAATATTTATAAGTTCTTATCTGTTATTAATGTAAATATTTATTACATTATCGCTTACAGATAAAATAACTGGCGCAGTAATTTATTTATTTTCTTTAACCAGTCTAATTTTAAATTTTACTAAACAGTTTAAAAAAAGCTAGAGGAATGCCCCCAAGCTAAAGTGGATATTTTATCTTTCAGTATAATGCGTTTATCATCGTTTGAAGATAAAGCTACTTTATCAACTGCTTGAGTAAAAATTTCGTGTTTTAAAGACTTAAATACTACTTGTTTTTTTCTAAGCAGCTTATTGCACATTAATACTGTATTATAATTTTCAAAATTAATCTTATTTACCACACATTTCTTAATTCCTTTAGCCTTTTTTAATTCCATGTCTTCAGTTTTCACACAATATAACTTTGATCTCAATCCTACGAATTCAACTATAAGTTTTCCTTCCATTTCATCTTTGAATAAACCAGGGATCTTTTTATTTTGAGGAACTATATTAAACCGGTTATTTTCCTTGTAATTACTCGTGTCAAGATATGACTGAAAATTAAACTTCATATCACTATACACGTCCATTGTTTCTATTGAATACAAAAAACTGTCAGTGTCAGTATAACATAGTTTTAATCTGGTACCATAGAATGGTTTCATAATAGAATAATGAAAATCATACATATGATTTTTAGATATTTCTAGAACAGTAAATCCTATATAAATAGGTTTATCTAAAATAACTACTTCCGGTTTCATTTGTATAGCTACGAAATTTTCTGTAAAAATTGTAGCATTTTGAAAATTTGGTCTTGCCACTAACTGTTCAGCTGTGTAATATTTTTTCGTTTTATTTCTATTATCATCCCATCGATTAATCAAATGCACATTTATTCTTTTTTCTGTGTCTTCTAACGTTTTTCCGAAAATACTATTGTTTAATAATTTAAAGAAATCTTGTTCAAATTTAAATTTAGACTTTTGACGCAATTCTGTATTTAAATCTATGTACTGTTTCAAAAACTGACCTTGTTTAAATTTTATTACCCGATGAATTTTTTTTAAGATCATTCCATGTCGTATGCAAGTTTTTAAGTGTATATAATGGATGACATAATTAAACTTGTCATATAAATTAGGAATTAATTTAGGGCATTTAGAACCAGGTGGCGTGAATTTCTGAGGACAAAATGGTAAGTCATTATGCAGTTCGTGTAGATGCTCTGGATATTCTAAATCGACTTCCAAAATGTAGCCGTATGCAGAGTCATCAGGTACTGTGAAAATATTAAGTTTATCTATTTCTACCTGATTAATTAATTCGAAATTTGAATATGGCAAATAAGAACACATTGCATATCCATATAAATTGTTACAGTCAATATACAATAAATAGTTGTCAGGTTCGGATGACTTATAATCTGATAAATACTTGTTATTTGCCTTAGAATATCTAGTGGAGCATAAACATACCCCTCCGCGGATTCCTTGTTGAATCATGCGTATTATTTCGAGATTATCTATTAGTTGTAATTTTACTTTTGTCAATAGTAGCATTGCATCAAAGCTTAAACTGGGAGCTGTCATATAAAATGCTGGATCTAGTCTGTAATTATTTTTGCAAGTTCGACGAAAATTTTCAAAAACATCTGCCAGTAACAACACGTCGGTTTTGAGATATAAGTCGGTATATTCACCCAAATTTTTCAACTCAAATGTTTTCCACACTAATTGAGCGTGTCTAAAATCACACTCGGAAATAATGTCATCACTTAATGTACTGTAAAAACAATCTCGTGGCGGTAGTTTTTTCTCATTATAACATTCCCAGTTGGTCATATACTCGTAAGGATATAAACCTTTGCGTGTTAAAAGATTGAATTGACATTTTTTGGAAAAATGATGAGATAAGTGTACAAAATCGTTTTTATTTAATGTTTGAATAAGTTTTTCTAAGCTGGTACCTAAAAATTTAAAAGAATCTACAAATCTGATAGGCATATATTCCTGATTTCCTATTTTTAAAAACTTCGTGAAAGAAATATAATTTTCTTTATTTTTTGCTATTACTTTTATTTTGCCAGGTGTTTCTCCTAACTGTCGAATGAATAAATGACTATCATATCCGGCTAAGTTGTGAAAAAATACTGGAACAAATTTTGGTAATCTAAATTTGAGGTTACAATATGTGTGACTTATACCGCGTATTTTGCCGGTTAAGTGGTTGTGTTCCATTACTCTGTCATCAAGCAGCAATTGATTACATAGGAAGCAATAAGATGACTTCTCAAAATATTTCTTTTCCTCTTCTGTCAATGGTATCATTGGAACAGGTTGATTTAAAATAGTGTTTATTTTAGTTACGTCTATAGCAAGATTTTGAAGGAATTTTTCGACACAATCGCGGCCGCGATACGATACGTATTTATTAAGAGAGCTATCGTACGAACAGACAATATAATAAGCGAAAGCGGCTGGTAAATGTTTTTGTAAGACAGTTGTTCTGTGCGAATCGAGTTCATCGGCAGTGGATTTGGGTTCTAGCAAAGATTCAAAATCTGCATAGATAACGAAAGGCATATCTTGCAACCGTTCGTAATGTTTGAATTGGATAACAGTGCCTGAATCAGGAAGCATTGTCCGAACACCACCACAAATATGAGAATTGAATTTAATTTCCTTATCAAAAAATATCATGCAATCGTCACAAAAGTAAATTTTACCATGGTGTTTAGTAAGTTGCGATCTAAGTAAGATACTTAATTTTTTTATTAAACAATAGTGCTTAAATTGACCTTTTTCTAACAGTAATAAATTAATATGATGTCTTTTTTTATGTTGCGTCCTATAAAGAGGTCCAACAATATCAGATTTATTTCCAAGACCATAAACATTAACGCTAATATGATGGTTATTTTTTTCGAAGGTCTTAATATCTGAAATCCCTACTGGGAACGTCATATTTTGAGTGTTGAGAATGTTATCATATCGCGGATAGGAAGATGTTCGTTGGGGGTTTATTTTAGCGGGAAATAACGCTGCTATTATACACCATAAGAAGCAATACGCATCATCATTTTCTATATTTACGCAAGCGTGCTTAGATTTTAAACGTTTCGGTAACTCAATAAACCGGGCAGCTCTCAGAGGGTTGTATTTGTTAATATTGACTTCTAAGTACAGATTACGTATCAGAGTCCAGCCGCTATCTCTTTCCTGAAAATCATCCATTTTTGTTACAATTGTATCAACGATTTTTGAGAACATATCACTAAAATCATAATTGTTATAGATTACTAAGTTTTCAGTAGCAAATGATTTTACTTCGGTAGTATTGTTATTTGGTAAATTAAATTCGGCAAACAGCTCAAAGTTGACTTTAATAGATTGATAAGTATCTTGTCTAGCAGATATTAATTGCTGCACGCGAGAACGCAACCTTCGTAAGAACTGCACCGGTGGACATGCACCACCTTCATTACCTTTCGGTCGCACTCTATAGGATGCTATCCGATTACGGAATGCGCTACTTATTTTTTCAATTCCGTCACTTAATTCGATAGCGCTATTGTTTTTATGAATGTTACTTCGTAAATGTGCTGAAAATGCACTACTTTTAATAGATATGTCACAAACTGTGCAATATATTGTACGTTTTACCATTTTTTATATTTAATTGGTATAGTATAAGTAAAGCATACAAAAGTCAAAATGTTAACTTTAATGTGCTCTTGACAGCACCAATTTGTTTAAATGGATTCGTGTGGTATGTAAGAAAAACTAAGTAGAAACGTGGAAATAAAATTAGGAAATAATAATCATAATAACTATATTTAGGTTTATCAATTATATCTATTTCTTAAAAGTAAAAAAAGTACCCTCAGCGGTAAACTTCTTTTTACAACGTTTGATGGACTCCTTTAAAGGAACCAATTCTGGTGATTCTGACTTTCCCTGATATTTTAAATTAAGAACCGCATGTTTCCATCGATCCTTGGGATCAACCGTTTTAATATCGCTTATATTATATATTTTGAGCTCTACGAAAACACCCCCTTCTAAATTTGCCGTGCGTCGAAACACACCGTCAGCGACACGGCGCGTCAGCACTGACTGCAGAGGGGGCGGTGATGCGCAACGATGGGCTTCGACGGATTCGATGTCACTGTCGAAGTTCAACTGCTACCCGGATGCCTTCTACGCAGTTTTGTTATTTTTTTTTCGATGAAGCTTTTGTTGCACCCGGGGACTTAAATTTTGAGCTCTATGAAAACATCCCCTTATAAATATACCGTGCATCGGAACACACCGTCAGCGACACGGTGGGTTAGCACTAACTGCACAGATTGTGGTGATGTTTGACTCCTAGTAGTAGTCTTTGACTCGTAGTATAGTATAAGTAAAGAATACAAAAGTCAAAGTGTCAACATTAATGTACTCTTAACAGCACCAATTTATGTAAATGGATTCGTATGGTATTTAAGAACAACGAAGTAAAAATGCGGTAATAAAAATTAGTAAATAATGATGATAATAACTATCTAAGGTATTATTATCAACTATTTCTTAAAAGAAAAAAATCTACCCTCCGTTGTAAACTTCTTTTTACAACGTTTGATTACCTCCTTTAAAGGAGCCAATTCGGGTGATTCCGACTCCCCCTGATATTTTAAATTCAGGACCGCATGTTCCCATCGATCCTTGGGATCAACCGTTTTAATATCTCTTATGTTATATATTTTGAGCTCTACGAAAACATCCCCTTCTAAATTTGCCGTGCGTCGAAACACACCGTCAGCGACACGGCGCGTCAGCACTGACTGCAGAGATGGCGGCGACGCGCAACGATGGGCTTCGACGGATTCGTTGTCACTGTCGAAGTCCAGCTGCCACCCGGATGCCTTCTTCGCAGTTTTGTTTTTTTTCGATGAAGCTTTTGTTGCACCCTGGGACTTCTTCTTCTCCTTTTTACCACTGTAAAAGAAACAGGTAATATGAGAATATATTTTCTACTAAAGCTATTTCCTTCTAAATACAATCAGGTCTATTCTAACTGCTTTACTAATATGGTCCACTAGATGGACCAACAGTCTGGCAAAAGACAGGAGGTGTCGATGAAAGCAAATAGCACAACGGGTCATTGTAGAAGTTTAAGGGTCTATGTTCAGCAGTGGACATCCTACGGATGAAATGATAGTGATGAAATTGTTCTATTCAATTAATTAATAAATGATAGACGTAAATATATTAACATACGTTGCTGTGCTGGCAGCTGTCTCCTCGTCAGATGAAAACACGTCCGCCAAACGTTTTCTGGAGCTACGCTGCTGCTGACTGTACTCGTATTCAGACCTGTAAGAGAAACATAATGAATACCAAGCATAAAAAGAAAAAACCTGCCGATGTGCAGCAGTGAACGGCTGAAATGTTGATACCATCTTTATACTTGTCGAACTGAAGTCAAGCAACGTCAACTACTGCATGGCTTTAGAAGGTTATATGTCATTCAATCTCCTCCATGTTTTGGAGCGTATGTTGAGTTGAGCTCAACAGAATGGGTATAGGTAGATGTAATGTTGATGATGATGATGATGATGATGATAGGCGACAAACTTACGAACATGATTTCAGTGCAGTTGATCTTCGTTTCTAGTAACGGCTGGACAAAGGATGGCGAGCAGAGCGCTGACGGAACGGCTGCCAGAGCAGTTGACGGAGCAGCTGACGGAGCGGCGGAATATCCTCCATGCTTTGGAGCGTATGTTGAGTTGAGCTCAACAGAATGGGTATAGGTAGATGTAATGTTGATGATGATGATGATGATAGGCGACAAACTTACGAACATGATTTCAGTGCAGTTGATCTTCGTTTCTAGTAACGGCTGGGCAAAGGGTGGCGAGCAGAGCGCTGACGGAACGGCTGACGGAGCGGTTGACGGGGCGGCTGACGGAGCGGCGGTCGAAGTGAAGTGGTCGAAGATGAGCGCCTACTTGAGCTGTCGGTTGATTAGCGGATCTTCTTCTGGCAGAACGCAGTTGGCAGAGCGGCTGGAGATTAGCACCTGGTGCGGTACTCTAGCGAGGTGTAGGGTCTCTTGACTCAAGACTTGTGTGAAGTGAATTGTTCTGCAATGGCGTCCGCTTAAATATGCGATTATTAACGATTTCCAGGTATTGTCAACATTTAAACGAAGAAAAATCGCACTACAAAATTCTAACATATTTTTATATTATGTTTTATTTTTTGCAGACGCATTATTGAAATATATCACTTCCACATCCTAAAAGATTCTAATTACACCTCATAATTATGCTGAAATCCGTCAATTGGCTTAAGCTGTAGAGCGTGCCAAAGAATTACATACATACATGCATACTTACAGACATACATACATGCATACTTACAGACATACATACATGCATACTTACAGACATACATACTTTCACAGTTACATCCACACGCTCAAAGAATATTAACCTCCCTCTTCAACAATCGGGTAAAAGTATTATTTATATATACCTTTATATATAAACAATATTTATACCTTTTTATATTATTTATACATTTTATTACTAACGTGATATTTTTGTCATTAATCATAATATTTTATAATTTATCAATTGTTTATAACCTCTGGTTTTATTGATATGTCGGCAAATTTACGCGGAGTCGAAAACAAAAGTTTCGTATTCGGAGCGGTACTTTGAGTTAATTCAAAGTGGAAAAACAAAAGTTTCAAATTCATCGCAATCTTTTGATTACTTGATAGTCAAAGAAGGCCGACTTTGTAACCTAAGGCTGATTTCATATTGTGAATATCATTCTTAAGATTCTCTTTTTTTTATACTACGTTGGGTGGCAGACAAGCATACGGCCCGCCTGATGTGAAGCGGTTACCGTAGCCATATTAACGCTCACAACATAAAATATTGCTGCCAACGCAGCATCTCCTACGTTTCTGGTGATCTCACTCGCAGAAACACAACAACCCTCAAGGGAATTGTTATTTGGCTGCGGTATTCTGTGAGGTGGAGGTACATTCCCCAGTCGGGTAGCTTACAATTATGCTCCCTACCTCTCTTTTCGCCGGAGCTTCGTTTGTCAGTAAGCAGGGTGCACCGCGTGCAGGCGAAGTGGGCTGCGATATTCTGTGAGGTGGAGGTACATTCCCCAGTCGGGTAGCTTACAATTATGCTCCCTACCTGTCTTTTCGCCAGAGCTTCGTTTGTCAGTCAGCAGGGTGCACCGCGTGCAGGCAAAGTTGGTTGCGGTATTCTGTGAGGTGGAGGTACATTCCCTAGTCGGGTAGCTTACAATTATGCTCCCTACCTGTCTTTTCGCCAGAGCTTCGTTTGTCAGTCAGCAGGGTGCACCGTGTGCAGGCGAAGTTGGCTGCGGTATTCTGTGAGGTGGAGGTACATTCCCCAGTCGGGTAGCTTACAATTATGCTCCCTACCTGTATTTCCGCCAGAGCTTCATTTGTCAGTCAGCAGGGTGCACCGCGTGCAGGTGAAGTTGGCTTTGGTTCAAAGATGTTGATGAACTCCTTACACCCAAAATTTTTTTCTATATAATTTGTGGAAATATTTTTAAAAAATTAACTGAAGTACAATTTATAAAAATAAAATATTATAAAATGTACTACAGTTAATGTATACACACCTTTATAGTTGAGTACGTAATTGATATGAGTGCAAATTGCTGATCGACGTTTTGCGTCTGTGTGCATTAATGCAAATAGTTGATTATGTTGTTTTCGTAGAAGTAAAATTGCTGATCAACGTTTTGCGTATGTGTGCATTGTAACAATGGATAATGAAATCATTGCTTATTTGACAAAAATGTAGCAATGAACTATATCAAATGCGAATTTAGTCTTTATGTCATAAGCCTTTAACTTACTTTTTGAATAACTTATTTTCCTAAGCACTACGTGTTCCCACGTTCGCTGCCATTATCAAGTTATTAGTCGTGGTGTGAACATCTCGTAATAGTGTCGTGGGTGATAGATAATGTCTATTGAAAATTGTGAGTAAAGTGAAATGGACAACATAACCCTGACGAATCGTGTCGATCTGTGCTATCTCAAACCAGCTACATGTGAGGTAAGTGGGCACGTGTGAGCTGAGCGAGCGGAAGTTGAAGTTGTCTCCATTTATTTCATGGTAGATAATTTTTGGGAAATCCTAAAAGATATATATCTTATTTTATGGTAGGTGATTATTGGGAATTCTAAAGCATATATATCTATAATATTTGTAAAAGATACAGACTAGTATTTTCATTTTTCATGCAACCAAAAATACTAACACGACAATGATCGAGCGACAGCGAGATCAGAGTGTTAGTATTTTTGGTTGCATGAAAAATGAAAATACTAGTCTGTATATTTTACAAACATTATAGATATATATGTTTTATAATTCCCAATAATCACCTACTAACAATAAACCACCATAACTCAAGTGACAGCAATGTCAATTCCGCGTCTGCGCACTCACTTGCTCTTTGAGACATATAAATCTGCTATCCTTTTCTCATCTCGTATTAATTGTATCTTGTATCCTACTTTGACAGACATGAATTAGCTATGATGAAACTATGGCTGCCGCATGCTTTTTAGGTAATTTATAAAAAAAATCAGTACTTTATTTCATCCAAAGGGATCGAATAAATTTCTTTTTTTTACTTTCCATGTGTTGAGACATCCATCCACTGCACAAATAACTCCCATCTTTTAAACTGAATGGAAAATAAAACACGAGCGACGTCAATTCGCACGTTGTGGCATTCCTTGCGAACGGTTCCAAATCGGTTCCATAGGGGAGGTGAGGTCGACTAGTGAGAGCGGCAGAGAGTGTCCATACTGTACGTTAGTACTATTACTTATACTGTGGTATTATATAGATTCCTCAATCCTCATACAAACAAATACGGGATTCATGGTCACTGTTATTGATATTGATAGAAAATATTGACACTTGCTAAAGCTTGGTCAATAGTTAGTAATGTATGGTAATGACGATTTCCATTCACTGCAGTTTTGCTTTTTTTAATTATTTTTTTATACTACGTTGAGTGGAAGACAAGCATACGGCCCGCCTGATCTGAAGCGGTTACCGTAGCCATATGCGAGCGTTAGCTCGCAACGTAAAATATCGATCGCGCGCCGCCACTCCCGCTGCCACCGCAGCATCTCTTTCCTTTCTGGTGACCTCACTCACTCGCAAGAACACAACAACCCTCAAAGGAATTGTTATTTGGCTGCGGCGGTTTCAGAATATGTATTTAACTCAATTTCCAAAAATTCTTGTTACTGCACTCTTAAAAAATAATCGACACTAATAAATAAAATAAAAAATTGGTTGCCTGTAAAGTCGGTATACGGGCGAAAGTTTTACGTGACAACGACTTTGAGTGGTAAAATGTTTTCGAGTGGAAGGGACGCATGCCTTTCACTTTTTATGTCTGTCTCTCTCGCTCTTAGAAGGGACACGCGTCCACGACACGCTTACAATGAGAGCGAGTGAAAGGCACGCGCCTTTCACTCGCTCTCATTGTAAGCGCATAACGTGACCCAGTTTCTTGAAGTGTCACCCGGCTAACCAATTTATAAGACGTTGTCACGTCAAAATAATTGCATAAATATTGTCAATCTAAATTAATTCGTAATGTTATAGCGAGTAATTCCATTTTGCAATGTAAGCATCTCGTGAAAAATCCACCAATTCAAGGGATAAATAAAACAATCTTCTGAATGTAGTCGCAAAAATTCACACTGAACCTTAATGTTAATAAACATAAGAGCTAAATTCTACATTGCAATGACCAAAGCATTGCCGGTTGTTACCGGGCTGCCCGCCGCGCGCCGGCGCCGATGTATTTATTCGCTTCATCTCTTTTACACCGCTATAACTGCGCTTACTACGAAAAATTAAAGAAAAAAAAACCTTTTTAAAAACAAGCTTTTATTATTTGTTTATAAAATGAACTAAAAAGTTAAAAATAAATTAACTCTAAAAAGAAATATAACACTTTGTAACTTGATTGTAACCTTTAACGACAAATAAGCGTCTTCGTCTAGGACAAAATAATTCCATATTGTACAAATTTATTTAATTTTAACACTAAAACTTTTCACCATACATAATTATTCAATCTCGTTCCCCCTCTTTATCATAGTCCCCATTTATAAATGAAAGCGTGTTACATTGTGATAGCTTGAGGAAAATGTTGTGTTGTATTAAATGTAACACGCTTTCATTTATAAATGGGGACTATGATAAAGAGGGGGGACGAGATTGAATAATTATGTATGGTGAAAAGTTTTAGTGTTAAAATTAAATAAATTTGTACAATATGGAATTATTTTGTCCTAGACGAAGACGCTTATTTGTCGTTAAAGGTTACAATCAAGTTACAAAGTGTTATATTTCTTTTTAGAGTTAATTTATTTTTAACTTTTTAGTTCATTTTATAAACAAATAATAAAAGCTTGTTTTTAAAAAGGTTTTTTTTTCTTTAATTTTATTTTTAACTTTTTAGTACCTCTATTTTTAATTCGAGATTTACTACGACGTAGTTCGCAGCGCGTAGCAGCGTTATTTATTGCAGCGTCTTTTACTTATGTGATTGTTACATCGGTAACACAGCATCAATTCTTCTTTATTCTCGCGTAATTCTCGTGGAAGATAAGTAGGAGATGAGGCACTAATTTTATATTTGGTCACTTGATGGGGATAGCATCTCTTCGTGCAAATATTACACACTTTATCACAAAATGTATTTATCGCATTATTAAAGTACTCAATGCTACCACGTTGCACATTCCTCTGGTTAGTCTTTTTCTGCCGTTCATTCTGTGCTGTTACAATGCGTTCCTCTGCTGTTTGTGATAACTGTCTTGCTTGCCTGAGCATTCTGTTCCTGTCGAGCCTGGCCAAGTGTTCTTCTTGTAATTCATTTTTTCTTCTCTCTTGTGTACGTATTCTGTCGGTATTTTGCCTATGTGTGCGTTGTTCTAACGATTCGTTTTCTCTATGTTTAGCAGTAGCTAAACTTATTTTTTCTAAGCGTTGCCGCTTGTGGACATCGCTTTCATTAGCAATCTTCTCCTGTCTCTTCAATTTCGCCTTCTCTAAACGTCGTTTTCTTTGTGTAGTTGTTTCTGTTTTCTTCATGTTATTCCCACGAGTATAGGACAAATAACGGTCCATCCCCCCAGAGGTCCGTTGTAGAGGGATAAGGGCTACAATACAACAGGGTTCGCCCTGGTACCCTGAGGCGCAACGTTAGCGGCAAGACATGTTTATACACCCTCATACCATTCAGCCCTCGGCACGTGCTCACCTTGGCATTGGGTCATCCATCCAATCAATCATATATAATTAATATGGGACGAAAGCAAGAGACTCGTCAAGACGAATCAAACGAGACCAAACTCGATGGGGTTGCGTCGTTTAATTACGGAGTTCCTATGGCCACCTTCCAACTCCAACATCAGACCATGGTTACCATATAGTATCAAAGTACTCGTCAAGACTAATCCAATGAGCCCAAACTCGATGGGGTTGCGTCGTTTAATTACGGAGTTCCTATGGCCACCTTCCAACTCCAACATCAGACCCTGGTTACCATATAGTATCAAAGTACTCGTCAAGACTAATCCAATGAGCTCAAACTCGATGGGGTTGCGTCGTTTAATTACGGAGTTCCTATGGCCACCTTCCAACTCCAACATCAGACCATGGTTACCATATAGTATCAAAGTACTCGTCAAGACTAATTCAATGAGCTCAAACTCGATAGGGTTGCATCGTTTAATTACGGAGTTCCTATGGCCACCTTCCGGCTCCATCATCAGACCCTGGTTACCATATAGTATCAAAGTACTCGTCAAGACTAATCCAATGAGCTCAAACTCGATAGGGTTGCATCGTTTAATTACGGAGTTCCTATGGCCACCTTCCGGCTCCATCATCAGACCCTGGTTACCATATAGTATCAAAGTACTTGTCAAGACGAATCTAATGAGCTCAAACTCGATAGGGTTGCATCATTTAATTACGGAGTTCCTATGGCCACCTTCCAGCTCCATCATCAGATCAGCTCTATGTCACAATAACATTGCATTGTCATCCGATTTATACATGCATTCTAAATTTCAGCTCAATCGGAAACCGGGAAGTGGATCAAATTTAAGTTGCAAGATTTGATTACAGACAACGGGACAGGTGAAAGTAAATAAAAGCTTGTAAAAAGAGAGGAAGCTAATATGGATATTCCTTCGAGTCGCGAAACATTCGACCTGAGACGCATAAGGGCCTATGTATGATTTATCAACTTTTCAGGAGAGCGAAATGAAAAAAAAATTTAACAAATTTAAAAAAAGTCTCATTTATTGTTTTTTAACAATATTAATCAATATTCGTGGTACAGTAAACCTCTGTGCCTTTAATTTTTTTAGTTTAAAACTTACATTACATTATTAATATTATAATCATACATTAAAAAAAAAAAAAAACATGATATCCGACCCTATGCTTGTATAATTTTATGTGTAGTCTAAAATTTTTATTTTTAAAATAAAATATTACTATATGCTTGAATTTTTTGAAATTTACTACGAGATTATTGGGTTCTATAATAACATATGGCGTTATGGTTGATGCAAAGAGGAAACTTGAAACAGTCTCAGTTAAAGTTAGTACCTAATAGGCACACATAATGTCGGGGTAAAATTAAATAAAATCTCTTCTAAATGTCTTACAATTAAAAAAAGAAATATTAGTTAATCAGTTTTGATAATATTTGGGGTGGGTAATGTTAAAAAAATCTAATGTGTTTCTGTAAAATCGGATTCAGCATTTGAATGAGTAAATTTTTTATAGTATGCATGCAATTCCTCTGGTATCCATTGCAACAACTTCATCAAATCATTATATTTTGCTGTCGATATAGTTTTTTCATTAGGTCTCAATCTTGGTAAATTTTCTGGGAGCCGAGTAGGGTTGGCTGTGTTTCGAATTAGAGATATTTGAAAAAGAATCTCTGTGAAAATATTTTTGTAATACGAGATTCCGGGCTTCTCTTGTCTAAGTTGCAGCCAAACAGACTGATATTTTAAAATCTTGTCCTTCGCTGTTTTTTTTTTCTTGCAACAAAAGGTCCATTTTTCTTGTACAGTACAGTAAAATCTTTAAAGTGGTGCGATTGCATATCGAAAACATCGAATTTTCTTTTACCTCCACAAGTTCGAATGAATTGTGAGCAGTCTCTCGGTACAGCAATTTGCATTGTTTTCAATCGCTTTTTCTTTTGCTCTATTTGGGAGTGTATTTGGTCAATCTCCATATGAGTATGACCCTTGAGCATGAATTTGTGGTTGATTATTCTTAGTTGGGGAAACTTATGCAGCAACCACATGTAGGCTACAACCACCATTAAGTTACGGTTTCGACCCGCGCAGTTGTCAGACCAGAAAGTCAGCTCTCTCACGTTAGCATTTTTTTCTTTATTCTCATCTGCCCAGCGGATCAGACTAGATGTTACCTCATTTCCCCCTCTTCCCGCTATATTTTCAGACCATATGACGTTTGTTGCACAATCAGTTGTTGAATCAAAGATTGTCAAGTTTAAAGCCGCATTTTCACTAGGCGACATGTCGCAGATACTTATCGCTTCACGTAGTTGTCTCTGCAAAAGTTCTGGGACAATGTCCCGCGACATATGACTCGTTTACATTGGCTAGTCGTGATCAGTATGTCACTCGAGGAAGTAGTGTTCAAAACACAAAGCGACACACGTTTTCACCACTCAAAGCCTCTCCGGCGACTGTCGAGGGACACGAAAGTCGCGCGAGTCGACGCTCGCAGAGCATCGACTAGCGACAAGTTGCGCGACCCGTAAATGTCCCAAGCAACGTCGGGCGACATCGCGCGGGACACGTATATTTCGTGTCGAGCGACAGAGTCGCACGACAAATGTCAGATCAGAAGAACAGAACGACAAATGTCCCCTAATGAAAATGCGGCTTAAGCAGGGACATTTGTCGTTCTGTTCATTTTCATTAGTGAAAATGCGGCATTAATGTCCAAAGTTTTCATACAGACTTACCATTAGTCAGATTCGGTGTTGCCATACACTTTTGCATGTCAAACATTATTACTTTTTTTCTGAACTTGCATCTGCTTCACTTTTGTCTTTATTTTTCAATTTATATCTCTCTTCTGCAGCTATGTCATAATTATTGCTAAGAGGGGAAGTCAAATTCCAAAAGCTTCCTACTCCTACTAAATTCTTCTGATTAAATTCGTTGGGAGTTCCAAGGCAGCCGTAGTTGTACCCCCGGGACTGCAATGGACTTCACTGTTCATTGCCTTTTTTGGCGGTCGCCGCTGTTAATCCTGGCTACACAGGAGATACAGTGGTGGGAATGTGTGGTGGGCCTGTCCCGAAAAAAAAATAACGAACTCATGTATAATGGTCAGAGGTCCGATCCGAGTTACGAGGACCACAGAACATAAAAAATATAAGTTTTTTATGTTCTGTGACGAGGACGGACAAGGACAGACACAACAATAAGTTAAATTAGTTAAAGTTAGGCATGAGTCATACTTGCAAAATCCAGTACCAGGTATACTTGGTACGTAGTCGAGTAAAGACCAGCGCCTAAAACCAGAACGCCAATTCTCGTAATTATTTTACGAATAAGTCATAAATAAATTATTATTAAAAAAACCCAAAATTTGGAAAATAACCCACGACGCGACGGTTAAAACGTAGTTGAAAAAGCGGCCAAGTGCGAGTCGGACTCAGCCATGAAGGGTTCCGTAGGGTTTGAACAATATAGCGTAATAAACAAAATATATCTCATTTTGAGATTCAACATTTTGCGAATTCAAAATTGCGGGTTCAACATTGCGGTCCGGAAGGCTCCGCAGCAGCAGGTCGGGAATCTGTCCCCCGCGCGTTCCGCGCCCGCTACCGATCAAGCCACGCCCCGCGCGAATTATAATTATTATTTACTTAGGCACATCGCGTGCGGGGGGAGGGGGAAGCGCTGCCATTTTGAGATAATTTTAGTGCATATAACGTATTCACGTACCACTAGAGATGGGCATATTGCCAGGCATTTTCGATAAATGCCCCAAAAATTACTTATATATTCCCTATTTATGCCCAAAACTAGGCATTTATTGGTCATTTACAGGTACTTACTGGGCATTTATTGTAAATGGCTGGCATTGTGCCCATCTCTACGTACAACACACGGCCGCACCCCATTTTTTTCAAACATTTTCAAGCATAAGGAACGTAAAAAAAAGTATTCCCTGTATACTCACCAAATATCAACTAAATCGGAGTAGTGGTTCGAGAGTTAATAGATGTTTTTTAAATAATTAATTATTAGTAGTTGCACAGAAAATGTATAAGGATTGTAGTCATTAATAAATAAATAATGGAAAAATCGTTTATTTTATAATGGATTCATAAAATCAATTGACAATAATTACAAAATTTTACAAAATTTGAACTACAGAATGACATTACAATATTTATTAAGAAATATCAATAAGTATTATGATCTGGTATGCTGTTATATGCAGGAATATTACATAAAACGAACATGTATAAAACCTTGACATTTACATTCTTTTAAGAAATATACAGAGCTAGTTTCATCCCAGACAGGGATGGAACTAGCACTGCATAACACCCTGCGATAATTTAAGGCCGTGAGTACACTTAGTGATTTTATCGACAAAAGGCGTCCTTGGAAAGGTCCATATCTCTTCCCTTTCGAAAGGCAGGCATTTTTAATTTTAAAAATGAAAAAAGCGGGTTGCACGGAGTGTGTGCCGGCAGAAGTGAAAACTTGAACATTAACGTTGTGCATTTTTGAATATTTTGGAATGGTTAGGGAATAATTTCGCACGAATTGCTTTATTTATCAGTATAAAAGTAGTATCATTATGTGGTAAAATACAATAGGTATGTATTCATTTATTGCGCTATCGTACACAAACATAACAATTTATATTACATTAAAAATAAACAGCAGGAGCAGGCATATATTTTCGACGCGCGGTAGAAAGAGAGGGGGATATCACTTCCTCTCTTACGCCGCGCCGGCGGTCTACTCTCCCTCCGTCTTACGAATTTTCGATATGGCCACGTGTCCTGACGCAAGTTTAACAGTTTTTACCCATCCGAAAAAGTGCACAACGCCGCTAAAAAAGTTTTCACTTCAAAAAAGATAAGGTAATTCTTGTGGACCTATATGGTTACAAAAAGACGTCTTACAGACGACCTAGAAATTTTGGCGTCATTTTAAAGATAATCTCAAAATTCCCGCTCCTCAAACCTCCGTTCCGGGTTCCTCAAAAGGAAAAACGGAACCGTCTGTCTGTCCGTTGTCCGTCTGTCTGTTTATCTGTCTGTCTGTCTGTCAAGACCCTATAAACAAAATAAAAGTGGGCGTTATTGAGCCCAGTTTTAAGATAAATAAATAAATAAATATTGTCAGACAAAATACACAGCGCCATCTAGCCCCAAAGTAAGCAAAGCTTGTGTTATGGGTACTAGACAACTGATAAACAGACGTAAATACTTTTTTTGTAAATATGATACATAGAAAACACCCAGACCAAGACAAACAGACATGTTCATGCACGCAAATGTTTGTCCTATGTGGGAATCGAACCCATGAGCGTTGGTTTCGAAGCCGCGACATTGACCGCTACGCCACCGAGCTCGTCAAACAGACGTCAACAGATAACATAGAAAATTAGAGCCTAAAGTAATTAAACTCAGTGTTATTTTTTGTTCAAAATTTTATTCATATCATAAGTGACAGACAATATCGTCAGCTTTCAATTGACTACTTTTTTGTAACCGTAGGGCTTGTGGGACCACAACAATTACTTTTTTGCCAATACTATTATTAACCAAAATTAAAATTAATAAAAATGCCTATCATTCCAGGGGGGAGAGGTTGGACCTTTGATGAAATTAGATACACAGCCCTAAATTATCGCTAGTCCGATCCCAAACACACTGTATACATCGTCGAAATTACCAAATTAATATTGAGTATTTAATTTTAATCTATCTCACATTAGTTATATACACAACTTCCTAAAATACTTCCATTTTTATAGACAAAGATGCCAGGTTTTATCTTAAAATTACAGGTAATTTGATCTACATTACTTTGCATGCTTTCGCCACCAATTAGTCGTGTAAACTACTGGCAGCTGGCTCTCACTCACTAGCGTCAATAGATGCATTGCTAGGGCCGCTTTGGTCGTCTCTGCTTAAGCTACTACGGTCCTCTCTGCACCTACTCACCATTTGAGGCATAGAATAGCTGTCGCCGCCGTCCTAGCTGTCGTGGTTGCATCTGCGACACCAGTTTCGCATTTTTAGGGTTCTGTACCTCAAAAGTAAAAACGGAACCCTTATAAGATCACTTTGTTGTCCGTCTGTCTGTTTATCTGTCTGTCTGTCTGTCGGTCAAGACCCTCTTAAGTCGAGAATGCGTGGAGGTATCGAGCTGAAATTTGAACTGTATACTCAGGTCTGAGGTCCCATGAAGTTGTAAAAAAATCAAACTGCTAAGTTTACGTAAAAAAAACATATGGCCGTTTATTCAGCAAAAATCGCATATTTCGACACATTGTCAAGGGAATCAAAACTCATAGGGTACTTTAGAATAGGGTTGTAACGAAACTTTGCTTTCGCCTCCGTTACTGCGGAAGTTCCGCAAGAAATCGTACCTTCGCCTCCGCCTCCGTACAATTTTTGCCGAGTTGTAACGGAGGTTTATTTACGTAATCATAGAACAATAACGCGCGGTAAAAACTATTAGAAGACATCAATTCCACATTTTGTGTTAATTTTGATTGACTGGTAGGTAATGTTTATTTATAAGTTTACTTTCCCTTGACGTGATTTGAAATTAAAACTTTGTACTTAGTTTTAATGCACCATCAATTACATTTTTTTCTACATCCACTTTCACCTTCGCCTCCGCCTCCGTTAACCTCCGCATCCGCGGAGGTGATACAGGTCGCCTCCGCATCCGCCTCCGCCTCCGCTAAGTAGGCCTCCGTTACAACCCTACTTTAAAGTATGAAATTTGTACAGTACAATACAAGTATGTACAAGAATAAATCTCAAAACTATACATTTGTAATTAAAATTAAAAAAAATTGGGGTTAGATTCCTGAACTATTTATAATGATCCAATGAACGGAACCCTCGGTGGGCGAGTCCGACTCGCACTTGTCCGGTTTTTTTTACTACGGTACTAGTTTGTATGAATTAACTGGTAGTGGAAGCATGCTAAGTAATGTAGATCAAATTGCCTGTATATTTAATTTTCGCAAAATAACCGCTGCATTAACTATCTCAAAATGTCATTTTATTTCCGACGACTTACATAGTCGTCGGAAATAAAATAAACTACTTTCGACGATGTAAACCGTGAATGGACACTACCTTCTTGTTATTTAATATGTCGACGCCATATTTATAATTCCAAAACAAAATGTAGCCCGGCTTAAAATGTACAATATTATTTTATATTATTAATAAGTTTTTAACAAAATGATACATAACATGAAATAATAGTGTTATTGATAATATGCTTAATCATTATTAGCACCTGTGATTTATGACATTTGGACATTGAGAGATATTTTAAACATAACGTTCACAACTATAATTGACCAAAATACCATAAGTATATCTACACAATATCTACACGAGTAGAATAATGTTTATTCAGGATGATGCCACACGACACGGTACAGTGTTTTATACAAGCACAAATCTTCTCACCAAGCTTGAAACTTTCAGTTATCATGCTGTACGCGATAGGAATTAAAATGAAACATGTGTCAAGCTAGATGGGCTCGTGATTCGCGACTATACAAGATGCAGTGTCGCATCATCTTAGTAGTTATTTCTTATAGAATACAACTTATGTTATTAGAAAATAGTGACGGAACTATAAGATTTTTTTTATTTTAACTAACGACCCACCGGACTGGGCAGGTGCAATAAAGTATAGATTATGTTACTCGCCGATCATGAAAATATTTTTTCAAATCGGTACATTAGTTTTGAGTATTTGTATTACAAACAGAAATACAATAAAATTTTCCTTTATAATATACAGTGATGTGTATTACTTTTACTAGAAAACCAAACCAATGGCTTTCTGTAGCGTTGAATATTTCAACATTTAATTTCAACGTCTGTTAAATTACAAACTACAAAATATTTAGTGGAGGTGACTGACCTAACACTGGAATGTTGATATTGCTTGATTCACAAATAGAGTTGGAATGCACCAAACATGCATTTAAACGCATTCTTATTTCCAAATTGCTAACATATTCGTATTACTGTCATACAGACTTCAGTCGATTTCAATGGGAGCAAATAGTAACGACTAAAGTCGCGTATAATAGTTTACTAATGCGTGCATTATTATCACGCATTTCCATTCATATTTTTTATGAAAACCAATTGCATACACGTATGTACTAGTCTACAACTTTTTCTTCATCTTTCATCAAGTTGTATGGTCAATTTTAAAAGTAATATACAGAATGTCGACGACGGCCTATATTTTACTTTCTTAATTTTGTACACAAGTTATGCCTGCTTTTAGTATACAGCAATAACGCTTTCAAATCAAAACAATCAGTTTTGTTTTGATGCAGACTATACTTAGGAATAGGGCAGTACTTCGCGCTGCTCTAAATAGGGTATTACACCGTTTTTTTGAAAAGTGTTTTAAATGATTCTTACAGTGATAGACCTTTATAATTTCTATATCATTTTTAAAGGCAAACAGTGCCAAAAAAAACTTATTTTTTAATTTTCAATTTTATGTCTTTAGTAATGTACATCAGAATTTCTCGTTTTGTTTTTACAAAATCTTTTCTTATTACATTTTTTTCCTTGTATGGTACAATAGGTTTGTATTGACGAAGTTATAGTTTCACTGATAGGCAAAAAAAAATGTGCTCAAATATATGAAAATCTTTTAAAACTGCCATACGATTATTTTTATATCTTCCTACGGTTTCAGACACTTCCAACATTATTTAAGTATTTTCATAAAGTCTAATACATTATATGGGTGTGCACAGATGAGATGAAACAAATATAATAAAATAAATATGTATAATGGCCACCAAAGACCGACGCGACCTAACGCGCCGTCAGCATTCTGTGTGTCGATTTAAACTTCTGTAGTCCTCGCATTGATGAATAATTATAAATTTTAATTATTCTTATTAATAAATTATTTAATTGTCACAATATGTATATTTGTACTAAATGGTTAAGAATAAATAAAACACTTAAAACTGACAACTTGGCACCAAGATGGCGGGCAAAGACCTACAAGCTTACAACTAGGTCAAATTAACATGACAGCTGGCTCGGAACTCGATCCCCGCCCTCTTTTCGCGCATAGCCCCGACGCCATCATGACGTCACCAATGGCGCTAGCACACCTATTAAGCGCATAACACACGGCGAAAATAATATATATTTAGAGCGAGACACTGCTATACGTGTGTAGAAGACAAGGATATTGCCTCTCTTCTATAACAATAACGTCTCGTGTATAACAATGTCTCACTCTAAACAAATTATTGTGTGAGTTGAACTTGTGTACGTGTATCTTTACTCTTGCACCACACCCCGGCCAGTCCATACAAATGTCTTATTGTTCACTACATACAATGACGTCTGTACAGAGCGAGAATGAGCATGTGTGCCTGCGGCGCCATACAAACTGTTCCAGATTCGTCTCAGAGGGAATGTGAGGTCGATACGAGAGAGCAGCAGGGACTGGCCGTACTGTACGTAGTACTATACTGCGGTTGCACGTATCTTTGAGTTTGAAAGTTTTCAAGTTACTCTACTATGTTAATGTCAGATTTTTTTATCTGTGCATATCTGCGCTGTCATATTAATTTGACCAAGATTGTATTTTCAAAAATGGGGGTTTGTATATTTTTCGATTAATAAAAGGTATTGTCAGTTATTTAAACTATTTTCAAAACTAGATAAAATAATGAACAGTGGGTAATGAAATAAAGAATGAGATTATAAATTGAGCAACACAAAAGCGGGAATTATCCATTAAAATTAGTTAGTTAACATCGATGAGCAATTCCACTACTACGATCTCATACAACTAATGTAAACACTAGTATTGCCTTATTTTTACTAGATTGCCAAACGTAAAAAAATACTCAATGACATGTATACTCATATGACTTAAAATATATACTGACCTTATAGCAACTTTTTCATAATTTTTACGAATATTGTACTGACATTTTACACAATCTAACATTTTATTTGTAAATTTTGCTGTTTTATTTAAAATGTAAAAAAATCATGTCTTTCGCGTCCAGGCGTATCCATAGTTCACATAACGATATCGAAGCCTTACGTTCAGTCATTTTAACCTACGAAAATTATTTAGCCCAAACAATTTTATTAACGTAGTTGGTTGGTATTCGTACTTCTAAATTTGTTGTTCATACGACTTGCATGATGATAAGCATTGCTACACTAGAAGTATCATGCGCGCGTTGCCGACGCTGTGAAAATCCCTTTACGCATTTAAACTATTAGTTTAAACTACACACAATTTGGACTGATTGTTAATTTTTCATACCCGTTATGGTAGTCCACACAGCCCGGCGGCGTTGTCGGCTGATTTGGCCACAAGCAAAGGAGATAGATGAGTCCCCGACAAGTGTTACCGGGCGTCAAACCTGGCGGCACGAGGCCGGCTAGTGGAGTCGATCTGTGTGGATCCACCAGAAGTTTTGCTCCAGCCATCGAGTTTGCTGGCATCTTTACTCTCGGTCCGTTCCGTCAATCACAAAATGACAAATACTCGCAATTGACCGCCTGGCCCGGCGGCAATGCCGGCGTGTAACACTCATGACTTTAATAACTTTTATTTTCATAAACCCGTAGATTTGTTATGTCGGCGACTATCGCGACACAAAACGCCGGGTATGTGTGGATCCAGCACTAACATTATGTTCATCGTTATAATTAATATCCGATGAAGAAAAAGGTGAGATCTAATTGGGACATTCAATAGCGATATACTAAATTTTCATACGCGAATTTATACCGCATTACATAAGTTAGAACGCTCGAACGTGAGCACTAATATTAATTTAGTTTCCATTTATTCTCTCCGTAACTAATCTGCACATTAAGTATTATTTTATAGAATATCCCCAATTAATTCACAAACAACACAAAGTATTCGTGATACAAATATCAAGCCGGAAGACTTGTTACAGCGATACAATAAATACCGCTGATATTTTTACCTTAATTTAAATTATCAGATGCTTTGTTGTTAACATGAGATAACATTTTTGAAATAATTATCTGTTATGTGTTTTATATAAACACACATAGGTAAGAAGCAGTTGTTGTCTGTAAAATTGATTCTCAATTTAATAGAATACACATTAACAGTGTCTTTAATGTCTATGGTACCTCAGATCTAGTTCGCCAGAAGCCCCTAAATTTCCCTGCATCGCTGTCAGTGTCAGTTTCTGTATTTCTGACGTCGACAGAGAAAACTATAGACAGATTGACAGTTTCCATCGCATTCACACAAGAAAAAGAGTAACTTGCGCCATCATCATGTAAGGAAATGGGACAAATTGATATGATTTTTATTGAGTGTCACGTGCTGGTCTTTTCAAAGGAAATCACAATATTCTGCGAAATAGTTACATGACAACAAATGACATCTATCTATGTTTTCAGTGGTAGCGTTCATGAAATTCATAGGAATTGGTACTATGAATTTGAAAATTAAGATCGATTTAGACATATACAATAATGGTGAACGCAAATTTATCCGAGCCGCACAACTGCTGCCTGATGGTAAGCATTTATTGACAGAAGATTATTCCGTCGTTATCAAGTTTTGTATTTTTTAGAACAATTCGACAGTACGACGCACTTAACAAGTTCACTCCAAAAAGTCATGCCTTTATTTATTATTCTAAGGTGTAAGTTATGCTAAAATAAATGTACCATAAAGTTTTAAGGACCCTGGAAACGTTGTATTCATTAAAGTTTAAATGAATTTTACAGATTATTCTTTACTTAACACTGTGTGTTTTATTAAACACATGTTATAAGACATATTATACAAAAACATATTTTTGATTAACTTGCAATGCCACATTAAATGAACACTGTTAGAAATATATCAAAATTCAAAACTATTGGTAATAGCATTGAAGTTTAAGGCACAAAAATCGTGTGAATAGAATCCTGTTATGCCGCATAATACGACATTTTCTCTCTTTATATAGTAAAATCTATAATACAAAGTTTTTATAAAATTACACATTAAGAATAATAAATAAAATTACCCGAAGCTATCTCTTGAATTACAAAATGATTTAACATAATTGTAATTTGTTACATACTCTACAATTAAAAGAACTGGCGAGTCAATCAAAAATATATGATACGTTATGGGTAGAAAAAGGATGTGCTATGGGGACCGTGCAACGGAACTGATCCGCAGCATCCGCTAAATGGCTAAGGTCATATAGGAAGCTTCAATGTAACGGAACTCGATCTTGACTATACACCTAGACGAGAATTTTCTTACAATTCAGTTCTCCACAATGTACATAACGTAAGACACCCTTTTCCGACCTGTAACGATAATGCATCTCGAACATTCATCTACAGATATCTCATTACTCGATAAGTACACTATCTACTTTCTATACATACTAACTTTAAATTAACTAGTATATAAACTACAGCTATAAGGTATTCATAAGTTTCCTTTTGATTTTATTAAAAATATTAGGAATAAAATAACAGTTAGACTAGAGAAAGAAAATACAAAAATTACAATTATTAATATCAAGCGAAAATAAATAGTTTATATTACATGCAGCACCAAATTGTTTATAATTTTCAATATAATAAACACATAATTGTATTTTAAAAACAAAACACAGTCACAATCTGTTATTTATCTATTAAATATTTTTTATATAGAATTAGATTCATTAGACAATTTTCGCTATTAATCATAAAATTATTTTTAAAATACATTATTTTAATATCCCTAAAATCATTTTAGTTTTTCATAATCATTACCGCCATCTACTTATGATTATAAGTTAGATTCCATATCGATTTAATTAACAACCGATTTAATCTTAATTAAATTCTTCATTAAAACTTACGATATTTTTCTACAACCTTCTTCATTTCAAATTAATACTTTCAATATACATTGGGGCAATTTAAGTTACAACGAATCTATTGAAATATGAAATAATTTGTTTTGTTATGATTCTCGAACTTAATAGTTGGGTGATTTACGGAATTTAAATATATTATATAAAGTTGAAATATTTTATATGTTAGACAATATAATCAATTGCCAAGTCAATTTTTCACTAAAATAAATTACACTATGGCACAGCCGGTGGACACGTCGTCTCGTGGGGGCATTGGAGGGGGTGCTGTTGGCATTTTTATAGGTTCAGGGGGTGCATTAGGGGAGTCTTTTCTTACCGACTGTTTAGAGACTTCTTGGGCTTTCTGCGGCGCTGGTAATTTCTTTTCAAGAGGCGTTGAGTTTTTTACTTTGGGTTCTTGAGTTAGGGACCCGGTGCTTGGTGTCCGAACTCGAGTTTTTACCATTGAAATGCGTCGTTCTCGCGTGTTGATGATTGATGTCAGGAATGGTATTTGGTTGCTTATCGCCAGCATGAACGGCTTGTAGCCCAAACTGTAAAAAGACATGAATTGCATTGAGGATCTGTTTTGTATAAGACTAGCATCGTGTGAGATTTTCTTAGTTTGTGCAGCATTTTCATTCATTGATGATCCGCATCTTTTGGTTGTAATGTTCTAAATATTTTTCGATAAGCTCGATAAATGTGTTATCCAGCACAAAGAAATCAGTAATTCCTGAGATTAGCTCGTTCAATCAAACAAACAAAACTCTTCAGATGGATGGATTCAATGTTTTTAGTTTTGGAAATTAATATAACTGATGATATGACAGAGCTACGTACGAGGTCTCCGAGACCGCAGACTGCAACAATAATATTGTACGGGAGTCTACTAGTAGGCGTCGGTCCAGGCGCACAGGTCCCGAGGCCGCGGCAGTAACACTGTAGGAGCCTACCAGTCGGCGTCGGTCCAGGCGCACAGGTCCCGAGGCCGCGGCAGTGACACTGTAGGAGCCTACCAGTCGGCGTCGGTCCAGGCGCACAGGTCCCGAGGCCGCGGCAGTGACACTGTAGGAGCCTACCAGTCGGCGTCGGTCCAGGCGCACAGGTCCCGAGGCCGCGCAGTGACACTGTAGGAGCCTACCAGTCGGCGTTGGTCCAGGCGCACAGGTCCCGAGGCCGCGCAGTGACACTGTAGGAGCCTACCAGTCGGCGTCGGTCCAGGCGCACAGGTCCCGAGGCCGCGGCAGTGACACTGTAGGAGCCTACCAGTCGGCGTCGGTCCAGGCGCACAGGTCCCGAGGCCGCGGCAGTGACACTGTAGGAGCCTACCAGTCGGCGTCGGTCCAGGCGCACAGGTCCCGAGGCCGCGGCAGTGACACTGTAGGAGCCTACCAGTCGGCGTCGGTCCAGGCGCACAGGTCCCGAGGCCGCGGCAGTGACACTGTAGGAGCCTACCAGTCGGCGTCGGTCCAGGCGCACAGGTCCCGAGGCCGCGCAGTGACACTGTAGGAGCCTACCAGTCGGCGTCGGTCCAGGCGCACAGGTCCCGAGGCCGCGCAGTGACACTGTAGGAGCCTACCAGTCGGCGTCGGTCCAGGCGCACAGGTCCCGAGGCCGCGCAGTGACACTGTAGGAGCCTACCAGTCGGCGTCGGTCCAGGCGCACAGGTCCCGAGGCCGCGCAGTGACACTGTAGGAGCCTACCAGTCGGCGTCGGTCCAGGCGCACAGGTCCCGAGGCCGCGCAGTGACACTGTAGGAGCCTACCAGTCGGCGTCGGTCCAGGCGCACAGGTCCCGAGGCCGCGGCAGTGACACTGTAGGAGCCTACCAGTCGGCGTCGGTCCAGGCGCACAGGTCCCGAGGCCGCGGCAGTGACACTGTAGGAGCCTACCAGTCGGCGTCGGTCCAGGCGCACAGGTCCCGAGGCCGCGGCAGTGACACTGTAGGAGCCTACCAGTCGGCGTCGGTCCAGGCGCACAGGTCCCGCAGCGCGCGCCGCAGCCGGCGCACGGCGTCGAGGCTGACGTCGTGCGCGCGCGCCGCGTTGGTGGTCCGCAGCACGGCCAGCGCGTCGCGCAGCACCACCGCCAGCACCAGCGCCCACTCCACGCAGCTCGCCTCCGTCATCAGCTGGAGGAAGTACCTGCAACATTGACATTTTATACCGACTTTTAGAATTCACTATTTGGGGTTCCTACAGTTATTGAAAGTTCACAATAACTTGGTTTCTGAATTTAAACAAACTTTACATATATATCCGGATACAGACAAAACCATGCCAGCTTGTACGTATCTCGCAAAAGATCCAGTCGACTGCGCGGCTGGGAACTTTAAAAATGCTTGCATAGCAACACGTGTGCAGCTACAGACTTGTAACTTCATGCGAAAAGGAATCTAAAGCGGTTATGTCACTCCAACAGTAGGAACGAGATAAATGTCTTCGTATGAAGTATGAATACATTCATCTCTACCTGCAGGTGAGTCACAATGGGCAGTTTATACATCCCTATATGAGTACGGGAACATGTTAACTTATCGAATCGAGCCAGTTTAAATAATAACATCGTGTCATGGTGGGCTACTGTAATCTTTATTACCGTGACTACATCCAAATGTACTATCCGGAGGGAGCCTGGAGTTCTGCAATACAGGTCTAGGCCTAGTTCAGACTCCAGACTCTCACAAGAACGTGATCTATGACAGTCTGCAAGATGTTTGTACTACAACTATGTAATACCTTGTGAGTAGTAAATAAATATTTATTTTATTATTAGTAAATAAACAGTTGACTGGTAGAGAATGCTCTTAGCATTAAGTCCGCCATTTTACCCTTATTTTGTGGTCAATAAAGTTTTAACAATTTAAGGTTTGTAATCTTACAATAGACGTTTAGTCTAGTGGCATATGATAGAGGAGTAGTTTAAATGCAATCGTTGTTCTTCCGTCTCCCTTAAGGCTATAACCATAGAGGCCACATTACCTTAGCTGCACGTGCGCCGTGTGCGAGCCCCGCTCGGCCTGGTGGTGGTGCAGCCGCTCCATGAGCGCGGCGTACCGTCGCTCCTCCCCGGTCTCCGCCTCCCCGGCCCAAGCCACTCCTCCCCCTTCAGCCACACTGCCTTCGCCGACAGAACTGTCACAACAAAAACCAACTTCAATAACGTGCATAGATAAAGCTATGCAATGTAGGAAATATTTGTTAACGGCATGCGCACGAAACTGTGTTTTTGTTCCATTATCTATTTGAATACGAGTCAAATAACAAAAACATCATTTTCTTAAAATAGCTTCGTCACAATATCGTGTTTGTATTAAAATTAAAACAAATATATATGACGGCCTGGTGTGATTCTAAAATTTGAAATGACACGGAACCCTAAAACCGAGAGTCGGTCTCACACTTGGGTAATTTGTCTGTACGTACACCGATTTGGAGATTTGCTTCTCGTCTCACCTGACTGGTCCGGGGGAGAGCGGCGCGGGCGGCGGGGCGGCTCTCAGCGGCAAGCTCATGTAGCCGCTGTCACCACACAGGCTGTCAGACTCAGCCGACGGCGTGTACGAATCTGATACAAATGACACAAAAGACTTCATTCAATAGGCTTGTTAGCAGTATAGGATGCATCCACACTTCTAGCCAACACGTTGCGATTACATAGAAAAATGCCGTTTTTGCCACGTGAAAATGCACTTGCGGTGTGGCGTCGAACAAATTGGTCCATATTTGACACAGATGGGCGATAAGGTTGACTCGAGAGAAGGGAAGGGAGTATCCATAAGTTACGCAAATAATATTACTTATATTGTGATTGTGCCAATAATTTTTGAAATAAAAAACCGACTCCAAACATTACTCTACATTTATTTATGTAGATACAGACTGATGATGATGATGAAAAAAATATGAGACCAATCTGGAAGTATACTCTTTCAAATAATTTCTTTTTTTTTCAAATCGGTTTATAAATCACGGAGTCATTAAGTAACAAATAATAATAAAAATATACGAGTATAGCCGAATTGAGAAACTCCTTTCTTTGAGTTGGTTAAAAAGGCACACCGACAGTTGAACGCGTGCAATGTGTAGCTCACATACGATACAGTTGCGGCTTGGTGCACTGCACTGATGTGACAGCATTCTTATTAAAATTAGTTACGTTTTAAATACTGTCAAAGTGTCAATTTTATTGTAAACAATATTGTTGCATTTACATTTAAATTTTTGCTAATTCATTTCTATAAATTGTTGCCTGTTTCATTTTAATGTGTAACTAATGGTTTGTGTCCTTAGTTCCCTCTAGTTCAATCGGTCAGTTCAATCGTTGAACTAGTGAGACTTTTTTCTCAGTAGTTCAACTTAGTACAATCCCCCGAAAGTTTAACTACTGAGACAAAAAAATTGTACGCACCACTTTTTATATCACAAAGTAAGGAATTTAAGTAAGGTAATGTATGTAGTTAAGCTATTTGAAAACTTACAATAATCTATTACACAAGAACTCATACTAACTTGTCTGTACGGAGCCTTTAGCGGCAGCATCCTGTGCCAGTTGCGCCTGCAGCGCTGGGTACGGCCAGCTGAAGTCTTCGTGCAGCCGCTTGAGGCACAGCACGGCGCTGTCGATGCGAGCGGCGCGCTCTCGCTCCCCGGCCAGCCAGGCCACGAGGTGCAGGTCCAAGGCAGCGGCCAGCTTGCCCAGCGCCTGCAGCCGGCTGCTGGACAGCAACACTCTTGCGTGTCTTTGGATCATCAAGTCGATGAAGAACTCCTCCGCTGTACCGCTGTACGACTCTCTACTGGGAGAAACAATATCAGTTCCTTAGTCGATAAATTCTTTAGTTGTCATACGCGAATTTGACAGTGCATATCCTGATGAAACATGGAAATTTTCGAAAATCCTTTCTTAGCGGATGCGCTACGCGCGCATCCGCTAAGAAAGGTGTTGACACGCGCGCCACGCATACATCTCGTGTACTATACAGGGTGGAAACTTCTAATACCACCTGGAGGGAATGTACTCTTAATACTGTAGATAGAAAATTGTATTCAAAGAAAGCATTCCTTTATTATGGATAAGATAGAAAACTACTTTCAAAGATTTTCGCAATTTCACTTTCCACACCGGGGAATAGAACTGACTAAAATCTGTAAAAATTACACCCTGTATATTTATTGCATCGATCCTTAACGTGAATTATAAGAATGAAATCTCTGTAACAAACTTGATAAATTAAACTGTATACTCTGTCCGTGTGTGAAGTATACACGTACCTGTCTGAGCGCGCTGGTACTGATTTCTTCCGTTTGACGGCGGCGGTGGCGCGCGCCGGTGGAGCAGGGGGCGCGGGCGCGGGCGCGGCCGGCGCCGACGGTGGTGACGGCTCGCGGGGGGACACCGTCGTGCTGAAGCTGCGCCCGCGGCCGCCGGACAGCTGCCACGGGAAAAAGAATACTATTAGGCCGGTCTTACACAGCTAGTTAGTTAGTTGTCTACATGCCACTGACATCAGAGGCATGCAATAGAGTGCAGGTGGTTGTTGTACGCGGTAGGCCGGCCTTGCACAGCTGGATCAGGCCGTCACGGAATTCAGAGTCTGAATTAGGAGTCTTAATTCCCGACGCATTGAATTCCATACAAGTCACCAATTTTGCAGATTTGCAGCAGCAGATTGTTTCCGATAGATATGACAAAATAATATTGTAGAGTAAGAAAAATTTTCTTTTTCTTTCTATACATTTCTATGAGCGAACTTACAATTGAGATTCTAAATTCAGTTTCTGAATTACGTGACGAACTCCAACTATGCAAGGCCGGCCGCGAACGATAGCCGCCTGAACCACTGATGTCAATGGCATGTAGATAACCAACTATGCGGCGCGTATCTCGTGTGTCGATCGAACTCGCCAGTAACATGTAAGCTTTGCTAACCTTGATGAAGAATTATCAAATATATCAAAACACGCAATCCCCAAACCTCTTAAAACACCAATTAATTGTCCAAAAAGTAATCCACTGCACAAGTGCCGATGCATTTATCAACATTGACAAACCTAATATGTCATACCGACACTGAAAATATACAAAGTTGTTCCGTAATAAAATTGTACGTATAGGTACTAATAATAACACATTGTTAAATTATAATAAAATTAGATATATTTTTAAACCTACATATAAATTACTTATATTGTTAGCAGTATAGCTTCTTGTTTTCGTATATTAATGTTGCCAACTAACCTGCATACTGCTCAATATGACGGACAGGTCCTCAGCGTTCGGAGAAACAGTCTGCGACTGCGTTATCTGTCCATATTTCGCTTGCACGTTCACAGAGTTCCTCGGCGAATCCACGTCGTTTGGATCTGAACATTAAATTAATAGTAGTTTACATACATACTAATAATAATAATAATAAAATCATTTATTTCAGACCTGTTTACAATTATTAATAATAAACATAAGTCCATAGATAAATACCTTAAAACTAACATACATATAAAATAATATACTAAACTAATTTATTTACACGTTCAGTCGGCGACGTGTATCGCATTGCGTTCGACAACCGACCTCGGAACTTGCGAAATACGACGCCCTCCGGCCAAAATTCCTCTTTTAAAAAGGTAGATAGCTGGTGGGTTGGAACTCTCACCACAAACGAATTAAAATTCACCTTATGGCGAGACTCCAACCGCTCAACCCTAAGAGTGAACTTTGTCTTCCCGCGCACGTATTCCACAAGATCTTCCACCTTTGTAGTCCAGTGTAATCGGGACACATACAGCTGCGTCGATGGTGTTTCTACACGCAGGTGGCATGGTCCCGTCTGGGCGGTACCGCAAAGGTTGCGGCTGGCGGGCTTCTTCTTCTTCTTTTTCTCCACCTTGGTGAAGCCCTCTTCGTCGCACTGCTTCCTGTCCTGTTGAGGACACAGTGGCTCAGCCCTGGGAGCAGGCTCACGCAGGCTTTGTTTTTTCCCTTTACTAGTTGGCCGCTGAGTTTGCGAAGCGGCACGGGCGGCGATGGCGTAAGCGCGGGGAGTTGACGTCATCTTCGTATCGGGGGAGCGGGCGGCAGCGGCGACGGTGGGACGCGGTACATCACACGCCGCAACAGTTGGCGAAGGAAAACTGCTAACGCTAGCATTCTGAGCTCCGCGACGTGTGTAATTGACGTTATCGGCCTCGGGTGACCTACTTACGGAATCACGTCTCTTTAATAACAATAATTCCGCACGCAGCTCACTGATGGTAGATTCCGAGGCCTCAAACCTACACTTAAATTCGGCCAGGGTAGCTTTCAGGACCCTAATGTCCTTCAGCATACTGGCAGCGTCGACGTGTTCCATGGTGACTGATGGTAATTTGTGCAGCTGTTTCGCCACGAAGGCTGGCACGTCGTCCGGGTCGGTCTTCTTGAGAAGAGTGATGATATCCTGCACACTCTTCTCGGTTCCATCCCTCCTACGGGACGGCATCTGCTCGGTCTGGCCGAGCTCCTGGAACAGCAGCCTCTTACCACTGCAAATCTCTTCTTCACTGAAGGTGGACTTGCAGATTTGCAAGATGCTGACTTCGTCCATTGTATCGATGGCGTGCTGCACGAACGCCAATAGCTCGTTGGCTATGAGTTTTTCGGAACCCGTAGCCATATTTATCGGGCAGCGGCTGAACGCCGCGCGACTCGCGAATTATTGAAATTCGAAACTGTGCAATGTAGCGCGGCGCGTCCGTTTCCAAGCGCGCATCGCACTGTTTTGGCACTAAGGCGCGTAAGGTACAAATTACATTACGAGTGAGGATTCTAAACGGCCACGAGTAATTTGAGCCCCGAGTCAGCCCAAGTGACGTATACTACTTTACACTTGCGAAAAATATAAAAGAAAAGAATGGCACATACTGTCCAACATATTATGTTGCTTAACTTGCCAGGATTCTCAATAATTTCTTAGTATCTTTCAGAGAGTAATTTGCATCGCCATTTGAACAAACCATCACAGTCATTTACTACAAATTAATTACTACTTATGATAATGCAATTCAAACGCATCGTATATATCCATTTTGTAAATTGATCATTTTGTAGAACGAGTTTTCGGGTAAAATATTTTTAATAATTTATACACCTTTCAACACCGTACATGCCGAACAACCTCCATGTAGACCGCGATGTATCGCTGTGAGGTATCGTTCGGTTCTAACTTGTCATATAATACGAACGCAAGCTGAATTGGGTTGTTTCCAATGTTTAAAAATTGTACAAATAAATTAACAATATCGTAAAATACACAAAACTATAAAGATCTGCAAACTTTCATTCTAATATCTTCAGTCAGACTTTTTTTAGCGTCGATCAAAGTTTGGCGGGAAAGTCCATTTTAAAAGTATGAAATTATTAAAAAATAATATTTCCATTGGAGTAGCAATAAAAAATGCTATAACTTTTATTATGATAATAATTACATAAACGTAATATTTAACATAGCTGTCGTACAAATTTCTGATTTGATGCATATAAAATACAAAACTGTGACGTCATAATTCGGTAGTCTTTTGTATGGAGCGTTTTGGGGCAGTCTAAAAATTGTGATTTTCAAATTAATATATCTCGAGAGATTTTTGTGCTATCGAAGTAATTCTTTCACCTATGGTTATATTATGGAGACGTCCCTACATATCAAACAGAAAAAAATGATAGTCAAATAGCCAATTGTACTCTATTATCGCCTGCCACAGTCATTAATAACAAAATTTGTACAGTTGCAGATAGTATATATAAAGGTGTCTAATAGGCCTGTGAACAAAGTTCTAAAATTATAAAAACTCTCTATCAGTAACGTAAAATACATAAAACTAGAAAGATCTGCGATCTCAAAATTTTAATAACTTATGTCCGACGTGTTTTATGGTCGATCAAAGTTTGGTGGAAAAGTCCATTTTAAAAGTATGAAATTATAAAAAATAAATATTACCATTGTAGAAACAATAAAAAATACTATAACTTTCGTTACGGCACTAGCTACATAAACGCAATATTTAACATAGCTGTCGTACAAATTTCTGATTTAATGCATATAAAATAGCGTATCGTGACGTCATAATACTGTATGCATTTTGTATGGAGCGTTTTCGGGATAGTCCAAAATTGTGATCTTCAAGTTAACATATCTCGAGAAGTTTTTATGCTATCGAAGTAATTCTTTCACCTTTAGTTATATTATTGTAACGTCTTTAAATAACAAATCGAAAAAAAAAATGGTTCACAGGCCTATTTGACGTCTACTAGATAGAGATGGGCTGGCAGGTAAATACCCGCTCGAATCAGAATTAGATTCAAAATTCCCGATATACATAACGTGTAGGTGTTAGGTGAAACTTATTAACAAAATGTCTAACGACTTCACAGTAAGACGTTTAATTCATCTACAATGTACAAAATGTATGTTAAATTGACTACAACGATAGAATTTTAGCGCAAAACTATTTTATAAACCGTAAAAGTAATGCAATTCGTTTTTACCCAGGTTTCGCGTATTTACCGGGTAGAATCCCAACTCTAGTCGTTGTGTGCATATAAGGTTAAAATTTGGATATTACCGATCGCCCTGAGGAATCGCACCAAATCCCTGGCGAGGTCCCATCGCTCCTGCTGCAACGCCGTATCCAGCAGCTGCGTCGCCAGCTGGCGACTCACTGCCGAACTTTCTAAATTCTAGAAAGAAATACATAAATAAATAACAATTTCTCGACAAATTCCATGTTTGATTTATAATGGTCGCGCTCGTGTGTAACAAAAAGTTTATAATCGTTTATTTTAAAGTAAGGTTAATAATAGTTCAGAATTGTACCTTTCGATGCTGCAATGACAAAAGAGAACATGATTTTTAATAGCAAACTGAGGATGTAACAAATAGTGTGACCAATTTTCACATTACCATATGTGTATTTATAGTAATGTAAGGTTATGATCATGCCTGGGTGCTGCTCAGAAAGCTAGAGTTACAGCTTCGTATAAGGTTTGTGGTGAGATGTTGTTGAAAAGAGACGAGATAAGTATAAATTACTACTGTTTATTCTTTTTTTTTATACTACGTCGGTTGGTAGACAAGCATACGGCCCGCCTGATGTGGAGCGGTTACCAGAGCGGCGCGCAAGCGATATTTTATGTTGCTAGCGTTAATATGTAACGCTAGCAATATAAAATATCGCTTGCGCGCCGCCACCCCCGCTGCCAACGCAGCATCTCCTTCCTGTCTGGTGACCTCACTCACTCCCAGGAACACAACAACCCTCTCCACTTACACCCCTGTTTATTTCTTCGACACATATTACTGTTATTGTTCATGAATGTTAATGTTATTTTCTTACTTCACCGTGCTTCCGCAAGTACTAAACTTAAATGTGAGGTGCGCCACTAAATGAACGAATGTCGATTTAGCATTTTGTCGGAGGCAAAAGATAAGGGGTTGATGAGATGAAATCCATATGAACTAATTGAGAACAAATGATGCAAAATTGAATTGCAAATGTGTGAGTGTATAGTGTAGTCAGTGTTTAAGATTATGTGCTTTATCGATAAACCATACAGCCGGGACCTATGGTATCTCGTATTGTGTAATATATTTTTTTACATAAATTTGAGTTGATTTCATTTTATATTATAGAATACTAGTTTCTAACCATGGCTTCTTACGTAGATTGCCGTCTAGTAAAAGAGCAGCATAAAACCTTCTCCATGAAAAAAACACTTAGATGTAGCAAGGGATTTTCGGATTTTAGTAATTGTTATGAGAAATTGCCTTCAAATCTAGTTGCGGTTAAAAACATTTTTGTATATATGTTTAAGTCACGATAACTTCAGAATCGGTACTCCAAAAAATTACTCGTTAATCCCCCTGATCCGATTTTATGAAACTCGGTATGTTACTAGATAACTTCACATATTCAGTAGACATCATATTCTTTCTAGAAATTTTAAAAATATTACAATTGATTTAAAAACCAAACCGAGGTCTTAGCATCGGATGACTAGATTATTAAATAAATATTCCTAAATAAATAAAATTGCAAAAAAATATCGAATACTTATCGACATGCGTCGTCATTTGGTCGATCCCTAACAAAATCATGACATTTTAGTTTTTATACAAAATAATCTTTATTTGACCTGCATTTGCCTGGTATATACTAAGAATAAGAATAATTTATTTGTTAAACATAGGTGTTTGATGTTACTACTACTTATTACTACGGATGCCTAGAAAAACCAATATGTTGCTTTAAAAATATTTACGACAAAATCGTATTTACCTGTGAAATGTGTCTTGCTTGTCACCGCATAGTATTTAACGCAAGACGACACCATAGTTATATTACACACTTATTTCTCGTTTTTATAGGATTTTTATTTATTTAATAAAATAACTAACGTGCTTTAGTGCCACAAATAATACCCTAAACAATACAAAATCCTACCTGCAAAATAATCAGGTACGAAGCAGCTGTATCCAACATCTTCCTCTGCAGGCACTCTTGGAATAGTTCCTTTGGCTTTCCGGCCGCTGAGAATAAATACGCCCATAGTGCGATTTCTGTTTTCCTTGCACACTGTACCACTGTCTAAAAAGAGAGAGTAAAGAGAAATATATTATTATTAAATTATTTCAGACTAAACGGCTCTAGTTGGCCGTGTGGTTTCCGGCAGACTAGAATAGAATCACTCCGTTTCTTCCCGTGGATGTCGTACAAGGCGACTAAGGGAAATACATTATCAAATATTGATCAGGCCTCCCCAACCCGTTTGGCCAGCGTGGGGAGTGTAGGCCAAATCCTCCTTCCGTCTAGGACGGACGAGAGAGGGTCGTGCTCCTGTAGTGGAGACTAAAATGGACCTGATGATTTTTTATTTTGGCATACACAATTGACAAATATTTTTGTAGTTAATATTGTCTAGTAATATTAGTTAGATATATCTTAAAATTCAGAACAGTGCGACCAAAAGGAATAGAAAAACGGCACGACTTCTTCGTAAGAATAAATTTCACATGTTACCCTGGAGCATTTTTGTATAGAAAAAGTCAATGTTGCTATCCAGTCATACTAAACAGGCGCTACAAAATACGTATACATCAGTTTGTAAATCAATCAATTAGCAAATTAAATAGTCGTGTAATCTATTTCCACTCACCATCACTGGATCTATTATTCTATGGGCTCATTTATGTACAGTTGCCTGTTATTGATTCAAGCGGATGCTATTGGTACACGTGGTAACTTTGAACTAATTAAAAGGAAGAATTAAGTAATTTATTAGCTAATTCAACAATAATTATGTACAATTAAATAACTCAAGGAAAAAATATTATTATGTAAATGAAGAAAAACGAAAGTCATGTACAATTACTTAGTCGTCCCTAGCCCAGTTAACGTAGAGAATGCAGCTATTGAAATGGTTAATGACTATGTATGTATATATTCGGGATCGGGAAGGCCATTCAGGTAGGTCGGGGTAATTTCTCAATAGATCTATAGACGCGTTCGACTGGGCTGGGCAGCTTTCGGAAACGGGCAATACGGATAACCCAAGGCTTGAAGACTAAAGTCTTCAACCAGTGCGACATGGACACTGACCGTCAACGCGCTGGTTCATAAGCTGAAAGTGGCACAGTGAACTATGGAGAGAACTATGATTGGAAATTCTGGAACGAGGAAATCAGACGAAGAACCAAAGTTGTGGACATAGCTCTCAAAATCAGCAAGCTGAAATGGCAATGGGCCGGCAGATGGGGGGAAGAAGGTCCTGAAGTGGAGGCTCCATATGTCGCAACAAATGCATGCGGAAGCGGGGGCTCGTATATGGCGGAAAGCATTAGGGCAGGCCTATATCCAGCAGTGGTTGTATAGGCTGATAATGATGATTATGAAACGAAGAACTAATATGTTTTTGAAGTGAAAACTTCTTTATGCGTGCTGAGCACTTTAATTTGTGGCTCCGTAATGCTCGTTTAGGTATATACAACAGGAAGGGAACGAGACGGAGCGACAGATAAAGTTTTCACTTCTGTCGTATGGTGAAGCACAGTTTCTTTTTATTATACACACATCGCTTATGATTAGTACTGACCTGTAAATAAACAGGAAACTCGTGAACGAACTCTATGATGCTGGGCAGCTGCGCGTCGGGAATGGGTTCCTTGCTGGTGGCCTCTTCCTCCAACACCTCGTGCAGGAGTAGCTCCAGCGAGTGCGGGAAGTAAGGCAACTCCGCACACGACCGCGCGATCTCCCACGCGTGATAACCCAAATTGCGCCGAAGAAGTTGCCGCAGGATTTGATGGAGGTATACTTGACTCTGTAATTCGACAGACAATAGCGTTATTTGCTATAACTGTTGGTACAACGATTCGGCGTCTAAACGCCCACAGAACAGAATGCGTAAGGACGGACGGTATTAATTCAGGTAAATCTAACGTTCTAGACAACAGCTATTTCATGCAGATTTCCATGGCAATATTACGTTTTTTTATACTACATCGGGAGGCAGACAAGCCAAATAACAATTGGCTATTTGACTAACATTTTTTTCTGTTTGATATGTAGGGACGTCTCCATAATAATAGGTAGGGGAAAAAGTCTTTTCGCATTATAGTATGTATGAACTTGTAATAAAATCTCTTTGGTTATACCATTTGTATCTGGCAGGTTTTGATATCTTTAAAAAGTTTAAATTTTAGAAAAGATAATTCCAAATTCAAATTAGGTAAATGTGTGATTTTCATTTGTTTTTTTTACTGTCAAGATGAGTGAATCTAATGAAGAAATTCGATTCATTTTAAAATTTTACTACAAAAAAGGTAAAAATGCAACGCAAGCTGCGAAAAAAATTTGTGTCGTTTATGGACCTAGTGCAGTGTCTGTGAGAGTAGCACAAATTTGGTTTAAGCGTTTTCAATCAGGAAATTTTGATGTGAAAGATGCACGTCGCTCTGGTCGCCCTGTTACGGATAAAATGGATGCCATTTTTGAAAAAGTGGAGCAAGATCGGCATATCAGTAGTTACGACGTAGCTGAAGTATTAGGAATTGACCACAAAACAGTTTTGGCGCATTTGAAAAAAGCTGGGTACACTAAAAAGCTCTATATTTGGGTGCCTCACGATCTCACTGAAAGAAACCTAATGAACCGTGTACTCATTTGCGATTCTTTACTACGACGTAATGAAAGCGAACCGTTTTTGAAGAAGCTTATAACTGGTGATGAAAAGTGGATCACGTACGACAAGAACGTGCGAAAAAGGTCGTGGTCAAAGGCCGGTCAGGCTTCACAGACTCTGGCAAAACCCGGGTTAACCCGCAACAAGGTGATGCTGTGTGTATGGTGGGATTGGAAGGGCATTATTCATTATGAGCTGTTACCGCCAGGCAGGACTATCGATTCTGAACTCTACTGTGAACAACTGATGAGATTAAAGCAAAAAGTTGAGAGAAAGCGGCCGGAATTAATTAACAGAAGGGGTGTGATTTTTCATCATGATAACGCTAGACCTCACACATCTATAGCCACTCCGCAAAAATTAAGAGAGTTTGACTGGGAGGTGTTAATGCATCCGCCGTATAGTCCTGACCTTGCACCTTCTGATTTCCACCTGTTTCGGTCTCTTCAGAATTCTTTAGGCAATGTCAGGTTAACATCACGAGAAGACTGCCAAAACCACTTGTCGTGGTTTTTTGAACAGAAGTCCCAAAATTTCTATAGTAATGGGATCATGTCTCTACCTACAAGATGGCAAAAAGTTATCGAACAAAATGGCACCTACATACTTTAGTTAAATGTAAATAAACTTTATTAAAAAATGTTTTGAATTTTCATATAAAATACGAAAAGACTTTTTCCCCAACCTAATATAACCATAGGTGAAAGAATTACTTCGATAGCACAAAAATCTCTCGAGATATATTAATTTGAAAATCACAATTTTTAGACTGCCCCAAAACGCTCCATACAAAAGACTACCGAATTATGACGTCACAGTTTTGTATTTTATATGCATCAAATCAGAAATTTGTACGACAGCTATGTTAAATATTACGTTTATGTAATTATTATCATAATAAAAGTTATAGCATTTTTTATTGCTACTCCAATGGAAATATTATTTTTTAATAATTTCATACTTTTAAAATGGACTTTCCCGCCAAACTTTGATCGACGCTAAAAAAAGTCTGACTGAAGATATTAGAATGAAAGTTTGCAGATCTTTATAGTTTTGTGTATTTTACGATATTGTTAATTTATTTGTACAATTTTTAAACATTGGAAAATAGCCAATTCCCTTGTGGGTTGTTGTGTACCTGAGTGTGGGGTGAATTAGGAAGGGAAAAGCGGAGGTGACAGCGCGCGAGCGATATTTCATGTTGCGAGCATTTGCTGTTTGCCAGCCGACGTTGTATAAAATATTTTTTTTTTTACATTATACATTTTGATGATGGGTCAACGGAACCCTAATACTTTTTGAATAAGATTTGATGTATTAGAAGTACTTACAGTTCTATTTACAACACAAAACGGCAGCGAAAATACTGAATTTGAATCTGACGCGTATAGAGTAGTGTCATTTTCGGCCCCCAGAAGAATCGCATCGTCAAACAAAATAGCTGTGAACAAAAGAAATAATGTTTATTTGTTGGCCGTGTGGTTTCCGGCAGACTAGAATAGAATCACTCCGTCTCTTTCCGTGGATGTCGTACAAGGCGACTAAGGGAAATACATTATAAAACATCGATCAGGCCTACCCAACCCGTCTGGCCAGCATGGGGAGTGTAGGCCAATGATGATGATATTTATTGTACAGCTCTCTGTGCACAAGCTTGACACTGCAGTTCCATTTTACTTCTATTGCGTGCGGCATAGTTAATGCAGATCTACTGAGACGAATGATTTAATCTCGAAATCAATTGGTTCCAACAGAATAGGAATTATTCTAATATAACTTGAACTCTCTTAGTCTAATAAAATGTATAAACTGATTGCGATGTTCAAGGGTCTAATGTCTAGCCGACTATGAATACACCGATCCAGTGCCCGCGTACGAAAGCTGCTTTACCTGCGGAATTCATTGGAAATGATATGTAACCAAGGTGCTTTTATATCTTACTTACTTAATGGATAAATATTTAGATGGAATGGCAACATAATCCGTTTAGCCATGAACGTGTGGCGCGACGTGTCGGGATGTCGTGTGGCGTCACGCGGCAACAGCGGCAGCCACACGCGAGCGCCTAGAGCCCCACACCAGAGCCAAAGAGCTCTCGACAACTGCGTTTGCGACGGTGTGCCACTTCCCGAAGACCACACACTTTCCACGCAGGATGCTAGCACTGTTGCCGGGAGACAGCTGTACGCCTATAGAAAAAATAAGATATCATTTAAAATCAGGAGTACTATCATGATCATTTGACACGCGTGCTCATACTCCTGGCACAGGAATAATTTGTGTCAAAAGGAATTGCAATCTGCTAAAAAGATCTAAAATACTTTAGTAAGATCTAAGATGTATCAAAAAAATCGTGTTGCAAATAGACAATAGATTATTGCTGATCATTTATTTAAATAAAAATAAACTAAAATAAATAAATATTCTTATCGACTAGTGTGGATTTCCATACAGTTAAAAAAAATCGACATCACCAGGACGAGAAATATCGACGACACAGTTAACTCAATAGATGGTTACCTCAACTGCAGACAGAACCGCAATTCAAGTATCAAGTTCATTGGGGATTATGGCTAACACTACCTGCAAGTGTTATACAACTAATTACCGATTAGGATCTCATTGACCAATATCGTCGGTCACGGTACGCAGGCGGAGTCGCGTGCATGCACTTATACCCGAGCAACAATTGGAGCAAAACGTCGCATAAAATACACATATTGCGTCAACACCGACACGCTTCACGACGCTTTCTTAGTATTGTGTTACTGATGTCTTGAACTATTTGTTTTGTATCTTGTCACCATTAATCATATAGTACAGATATACATTTCAAGTTCGATGTCAGTTTGTTGTCCGTCGATGTTTTTTACTTTTTTTTATACTGATGTAGATCACTACATCGAAATAAACTATAAAGGAAAACATAATGCTAGTATAATTGGGTTGTTTCCAATGTTTAAAAATTGTACAAATAAATTAACAATATCGTAAAATACACAAAACTATAAAGATCTGCAAACTTTCATTCTAATATCTTCAGTCAGACTTTTTTTAGCGTCGATCAAAGTTTGGCGGGAAAGTCCATTTTAAAAGTATGAAATTATTAAAAAATAATATTTCCATTGGAGTAGCAATAAAAAATGCTATAACTTTTATTATGATAATAATTACATAAACGTAATATTTAACATAGCTGTCGTACAAATTTCTGATTTGATGCATATAAAATACAAAACTGTGACGTCATAATTCGGTAGTCTTTTGTATGGAGCGTTTTGGGGCAGTCTAAAAATTGTGATTTTCAAATTAATATATCTCGAGAGATTTTTGTGCTATCGAAGTAATTCTTTCACCTATGGTTATATTATGGAGACGTCCCTACATATCAAACAGAAAAAAATGTTAGTCAAATAGCCAATTGCCTGCGTAATCACGTCGAACTTCGTCGCCATATCTTCGGCAGTGTGCTTAGTAGATACGTAAACTAGATACTGTACACGTTTTCTCGTAGTGTAAATATCTGTTAATATATTATCTCAGACGGGCATACTTAGACGTCGATATCCTGCATTTTAGGGCAAGCAACGTATGTGCAAATGATTTCACATGCCGAAGGCTGTATGAAAATGAGGAAGCCTGATGCAACCCTTGGTGATTGTTATTACAGGCAGCGACTGCCGCGCACGCGCGAAACGGTCTACATCCGGCAGCCGGCAGGACATGAAGGTCTAAAGCAATCGCCTATAAATTACCTTTGATTGCTCATGCTGGGGCAGTGCGTTTTTGGCATCAGCTAGTTGGTGCGTCTCCGTCAAAATGAAATTCCTCGCGGTCTGTGTTATATTTTTGTTCATACATATTCAATTTGAAAACAATTTGGTGAAGTGATATTTTAAATGTTGCAGATAACGTGTCTCCTTGCCTTGTCAGCTTTCGCTGACGCTACTTCTGATGGAATACTAAACGGTTTAGTCTACGCCCCGGGTCACGCGTCAGTGGATTATTATGTGAGTTGAGGACGGTCAGATACTCAAAAAATATATATATATATATATAATCTAAAGAAATATATATTGATTATATCGTGTTCTTGCAGTCGTACCCCAGATATGCCTTTGAATACGCTGTAAAAGATCCACACACAGGAGATAACAAAGCGCAATGGGAAAAGCGCGACGGAGACGTAGTCAAAGGTAATAATCAAAGCATAAAAGGTAAGAAAAATATCGAAGAATGCACTAAAGACATCTAATTTTATGGTAATTTTCAGGAGCATATTCATTAGTGGAACCAGATGGAAGTCTCCGAGTGGTGGAATATTGGGCTGATGACAAATCTGGTTTCAATGCAGTCGTGAAAAGGCTAGGTCCGAATCTTCACCCGGTATCTCCAGTTGCACCGATCTACAAGGCAGCCATTCCTACTCTAAGCGGTGGACATCTCGCCCCAATCTCAGTGGGGCCAATAGCAAAATATGGAGGACTTGCCAGTGCACCACTCATAACCGGCCCTGTGCTGCCAGCCGGTGTTTCGACTGCGTCAATAATTAAGCCCATTGCTCCAGTTCCTCCAATACTATCAGCTCCTATCATTAAAGCTCCAATCTTGCCAGCGCCTATTTTGTCCGCTCCAGTAATCAAAGCAGCTCCAATTTTACCGGCACCTATTCTTCCTGCTCCAGCTTACCACGGCCCAACCCTTAAGCCTGTAGCCTTGTCGCCAGGACCAATTTTACCTGGACCTGTTTATAAATCCGGTCCGATATTTTCGGGACCAGGACCTCTTTTGGCGCCACTAGGTCAAGCTTTACCTGACCCGATATACAAATCTGCTCCAATATTTTCAGCGCCACTTTATTCAGGGTCTCTGGGAATGCATTCACTCGGCTTGTCTTCGCTTGGATTCGGAGATGGGTATCTTAAAGGTCCAGTAGGACCCATTCTGCCATCATGGGGAGGTCCGTTGGATTACAGTCTCGGATACAAGCACTGAAGGATATACGTAGTCCTCTAATTTATATGCCGCTGCCCATTTACTATGCCATGTCCTCTACCAATGAGTTGTTGAGTTTTATTAGGAAGGATAAGAAACCATTATTTGTAAGCTATTTAATATTTATGTAAATAATATTCTTAAGTTATTTAGCACAAATATAGCATTCGCCATTATACGGCTAAGATCTTAGTTGTTTTACTCCTAACATATCCTAAATTCCTAATATCATTCGTAGAATACCGATGCTGACAAGTTAGTCAAATTAGTTATTTTTGTACCTATCAGAAGAGAGGTTTGGTAAGAAAAATGCCAAAAAAATATACTGAAAGAGATCATATGACATCACTTGTTCTGCTGCTCAATTAAAGTATTTTTATTGTGTTACATATCAATAATAATTCGTATGAACAGTATTAATAATCTAAAAGAGTACTTGTTTTCATTGAATACATATGTATCATAATTTACTTTTCCTTCTATCAACATCCCTAATCCATAGACAAAAAAAAAGAGAATAATATCTTCTGACATTTAAAAATATTTAGAACTAGTAAGTCATTGGCCATGGAGGTCGCCAGGTATGTAGTTTTTCAAGCACCCCGAATTAGTACATTGGTACCGAACGTGTTCTACAGGCCGAGTATTGGAGCCTATAAAAGCTGATCACTACCGATATTAGCCACTCTATATTGCAACAGCCTGACAAAGCCAATCAACATGAATACTTTGTTTACGGTAATAATATTTTCTTTCTAATAATAATAATAATAATAAATATTGTCAGACAAATTACACAGTGCCACCTAGCCCCAAAGTAAGCGAAGCTTGTGTTATGGGTACTAGACAACTGATAAACATACGTAAATATTTTTTTTTTTTTGTAAATACATACTTATGATACATAGAAAACACCCAGACTAAGACAAACAGACATGTTCATGCACACAAATGTTTGTCCTATGTGGGAATCGAACCCACGAGCGTTGGTGTCGAAGCCGCGTCATTGACCGCTACGCCACCGAGCTCGTCATTTCTAATTATTTATTTCTTGTCGAACAAATTAATCAATACATTATAAGTAAAATAATTATGAGAAATAGCAGACGCACGCGCATGAATGGTGGCATAAACAAGAATTCATAGACGATATCGAATTTTTAATTACATTATATATATTTATGATATTATTAGTAAACTCGGTTACTATTCACCAAGCATATCTTTAAAATATGAATTAAGAACGAAAATGAGAAGAATGGGATTATGTTTATACCTAGAACCTAGGATACGATTTTTTAAATATTTGACAGCATGCATTGTAATTTTTTTGATATTCATTCTAGACGTGACATCCGTACCTTTCACTCGGCTATACACAAAAATTGCCGTGACAATTATATATATATATATATATATATATATATATATATATATATAGTACGTGTAGTATTGCTTACGTGATTTTTAAACTGCATAATCATTTCCCCGTTTCAAAGTTTGATGAATAACAATGTAAGTTACGAATGTGATGATTGATAGTAATATTTCAAAGGTGAGGTATAACAACGTAATTTATTTCTTTCAGACTGTTTGTTTGCTGGCGATTACAGCACAAGTTGTTACGAGCTCCGGAATCCCAATTATCGTGAGTATATACGTATACCATATTAATTACATTTATTTATGTTTCATCATCGTGTACATTCGTTATATTCACATTTAAATTTGACATGATTTCGTATATTAGTAGAAAGGGGACCTACGGAAATTAGAAAATATATACGCAAGGCGGTAATGAGTTAAAAAAAATTAGGGACCTCTGATCTAACTAAAAAGATTAAGTAACATGACCCGATAGACCTATAGATCCATATAAGGAAAATTATATTTACTAAATAAGAAAACCAAAGGTAGTATAGACTTCACGTTGATGGTATGGAAATCTTTGTCAATATGAAAGTCAGTGCTTTATTCGGCACCTCATCTCATTATTTGTTCGTATCTGACTATGTTTCTATTCAATTATTTAAAAAAAAATCTTTTTGCAGAACCATCCTCGGTATGCTTTCAACTATGCAGTGAACGATCCTCTAACAAAGGATAAGAAGACGCAGTGGGAGATCAGAAATGGTGATAATGTCAAAGGCTCCTATTCACTAGTTGAACCTGACGGCGGCTTGCGAGTAGTAGACTACACTGCAGGCGCACACGGCTTCAATGCCATCGTGAAGAATGCGGTACCCAGCCTCCATCCCATACCGTATCTACCTAAAATACCAGTGTTAAAAAACATACCCTTGGCCCCGATACCGGCACCAATTATACCTTTAATAGCACCGATGAACTACGGCTTCGGAACGGCACCCATCACTCTTGGCTTACCCAAAGCAGCGTCGCTCGGACACTGGAGTCTGCCATGGGATCCCCTGACTCACTCATTCGGTGGTTGGGTCCCAATATCCGGACCTTTGCTACCGTTGGGCCCGCATGCTACTGTATTTAGCAAGAAAATCGTCGATGGTAAAGTGCACAGATGGGCGACTGGACCCCTACCTTTCCATCCTGGTACAACTCTAGTGATTAAGACGAAGCATTGAGAGATAAAAAAAATATTATAAAAGAAAGTATTAATTTTATGATTAGGTATCTCTCTCTATGAGTGTGGTGTATTCGACGAATCGTTGTAAATGAACTAGTCTTTTTGTGCTATTAAAATGTTACATATATGGTGTATATATATATATATAATAGGACATACTGACACTGTAAATAAAAGTATTTTAGTATTTAAATAAATGAATTACTCATTAACAGCTCTTCCCTAAATATATTTTTCACACTTCTTTCAAGAAATTTAAGGAAAATCAAACAATTATGTAATAAATATGACACTAAAGTATAAACCACGAGCTTGTGTGTCACCTGATGGAAAGTAATCACCACCAATAAAATCAGCACCAAGGGGGCTTTTAAGGGAAAAATTGTCTCTTTTCTTGAAGGTTCAAATGTCGTATTTATTTGGGATTACAGCCACCTTACCACCAACTCTTATTGCGATTCAATAACTGAATTTCTATTAGCATTCTTGCTTATTCATACCAATGAATAAGCGACTCTATTTCAAATTGCATAGAGTCGCTCATTCATTGGTATGAATAAGCATTCTATTCAGTTATTTAATCGCAATAAGAGTAGGTGGTAAGGGGGCTGCTGTGGGAAGTTGTTTCCACAATTCCACAGTTCGTGGTAGAAAATGTCTTACTGTGGTAGATCGCCAATTATCAAGATAATATGGATGGAGTTTAAAATTGTGTGTTTATGAAATTACATAGCTCATCCGAGCACTCTTCGTGATATAATTTATACAGTACGCAAAGAGACGCTACATTTCTACGTGTTGAGAGCGAGTACAGCAGATCATATCATTGGATCACCGACGATTCAAACTGCTCTTAGTTGTATGCGGTCAAATGGAATAGTTAAGTACTGGAGCGCACCGATCCACAGATATGGACAGTATTCCATATGATTCCTAAACTGGGCTTTATCAATTTGAAGGCGATATTGTGGTGTAAAATACCGTCTGGCTTTAGTATCAGTAAAGGCAGACGGTATTTTACGCCAATCTTCCTAAAGGCCAATTTGGCCTTGCACTCCAAGTGACCGCGAAACTGAACATCACTCGATATATCAACACCCAAGATACCAATGCTGGAGCGAATACTAAGGGGAGCACCTTCCAATCTAGGAGTTATGACAAATGGGGACATTTTTCGGTAAACACTCAAATTTATGTCTTTGAGGGATTCAGTTGGACTAAGTTGAATATACCACAATCGGAGACATGTCCAAGAGTCAATCCCAGTCAGGGATTGCGTCATTGAGTACAGAACAAAACTTGTGTTTGTTTGGGTGACGGCAACGTTCGGACTTTGGAGTATAAAGTAACTTCGGTGGGTGAAATATCAACCTAACCGAAGTTAATTACTTTTCTTTGCCTTATTCAAATGTCATTGGTGCACCTTTATATCTAGGGTTACAAGAGTCCATTGGCTGCGGTCACTATTTTCCATCAAGCAGGTCGTATATTTACCCGACTGCCGAAGGAGGGTTATGTTTTTCGAGCGTATGTATGTATGCATGTCTTATTATTTGGCACGCTCTACAGCCAAAACCGTTTAACAGATTTCAACATAAGAGGTGTCGATAGATTCGTCTTAATCACGGGAGTGACATTGGCTATATCAAATATTAAAAAAGCAATATCGTGGCTGTGAGCCGGAAAATTGTCGTTGGAGTAATTTTTTTTTTCTTGTAAATATATCGATATAGGTATCAAAATTAAGGTCTCGATGACCTGATTTCAAATATATATATTTGATATATAAGTTTTTGCCTGCGGCTTTGCTTGTGTGGAATTATATTATTGTTGCGCGTGATTAATAAATCTGTAGTAGGTGCAGTCGGGTTTTTTGATTTTTTTTATTAACTTATTAACAATTTAGTAATCTGCACTAATGGGTCTAATAGCAAATGGGATGGAGAGCCCAGAACCTTAAAAAAACAAGCCTACGTACGTCATGTTTGATATGAAGCGGTTACTGTAAACGCTGTCAAATACACGTTGCCCATTCACTCACTCACTCGCAGGAATGTAACAACTCCCCTATAGTAGAATAGAATACACTTTGCTATCATATTGCACCAATATGACAAAGATACATACGAGAAACTTGCAAAAATTAAAAGTACAAAAGGCGGTCTTAACACTAAAAGCAATCTCATCCAGACAACCTGAGAATCAATGATAAATTCAGGTAGTTATTAGTTTAGGTAGTTATTAGGAGTTGCTCCTAATTAAATACCGCTGTGCCTTACCTCTCGTCATCCTCGTTGTTAATCAATAATATGCACCACATGTATGTGAGGGCAGTGGAAATATATATATATATTTGCAAATACGAGTAGTTATATTACATAGTAAACAGCCAGAATAAGGAAACCAGACATTTCGTACATTTACCATGCACAGAAATAATAGCTTTGTGCCAGTACCAAACCCGGACTCTACAAAGTAACCATTGGTAATCATTCAACCACGATACCACAGCGGATAGATAGTATTGGGCGCATCTACTGTATGTAGGGATATAGCCCTCGTTGCACTCGCGGCCCGTGCACCTTGCAGCCACTGCTCTATGGCAGATCACATAATTTCAATAAAAACCAATCTACTGAGCGCAATGTCTGATTATAAATAATTTTAAACTGTGCATATTTATATTTGGGTGTAAGTCGTTAACATCTTTGAACCAAAGCCAACCTCATCTGCACGCGGTGCACTCTGGCGAAAGAGAGATAGCGCTGGCGCAATTGTAATCTGCCCGACTACGGATGTACTTCCACATACCTTCACCATAGAAGACCGCAGCCAATTAATAATTCCTTTGAAGGTTGTTGTGTTCCTGCGAATGAGTGAGGTCACCAGAAAGGAAGGGGTGCCGGTGCGCAAGCGATATTTCATGTTGCGAGCGTTAATATGGCTACGGTAACCGCTTCACATCAGGTGAGCTGTATGCTTTTCTGCCACCCGACGTAGTATAAAAAACAACTTTCTTTTTCTATCCTCTGAATTTTTTAAATGCTTCAACCAAATACAAAGGGCCCAGGTTCTCCCAGGACACTACAGTACAGGGTTCTTTAAAAAAGGCATGAGAAGATTTTTACAGGGGTGTCTATAGGTTATGGTAACTGCTTATCTTTATGCTATGCTTATTTGCCACCTAAGTAGAGTTAAAAATATGAATCATAAAGTGCCCACAAATAAAACTTATTCCAATATGAATAAATAATTAACATCGACTGATGTAGTTACAGGCAAAAAGTTAATGATGCAATCTCATTTCCAAGTCCTTGTCATCATTATTTATTGGGAATAAACAGTATAATTGAAACATGTAACTATCAGTTTATAAAACTGGTTAGAATTAGGGAGCAGGAAAAATTGGATGGAACAAAACCGGAGCGCAGACGTGTCGAATAATTAGTCAAGTATAAATATCCAACTCGTAATTTTTTAGAGTACAGTGCACTTCGTTAGCTCATTGGAATACCTTACAAGCAATATGGAATTTCATATCACGGTAATTATAATTAAATAAATAAATAAAATAAATATTTCTGGACAATTTACACAGCGCTATCTAGTCCCAAATTAAGCGCAAAGCTTGTGTTATGGGTACTAGACAACTGATAAATGTACTTAAATACATTTTTTTTTTTGTAAATACATACTTATAATTCGTAGAAACGCCCAGACCAAGACAAACAGACATGTTCATGCACACAAATGTTTACCTTGTGCGGGGATCGAACCCGCGACCTCGGAGTCAAAGTGGATATTGCTAACCATTCGACCACCGAGCTCGTCATATTTACTGTATATTTTATTACAATAATTATTATTGTAATAAAATATACAGTAAATAAGACAATAAGTCGAATTTCTATATTATACTAGCTGACCCGGCTAACGTTGTTTTGCCATAAAAAATAGATAACAACCTATTCTCAGACCTACTGAATATACATAATATAACATTTCATCAAAATCGGTTAAGCCGTTTCGGAGGAGTATGGTAACTAAAACTGTGACACAAGAATTTTATGTATTAGATTAGTAAGATCACGAAGACGTTTTAAAAGTTTTTAGTGAACCATCTCATGTGGAATTCTCCCCAAGCGGGTGGCATAGGTTCTTGCTTACTACATGATCAGTATAAAAATACCTAAATAAGTCGTAACATAATATTTTTACGATAAAAGTCAGTCAGTCAACCACCGGCCTCGTCATCAATAATAATCAATAAAACGTGTCAGTTACCTTTACTCAATTGTCCCAACCATGTTAGTATCGCCTGGTGTAATATTTGATGAACTTGATTCAGTTCGGAAATTCGTTAAAATCGAACATACAAAAAATTCTACAATTTATTTATTTAAAACTTTATTGACCACAATAATATGATACAAAAGGCGGACTTATAGCTATTGCATTCTTTACCAGTCAACCATTGGGAGTGCAGAGTAACACGATTGCGGCTATTCCAAACAAATAACTTAATAATGTACTGTAAACATAATACGTAACCTAAACGATACAATCCTTATGCTTAATTCGGTATCTCGGTCTTTCGGTTGTTTTTATTGATAGACTAGCTGTCCCGGCGAACTTCGTACCGCCTAACAATCAATGAATGTCGTGGTACATATTAGCTGAACTAAATTTATGATTTTATGGAATTAAAACAATGAATAGTAGAAAATAATAGAGAAGCTCGATGGCGTCATTGCGCGTGTCAGTCTAATTGAACACGCAAGTTAAGCAACGTCGACCGTAGCCTGTACACGGATGGGTTTATATTACCTCGAGCTCCTCCGTGCTTCGGAAGGCACGTTAAGCCGTCGATCCCGGTTGTTATCATTAGCTCATCTTGAGCTCCTCCGTGCTTCGGAAGGCACGTTAAGCCATCGGTCCCGGTTGTTATCATTAGCTCATCTTGAGCTCCTCCGTGCTTCGGAAGGCACGTTAAGCCGTCGGTCCCGGTTGTTATCATTAGCTCATCTTGAGCTCCTCCGTGCTTCGGAAGGCACGTTAAGCCGTCGATCCCGGTTGTTATCATTAGCTCATCTTGAGCTCCTCCGTGCTTCGGAAGGCACGTTAAGCCGTCGGTCCCGGTTGTTATCATTAGCTCATCTTGAGCTCCTCCGTGCTTCGGAAGGCACGTTAAGCTGTCGGTCCCGGTTGTTATCATTTAATGACAGTCGTTAAGTTAAGTCAGTGGCCTTTAGGCGGTTCGAAAACACTGGCCTCCGCCAACCCGCAGTTGAGCAGCGTGTTGGAGTACGCTCTAAACCCCTTCGGTTGAGGGAAGACCCGTATCCATAAAAACTGAAGATTTCATAAAAATAAAGATTTCCTTTGTTAATTTTTTTTAAAAAAAACGTTTTGTTTTATTTTTTTAGTTTTGAAATAGGTTTTATCATTTTGGTGATTTGTAATTGTCATTTCTTTTGATGTTTACTCTGATTTGATTCTTGCGCTCGAACCCCATGGGAAAAGCGTTTTCACCCCTATCGATTTGACTTTTTTAAATTTTCATAACAAATCACAGACAACTTTCGCGACATAAAAGTGACACCAATCGATTTGACGTTTTGATATTTGACAACCAATAAATATCGTAATCCCTTTTTCAACTGACACTTTCATTTGTATGGGAAAATGTTTTTTCTTTTATTTTATTTTTTCGAGAATTTTCCAATGTTTTTAAGAGTTATTCTGCTATTCGGGACGGAAACAAATCCAACAAATCAAAAACCATGGCAATCGGTCCAGCCGTTCTCGAGTTATAAGTGTTGTAACAAACACGACTTTCTTTTATATATATAGATAGAAAGAGATAAAAATGGTTGATAATCACACACATCATAACAAAAACGATCGTCGAATGAGCCTGTAAAAATAGGTAGTACACTACATGGATAAAATCATTTTATCATTTGAGACACAAATTTATGAGAAAAATTTCAGCTTCGTGATTGGTGAACTAATGTAACTGTAACTGATTTCTCTTGCAGATATCATGCCTATTGGCATTCGCGGCACTCACAACAGCGTATCCGCCCGCGACGCTATCGTACGTGCCCATCACTACTGTCGATAAAATTGTAAGTACTAAATATTTTGATGTGCAATTCGTTCTCTCTATCTCTCTCTCTGTCTGTATTTCTATCTCCATTTTTGGAACTAAAGCTAAATGTTATGTACATCTAGTGCATTCTGTCAACGCAAAAGTAGCTAAGCAAGATTTTTTGCTCAACATGGAGCAGGCCGACTGGATATGCATGTTTCCTTTGAATGCGCAGCCGTCTAACATCATCCTAATTGTTAACTATTGTTGCAAGACATTGTCCGCCAAAATGTTGTTGAGCTCGACTTTATTATTTTATAATTGTTGGATTGTAGGGCAATGATTGATAAAGATTTCGCTTGTACGTAAATAAATACTAACTATATTTAGAGTATCTGTAAAAATAAGTATTTAAAGTCACAGATAAAACTATTAAAAAATAATTTGCAGTCGGACCCTAGCTACAACTTCAACTACGCAGTAAACGACCCAATGACTGGCGACAACAAAGGGCAGTGGGAGTCCCGGCACGGTGACGTCGTTCACGGCGGGTACTCCCTTGTCGAACCCGACGGCAACGTGCGCGTCGTCGAGTACACTGCCGACCCGCTGAGAGGATTCAACGCCGTCGTTAAACGCACCGGACCCAACATACACTCCGTGGCGCTGCCCGTGGTGAAACCCATCACTCCAGTGATCACCAAACCAATAGTCGAAGCTCCGGTGATCCACGAAACTATAGCGCCCATCGCACCCGTTGCGCCAATTATAGCGCCAATCGATCATCTTGCGCCAATGTCGCACGTCGCATCAGTAGTTCACGGACCAATTGTACACCATCCGATCGTGCACGGTCCCTTGATTGAGCCTTTGCTAGACACGGCGCCACTCATCGCGCCCATAGACATTCTCCCGATGCATATCCACCATCCCTCCCCGTGGGTCTCAATCTCGGGGACTAAATATGGGGCAAAAGGCCACATTATCGACCGATGGGCAGCCGGGCCCATCGCCTTAGACGGTAAAACACTGAGTATTAAAACAAAGTACTGATTAAAAAAAACCTCTTATTGTATAGGTAACGTTTGTTACTCGTGGCACTAGTGTGTTCTTGCATTATTTCATTTTATGATTCTTCATGCAAAAATACGCTCAGGTCTATAATAAGAGTTACATTTTGTGGTATTGACCAAAGCAACGAAGTGTATCTGCCTGTATATATTTTGTCGTTATAGATAAATATAATTTATCAACGAAATTTTTCTGTCTTGTTTTATTTATTTATACTGCAATAGCACACAATCTTAGAATAAATTTCCAAAAAATACAAAATTTTACTTTCAGCACATTTTAACAATTACGGAGATGTATTTAATTGCAAAATAACATAAAATTAAAAATACATATAGGTACTATTTTATATTCATAAAATATAAAATATGATACATAGAATATTGATAAACAAGATATAGCTATATAGACATAGCTAAGATAATTAAAAGATTCATCTTGTCTATGTACTCCAATAGAGACGGTTTCAGTCTACCTATACTTAAAGGTGTTTGGCGCGAAATATGCAACGGATATAGCACTTTCCTTCCACACACTGCAAACACGCGAAGTTGTATAAAATTACAGTTAAGTATCTACTTATTGGTTTAATAACAGATGTAGGTGCAACTGTATGTTTAAAGCTACTAAATCATGCAAACGCGACTGATAACATCCAATTATACGCAAGCAGTTAGGTATAAATCTGTGGATACAATTAGCTGAGCACAAACAGCGGTATTTTTGATATTATTAAAAGAGATTCCTGTGTGTTAGTGTAAAAATAAGCATACTAAATTAATTACTAATTGATGATATTTATCGTTAATTAATTATTATTATCTAGAGGGGAGGCCTATGTCCAGCAGTGGACTTCCAATGGCTGAGATGATGATGATGATGATGAATTATTATTACATGATTTAATTTTAGACCCCTTCGATTGAAGGAAATCCCATATCCCAGCAGTGGGATGAATATGGGTTGATGCAGACATTATTTCATGGGAGAAACTAGAGAGTATTTCAAGTTAAAGTTATAAAAATCGATGTTGTTTCATAGTAATCTGATAGAATACTTTTAAGTTGTAACAGTTTTAAGTTGTTGTATCAGTAGATACTGTAATTGGAATAACCAGCTAAGTGCGTGCACTAAGAGTTTCATATCATGAGAAGTTACAAAAACCCATATCTATATTACGTGAACCCTAATACCGTTAATATGAATCAATAGATCGACTTCGATAATAATTATGTATAATATTTGAAATTTTCGTATTTCCTTCACTTGTGCTGTGATGAGAAACCGTGATGATTCTAGTTCAACGGAAAGTACCTTATAGGTTTAGATTACCTTACGAGTGTCAAGATATACGGCATAAACAACAGCATCATTTGGCTACGTTGACTAAGAAGTTCGAATTTCCAAGGGATTGCAGACCTAATTACATATTTGATATTAATTTCAACATGCTACTTCCATGCGTACCTGAGAAACAGAATCTTGACAGTCTGACAGACAGTGAGAGAACAAAGTAATCTTATAAATTTTTTTCGAGGTGTGGAGAATCATAAAAAATACTTGTAACATACTTGGTCCTAATTTAAAACGCAAATATACACGTACGTAAGAACTTACGCTGTTAATCGTGTCACAAATGGTATTGTTCGGTGGAATGTAAATAACTTCTGTCCCGATTGTTGTAGTTACATAAACATAATCACCAGTTAACACGAACTAAAATATCATATAATTTCGCGTTACATTATGATTACTTGTTACGAAGAGAGGTAGGGAATAGCGCATTTTTTTATGCTGCCCGACTGGGGAAGTACCTCCACCTCACATAATACAGCAGCCAATTAACAATTCCCTTGAGGGTTGTTATGTCCCTGCGAATGAGAGCTGGCAACGGATCGACAACCCTTTGGTGTTGCTGATCTCCATGGGCAGTGGTGATTGCGTTCCATCAGTTGTCCCACATGCTCATATAAAAAAAAAACCGGACAAGTGCGCCCACCGAGGGTTCCGTACGTAGGATCATTATAAATAGTTCAGAAATCTAACCCCCTATTTTTTAAGATTAGATTACAAATATATAGTTTTGAGATTTATTCCTGTACTTGTAGTATATAACGATGTTGCTTGCCAAATTTCATAATTCTAGGTCAACGGGGAGTACTCTATATGAGTTTTGATTCCCTTGAGAATGTGTCGAAATATGCATTTTTTGCTGAATAAACGGCCAGATCTTTTTTTTTTACGTAAACTTGGCAGTTTGATTTTTTTACAACTACATGGGACCGCAGACTTGAGTATACAGTTCAAATTTCAGCTTGATACCTCCACGCATTCTCGAGTTAGAGGATCTTGACAGACAGACAGACGGACAACAAAGTGATCTTATAAGGGTTCCGTTTTTCCATTTGAGGTACGGAACCCGAAAAATATCGATTCTAATCGCGTAAGTTACAGTTTTGTCTACTTGCAAAGATAAGATGATGAAATTGTTATGCAATATTTTCATTTATAAAATCAAACAAGTCAATAACGAAATTAAATCATTTATATGTCAATTGAGAGATACTTATATTGTCATTCATAATTTACGATTATACAAAGGTGGCACTACATCGATGTTACAATGTTCTAGTAATAAATAGGACGTAACTTAATTATAAATATCGACGTTACGTATGTCTCTCTGTTCATCCACGCGTGTCTGCTCCGGTGATTAGCTGCTTGAATAATTACTTCCAATTACCCAATTAACGACTTGGAATTATGAATGTGAATGCACTACTAATTGCATGTACTGAGGTGTGAATTAAATATTATTACATTGGTCAGTGTACAACAAACGACTTACATTGTGTAATGACACACTCGTGTAAGTTGTCAAGTAAGCTCATCGTCTTCTGAACAACCAGAGACAAACTATGTTCATTGTGCCTCTTTTCTTCACATTCTACAAATCTATACTGATTTTGATGTCGAGCTCGGTGGTCGAATGACTAGCAATATCCACTTTGAGTCCAGGGTCGCGGGTTCGATCCCCGCACCTAGCAATATCCACTTTGAGTCCAGGGTCGCGGATTCGATCCTCGTACAAGATAAATATTGATGTGCATGAATATATTGTTTGTCTTGCCATGGGTGTTTTCTATGTATTATAAATATGCATTTATAAAAAAAAATGTTTTTTACGTATAACATCAGTTATCTAGTACAAATACAAGCTTTGCTTAGTTTGGGACTAGATAGCAATTTGTCCAGGAATTTTTATTTATTTAATCTTCATCGAAAAGAACTTTTTTCCGACCTGTTAATCCTACACATCACTCGATCACTTTTAAATTTGTCTATATTGCTCTTTGCTATGTAGACTATGGACGCAATAGGTAAATTTCGAGTCTGTCTCATTCAGTCAACGACAGATTTGCTATAGTTTTACCGCTCAATCGACGTTGACAATTTGCAACACAGAGTTAACTAGCCGACAGACACTCGCAAACTGTTTGCGTAATATGGCTGCACATATGTCCACCGGCGGGGCTCTCATTTTTTATTCAAACGACTTGAGAGCAAAATCCTGTCCATTAAATATCTCCAGAAACAATGTCACTAACTTCCACTAGTTCAGACAATGCAGAATCCATTTTTAAATACACACTTTGAAATTTCCAATTACCCGAACAAACTGGAGCTCCCAGGTTTTTTTAAATTATTTATTTAATTCAGGTAATGTAATTACAGTACGAACATAATAATAGACCCATAGAGTATATACACTACAAACTAACATACTTATGTAATATAATTATATCTTATAACACTAAAACAGTCATTTCGATTATTACACCACCACCCGTTGGCCAGTAGTCCTCTTCCATTAAATATTAATTAGAACACTTGTTCTCCATTAAATCAGCATTATACTTAAGGCCCGCCTGATTTAATGCAGATACCGCAGCCTATGGACGCCTGCAAGAGACACATCACACACGCGTTGCCGACCCTGAAACCTTTTCACGTCCTTTCTGATGAACTCAATACTGTAGTCACTTAGCTACTATGCTTACAAAAAAGAATCACTACTCACTGGATTGTTGTCTTCATCAACATCATACTCTTCTCTCTGGACCATCATGAGTTTGCCACTGGCATTGATTACCTGCAAAAAAGTAAACTTGATTAGACGACGAGCGTTACATAGCCGAACGTGACGAGTATTATACTGGAGCGTGACAGCTAATTCTCATTTACTACAAAATCAAATGCTCAACCCGGCTAAAAAGTCTTCTCTTCAAATCAATAGCACAATTTGGTGCCCTATGATAATTCTTGTAAACTCGTACCGGTAGAATTGTCACGTCAACGTCACTCAATTGTTTTGCCTTCCCGGAACCTCTTCACTAACACTTGAACTTTATGGTTCAGGCAATAGTTTAAATTTTTCTCTGCGTAAGAACCATCCTCGTACTTCAAGGAAAATTCTAAAAAAAAACCAGCCAAGTGCGAGTCGGACTCGCGCACGAAGGGTTCCGTACCCATTATCTATAAAAACGCCAAAAAAAATCACGTTTGTTGTATGCCCCCCTTAAATATTTGTTTTATTTAAATTTAATTATTTATTTTTAAAGTGAATATATAACTAAATATTATGTAAGTATTTCAAGCTTATACCTATTGCCGTTATCAATTGCGAGCAAAAACGAGCAAAAAAAAAGTCAAGTTTGTTCTATAGTATTTGTTGTTATAGCTGCAAAAGAAATACATCATCTGTGAAAATTTCAACTGTCTAACTATCGCGGTTCATGAGATACAGTCTGGTGACAGACGGACGTACGGACGGACGGACGGACCGCGGAGCCTTAGTAATAGGGTTCCTGTTTACCCTGGGTACGGAACCCTAAAAAGAATTAGCGAAATCGGTTCAGCTGTTCTCGAGACATGCGCTTAGCAGCACATTCAGCGATTCATATATTTTTATATGTAGTATATTTATCTCTCATAATTCACGGGTCAAGCCCGTTCATTTGATAGGCGTGCGCGGGGATATGGATCCAACGCGTAGAGGGTAGAGAAGTTTGATGTAATGTTGTACGCGCTCCAGGATATATTAATGGAATGATATAACCATGAGCAGGTCTCGGCAGGCGTTGAGATTATTACAATGTGTGATGGAAAATAAATGGGCTATGGAGATAAGATCGGGGTGAACTAAATACCAGGCTTATTCAGAAGAGGGACGGACCCCCTGCCATAACTGCTTTTATTGCTCGTTATTTACGGCAGGCGATGGCACGTCACTCACTAGATGGGCCCCCGAAATGCCAGGAAATTGCCGGGGGCAAAACCGGTGTGAGTGACTCGGATCACAACAGCTCGCCACAAGCTGCCCTTAGATCGTTCAGTTCGCCTATAGTACCAACTTACTGTGGTCAATAAAATAATAAATAAATAACTGACCACTCTGTCATATATTTTAGTATGTATGTGGTCAGTTTATATTAGGGTACCGACTGTACATTATGATATTTACAATGGTGGTAGATTATTGCACACGAGTGACGTTTATTTAAGTTTATGGTCCGCCTGATGAAAAAGGAGTTACCGCAGTCTATGGACGCCTGTAACTCTAGGGGCATTTCATATTGTAAGCTCAAAAGCGTCGTGTTGTTTCTTACCAGCGAGTCAGATTGTCTCTGCACATGTTTGTAAGCCCGAGCCAAAGGCGGGATTACCAATATCATGAGTGGTTATAACCTTTAAGCACATGTATCATACGTGTTGTATGTATCATACTAAATATGTGTGTAACACAGCAGTCACAATGGACCGTAGTTTTTTATATATATATAAGAGAGGAGGAGCAAACGAGCATGTGGGTCACCCGACGGAAAGCAACCACCACCGCCCATCGAGATCAGCAACACCAAGGGGTCGCCGATCCGTTGTCAACTTATACTCCTTCCTTTCTTTCTTTCTGGTGACCTCACTCACTAGCTGCGGTGTTCTGTGAAATAGAGGTATTTCTCCAGTCGGGAAGCTTACAAAATACACTATGCCCTACCCCTCTTAGAGTGTTAGTGTAGTAAGTGTGAATGAAAAGCATGAGTGTGGTAAAATTAACTTTCAATGCATGTTGACTGGTCCCGTAAATACACTTTTCGACCAATGCTCTTGAAAAAAAAATACCACTAAACTGGTAAACAAGCTGACGAGCTCGGTGGTCGAATGATTAGCCATATCCACTTTGACTCCGGGGTCGCGGGTTCGATCCCCGCACTTGACAAATATTTATGTGCATGAACATGTCTGGTTGTCTTGGTCTGGGCGTTTTATATTTATTATATGAATGTATTTAAACAAAAAAATGTATTTAAGTATAATTTCAGTTATCTAGTACCCATAGTAGTACAAGCTTTACTTAGTTGGGACTAGATGCCAGTGTGTTAAGTTTATGGTCCGCCTGATGAAAAAGCAGTTACCGCAGTCTATGGACGCCTGTAACTCTAGGGACATCTCATATTGTAAGCTCAAAAGCGTCGTTTCGTTTCTTACCAGCGAGTCAGGTTGTCTCTGCACATGCAGAGTTGCATTATTGGCCGCGGCGGTAGAGTTGGCGCGCATGTGCACGTCACGTAGTCGGCACAGAGATGCCGATACCACGCAAGCGGGATGCGACAGAGCTGATATATCTACTGCTTGCACGCATCTCATCTCGATGTTGCCCGCAACTGGAATTGATAATAATATATTTTGGTAATGACTGGAAGCAACTATTGTGTGTATTAAACTGTGTGTGCTTAATGCTCAAAGAAAGGAGGAGAGGAAGAATTTACTAATTTTTGAAGTAAAACTTCTTTACGCACGCTTGATTTGGGGAGTAAGCTGGTCAATGCGTGACGAGAGCGTTACAGAAACGGCGAACGGAAGTTGAGACGGAGATATAAGTTAGTAGAACTAAAGAAGTTTTACTTCAGTTGTGTGGTCTAAAGCATACTCGTTTTTGTTTCTATAGGAACAGGAGTTCTGCTGCATGCTGCATCAAAACCATTTTACACCACTGCTGGGATACGAGTCTTCCTCAATCGAAGGCGTTAAGGTCATAGTTCACCACGCTGGTCATTAGCGGGTTGGTCAAAGTTTTCAAGCCGCACAAAAGCCACTTATTGGCTTAACGAGAATTATTATCTAAAAACACTAGCTGGGATCGATGGCTTAATGTGTCCGAAGCACACAGGAGGTTGAGATAAATAAACAGGCTACGGTCGATGTCGCTGAAGTTGTGTGATCGATAATTTAGAGGCTCATTGAATCTCACGTCTTTCCCTTTGCTGACGACATTAACTGACGACGCCATTTGTAATCAGACGAATTATAGGAAATGCCGACGACATATACATAAATAATACCAACATACCATTGTCTACGCATGTAAGCTCATATATGGTGACGAGCGCATCGGCTCCGAACACCACGAGCTGATCATCCAGTATGTCGAGCACGAACACTTGCGACTGTACACGGACGATCTTCGCAAACTTGTTGTCAAGCTTCGCCTCTCGCGGATAGAAGCGGATCTCGTCGTGCTGGTCTAATATACTATAACAACCTGCGGGAAGTAAACGTGACATCAATGCCTGATTTATACGATGGCAGTGAATGAACTCAGTAACTGGGTACATGTAAACAGGATCGATAGTACGCCAGTTGGCTGTGGATTATTGGTATACTGGACCCAAAAATAGAACGGGTGGCTAGTCCGCCGGATAATTCTGGCAAGACAACTATTTAAATAATAATAAAAAGACATGTTCATGAACACAAATATTTGTCATGCGCTGGGATCGAACCCGCGACCTCGGAGTCAAAGTGGCCATTGCCAGCCATTCAACCACCGCGCTCGTCACCATAACATAGGTAACTAGGTACTACTACCACGTACGTGTGTTCGGAAATACGAAGTCAGCCAATATCCCTTATTTACTCAGAAGCACTGTACTGAGTTAAGAAACGATATAAAATGCAATACCATAACTTGTAGACAAATAATATTTGCGTAATCTTTGCTTCATGCAAGTGATACCTTCTACCGATAAGTTAGTGTCAAAGCAAATTTAACCAGAAGAAATTAGTAGGACTCCCCTCTAGTGAGAGACAGCAATATAGCAAATAAGGCATTAAAATTAAAGTTAAAGCAGTAAAAATACTATTGTCACTTTATTGCGCTCGCGGTAATTTGAATTCCTCGTTATGCCATTTGGTTTGTGTACAGCTCATATATATTTTCATTTATCAATACCGACGACGATGTAATCCCGCCACCACAGCATGCCGCCGGTGACGACGAAGTCCTTCTCCTGCGCCTCGTTCCCGAAGAGTTTCCACCGCCGCAAGGCGCAGCTGTAGTGTGCCAGCCCCGCGCGCCCAGCCACGCATACGTTTACGCCATCTTCATCGATTGCTGTGTACTAGATAATAAAAGACGCCACTGTCATCTTAATTCTTTATTATAAATGCGAAATTTTCGATGGACAGATGTTTGCTATTCAATCACGCCAGAATATCTGAATGGATCTGGATAAAAGTTAGCACATAGATAGACGATAGCTGGAATATCACATAGGGTACTTTTTATCCTGGGAAAATATCTCATTCCCATGTGATAAACATTTCATAGTATTATCACCCACACTTGTCACATCATATACCGTCCCATAGTTCATAAAGATGCCGTTAACTGTCACATAATCAAATTACTTCAATGCAAAGCGTGAGTGAATGTGTGGGGAGAGGTGTGGAGGGGTTACCGTAACCATTAACGCTCGTAACGTTCTGGTGACCTCACTCACGCACAGGAACACAACCCTCAAGGGAGTTATTTGGCTGCGGTATTCTGTAAGGTGGAGGTACTTCCTCAGTCGGGCAACTTACAAATAAACTGTATCCTTTCTTAATTAGATTCTCTTTCGGAACAATCTTTGAAAGCAAGTATATGAGTATATTTCAATACGAGCTAAATAAATAGTTCTTTATTTACTTACCCTTAAAGGCCAATTAGTGGCTATATAAGTGGCCGGCAGAGGCAGCACTATCCACTGCTTCCTGCACTCGTTATCGTCCACGAACTCGCGATATTTAGCGCTACTATCGTATTCTAAGTTGGTTTGCTCCTGCACACCGTTTTCGCCTTGATAAGAGTCCGCTGTCGCGTCTATTATTGAGATCTTAGTGCGTTTTGTGAGATTATCCTCCAAATTTACATATAGCTTATCGTCTGCTTGTAGATATAGATGCCTTTGGTTGCTCTAAAATTGTACAATATTTTATTATAATCGCAGACCTATACGAGTACATAGAAATAAAATTGAAGAGTGTGCTGTGTTATGTATGTGGAACTTTACAAATGGCTAATCCATTTGTGCTTAAGATATTATAACTTGCGTGTTCGATTATCGGGATAGCCTACATAGGCTATCCCGATAATCGAACACGCAAGTTAAGCAACGTCAATCGTAGCCTGTCCATGGATGGTTTTATCTGTGTCGAGCCTTTCCGTGCTACGGAGGGCACGTTAAGCCAACGGTCGCGGCAGTTGTCATTAGATGACAGTCGTCGAGCCAGACCAGTGGCCTTAGAGTGGCTTGAAAGCACTGGTCTCCGCCAACCCACAGTTAAGCAACGTGGTGGAGTATTCTCTAAATCCTTTCGATTGAGGGAAGACCTGTATCCCAACAGTGTGATGATTATGGGTTGATGCTGATGAAATGGAAAACCGAAACAATGTAGTATTTAACTTACCATACATGGATTAACACTAAGTGGACTTTTAACGAAGTCTAACTGAATTATATTTGAGGTGGTATCACCCTCCACTTTCACCATCCACAGCTGGTACCCCTCTGTGGCCCATTCCTGGAACGAGACATTAAAATTATTGCTACTAGCAGACGAAAAAACTACAGTTGCTAGATACTTGATAATGGCAAAAATTACCTTTTCCTTTTAATAAACGAAAGCGTCGCGGTGTGAATTATGATTTTACCTAAAGCCAACTACAAACAAAGCCTCCACTTCTTTGTAATTGATGATTAAAAAAAAATATCAACGTGTACGGTCGGCCTAAAGTGGTTTATTACTTTTAACAAAACTTATTAACATATGTAGATATTGCCAAAGTTGATCTTCTATTATTATTGGAGACAAACGAAAATATACCTTAATTTGACAAACCTGATGTCGGTTTAAAAGTGACAGAATACTTTTTTAGCCCACTGTACCCGTGTATTAGCGGTTTTATCCAGCATAACTTCAATCCTTATAGTCTAATAAAATATATGAACCGCAGCGACGATCGCGGGTCTATTGTCTGGTCGACACTGAATAAGCAGATCCGTGCCCTACAAGCGGGACCTGTCGGAGGAGACTTGAAGGTACAAAGAAAGGTTACCAAGCTGGCGACGACGAGCGGGTTGTGTTTCCCGAGGTCCTGGTTGAGGCCGTGGTCCCAGCCCAGCGAGCACATGAGCAGCGCGCCGAACGTGCTCCACACCGACACGCCGCCGCGCTCCCAGCTCACCGCCACCACGCGCCCGTCCGCCGTCCACCTGACGAATACCGTCATCATCAATACGTAGGTTATATATGCCATGTATTGGGCACGACGGTGGTGAGTTGGTCACCGCCCTCGTGGTCAACAACCTACGTAGTCAGACATGGCGCGCTCCGCATCTTGAATACAGAGCGACCGAAAAGAGCAGAAATCAATTAAAATGGTTCTAATTTTTTTCCGCATCTGGCAACACTAAGAGTACCGCCAACATTTGTAAATATTGTGGATTGTGATTATGTTTTACTGTTTTTCTACTATTTGCTGGATTGTGAATTATAATTTGTATAATACCTACCTTGTTTTCAATTATTAAGATGATTCGTAGTGATTCCATGTTTGGTGTATTTTCATACTGGTAAAATTTAATCGAATTTAGAAGACATTTACAAAAAAAAAAACAGCTGGTTTGACTGGTATGTTCATACGTGATTTACAATATTACAAACACAAATATATGTAAAAAAAAGTAATACTAGTAAACTTTAACTAGATTTCAAAGACATTTTTAAATGTTTGAGGTAACATTGTTTACGAAATAAAATGACAAACAGTTATGGCGCACGTAGCAACTCCTTTATTTCTAGTGACCAGGTATTCATTCGCAGGAATACAACAACCGTCAAGGCTATTTTTACTTAGCTGGGGTTAAATCTGATCTCTATAACGTTAACTTCATTTTGTATGTAAATGACTTGGTTTGATCTGTTTGGTAATAGTAGTCACTTCATTCGAAATTATGAGGACGCAATGATTTCACACCACACTACCGCCTTTTTTATACTACTAAAGTGATAAATACCCATACCAGTCTAATGACAGCCGAGACGAAGCTTGGAGGACTTCGAAACAATCGACCCATTGGCGAGCAGCGTCGATTATTTATACCGCATGAAGTATTTATTTATACCGATTATTATTAGACTCAGTGTATTTACCTCATACACTTCACCGGTCCAGGATCTCCGGGAAAGTCTTTGGAGCTAAGTACCATTGTGTGAGAGAGCTCCAACCCGCCTGTTGCCTCGTCTATCGTAAACACGTCCACTTGAGAACTGAAATCAGAAAAATTTAATATGAAAAACCGTCGACGAAATGTTGGAATAACTTTCCACCGTCTATTAAGACTGTCGATTATTTCAGACTGACAAACATGTTTGAGGAAAAATACGTTATAATTTAACACCTTATTTGACTTATTTCTCCATTCATTACATGGTTCGCTTTAATTCGCTCAATAGAAAGAAAAAAAATATCAGTCCGTTTCAAAACCAGTTCAAAATCGTTTTAAATAAAAATATAGGTATCAAAATTATTATCATTACATGTATGAGGTACTTTCTTCGTCGACTTTTAAACGAAAGGAATGTTTCAATGAGAAATGCGGTATACTTCATGCTCAATTATAACATTTGTTTTAATACATACTACATACAAAATGGACAGTACGGAATTAGAGACCAACGTCAGTATAAAAATTAATTCTCATAATCTCATACAACAACGATAATAAAGTCACTTACTTCTTTCTACCAATAGCGATGAGTCTAAATTTATGATTAACTCTTGTACAAGTAGCATCGTCGATGCCTGGAGCCCATATACCTTGAACGGCCTGGAATCAGAGATTAAAAAGATACATAACCTCAACTTCTCAGTACCTATTGCAACTATGACATGTGCTATGACTCACTAATTATGGGAATATATTACTATGAAATATATGCATGTAAAACAGTTCTAATAAGCACTCACACACACTAGCGAACAGTCTTGTGACACAACGATATAAGACATTCTCAAATACTTTATAACACAACCTAGCATACAGTCACACGTTCTTACCGTCAATTCAGTATCCAGTAATATCTAATAAATATGGTAGAGTTGTTATAAAAAATATTGAGGAACAAAGTAAGAAGTTTTGAATCTTCATTAAGTCTTAACATAGAAATTGATGAACTGTCAATGATATAATTAAATCATTGCCAGGTTATGTATTGATTCAGCAGTGATACATGCAGTAGAACACAGCTCGGAAGTCGCATCGACAAAATTCTTGAAATCGATCACTTCCGAATTGAGTGCAAATTCAATATCACTAACGTTAATTAATATTGTAAACGAAATTGATCCGTATGCCGAAGCAATTAGCTATAAAATTATCTAACAAAAACATTATAAAGAACGTAAATATTGATGTTTTGATTTAATACACTGCTTTTTAAAATTAGTGGCTACATAAAAATCACGTCTGTATTATTTATTTCTTTTCATTTTATATTGGTCAATAAAGAGTTATTAATACAAAAATTAGATTAATATTCATTGCAAATTAAGTGCTAGTTAAAATGAAATAGGCAACTTTAAGAAAAAAGATTGCATGTTATACAATGCACTAAACAAAAAAACTAAATGTAAAAAAAAAATGTTTATTGCAATAATAGTTGTAGTAATATAGGCAGTAGTTGAAATAAGTCGCTTCCGTGAAATACTGCTGAATTGTAAATAAATCTATACACTGGTGGGTAGAGGTAGTGCCGTCAAAATATATTTATTTAATCCAATTATTTGCCCTCATCGTCTATACATTTCTGTCATCTCATGGGAAAGGGATTGCGGTAGAACTCGTTTTTGAAGAGCTCACTTTACTTGGATAAAAGCGCGATGGAACTCTGATTTTGTATACTTACATTGGGATCAAATTTGAGATTAGGCGCGGTGAGGTAGGCCGCGCGGCCATCGTTCAACGTGATACCAAACCCGCACACCAGCGGCGAGTATTCTATGTCATTCACGTGAGTGTTATCTTCCAAGATTGGTTCCGCTGGAAATATAAACGTATCAAGAGTTAAAACAAGCAAAACAAAAAAAATATTTTAGCAAAACTAAAACTTCCTATTAGGTACCTACATGAAATTCCATGCCGTTTTTGCTGTCGTAATGTTTTTTTTTTACAACTAAAGTGGAAAACGATGTTGTGTTCACGCGAATGAGTTAACAGAAAGGAAGAAATTGCAGACAGCGATGACAGCAGAGGTGGCGGCGCGCGAGCAATACCTTAGGCGGGCAAAAAAAAAACTTAGATCAATATGAACCATACCTTTGGACACTTGCTGGTTGATAGAGAAGGGTATCCGACCAAGATCGAGACAGTAGTCCCGGTTCTGCGAGCCATCCCACCGGTACCGCAGCAGGTGAGCACGCGTCGTACATACCAGGATCTCCGTGCCTGATATACAGCACATGCGTGTGATCTGACCGTCCCATACTAAAATTTCTTTGAACTGTGGACATAATAAGAGTAAATTAAATCTCCTTGTGTATCTAGGTATAATAGACAACCGTTACTGCATAATCTATAAACGGACAACTTAAACCACTGGATGTATCAACGGACCCTAATCCTACAGTTAATGCGCCCCTGTGCACGAACCTTCCGGTTATATCACAGGATTACGAGTATCTCGTCTAGTAAATCAACCAGAGGACATCTTACCCGCATCGCTCTCGCGCTCGGTAATCCAACCAAGCACTCAAGCAGATTAGTATAAGAAAGGATTTTTGAAAATTCCCACGGGCTACCGGGATTCATGCCACGTTTCTCACTTCTAAATACATGTACAAGAACTCGAAAATATTAAAACAGAGTAATGAACTGTATAATATTAACTATAAGACATTATATCCTACAAAGCCACCTCATTAACTCAAACGATTCAGTACACTGCTGTAATGATTGACGGGCGACTAACGGTTAAACCACATTTGTCAGCATGGAATCGCATTTTTTCATGCTCCATCCTTTTCTGTCGCAAAGAAACGTCATTAGTAAGTACGAGTATGACAACGTGAGATTTGCATTGCCGGAGTTGCCACGCAAATTTCTCGCTCGGACAAATGATGTTCCTGAGCGACTGAAAAGAATAGAGCATGAAAAAAATGCATTTCAATGCCAAACCGATGCAGTATAACTATAAAAACGTGTCTAGCGCTAAACCAATCAACCGCGCATTCAGAATTCTGGCGACGGCACTAATACTTCGATAAGCTATATTTAATTTTCTACTATGTGTAGTAGAAAATTTACATAATTATATTAGTTTTAAATCTACAGTGATAATGAGAGGCGGGCAGTCAATTTTTTGAAATTTCCCCCAATTTTTGGGAAAAATGGAAAGTCTATTTATCGTTAATTAACATTAAATCAGATATATACCCTAGATAGTTTTGTGGAAAACATGCATACAACGTGTCTGATTGTATGCAGTCATCATAGCCTAAGGACGCTCGCTCCAGAACAACACCAGAAGTAACGCTGACGCGTTCTAAAAATTGCGGGAGGTCACTTACTAATGGGTCACACTGTATAATATGTATACCTCTCTATTTTATGAATTGATTAATTGTCTCATGTATATCTTTCTGTATACAAACCAATGTAATTTTAAGCGATGGAATAACTTCCTTGACGAAGAGCTCAGCAGAATCTCGGCGGAGGCTAGCGGTCGGCGGGTCGTACTGCTGATAGGCAGTCTGTTCACTGAACCCTTCCACATTGTACAGGATTAGGTGCCCCTCAGATGTCTGCAACACACATTGATTACATACTTCCTGTGATATAGTTTGATGAACAAAATAGGAATGAGCATTAAGTAGCGTAATATCCTTTAATGATAAGAGAACAGTAAAAGTTAAATGTCAATAAGGTAATATTTTGAACACAAAAGCAGTGTTGTATCCAATTTAGTCTTTCCTGCATATGTTACATATTATAATAACTAAACCTATTCTAACTATTTTCGAGATAACTACGGTCGATTCACATATGTTTATAACGCATATTGGTCGACTGAAGTACTCTTAACTTACTTAATTTTGATTATACTAAAATTAATCGCACTAACGAACGATTAATGTAATGTTTTTTTAAGATATTGAATGTTACAACTATGTATGAAATACCTAATGGACGACTCGCCTACGGGTTATCAATACTGCGCGCCACCCTGGATTGTTCGCTCAAACGAGGGTAGGGCCTAGTTTATTTATGTATGTTGTTAGAATGAATTGAATGTGCTGCGCTATTCATTCATTTAGCTTTGTCGTAACAATTTCGTTTCTTGTACCTACGATATACTTATGAAATGTTCATTAGTTATAACAAAAATCTGTGAAACAATCTTTAGGTATTTTAAACAGTAGTTCTTTTGACCGTAGTTATCTCGAAAATAGTTAGAATAGGTTTAGTTGTTATAATATATAACCCCGGCATATCAAGTAAGAATCTTCCATACTCATTGCATTGAAATCTTAGTCAAAGGATATTGACACAGATGCGCATACCCCACAGACTACCAATAAAAGCTTACCAATGAAAAAAAATACACTGAAATCGGTTTAGTAGTTCTTGTGATACAAGTTAAACCAGTCATGTTATTTTGTTGTATTTAAATTTATATTTGATTTTAGAAACAGTATACACTTACCGAAATACATATCATAGAAGAATCCGGTTTCCATTCTACACCAACGTTCACACCAAGCCTTTCGAGAGACTCTGCGCTTCTTTTGTGATACACTATTGGAACTGATGGCTGTAAAGCAATTGACGTGGTTTTTGTTAAGTGGTTTACGAACACATAATTTTCCTATGCATAGTTACTGAAAAAATCGACTTATATGTTTTAAATATTTTGTATATTATAATTTTAAATGTAAACATATAAAATTAAGTTATTTCGCACTTGGAAAAGTATTTTAACTATAGTCACTTATTAATTAACAATATGTTATCTTATTCTTATAACCAGTGATTGGATAATCAAATGCATATTCAATGAGCTCAGTGGACATATGGGTAGTAATTGCTACCAACAATCGCAGATATGATATCCACATAAGACACATTTATGTGCATCTATTTACAAAAATAAGTATTTATGTATGTGTATCCATGTTTTATTTAGTACCCAATGTTTTGCTTAGTTTGGGACAAGACAAAAAATATATTTATCTAAAGTTAATTTACTCCCATGGAATCTATAGAATACTAGCGGCCCAGTACGTGCTTCGCTACGTATAAAGTGAAATACTAAAATAATTCATTGGAACATCAATTTCATTTATTCAAACAAAAAAATATTTTATTAATTGCTAGCTATTTTACTGACTCTGGAACAGGCAACATAAAGTCGAAGCACGTCCAAAATGAAATGACCGCATGAATGACATAACAACATGCTTGTACTATCAATACTGAAAAAAGTTTCAATTTGACAGCAAAATCCCCATTAACAAAATGATCCGCCATTTTTGCAGTGGACATACAGTTTTTTTTTTTATATTAATTTCGATGTTACAATAATTTAGGATAATTAAAATACATCAACCAAAATATGCAGGGCTTATTGCACACATTGCTTAACATTACTAATTGTAAAATACATTGTTTAATTTTTGGTGGATTGTTATGTGCCATGCTTTTTATTGGTGTAAATGCACACCTTCATTGTGGTTATGAAACAATATATGGAATAGACATTTATCATCAGCTTGACCTCGTGAAACTGTGAATTGAGTGAATGAAATGGCAACCACTGGGAGGCTCTGGGGCCCACTTAGGCCGGGTGCCTGTGGCATTTTGCCCGCTCCGCCACCCTATAGTTTTATTTCTTTCTTCCATTTTATTTCTGTTCTTTACCACACAATGCACAACATATCTGCATTAATAAATGACTAGTTGTGCTTCATTAATGCAGTTAGAAAGCTTCAATATTAAACTTTTTACAACCCGCCTTTTTACAACAGGTGCTTTAGATTTGTTTTGATGGTAGACAATGAATGCAAATTGCTACATTTTTGAGGTTCCCAGTAAATTCCTTCGTTGTTGTTAGATGAAGATGTAATAAAATTTTAAGTAATATTTGCCAGCTCTGTACTAGTGAACAAATAGAAGGCGATAAAATATATTTACATTATAGTAGTAGTTACAGCAAAGCTTTTCTTGGTATAAATACCTTGCTATATGAATTAATTAAATAAATGCATTTTCAGTGAGACAAACAATAAAATGTTCAATGAAAGAACAACTTTGAATTTATCAATGTTAATTTACAAACCTTACAGTACCATACACTTAAAGAGTCATCACTCAACGATGCAAACAGTATTTTGTCTCTATTAGAAACAATCTGCTTAACAATTTGATTATCAGCACCCAGATTCTTCAGGACTTTGGGCCAACCAATTGGAAAGTACATCTTGGTTTAAAAACATTTGCTATTGTTATCACGAGATCATTAATTGTATTCACTTCACGACAGAAACTTCTTCTAATTAATTGCAATAAGAATAACACGGGGAGCTGATTACGCTTAAAAATGCAAAATTTACAAAGATTCCTCAAACAGAATGAAAATCAACACGAATCGACAATTGACATCAACAGTCAGATGTCATTCATGATTGTCATGTCAGTGATCAACATATTGTATGACATGATGAATGAAACATGAACGAATGAAAATTAACTATCATTCTCAGTGTTAACGTTCTAAAATCCTGTAATCTACTGAAATTGTTCAGAAACTCTAGAAACTATTGCCGAGTAGACATGCGCAAAACAGTACTTACTACAGAAACGTACTGCCATATGGCATGACATATCGTACCGCGTCATATGGCATTATAGCAGTACGCCGAACATGACACATGACATAACGCGATATGCGTACTGTTACGAACGTACTGTATTACCTAGGTCGTTTTGTACTGAATGTAATAGATACTCCGAACATGACCCATGACATGGCGCGCTATGCGTACTGTTGCGAACGCTCTCTATTACCTATGTCGTATTGTACTGAATGTAATAAATAGACCTTTGGTTATTTTAAACATGCCGAAGAACGTTACGTACTGCCCTGCCCTGTAATGTACGCAAGTTTAGTATTTGACAAAGTTGATTTCCGTTCATACTTTCTAATTAATTAACAAAATATAATCTATAAACAGCAGTGATTTAATTCATAATCTAAATAATTTTAGACGCACCACGAAAACATGTCAACAATGAGTGAGCTGCACTGTCTTCTAATGATTATATCTATATGATTGATAAAACGACGATGATTACTGGCGTATTTAAAAATCAACTATGTATAACGATTTTTTCTTTTTCGAATTATTTAAAGCAATAACAGACTAAAGAAAAGAATGCGCCCAAAATTTTTTTACGACGTAAGGGGCAGCGCCAAAGTAAAGAAATATAAACCTTAAACAAGGTTGATTACAGTTCCATATCAAAATTCCAGTAAAAAACGTGGGCGTGACAGAGACGGAAAACTCTCGCTCGCACTATTACTCGTACTAGAACGTGCCCGCGCCGAGCGGCCGCCGTCCGACCGTGTGACGTCCTGCGTACTGAGTACTGTTTAGGGTCATGCTATATGTTGCCAGGTACTGGGTACTGTTACAGTACGCGGTCGAGTTATATTACGCGTCATGCATTACTAGCAGTACTTACACATCTCTATTGCCGAGAATGCAGCAGATATCAGGTCGTAATAAACGAGGAATGTCCATCATCTGTCGTTTACCATTGGGTCATACCTGGACTAACGTGTTCTTGGTTAAAATCAGGGTGAACGATAACTCGCTATGTGAATATGGTCTGGATAAAGCAACCACGGAACACATTTTCATCAATTGTCACAAATATCCATCCTCACTAATATCCATCTTCACTCTATGAGCTCCTTCCCTCTTCCATTCTCCGTCCTATAGATTTTAAATCCCTTTTAACACCGGTAATTTTTTCCCCTTTATCTTTATATAAACTGAAACAATAAACAATAACTCTTTGTACAGTTTTTTATGCTGTACACTTTGAGTATTGAGCCACTGGAGATGCCATACGCGGGCGACCCCCTCCGGCAAAGTGTACAGGTACAGGGGCGAATCGGCTTTAGGGATATGACAAAGTCAAAAAAGCGATTCAACATTTGAATGAATCATTCACTCATTCAATTACTGCAGTTCGTATAATAGTCAGTTTTTTTTATTAGACTTTGAATTAAATAGTAGGTATAGATGTATGTTACATTTAAATCTTGTAAGGTGAATTAGAAACATTACCTTTCTCTGGACATACGATGTTGAAATTTTGTCTGAAAATGAAAAGAATTGTTGGCTAAAAAAAAGTAGGTAAAAGCAATATATTTAGTGTGGGACTATGAGTGTATACGTTATACAGATACTATTATTTATAGGCTTTATTTAATATAATTGTATGTCCTTTTAGATCTCCAAAAGATCCCTATATAAAAGAAAAATGGAGAAAATTTTGTAATGACGAAAATGATTCTTGGAAACCTACACATACAAGTGTTATCTGTTCGGAGCACTTCACTCCGGAAAGCTACAAAAATGCTAATAACAGAAAGACATTGATTGAAGGTGCAATACCTTCTTTGCGACTCTGTCCTTGTTTCGTGAGTCAGTATTTCTTTGTTTTTCCTAAATCTTTGACTACTTCAATATATGTAGTTGGTATACATTAAATTTTTAAACCCGGGTATTTTTCCGATAAAATCAAATGAAGGATAAAAAATTAAATATTGTCCCATTTTGGCCCCCACAAATCCATTTCAAAATTTGAAAAAATAAAGTAGTCCCCAAGAAATGTATTCGTCACGTATACAATAAACTTATTCATTTTAAAAATCAATAAAAATACTAATTAATTAAATAATAATAAATTTTAGAATTTTAGAATTTAATTTAAATAAATATGTGGTCATTCTAAATAAATTAACAATTTGTTTTATTGCTTTCCCTTTGCTCATTCATATGTTTAAATAACTTTATATGTGGGGACAGATGACCCTTACTTATTATAATATAATTTCATATACATAGGTTCTTACAAATAATAATCTAATTTATATAATACTAGCTACGCCCCGCGGCTTCACCTGCGTTAGAAAAGTATTATATGCTATTACCCGGGACTCAAACTATCTCCATACCAAATTTCATCTAAATCCGTTTAGCCGTCATTGCGTGATTGAGTAACAACCAAAGATCTAAACATCCAAACGAAGATGTTTGGATCTTTGGATGTTCACATTTAAAATATTATTAGGATATCTGTAAAAAATCAATTGACAATATTTCATGTTCTCGAACACGGTTTTATCCGATAAAATCAAATAAAGGATAAGAATTTATTTAAGCAACTGCATAAAGGGATACAAGTGCGTAGCTGGGTTTTTAGATGGGCGTACGCTCTTTTCTTGAAGCTTGTTTCCACTGACCTCTATACTACAAGTACGTGCGTAGTCCAGCGTACTTGTATAATGGAAGACAGTGGTTGTATCAGCCCGGAAAAACCGCGGGCGACAGTTCATACCACAGTTTAGCTGCACGAGAGTGCTAATGACACAAAGACACATACATACAGACAGACATACATACAAACAAACATATTTTTTGGATAATATCTTTAATGTACAGAATTTTCACTTTGACAATTTTATAATAAATAGTATAAGACAATTCAGTTCATTCATCAAACTGATTTAACTCATTCTTTAGATGTGCCCCATCACTATATTTTTCGTATGTGTGCTGCATAGTTACGTGAAAACTGTGTCTTTGGGCGTGTAATTTTTGATGTGTTGATTTTTTTTGTAGTGTGCGTTTATCGCAACAGCAAAATTTGTGTCTGCGATATAATATCATCTTTTGGTGGTGTGCTGTACGTGTTTACCTCGCCTCCGCTAAAAGTGTTGAAAAAATTTGTTCGAAGAGTTTCATTATGGCATCTCCAGTGGCTCAATACTCAAAGGCTGTACATTGACAAATGATAGGAAGTTTCTATCAAATTCAAATAAAAAAATCTCATGTATCTCACGCCATCATCATATAGGGTCGCCTTTACTCTTGTAAGTGTTACTCACTTAAGTAAGTTACGATAAATTGGCAAATGTAAATTTTCTTTGTAAGTCATTTATTGTATTTACTACTTTCGTAAGTTGGGCAATTACAAATCTAAACCTAAATTAATTAATCAAATTAAAGGGTCTAGTTTGGATCTGTTTTTTCTAAACATTTTGCAGAAACCTCGAAATAAAACGTTTGTGCAAATGACCTCTTTGTTTCGATGTTTAAGCAAAATATTAAAAAAATACTGGTACCCAGCTTAAGAGCCATATTACATTTTGACTGTGATTTTTGCGTAAAATGGCCAATTTTGGCGTTCTTGATCTCGGAAACAAAAATACATTAACAATGTTGACTTATTGAGTAGTACAGAATAGCTATTGGCATAGTACATAGCGGCCTCGCTTTTTGTAAATTTTGCTTAACTTTTTAAATAAACCCAAAATTGCAGAGAACGATTTTCATAAAATGCGCGCATTCACTATTTTGAGCTCCTGGATTGAACTACTGTTACAAACAAATGAAATAAAAAAAATAGAATGTTATTTGTTATATAGTCGTATAGTACATAGGGGCCTCGGAATTTTGAAATATCATTGATTTAATATAGAAAAAAAACATTCTTTTAACCAAAAAAACTTCGAAAATCGCTTTAAGTAAACTGTTAATTTCTCGAATAAACGATAATATTATTGAGCAAAATTTATAATCAGTCAATAATTGTTACTTCATGATGAATAAACTTTGTAGCATCAATTTATTATCTTATTTCAATAAAAACGATAAATATGACTTCAAAATTACTACAAAAAGCGATGCGCCGGCGGCCTTCGCGGCTTTAGTACTGCGCGAGAGCTCATCAGCGTGCAAATGTAATAGGGCTCGTAATCGTCTCATAACTTATCGAAGCAAAACAAATATATAAGTTGAGAGCTTACAAATAATTAACTTCTCGCGTCACGCATTACTCGCAGTACTTACACATCTCTAGTCAAACGGTTTCTAAGTTACGCAGGCGGCGGCATCGTCCTACTTCAAAGTCGATGCGCTACTGTATAGAAATAGTACCTAATACTGTGGTAGTACGCCTGTATTTTACAAGACTTTTGGGGAAAATTACGTACTTTTGCAATCCTAGGGCGCTTACATTCTATTTCGCAACAATATGCACGTGGCATTTCAAAAAATCAAAATTTTAAACATGGCAGTTACGTAACAAATTTTACCGTAATTTTCGTTAATTACCGTAATTTACCAGCGATTTTGGTAAAATTACGCAATTTTACAACCCTACGCAGGATTCGACGTTTTGGGCCGGTGGTAGTTATGGTGTATGATAACTGGCAACATAGTTCTTCTTGGGCAAAGCAAGCAAATTTGTAGATGCATATTTTCAACAACAATGGTGCAACTTGCTTGTAATTTGTAAAAATACTATATCTTGAACTGCATTGAGTCGTTCCAATTGTTGAATTCTATAATGTGTATAACAAAACTGCCGTATAAAGTGTCATTAATTTATCAACATGTCGGAAGAAGTAATTGATCTAGAGTCAAACAACCTCTGCATTACAGAAGATGTATTTGAAAACTTTCAAGTAAATTCTATGTATCAAGAAGAAGAAGTTCTAACACTTCCAAGCACGTCGCTGGGATGTACGTTAGCGTCCAATGTGGTAAGTGATACAGACGGAACTACATCCGTCAATAATTTTACCAATGACCAAATAAATACCGATATTGAACTTATAACTCAAGACAAGGAGCAGTCGGAACCAGAAATAATCCTTAATAGTATAGATACCGGCGACGATTTGCAAGTACAGGAAGAGATATGTGTTCAAACCACCAATGATGATCTTGAATCCCAATATATTCTAACTACTGATGAACATGTTGAACTCCATGTTCAAAGCACTGACGATTGTATTGAGCCCCAATATGCTCCATCTGAACAGCATGACGGGTCTCAAGATATTCAGACTACAAATGAACATGCTGAATTTCAATCTGAAGAAATTGCCAAAGAGCATATTGAAATTGAAAAACCCATGGAAGTCGAAAGTCAGATTTGTGGCTCTGAGCTGAGTGAGAATTTAGAAACTCAAATTGACACAAATACTTTAGGTGATCCACCAACAACTACATCAGAGTTCATCGCTAGTAATCCCATTGAGCAACCAGCTTCTAAACAAACAAAAAGGAGGGGTAGAAAAAAGAAAATAACTCAAAACATTAGCAATGATATGAGTATAGAAGATAAAATGAGCTTAATCCATGGACTTGATGACGGTCTTGGTCAATCAACAGAAAATAATGTGGATAGTTCAAATTTCATTACACTTCAACCGCAACGGAGAAGCGGTCGAAAAAAGAACAGTATACAAGATTCTAAAATTGACACTAGCACCGATTCCGAATTAATCAGTAACGAGAATGTTTGCGAACAACAAGAAAACGATCTTGTATCTAGTGGTACACAATTTAAATCACAGTCATTTGATGAGACCTTGATTAAAAATGAACCAAAAAGAAGGGGTAGAAAAAAGAAGAATTCCCAACCTATATCGATCCTGGATACCAGTACGGAAAGGCAGCTCAACAGTAATGAGAATAAGTCTAACGTTCAGGATATATTGAGCCATGAACCATTAATTACTAAAGGTAAAAGAGGTCGTAAGCCTAAGAATATACAAGACAAAAATTTATTTGATAATTGTGAATCTTCTGCTGAATATCAAATGTCAGATTCACCTATGAAAACTATGTCATCAGAAATTGAAGGATACATAACACCACAAAAACGTGGCCGACGGAACAATATATCATCAGATGAACAGGTAATTACTTTAAGTGATTTTGAATTGAACTGTGGGAATAGTGCAACTGAACTGGATGTACCTTTAAGTAAATTGAGTAAAAGGAGGGGCAGACCAAAGAAAATATCTGAAGAAACGGAGGCAAAAATCCATCAACCTTCAGAAATAGAATCATCATCTAATTTGAATGAAGGTAATATAGTGGCGGAACTTACTTCTCCAGCTAAAAACTCTGAAAAAAGAAGAAGGGGTAGACGACCAAAAAGGATGGTCATAGAGCAAGCAGAAAGTAGTGATAAGCATGAAGAGTCAGTAGCACAAACCGAAATGCCAAGTAGCACAAGTACTGACATTGTAAAAACTGATATTTCTAATGAGCATGAGTCTCTTTTGGATGGTGATGATATAGATGATATTTGTTTAAGTAACTTAAGAAAAACACTTGACTCAAAATGTAATGAAACTGAAAATGTTCCTGTTACCAATGATAATGAAACACCAGTTATTGAGAATGACACAAAGTTAACCCAAACCAAAAGAAATTCCAAAATGTCTGTCATGACAGACTTCGAATATAATATGGACAATATTGTGAATGAAGATGCTGATCTTGTTAAAAAAGAAAATGTTGAGACTGTTAAGGAAGGAAAAAATGCAGTACCTGTTGAAAACGACAAAAATGAAATTGATGAATCCTTGTTAGTGGAAGATTCATCTAGGAGGCCAACACGCAGGAGAATAAAACAAAATTTACACTATGACGAAGAATCAGATGAGGATCCTTTTGCAAATGTAGAATTATCTGATGATGATGAGCCAAGAGGTAAGAAAGGTAGTAGGTATTATTCAGATGATGAATATATTCCACATAGAAAAGGAGGAAAAAGGAATGCAACTGATAGTTCATCAAATACTGAATGTGAACTTGAAGAAGAGAGTAAAAAACAAAAGAGGAAGCGAACATATTCGAGAAAAGATGTATCTCTAAACAATAGCCCTAGGAAAAAGGGCAAGATAAATATTTTAGATGATGTAGAAGAAAATTTAAGTATGACTGTTCCACCAACGGCAGATGTCCCAATAGAAGGTGATATTGAAGTGTGTCTAGAGACATCAGTAATTAAAACAAGTGAAATTAATATTGATATTTCTCCTGAAACAAATGAAGAAGACAGTGAAAATCCAGCTTGGGGAACCACAAATGAATTTGAAAATTTTATTGCGAAGAAAATACAAGGTACTGCTCTGAAAATAAAAAAAGTCTCATCAGATCAGTCATCTGTGACAATTCCTCCAATTGAAATTCCTACAATGGATGCCAAAGATATACATAAAACAGTAGAAATGTGTACTCAAACATCTACAGTACATACAAAGACTAGTTCTGTACAAACTGCATCTTTTGATGATGTTCCTATGAAGGAAAATGTGCCACTGTCAAAAGAGCAATCAATTAAAGCATGTGAATTCTTAAATGGTATTGTTAAAACAACTGCTGAATTGGGTGTATTAATGACACAAAAATCTGAAGACTTTATGAAAAAAAAGATTAATACCAGCAATGTAACAGACACTTTCAAAATGGATTATTGTGTAAAAAAGTCCTTCTTACTATTCAAACTAGCAAAACGCAATCTAATGCAAATGGAAGAAGATTTAGCTAATCAATATGATCAATTCCTAAAAAAGAACCAGTTAGATGCTTATCGAGAAGAAATAAAGACCATAACAGCAACGGCTAAAGTTGAAAGTGACAGTGATTGTGAAATTATAGAAGAGACTATCAGTAAACTGCCTGTTCAACCGAAGAAAAAACCTCCTAAATTTAATCCAAAAACTGTGTTTTTAAATAAAGAACTTTCAATAAAAATAGCCAAAAAACCTACAGATGAGAAAAAACTGAATATTAAGGGAAAACATTCTGTTTGGATTAATGATTCAGTAATTTTAAAAAAAGTTAAACCAACACAGTCTTTTTTAGCCCAGGACAGCCGAAATAAAAAACCTCCTGATTGCAAATTCACCGAAATTATGAACGAATTTTTTCGTAATTATAATCGCCAGAAGGCATTATCTGTCTGCGCTCCTTTTGTAACCACTGAATGGTTATTTGCCGGCAGAAATTACGTATGTAATTATTTTGTTGCTAAACCTGATGATTTTCCAACAAAATCAAATTTTTCAGAGAATGAAAGCCATTTTATGAACAGTCCCGATAGTAGGACAAATAGCAATCCTAATGTAAATGGCGCCATTAGCCAGTTGAAGCATGATAGTACAAAAACATCACCAAAAACACTATTTTGTTTGTGTTGTGCCTCCATACAAAAGCAAATTGTCATAAGTTCTATAAACACAGGTGCTTCAAAAACTGCTACAGATTTTTTGCAGAGAGATCATATTGAGCCAGAGTCATTATTTCGTTTATGTTTGAATACACTGAATGCGACACCTGAAGATACTCTTAATGATGATAGTTTGAAGAGTCCAATGTCATTGAAAACAATGTCATATGATGATTTGGGAAGTCCAATATCATTGAAAACCATGGCGGATGACGATTTAGAAAGTTTAATGTCAGTGAAATCCATATCATTTGTTGATTATATAAGTCCATTATCATTACAAACCCTATCATATATGAAGGTTTTAGAACTGCTGTCATCAGAAGGCAAAAGTACGGAACTCACTACCAATATAGCAAGCACATCAGGTAATATATTACAAATTAAAGAAATTGAACACACAGCTACACAAGTCAGTAAACCCGACGAAACAAAATTCCATGGCGTATCAATGGGTAAGATTCTTGAAGAAAAAAATGGGATTAAAACATTATTCACACTCTGTGTAGACTTTATTCAAAGAAAACAAATTAGCAATATGAACAGTTCAACTGTGTGTAAACATTTTACACCAATGAGCTTGAAGTATATATCTTACAAAAAAATCGTACATTGTTTGTATGGCTTTAGGACTGAAGATCCTTATCCTAGTAAATATTCAGTGAATGATAATTCAACTATGAAGATAGTGAGTAAATTAAGTACTGTAGATTTAGACGAAGGTTCAAAGAAATGTTTAGAGGAAGATCTTCCAACTTGGACAGAAATGCAAATGTTAAATACAGGTTTAGACAAAATTCCAAGAAGTGATTTGCTAGAAGATCAAACAAGTATGACTAAAGTGAAGACATTAAGTAATATTTGTCTTGAAACTATAATATCTTTACAAAGTGAAACAAACATTGGAGATGCTCAAAGTTTGACAATAAATTCTGTGAATACAATGTCAGAAGAAGCATTTTTAAATATTGAAGAAACAATAAATTCTGTAAATACAATGTCAGAAGAAGCATTTTTAAATATTGTAGAAACATCACAGCTTGAAAATCAGTATTTTGATACTAGTGACTGTGAAAATGATTTTGAACCAGAGTATGATTTTGAAGAAAGTGTACAAAATGCTGTACTTGATGAAAGTAATTGGGTAACTCGCGTGCAGATGGGAGAATTAAAATCTGAGATTCTATCCAGTCTATCTAACAATGTTGAAAAACCTATTCAAAATGAATCAACAGTTGATGCGCCATGTGATATTCCAGAAATGGTTCATATCAAATGTGAACCTCAAGATGATTTCTCGAATAATGTAGTTGATCCATCTATAGTCAAATCGGAAGTTGATCATACTTACGATGACCTAGTGATAACATTAGAAAATGTAACTACAAAAGCGGAAAAGGATTGCTCTGCAGCTGCAAAAGATCATATACAACGACGTAATAGTTATGATGTTGATTCTTTTGAAAATTTTGTAAGCACTAACAAACTGATGGTAGGTACGTCGGAAGAAATATATAGTCAAAGCGCTTTACGAATTCGTAGACAACACGAACCAGACTCTGACGATGAAAATGATTTGAATATGAGTCTATTAATCCCACATACATCTATACCATTACCGGTTGACAATGCCAAAAATACTCTTATGGAAAGCAGTTCAGATGATAATAATAGTAAAGAGTTAACAACTAAAAAAAAGATTGATAAACGAAAGAAACGAACGAAAAAAGTTGAGACAAAACAGAATAATAAAGACATCTCGAATACTACAAAAAATAAGTCAACATTGAGTAATGAAACATCAGTTACAAACAATGAGGTTGCAATTTTAACACGAAGAATGCGTGAACGAATTAGGCAGGAAGAAAAAAAGATAGAATCGTCAGACTCTGATACTGAAACCAGATCTTTAAGATCTAAAGCTGATAAGAAAAAAGGTGAACAACGGTCAAATTCTAAACAAAACACGTCATGTGAAATGAAACAATCACAACAATGTGAGGAAAACGAAATACAGTGCAATAATGTAGATTCCACAGAGCAAATAAGTGAAAACATTGATAAAAGTATTCACAAACAAAAGGATATCATAGATAACGGTTTCACGGGTTTTACTGCTGTTGACCAGAATGCAATTACAAATTACCAAAAATATATTCAAGATATTTATAACAAAATATTACCACAATGTGATTCACCTGTAACATATGATAATGAATTACAATCATGTTCAGTTAATATGGATGAACCAGTTGAGTATTTGGAATGTGAACCCACATTACCTATTTTTGAAGATGAGGTTAAGAAAAAATCTTCCAAAAAGAAAGATAAAGCAAAACGCAAAAACCAAAATGTTGATGATGTAGCTAAACTAGAAACATCTGAAAATAATAATTTGTCAAGTATACTGAAAGAATCAGAAATAATTAATGAGCTAAGTAGACCAGAAGAATCTGAAATAGTTAATGAGTTGAGTAACCAAGAAGATGTCAATATTCTGTCTAAAGCAAATGATGCTGAAGCATCGGAGTCCCAAACCCAACAATTTATAGAACGTCATGGTTGGCATTGTTATCCTATTGACACCAATGACAGTAAAATATATGAACATTGTCAAATACCATTAGATAAACTACCAGAATCATTTGTGGAAATGTACTTCCGATATCAAGATCTCACTGATCAGCGCAAAGAGGATGAAGAAGTTGACAGGTAAATAAAGCTTTTTTTTTATTCTATTTATTTTCTGATTTATGAAGAAGCCAAGATGTTTAGCCATGTTAACGCTCGCAATATGAAATAAAACTGCCGCGCCGCTATCCCCGCTACCAAGGGAGCAACTCATTCCTTCCAATAGTTTATATTAAGTTTATATTGTTGTAAATAAATTGTGCATTGTATTCGGAAAAGTCTGTATTAAAATTGTGTGTGATTCACAGATTGATAAATTTACAATCATTGAATAGACTTACATTTACGAAAGATACTGGGAAAAGTAAGATGAAAGTGAAAGTGAAAACTGAGCCTGCGGAAGATATGGCAGAACCGGGCTGCAGCGGTGGGTCTCGAGCCGCCAGCCCCGGGTCTGACCATTACCGCGAATTGACCGCTTCTGAAGATGAACAAGAAAATATTGACGTTGAGATGCCGCCACCGGTATGTATTTCTTAATTTGTAATATTGAACATAACTGATTTCTGATTACAAATTTCTGATTTGATGCATACAAAATTCAAACCTGTGACGTCATAATTCAGTAGCCTTTGGTATGGAGCGTTTTCGGTCCAAAATTGTGACTTTCAAAATAAACATATCTCGAGAGATTTTTGTGTTATCGAAGAAATTCTTTCACCTATGGTTATATTATTGAGGCGTCCCTATATATCAAACCGAAAAAAATGTTGGTTAAATAGCCTATTGTTTCAAGTAAAGAAAAAAATTTTTTTATATCACATATTCAGGTGACAATTAAGCATACTTAATGTGAAGCAGTTATACTTAAGTGTTTATCGGTTTTCTAGTATTGAAATTTACATATGATTATGACTATTGATGCTATAATTTTGTGTATATTAATTTTCAGGTCCCAGTTCCCTCGTCAGAAAACAACTTGGCCAAGGATTCCTTGATGGATGACAATGAGTCTGATACAGATGCTCCAGTTAATAAGCAATGTGAAGACGCTAAAGTGGAACCAAACGTGGAAGCACCCCTAAAGAGAAGGCCTGGGCCAAAATCTAAGTGTAAAGTGGAAGATGTGAAACCAGCAAACCCTGAAGTTAGAAGAAGGCCTGGACCAAAGTCCAAATGTAAAGTAGAAGAAGTGAAGACAGAAAACCCTGAATTGATGCTGACAGCTGACAAAATGATGAAGGAGGAGCTTACGCTCTTACATGCGCCGATAGTCTTGGATGAGAAAGTGGAACCTCCACAGACTAAATGTCGTACTAGAAGAAAGGTTTGTTTTATATGTAAATAACAATGTTTATGCACGATTTCAGTAATCTGGTCATACTAGGACCACAGTATAAGTAATAGTACTACGTACAGGATGGCCTCTCCTTGCCACTCTCTCGTGTCGTCTCCCCTCCCCGCTGAGACGAATCTGGAACAGTTTGTATGGCACCGCACGCACACATGCTCATTTACGCTTTGCACAGACGCCATTGTTTATATGTAGTAGTAAACGACGCGACTTTTGCCGAGGTGTGCTAGTACACCGGGTAATACAGTGGCGCTGGATTTGATTTGTAGTAGAAACGCAAATTCTACCTAATGTGCCCATAGGTGTTTTTATGCAAGTCTGTGTGGCTTATTAACTATTAAAGCCACGTAAGTTTTGATATACCTAATAAGAAAATGTGATTAGCTTGATGGCGTCGTTGCGCGTCTAATCGAACGCACAAGGTAAGCAACGTTGACCGTAGCCTGTCCATGGGTGGCTTTATTTCTAGCTCCTCCGTGCTTCTGAGAGCATGTTAAGCCGTCGGCCCCTGTCAATTAGATAACAGTTGTTAGGGCTAGTCAGTGGCCTTTGGGCGGCTTGAAAACACTGGCCTCCGCCACTTTCAGATGAGCAGCGTGGTAGAGTATGTCTTAACCCTTTCGATTGAGGAGAGACCTGTATCCCAGCAGTGGGTTGAATAAAAGTTGAAGGCGAATAAGAAAATGTAACTGTTTTATTGTAGAAAATCCCAACAAAAACCGAGTCTGAACGAAGTCACATAAAAGCAGAAGATGAGGAATCATCTGAAGAAGAAAAACAGTGGGTTACCACCAAAGAGAAACTTCTTAAAAGACTGGAAAAGAGGCATGACACTGCTAAGTAAGTAATAAAATCTTATATTTCACAAGACATTTTGTATAAAATAAATCACTTGTACAGTTCCTCTTAATTAAATTTATTTTTTTGCCGGCCGGTTTCGCCTTACGGCATAATGCAGCAGGCCGGTCGTTTATACAAAATGCCTTTTTTTATACCACTAAAGCGTAAACAAGCATACGGCCCGCCTGATGTAAAGCAGTTACCGTAGCCTATGAACGCCTGTATCACCAAGGGCATCACTCGCGCGTTGCCAGAAATGTCTACAAAGTTCCATTATTACAAGTCATGACTATACGAGATATAATTACCTAGTTGTTTGTCTCGAACTGAACTGCCTTTTTTTACAAACCAATTAAATATCTTCAAAACTACTGCACTGATGATTACATTGCCAAGTAGACATGTTACCTATTTGTGTATTATTTGTGTATTATTCGCTTAGCCACTAAGTTTCAAAAATTGGATTAACTGTTTGCAAGTAAATAGTAATATTTATTTATACTTCAACGCCGATATCTTAAACTACTTTATATCACGATATCACGCAGACTGTACACTTGTTTGTCACATTAGTGGTATAAAAAAAACGATTAACGAAAAATCGAACTAGTTACTGAATACTGACGTATAAAAACGGTGTGTGCTTGACCACGCGACAGTAGTGAAAAATTCATCTCCCCAGTCTCTCGCTCCCTCCCTATCGGCTTTACAAGAACGAATGTTAGAGAGCTGAGCATGACGACTCAGTCTTATTCCCTAGTCACAAAATATGGCACACAGCGCTTCTAAAGAAGTTTTTAGTTCAAAAACTTAGAGACAATATACTACCCACTTCGATCATATTGTTCACTACCTCATTTAGAATATCGCCGTCGACTGTACATGTACTGACTATGTCTTTAACAACTACATATATTGTATATAGCTCAGGAGCGGAGGGAGACTGGTGACTTGTAATACTGGTGGGCTCTGCCTACCTAGCCCAGGCACCAGTTCTCTCCACAGTTAAGGTTTAATTTAGAACTTCAAAAGTTTGTGTAACTACCTTAGTTAATTTTCCTGTTATCTTTGTGAATATAACAATTACTTTATTATTATCTCTCTTAATTCACGGGTCAAGCCCGGTCATTTGATAGGCGTGCGCCCCCATATAGATCCAACGCGTAGGCCCCTTTAAGAAGTTTGATGTAATGTTATATTTTATTTTATTTTTTGATTTATTTAATTGTGAAGTTTAATGGTATTGTTATTATTATTAAAATTAAATCATTACCAACAGTGATGCAGCTTCATACAAGTTAATGCACGCTTACATTAGTGGCGTTCACCTCTAAGCAAAAGTTTTGGAAACCATTGAATCCTTAGTGTTGAATCCTGCTCTTGTATGCGTGCGTCTCGAGTTGCTTATATGAAGCTGCCACACTGTATGTTATGTATTAATCTTCAATCTTTCCCATAAGATTTCACTCATTTCACTCGAAAGAAGTTTTAAGAAATTTGTCCTGTCTTATCAATTTTCCAAAATTTTGTTTAAATTATATGTATTTTTGATAGCGCGGACGATGCTAAACGCGCGAAGCTTGTGAGTGAATTCATCGAACGTCGAGAAGGCGCGGAACCTCGACCTAAGCAGAAACGACGGCGCTCTCGCAAGATGACGAGGAAGTTCTTGGAACGACAAAAGCAACTGAGGTAAGTGCAAACTCATAGCTTGTATGTATCTATGTAATCTCTTTATTGTACCACAAAACAATACAAAGAAAAATAGACAAATAAATTAAACAGTATAAAGGCGGGCTTATCTCTGAAAGAGGTCTCTTCCAGCCAACCGTACTGCACTGTTACACTGCGTAACAACTGTTTACTACCATTAACCCCTTGGTAAAATCCATCTTTAATCAAAAGTAGTTTAGTGCATATTCCTCCAACCTATTCGCCATGTAATGCAGGGTCGCCATGTATTGCAGGGTGACCATATATTGCAATATAAAAAGGTTAGTCTTGAGGAGAAGTGTTTCGAGGTGCAGTCCTTATAGTATTTTGTGTAGAGTATGTATAGTTTTTTTATATATAGTTATTATATGTATATCATTAAAAAATGATTTGTAAAATTTATAAGGGGTTAATATGAGCTCGGTAGGGTCGTTGCGCGTGTCAAGTCTAATCGAATATGTAAGTTAAACAATTTTGATCATAACCTTTCCATGGATAGGTTTTTTTATTTTTTTATTTTGAGTTCCTCCGTGCTTCGGAAAGCACGTTAAGCCGTCGATCCCGGCTGTTGTAATTAGATGTCAATCGTTAAGTCAGTGGCCCAGTGGTTTGAAAACACTGGCCTCCGCCAACCTGCAGTTGAGCAGCGTGCTGGAGTACGCTCTAAAACCCTTCGATTGAGGATAGACATATAGAGAATAAGGGTTGAGAATAACGACGACGACGAACACACGGCTGCTGCGTCGTCGGCACGCTGCCGTGAGTCTAGATAAACATATAAATAAATAAATATTTCTGGACAATTTACACAGCGCCATCTAGACCCAAACTAAGCGCAAAGCTTGTACTATGGGTTCTAGACAACTGATAAATATACTTAAATACATTTTTTTTTCTAATTACATACATGTAATACATATAAAATACCCAGATCAAAAGAAACAGACATGTTCATGCACACAAATGTTTGTCTTGTGCGGGAATCGAAACCACGACCTCGGAGTCAAAGTGACCATTGCTAGCCATTCGACCACCTGGTCCGTCCATAATATCCATAGTCCACAGTAATAATATCGTTAGATAAACATATAAGAACAACGAGTGTTGTATTCCAATAAGGCGTTAACAAATTTTGTTGTTTGCAGCGTGTTGTCTAGGGAGCTGTTTGGAGAGTCATCTGACGGCGTGTACGCGGGCAAACGGTCCGTCACTTCATACTCTAAAGGACGGCGTAACATCAGAAAGGTAATTAAAACATTCGTAGATTTCTTTGACCAGTATTTCTCTGTACCATTTCAGCGTATGGTATAAAAAAACCCGACAAGTGCGAGTCGGACTCGCCCACCGAGTGTTCCATACGTAGGTTTCCATACGTAGGATAAATAGTTCAGGATCTAATCGCGCAGTTTATTCCGAGCGATTCAAATTTCAGCTGGATACCTCCACGCATTTTCGACATAGAGGGTCTTGACAGACAGACGGACAACAAAGTGACCTTATAAGGGTTCCGTTTTTCTTTTGAGGTACGGAACCCTAAAAATGGGTTATGGGTGTGTCATGGACACGGCCGTGTGTGTTGTACGTGAATACGTTGTATGCACTAAAATTATCTTAAAATGACAGCGCTTTACCCTCCCCCGCACGCGATGGTACATAGTCCTTACTAAGCGTAATAAATTCTTTGATCCTTCATCTATCCAGTAGTGTGTTTGAATTTTGGATGGAGATGATAGATTTGTAGCTGTAACACCAAACTGTATCCCACGATTTTGTTATCATTTTTTTTAATTGACTATGGAAGCAATTGTAACGACGTATTAACGTCAAAATTGCACGAGTAGTCCTTATAACTAAATTCAAAATGATACCTAATAGTCGTAAAACTCTATAATTTGAGTTCAAAAAGTGAAAAGAACACCGTTCTCAAAATCAAGCCTTGATATTAATTTATGTATTTGCAGGTTCTGGATAAGAAATCATTGGGCAGGAGTACTGTACTGGCGAATATGGAGGAGTTTGAGAGAAAGCGCAGATTAAATATAAGACAAGCTAGGCTGGTGAGTTACCTTGATTTTTTTTAATACAAAATACAATACAAAAATATTTATTTTAAACAACCAAGCTTACAAGCATTATTCATATAATTTTATAACAACAGAAGATGAAGTGAGGCTGTTGCGAGAGTTAACAATAACATTGTACAAAGGTACCCTACCTACATTAGAATGAATCTGTATCATATCATATTGTTACGAGCTAGGGTTCTGGATTTGGATGTAAAACGCCAATGACAACTTGCAAGGATTTATTCACGCAGGGTCTGATCTGCAGGTCTTCACAACACGAAGTTCACACTAAAATTCCAAATCGCAGGTCAAATCGAAGTCCAATAGTATCGCTGAGGTCGTAGGTTATCACTTGTCTCGCAGGTAGATTCGCTCGAAGTTTACTCTTCCGAAGTCCAAACTGAACTGCCTATGCGCCGCGGCGGTCGCTATTTATATCCGCCGGCAAGGGTTCTCGAATGTTCCGGTATGTACATGCATGTACTACCCATCGGTAATTCATCGTAATGTCTCGAGACACATCTCGAACATTTTCATGTCATAGTGTTATGAACCTTATGGCAGTAGACATACGGGTCATTATTGCTTGCATCGAAGTATGCGGCGACTATTCTAAAAGGTCCTATTCTAGATCGTTCGAGACAGGACCGCGACAATATCATCAACACGAATTATCTAAAGTTTTAGCATACTTAATGCTCAGTTTCCACAAATACCTTAGGTTGTCAGGGTTTTTTCGTATCTAAGTTTAGGCGATATATCATCGAGATTATAGCAGCCATTAAGAAAAAAACTGGTGGCACTCCGGGAGTGCCGGTAGAAGTGAAAACTTGAACAACGTTGTGCATTTTTTAAATATTTTGGAATGGTTAGGGAATAATTTCGCACGAATTGCTTTATCAGTATAAAAGTACTATCATTTATGTGGTAAAATACAATATTCATTTATTGTGCTATCGTACACAAACATGACAATTTATATTACATTAAAAATAAACAGCAGGAGCAGGCATACATTTTCACCGCGCGGTAGAAAGAGAGGCGGATATCGCTTCCTCTCCTACGCCGCACCGGCGGTCTACGCTCCATCCGTCTTACGAATTTTCGATCAGACCACGTGTCCTGACGCGAGTTTAACATTTTTTACCCATCCCAAAAAGTGCACAACGCCGCTAAAGAAGTTTTCTATAGTTACATTTTTTTTAAGTAGAGTGCCTAAAATTGTTAATATGCTTGTAACTATGATTTAACCTAACCTGCGTCAGTTCATACTCATCAAACTGCTAGAATACGGGTCTTCTTTCAATCGAAAAATAAAGCATACTCCACTATGTTTCTCAACTTAAACTAGGAAATGGATTGGTAATAAAACTAATATTTTAACTATTAATTTCACATCTATGATAATAATTGTAATAATAAAAAAATAATAAATAATGTATGTAAGTATGTGTATTTATATATATCTTTCTAAATACTTCTGAGACTTGTCCTATGTGTATATTTTGCGATTTATTATTGGGTTTTATTTCTTTGAGTAGAGGCTTTTAAATTACAATATTAATATTAAATTGTATGTGCCTATACAATATGCTGCCTGTATTGCGATAAATACTTTGTGACCTATAAATATAAGTATTTCTGGACAGCGCCATCTAGTCCCAAATTAAGCGCAAAGCTTGTACTATGGGTACTAGATAACTGATATTATACTTAAATGCATTTTTTTTGTAAATACATAGAAAATTGGGTATTTTCTAAAGACACCAAACCAAGACAAACAGACATGTTCATGCACACAAATATTTGCCTTGTGCGGGAATCAATCCGCGACCTCGGAGTCAAAGTGGCCATTGCTAACCATTCGACCACCGAGACTAATTTAGTAGTTAGAGTAGTATCGTCTAATTTTTTTTATAGCTTGTTATAGTCTACAATATTTTTTTCAAACCAAAATAAATATCTTCATAACTACTGGACTGATTACATTGCCCAGTCGACATGTTAGCTATTTGTGTATTATCCTTGTAGCCACTGGATTTAAAAAATGGGTTTAGCAGTTTGCAAGTAATAGTAAAGAATATGTATTTATACTTTAACACCCATATCTTAAAAAACTACTAAACCGATTTATTTGTGTGTTGTTCACTACATTGTATCACGGAGCCTGTATACTTGTTTGTCACTTAGTGGTATAAAAATCGATAAACGAAAAATCGAAGTAGCTACTCAATCCAGGCGAATAAAAACGGTGTCTGCTTGACCACATGACAGAAGTGAAAACTTCATCTCCTCAATCTCTCGCTCTATCTCGCTCCCTGCCTATCGACTTTACCGAAACGAACGTTAGAGAGCCGAACGTGTTGTATTCCGTTATAAATATATTTGCTATGTTGTTTTAGAGAGAATTGCTGGGCTGTGAGGAGGGAGTGAACGTACTAGTCATAAACGACGAGCTCTGTCTCGAATACGACTTCGAGGAGCAACAGCCTGTCGTCACGGTTCATCCGTTCTTTACCAAGATTATGAAAGCACATCAGGTGAGTTCATTATAGGTAATCTTTTAGGAAAATAACTAATTAATTGGTAACAGCAATATCTCATGATCACTGTCATTTTTATCAGCGCCGGCTATGACCGCATGTGTTATATTCCAGTACGAAGGAGTGAAGTTCATGTGGGACGCGTGTTTCGAGAGCCTGGCGCACATCGCGGCCGGCCACCCGGGCGGCGGCTGCATCCTCGCGCACTGCATGGGCCTCGGGAAGACTCTGCAGGTGCTCGCGCTCTTGCACACGGTACGTATTGTCTTACAGACGGTACATTACAACATATGTATTGTGCTTACACAGCGCCATCTAGTCCCAAACTAAGCAAAGCTTGTAGTATGGGTATAGATAACTGATATTGTACTTAAATACATTTTTTTTGTAAAAACATACATATAATACATAAAGAAAACCCAGACCAAGCCAAACAGACATGTTCGCATGAACATGTCAACACAAATATTTGTCTTGGGCGGGGATCGAATCCGCGAGCTCGGAGTCAAAGTGGCTATTTGTAATAATTCGACCATCGGGCTCGGCAAGTATGATAAAATAAGTGTAAGGAATAAAATAAAGTTTGCTACTGGCTACATGTAAGCAGGTATCGGGTTCTTTATATAAACATCTGTAAGTCTTATTTCTAAACCGAACAAATAAAAAATTTTATGCTTGTCTAAAATGTCGCAAATCATTCTCGCTCACTCACACATTATTCCTTCAATACTCAGAAATAGTGCGAGTAAGAGAGAGTGATTTGTGTTGAATGCGGGTTACATATTTCTTTCTTATTATTATTTTATTTTAATATTTAGAATAATATATTTTTGTATTACTAGTTTCTCCCCGCGGCTTCGCCCCGCGTAAACACAATACATTGACAAAAATTAACCAATGCGTTAATCCAGAACTTATTCTTTATGTATGCCAAATTTCATCCAAATCCATTAAGCCGTTTAATTGAGACGGAGCGACAAACATCCATACATCCTCAAAAACTTTCAGGCATGTTTTCCATAGAGAATAGTTTCGTTTCACATCTGCCAAGCGTCCAGTATTTGAAGAGCAAAAAAGTTTGGAAATCACTCCAAACTTTTTTGTTAGCGCACCTTTATTAATTTTTCCTCATCAACCTTTATTCATACCGCTGGGATACGTGTCTTAATCAATCAATCGAAGGGGTTTAGAGCATTCATCACGGTACTCGACTGCGGATCTGTCTAAAGGCCAGTGACTTGGCTTAACGACTGTCATCTAACGGCAACAGCCGGGACCGACGACTGCTTAACGAATGTCCATTGATTAATTTTTTTTTGGGAGCTGCGCCTGAGTAGTCGACAGTGCTCGGACATTAACAGAACCATCCGGTTACGTATTGATTTTTTTTGCCTTCGGGTATTTTATACCCAGTTTCCGATTTTTTTTTGAACGGCTTAAATTTAATTTTGGACAACACCCGACCGCTGGCGATCCCTGGACGCCGTTTCCGTCCGTTCGATGGATTCCGTTAGATGGATGTAAAATTCTAAAAGAAATAAATTTAAGGTTGACTGTATTTACCCGCTTGTATGTATCGAATAAAGAGAGCTAGCCTATAGGATTTTTTGATTAAATCCCACGTTTTAATACTACCCCTTTGCAGTTTTCATATAACCGGTAGGGAACATTTGTAGATGAGGGCTGGTGGAATGTGCAATCATGAGTCAGTGTACTGTGCAGGTGCTGACACATCCGGGCGTGGGTATGCAGCGCGTGCTAGTGTGCTGCCCTCTGTCCACGGTACTCAACTGGGTGGACGAGATACACAAGTGGATCGGCCCCGTCACCAACCAGATGAAGGTAACATGCATATATCTGTAATATATGTATAGTTTACTATTATTATATTGTTTGTATATGTAATTGAATTATTTAAGCAACATGTAGCTAATTTGACAAAGTAGATTTGAACGTTTTTTAATAGTTTAACAAGAAAATTAAAAGTAATATTTTGTGATTGTTCCAAGCTTCGGAAATTGAAAAAAAGATTGCAAGTAGGTATATTACAGCGGTTTTCATTATTTTGTATACAGTGTGTCCCGGGATAAAGTGTAAAACTGAAAGGGGGCAAAAATAATCAAAAATTATGGACAAAAAAATATTTAAAAATCTACCGATTACTTTGAAAGACATCAATATTTCACATAGAGTCCTTAGTGAAAACTGAAAAATAAAAATCTTAATTCATGAAAAAAAAACACGTATATTTTTTATGTATTATTGTCGATATTTTTTTATCTATTTTCACCCCCTTTCAGTGTTACACTTTCTCCCAGGACACACTGTATATATGAGGAGCTATAATGTAGGGAGTGTATCAAATTAATAAAATTTAAAGGTTCTGTTAGTACATAATAAATAAATATATTAATCGTAAATTTAATTCCGTAACAGGTTTTTGAACTATCAAAATTAAAGAAAACATACGAACGCGCGTACCAACTTGAAGACTGGTATAATGGCGGGGGCATATTCATTATTGGATATGAACTTTTCCGGAGTTTGACGACCCTAGACCCGTTTCTCGACGACATCCGACCTACCATCATAAACAAGATCCGCACAGCCCTACTGGATCCTGGCCCCGATATAATAATATGCGACGAGGGACACTTGCTCAAGAACGATCTGTCGGTGCTAGCAGTGGCCATGAGCAGGGTTGTCACCAAACGGAGGATTGTGTTGACAGGGACACCCATGCAAAATAACTTGAGGGAGTATTATTGTATGGTGAATTTCGTTAAACCTAACTTACTGGGAACGTACGCGGAATATTCTAATAGGTAAGTGTTTTTAATATTTTTTAACCGACTCCAAGAAAGGAGGAGGTTGTATATATATTTTTTAATGTTTGTTAGGTACTTCATTACCTGTCATTTATAAATCGATCGGAGAAAATCTTTTTTATTTGAAAGAGTATACTTCCAGAAAGGTGACATTTTTTTTAAATCATAAAATTCAGTTCTGTCTGATAATGTTCTTAACTTTTTAGAGGTGCTTACGATTGTAATAGTAGTTTATGAAACTGTTGCATAATAAGGGTTATTAAAATACGAGTGTGAGTTTAAAACATGAGCCGAAGGCGAGTGTTTTAATAGACCACACGAGTATTTTAATACCTAATTATGTGCAGTTTCATACACTACTTTATCTAATCTCATGAAATATATGATAATAATATTTAAATACAACCATGAAGTTAATTTAACAGCTATAATTCTTACCTATAAATCCATTTGCAGATCGAGCATGCGTAGTGCGCATGCGCGACGCGCCGCGCGGCGCAGCGTTCACAGATTATGTAGAAAAATTTTGCATAGTTGCAATGTATTTGCATTGAAACCTGTTTAAAATACCTGTATCCAGGGCTGAAGCTGTATCGAAATGGTAAAAAAGTTATTTTACGATACAGTTGTCCATAGAAGAGCTGTATCGAAAAATAACTTTTTAAATTTATTTTGATAGCTTGTGCGTAAAGACTGTCATTATGATACTGTGTTCAGTTTTTTATCTGTATCGTAAAATAACTTTACATCTCTCATATTCGGTAAGTAGGTCCTTATTACCCCCAAATGGGGCTTGTAGGTGACCAATTAGCGCTCTAGGGTAATAATGTAGCAATAAAAAAAAAACACTTCACTCTTTCAAAAAGTTCGCGTACATCTAACCATCATACTGGCAATAGACATCATGCATTCAGCCCAATGACAAAAGAGGTCGCTTCGCTATTCAGCCTTGTCTTCGTATGAGTATAATAGTCATCAATTTAAATATCGAACGGCGAAGCTCAATTTCCTTCTAGAAAAAAAATAAAAAATAAAAAAAAAAGAGATGAAAAAAGGCGGGAATAGAAACTTTTACTTTTAATATTGTTTGTTTTCGGGATTTTTTTATAATTACGTGCTAATTAGGAAAAAAACATGAGTTCTGCAAGTGATGAAGATATAAGCTGCACTCCCTCATTCAATAAAAATGGAAGCTGAAGCAGCAATTAACAATATTTTGCCTGAAAGTTCTAAAGAGAGATATTTGAAAACTTACGACGAGTTCATGAAGTGGCGAAAAGAAAAACAAGTAAAGTCTTTTATTCTTGTAATCCCGGTTTTTTTCTACTTACCTCACAATCGAGATGTAAAGCAGAGTAGTTAGCTCGGGTGTAAGCATCAATTGCGCCCTCGAACTATAGGCGCCCTCGCTGCGCTCGTGCGCCTAAATATCTCGGGCTGCAATTGATGCCTTACAGCCCTTGGCTATTATTCTACTATTTTTATCATTTCGATACAGCTTCAGCCCTGGATACAGGTATTTTAAACAGGTTGCAATGCAAGGTTGCAAATACATTGCAACTTTGCAAAATTTTTCTACATAATCTGTGAACCCGGCGCCGCGCGGCGCGTCGCGCATGCGCACTACGCATGCTCGTTCTGCAAATGGATATAATAAGTAAGAATTACAGCTGTTACATTAACTTCATGGTTGTATTTAAAATATTATTATCATATATTTCATGAGATTAGATAAAGTAGTGTATGAAACTGCACATAATTAGGTATTAAAATACTCGTGTGGTCTATTAACTCACACTCGTATTTTAATAACCCTTATTATGCAACAGTTTCATAAACTACTATTTTGGAGTCGGTTTTTTTTTGTTAAAATTATAAAATAGTCATTATACACCCTCACTAATGTGTGCGTGGCAATGCCGCCAGCCTTCTGGGCACGATGCCTGTAGGCAATGATGCGGAGGAATTTTTTGACGCCGTTTAGTTATATATTTCTTTTTTTCTTTCCTTATTTATTTTTAATTACTTAAGTTTGTATTTTAAGATTAGTCTATTTTTAGTTAATTTAGTTTATAGTGTAAATTTTTATTTTGCTATTTGAAAATAAAGTTACTAGATTTCTTTAGATTCTTTAGAAGGAACAATACATGTTAGATGAAAATAAATGACTAAAAACTCTCACTAATATATATTATAAATGCGAAAATTTCTGAACCTGGATAGAAAAAATCATATGCATACCAGATCTTATTCTATACTAGCGCGCAGAAGTGACTTCATCGAGTGGAGTTCACAAAAAAGATATCGTTAATAAGTGCTCTTATTCGGCGTATCAAAATAAAACATACACAAAATTTTAAGTTATCCATATTATTATCCATCCATATTATTACAACTGTGAAAACCACGTCCAATTTCGTGCAATTGTTTTTGTGTGAAGCGCGTACAAACATACAGACAGACGAACAAAAATGAAAAAAATAATTGTTTATGGCTTCTTTTGGTCCTATAAAGACCAATTATAATGTTTTTTTCTATTTTTTATGTTTAAATTTCTCTTATGTATAGATATCGGCAAGATTTAATTTTACTACGTGCAATAAAATAATAAAAATGTATGCCAAATTATCATGTTTGACGAGCCCGGTGGTCGAATGGCTAGCAATGGTCACTTTAAGTCCGAGGTCGCGGGTTCGGTCCCCGCACATGACAATATTTGTGTGCGTGATTGAACATGTCTGTTTGTCATGGTCTGAGTGTTTTCTATGTATTATGTGTATTTATTTACAAAAAAATATCTATTTATGTACATATATCAGTTAACTAATATCCATAGCACAGTATAAGTAATAGTACTACGTACAGTATGGACAGTCCCTGCCGCTCTCTCGTGTCGACCATACAAACTGTTCCAGATTTGTCTCCCCTGTGAGACAAATCTGGAACAGTTTGTATGGCGCCGCACGCACACACGCTCATTCTCGCTCTGTACAGACGTCATTATTTATGTAATAGTGAACGTCGCGTCATTTGTATGGAGTGGCCGGGGTGTGCCCATAGTACAAGTTTTGCTTAGTTTGAGACTACATGTCAAAGAATATTTATTTATGTTTCTAATTTTCTTAGATTCGAAAACCCTATAATGAATGGTCAACATCGAGATTCTAGTGCAGAAGACATCAAACTAATGAAAGCTAGAACGCACATCCTGCACAAGGTGCTAGAAGGATGCCTGCAGCGGCAGGAAGCTTCTGTTTTATACCCGTACTTACCCAAGAAATACGAATATACAGTATTTATATCGCTGACTCAGTGTCAATGGGATTTGTACAAGCATTACTTGACTGCTTACGGCAATAAGAACAAGCAGAGTGTACTGAAGGACTTCCACGCTCTGCAGAAGATTTGGTCGCACCCGCAGGTGTTGCATAACTTCCAGACGCGCGTACGAGACCAGAACGCTGCCAAAGTGAAAGGTATTCCAAAATCCGTTGATTATTGTATTCATTCATTCATTTCATTACGAGAGAGGTACCGACCGAATGGCCAAAACGGCACACGTCTGTTCTGCGGCGCTCAGTTCGTTCCCTTTTCGACATCCAGTCATAACCATCCCACAGTTGGGATATGGGTCTCCCATCTAGGTAGTCATATATATATATATATATTTATACTACGTCGGGTGGCAGACAAGCATACGGTCCGCCTGATATGAAGCGGTTACCGTAGTATTAACGCTAGCAACATAAAATATCGCTCGCGCGCCGCCACCCCCGCTGCCAACGCAGCATCTCCTTCCCTTCTGGTGGCCTCACTCACTCGCAGGAACACAACAACCCTCAAGGGAATTGTTATTTGGCTGTGGTATTCTGTGAGGTGGAGGTACATTCCCCAGTCGGGTAGCTTACAATTACGCTCCCTACCTCTCTTTTCGCCAGAGCTTCGTTTGTCAGTCAGCAGGGTGCACCGCGTGCAGGTGAAGTTGACTTTGGTTCAAAGATGTTGATGAACCACTTACACCCCTAAATCATAAAAAAAATCCACCACCACGCTGCTACACTGCGTGTTGGCGTTACCTGTTCGGCGTACCTTACAAGTAACGTACCTCCTGTTAGCAGAGGAGAAGCTGGAGGACGACCTGGCGCGGGAGGAGCTGGCGGCCGAGGCGCCCGACATAAAGCCGGCCGACACGGAGGTGTGGTGGCTGCCCTACCTCGAGGGCGGCGCCAAGCTCGACTCGCTCGACGCCTCCAACAAGTTTGTCGTCGTCTTCAGGATCCTCGACGAGTGCATGAAGTTGGGCGACAAAGTGTACGTTAACCTGACTTCATATTGACTGCTGTGAACTCTTCTTGCTTTTGTCTTATCGTTCTAAATTACCAATAGGCTATTTGACAATGTTCAAAAATTGTGAAAATTATTTAATAATATCGTAAAATACACAAAACTATAAAGATCTGCAAACTTTCATTCTAAATATCTTCCGTTTGACTTATGTATGGTCGGTCAAAGTTTGGCGGGAAAGCCTATTTTAAAAGTATGAAATTATTATATATTTTCATTGGAGAAGCAATGAAAAATACAATTTATACTTAACTTTTATTATGATACTAACTATATAAACGTAATATTTTAGAGAAAATTCAGGAGATATTTAGCCTTAGTGACCTAGGTGCGGCTGAAGCGAGAGCCGTTAACTAGCTGCTAATAGGTGTCATGCGAATGATATCGCCCCCTCAAGGCGCAGTCAATTGTTTTTATAGATATTTATTTACTGGTCAGTGTCGCCATGTTGCATATGAAAGCGATACGAAAATAATTCGACATAATATTACTTGCAGGTTGATATTCTCCACATCGTTGTTCACGATGGACGCGTTAGAGTACTTCCTTCGTAAGATCAACAAGTGGTCTCTAGGCCAAGAGTACTATCGGCTCGACGGGTCCGTGCCGGCGGAGGTCCGCCAGAAGTGGTGCCGAGAGTTTAACGCTGAAAATAACATTAAAACTAAGTAAGTAACGAATACAGTTCTGAAGTGAAATTTTCTTTAGTTACGCTGAACTGCGATGAGCACTTTATGTTGTGTTATTTTGTGGGACTCTGTCGTCACGCTCGTTTGCTGAAGTAAAACTTGATTACGCACGCTTTATTTGGGGAGTAAGCTGGTGAAGCGTGACGAGAGCGTTACGGAAACGACGAATGGAAGTTGAGAGGGATATATTAGTTAGTAGAGCTAAAGAAGTTTTACTTCAGTCGTGTGATCTAAAGCACATTCGTTTTTATTTGTAGTATCTTTATTGTGCATAAAGAAGATATAAATATTCATACACAATATAACGATTGCACGATATAAATATTCATACACAATATAAGAGAATTTTATGAACATATACAAAGGCGGGCAGCCAACCGTCAAGTGTTGCATAAGAGAATAAAGAGTGGCAAAGGCTTCGGAAAGAGATGAAGTTTTCATTCTGTCGTAAAAAAATATAATTAAACAAACATATGGCCTGCCTGATGTGAAATGATTACCGTAGCTGCAGCATTACCACAAGTGCTTACTTGTAATCTCATTCACTAGAGTTATTTGGTTGCGGTCTTCTTTGAGGTGGAAGGACTTCTACAGTCTGGCTCAAATCAAATCATTGTATCCTCTTTTAGCAATGAATTGTTCTGAAGATGTTGATGAGCGACTTACATCCCAAATGGTATAGTATATAAAATGAAATTAATTTAGGTATAGACAAATGATATCGTCCAACTACAGAATACATTTCAAATTGAATGCACACGCACAGTAAATACATCTACTAATGAGACTGATCACGCATTTACATGGGGACGAAATGTAAGTCAAAAATAACAGGTTGTGTTGCACTAGTGAGGCAAAATAAATTGTGATTGATTGACGCAGGATTGGCGATTAAAAAAGAAACTTACTTTTTCTTTTCAAATCAAGTATGTATATTTCAGTAAATTTTAAAACCATACAAAACAGAGGTTCACTCCTTCTTTTAAGTGTTTAACACATTCTGTTGTGTCAGAAGGAGCCGATCGACTTTACTTATTTACAGTTATTTTATCAAGATAAACTTTAATTACATCCTTTGCATACCTTGACGTGGGAATATTCTTATTCTGCGTCATTTAATAGCACTACTAGAAATTTTGAACACCTTTTTTTATATTTTTAAGACATATTTCCCCTTAGACGGACAATGCCACGCTGAAGGAAGCGGTGTTAACTTGCTAAAAATAACAAGGCAATTGGTTTTATAGTTAAATATTGTGTTCAACAGATTGTTCCTGATCTCGACCCGCGCCGGATGCCTCGGGCTGAACATGACTGCAGCCAACCGCGTCATCATCCTGGACACCTCGTGGAACCCTGCGCACGACATACAGAGCATATTCAGGGTCTATCGCTTCGGGCAGAAGAAGGATTGCTATATCTATCGGCTTGTTGCACTTGTACGTATAATATTATGATTCAGTTTTTTTTTGTATGAGTTGGGGGCAAACGAACGTGTGGGTCACTTCATGGAAAGCAATCGTCACCGCCCATGGAGATCAGCAACATCAGGGGGTCGCCGATCTGTTGCCAGCCTATACTCCTTCCTTTCTGTCTGGTGACACACACAGACAGAAAGGAAGAAAGGTGATCACAACAGCCTCAAGGGAATAGTTATTTGGCTGTGGTATTCTGTGAGGTGGAGGTTTCCCCACTCGGGCAGATTAAGAAATACGCTATGCCCTACCTTCCTATGCGCCAGTCTCGTCTGTCAGTCAGCAGGGTGCACCATGAGCAGGCTTTGGTTCAAAGATGTTGATGAACCTGGGATGTAAGCCTAGTTAGACTCAGTTAATCACAATATATTGTAGAAAAAAATATATTCGGTGGACCCATTTCTCTGGCCGTGTGGTTGCTAATAAAGAATTGCATAATAATATTTCAATAGCCATAAGGTGGCAAACAAGCACGCCTGCTAGAGAATAAGCAGTCATCGCAGCTCGTTGAGTATGTTTATGTATGTAGTATTTTTTTTACAACACATCAAAACAATGTAACAGGACCACCATGAAAGGATATATTCTAATTTCTTTACAGTTGTCAGTCTCGGTATGTATTTTGATCAAATAACGTAATACATTATTTGAATTAATATACCCACTCAAGGGTGTGATTTAAACCATTACATTTATATACCTACATATATAATCTACATAATATATATTTTTTTCATTATATTATACATATATTTATATTTATTTTTTAAATTAGATAATCTAAGAAATAGAAGAATATCTATATATATAAAAGAAAGTCGTGTTTGTTACAACACTTATAACTCGAGAACGGCTGGACCGATTGCCATGGTTTTTGATTTGTAGGATTTGTCTCCGTCCAGAATAGCAACATAACTATTAAAAACATTGGAAAATTTACGAAAAAAATAAAATCAAAGAAAAATCATTTTTCCATACAAAATGTTCGTGGATGTCGGATCTGTCAAACGTGACGTTAACGTGCGTACGTCAAATGTATGCGTGCGTTCAGAAATGTGGGTATAGGATAATAAGTATTAAAACATTGACAAAATAGTCGAAAAATTAAATTTGAAAACGGATTGGGATATTTATTGATTTTCAATTAAATGTCAAATCGATTGGTCTAACTTTTACGTCGCGAAAGTTGTCCGTTGTTGTTTTGAAAATTGTTTATGAATGAATGCTTGAAAATGAATATTAATTGGTTGTCAAGTGTCATGGTACTTTATTTTGTGACATAGTAAAATACTGAACTTAATATTTACCCACTGCTGGGTAATATTTACCCACTGCTGGGTAATATTAAATACGGGTCTTCCTTCAACTGAATATGTTTCGAGCATACTCCACCACGCTGCTCAACTGCGAGTTGGCGGACGCCAGTAATTTCAAGCCGCCTAAAGGCCACTTGGCTTAACGACTGCCATCTAATGATAACAACCAGGACCGACGGCTTAACGTGCCTTCCGAAGCACGGAGGAGCTCGAGATAATCTAATAATAACAACCGGGACCGACGGCTTAACGTACCTTACGAAGCACGGAGGAGCTCGAGATAATCTAATGATAACAACCGGGACCGACGTCTTACGTGCCTTCCGAAGCACGGAGGAGCTCGAGTTAATCTAATGATTACAACCGGGACCGACGGATTAACGTACCTTCCGAAGCACGGAGGAGCTCGAGATAATATAAACTCATCCATGGACAGGCTACGGTTGACGTTGCTTAACTTGCGTGTACAATTAGACTGACACGCGCAATGACGCCATCGTGCTTCTCTATTATTTTCTATTATTCATTATATTAATTTCAAGACATCATAAATTTTGTTCAACTAATATGTATACCACGACATTCATTGACAATTAGGCGGTACGAAGTTCGCCGGGCCAGCTAGTATACATATATAATCTTCTAATGTGCCGGTGCCGACTGCTGTATTTTTTTAATAATAATTCTTTATTGTGGTACATAGGTGCGTAAATACTGTTATTGATACACAATATTATGACCGTCTATGACCTGCCACTAGTCTTACAATATATATATGCGTAAATACATTTTTAATTCTCTCAAATATGCGAGACACATTAACATATTACATAATTTAATTGAGTCATGTCATGTTATAAATATATATAAAAAGTAGTCTGAAATAAAAATGTAAGATGTCTCTAAATATTTTAATATAAATGTGTCAATTAATAATAATCGAATGTCAAAAATCTTTATCCTTCAAAAAATTATCAATACACTAGACCTTATTGTATTCATACTGTGTTTTAGGGCACAATGGAGCAAAAGATCTATGAACGATCGGTGACGAAGCAGGCAGTCTCGTGTCGAGTGGTCGACGAGCAGCAGATAGACCGACACTACAACATGGCTGAGTTGACAGAGCTGTACAGGTGACTATTGCATCTACTAACTTAGGAATTTCGAGGTACATGTACATGTTATGGAAACAGTACCTATGTACATACATACAGCTATGCGGAAATGTAGTTTAGTTCGTTTATGATAATGTTAGTTCCGGTGCGTCAGATTCGACGAGGAGGGGTCCGGCGTGGAGAGCGGCGTGGCGGCGGGCGTGCGCGACGTGGCGCTGCTGCGCGTGGCGCGGCTGCGCGCGCTGCACGCCGTGCACGAGCACGACTCGCTGCTGCGGGGCTCCGAGCCCGCGCTGCCCGAGCACGAGCGGCAAGCCGCCTGGGTGCAGTTCCAGTACCAGCAGGAGCACGAGCACATGCGTACGTACACACACTACTGCCGCTCGCTCCGAGCGAGCACGAGCACCACCACATGTGCACGCAAAGTTTTATCATCGCGCTGTGATAACTGTTTTTTTTTTGCTGTTGTTAATATATGTTGTGTTATTTCACAGAGATGCAAAATGAACTAGTAGGCGGAAATGTGGCCAAACGTCCGAATGCACGAGTTGCCAAATTGTCAAACGTCAAAATGCTAAAAATGGAACCCAACACGCAGGATCCAGACTTTAAACCGGAACCTAAGAAAAGGGGAAGGAAGCCTCGCGCACAAATGCAGGGGCCCAACGGAGCTCCGGAACCGATGGAAGCTGCGCCTCAGGACGACTTTGCCATAGACCCTAAAATAGAAGAAGACAAAATTAAAAAGATTGCCGAAATTCTAGTTAAATACAATTTCCAAGATATGCAAATGCAAACTATGCTGCCTCAGCTGGTGATGAACGTGCGCCGCATGGTCGCCGTCGGGCAGAGAAATGGTTCCGTGCAGTGCGACGAGCTGACCGCCAGCATCGCTAACATACTGCTGGAGAGGCCTGACATCACCATGCCCACCGTCACGGACATCATGTGCAAGTCTGTCAATAAATCCATCTTTGAGCAGCAACCGGAACAATCGACTGAGACACCAGAGGAAGATAACAAAGATGCAATCGTCAAACTACCTATCGAACAACCCACCGAACAAGCTATTCAAAAACCTATTGAGAAACCTATTGAAGCTCCTCCTGTAAAAAAATATAAACCTGGTCCTAAATGTAAAAAAGGTTACGTGTACGAAGAGATACCTATGACTACTACCCAGTCCAAAGAGAGTGAATACGACGTGAGGGCCAAACGGAGGGCCGCGCTGGCCGCCGAGAGGTTGTTAGAAACGGCTAATGAGTCAGTCGTAGACCTGGACGACGACGAAGTGCGTTACGACGATGTCCGTGACGACGGCAGCGATACAGACTCTGTTCCAGAAATGACGTTAAGAGATTTGGCTAAAAAACCAACGCTGGCAAATAAATTACAGGCCTTGGAAACACAACCAACTCAATCACCGATTGCGGAGAAAGCCCCAAAATTAAAAGCGAAGAAATCTCGGACGAAACGAAATAACACAATCACGCTGAGCGACGACGAGTCTTCGCCTACAGTGGAGACGGCAGTGGAAGAAGATTCAGAGACGACGCCTCTACATCCGTCGTTACTGCAGAACGCCAACTTTATAAAGATAGTCGCGCACACGTATTTAGCGGGCAACCCGATGTTGGACGAGGATGCGGCCACTCTGGCAGCGCGGTACAGCACTTATAAGGCGCTCAAAGAGTTCGAAAGCACCGGCAAGCCCATCACTAACGGACCCATATATGACATCGCCGTGAAGGTAATTATGTTCTGGGCGGACTTCCGCAATTTGTTTCTACTAATTTAATAATTATGTAGTTCCTAAAAAAAATCCTTGACGTAATTACTGAAACTCCTACGAGTTTCAGTAATTACGTCATGGATTTTTTTTCGTCAATTAATTATTTGAAAAATATTTCCCTAAAACACAAGTGTCATAAATGAATATATGTTTCATAATAAATCTATAGTTGTTGATATATAAATAATATACTGACTTGCAACCGAGCACGTGTCACGTAACAATGGTTTTTCTCCCTCGTACATTACAGTTTCGCCAACTTATTTGCAAGGTGGTCAATTTTGAAACTAATGCAAAAAAATACAGTTCAAAATAGCGGTTCTTTCACAACTAGCGCCAAACAGCTAGATAAGTTGGTCGCCCACGTACACTACACGTATACGTTTACTATTCTGACATTACGATGTGTTCGAGAGTTTTCCGTGCCTTACAGGGGATTCAAATATGGATTTTTTTTCAGGTTTTAGGCATAGATATATTGAAAAAACTTCACAAAACCGACACCAAATTAGGAGCACAATCGTCGCTGACGCTTCCTTCTGAACAACCGGAAGTGGAACAAAACGAGACAAATAAAAGTGGTCCCAAGAGCCGTCGATCGGGGCGGGGCGCGTCGAAGGCTTCAAAGGGCGAGTTCCCGCCGCCGCCCGCCGCCGCCGCGACCACTCGCCCCGTGCCGGCCACCTTGCCGCCGCTCGTGCCCGCGCCGCCGCGCGTCCACTCGAATGTCGTGCCTGTCGGGTTGTAAGTACCTATTTCATACTAGGGTCATTATAATTTTGTGGTGATTATTAATGATGTGATTAATAGCGAATATGATAAATAAGAAGTCGAACCTCATGACTATTGTATATAAAGTATATGATAACTAGTATGAAGCAGTGTGTGTGTTTTGTGTAAGTAGCACGCTACGATCTTTAGACCCAAAGGCAACCTCACCTACACGTGGTGCACCTAGCGACTAGCGAAAGAGGCTCTGGCATAAGAGAGGTAGTAGTAAAAATATTTATAAAAGTGTTTATGTCAGGGGTGATATATTGAATCTTCACTGTAATAAAGGCGACGAAGTTTCACACATACTGCGACACAATAAAAATCGATACTGTTAGAAACAAAGTAATTTAATAATATAATGTACCAAGTACTCAATCGTCTCTTTTTTTATTCTAAGTTCATATATACTGAGAAAGCTCTGAATCGTCAATGTTAATTTAGGTTTGGAGCGACCATTTTATGCCATACATCGAAAAGCGTAAAGCGCAAAACGTTCGACGCAAATATCAAATAGGTGATAGATAGAACAATTTTAATCGGTAACTCTCTAAATAAGGCTTCTCCGGTTGATCTCCGCTGTGTTAAAACGTGGTCTAAAACTTAAACAATATTATTGCAACAGATACAAGACAACTATAAGCATGCCAACCGGCGGTCCGAAGCAGGAGGCGGTCGAAGAAAGCATCCTGCCGGACGACGAAGACGTGCACATCGTGTCATCGCCGCCGCCGGCCGCGCCGCGGGGCACCAAGCCCATCGTGGTCCGCGCCGTGCGCGCCGGCCGCCTCGACCTGCCCAAAGCATCCACCAGCGTCCACACGACGCCCGCGCTGCCACCGCAGCACACTCCTCCCACCCCCACCCCGCCCGTGCTTCCCCCCGCTTCTGTAGCCCTCGCCCCCCCGCCTCCCCGCGACTACGGCACCATATGCCTCGACAGCGACGAAGAGGACGATCCGCCTCCCGCCCCTGTCCCCGTCGGGACCTGGTACACTCCACCGAAACCAAACACGCCCGTGCCGGTATCTGCCGCTCCCCCTGCGATCGCCACGGCGCCTCTGCCCCCGATCGTGCGACTCGCGTCCAGGGCGGCCGGCCCCGCCTCCAGGACTAGGCGGACTTTAACCGGAGATCCGGCCACTATCATACTGACGAAGCCTTGCAACAGACCTCCGCATCCTGGGCCCGATGCGATGAATCAAAATAATCGAGCGTCTCAGCCGCCGACGCGCATATTCATGATTCCGTCTTCGAGCGTAGCCAGCATGAACCCTCCGTTGATACCGATATCCGTCAGTCCGGCGACGATGACTCATCCGCAGATGTCGCTTTCACAGCATCAAATTTATCAGCATGCTATACTGCCGGATACCATTGGCGCAGCTGATAACTCCGAATCTATTCTCCCGACTCCTACTCCTACGGCTATCCTACCTACTCCTACATCTAACCTACCCACCTCGACATCTACCTCATCCACTTCGACGTCTATTTTACCCACACCGACATACGGCGCGCCTACTGTAACGCCCGTACCGCCTTTCGGTCCCAAAAAGGTGCATAGAAAACATGACGTAATACGTATAGGCAAATATGGGCAGGTGGAACTGATAAATCGATCGGGGGATGTCAAACTTTTGGAGAAAACTGCGGCCGCACTCAAGACAGCGGAGCCTAAAATCGGACCGAAGCCAGCCTCTAAGCCGATAGAGCCCAAAATCGTACATATGCCGGCGCAAAAGGAAACCGAGATACCCAAAACTACACCCAAGTCTAAGACGACCGAGGTACCTAAAACGGCACCCGCACCGGCCTCCAAGACGTCGGAGCTACCGCCTAGTGTAACTTCCAAGAGTACGAAACTATCTCTTCTTAAAGAAAAGAGAGAAGAAGCCGTGAAGAAGGCGAGCGCGAGTAAGCCGCCGGCGCCCGCGCGCGTCGTGTCCTCGGACAGCAGCGACGACTCGCGCCCCGCCAGCCCCGCCCGCCCCGGCGACCCGCTCGACATCCTCAAGGACGTCGTGCACATACAGGCCGACCAATACGTCCCGCCCAAACCCGCCCCCCCGGTCGTCACGGCCCCCAACAGGAAATGCTTCGCTTTAAGAGAAGGCAACTCCGCTAGTTCCGCTGCGATGTCGACCAGCGAGACGGCCTCGGTGAAATTGCCCGTCAACAACCCCGCCCCGAAACCGACCAGTACGGCCCCGAAGAAGAAGCTGGATGTTAGTAAATTGAAGGGATTCAGCGATTTAGTATTGGAATCTGTGGATTTGACCGATAGCGGTCCGAGTACTCCGCCGGACAGTACCGTTGGAAAAAAGACTGATCTCAAGGCGAAAACCTCTACCTCAAAAACACTAAGCGCCACCACATTACCGAGCACGTCCAAAAACACTCCGAGGTGAATATATTCTCCTTATTATGTTTATTACTTTAGAACATTTTATGTGCTATTCTTAAATAGTTCGTAGTTATCCTAGGTCACTAAATGCAAGCTAAAGAAGATGGAATTGAGCTACTAAGTTCGAGATGAAATGTACAGTTTCAAAGAACTTGTCTGGAACTTAAATTACTAATGCGCGAGATCTCTTATTGTCCTGGTGCGACAATAAAAGATCTCGCGCATTAGTACCTTAGATATGTTCGAAAATATGTTTTTGTAAGCTTGAAATTTTTGAAACGAATTTTTTTTTTAATAAATGTCAGAAATGAAATAATTACCCATTAGATACGTAATTACATAATCTGCTTGTGCACGAGACGTGTCCGTGCGCTCACGTCCTATTCAGCCCAATGGCTAAACTTTTAACATAGAACCTGCAAATGTTTAATATATACATACAGTACAGTGGAAACTATAAGTGACCTCACACGGTTATTTAAAATTTTTTATTATTAGAAAATTTCTAGCCCTGAAAGTTGAGCTATATCAAATGATTGTGTCTACAAATGATTTAGTATGACGATATGGCACTTATAGAGTGAGATATTAAAAATACACGACAGAAGACTATATAGTAAATTATTAGTCTTGAGTTATTTTACCAATTTTATATAATTTTTAGATCTTGACACCCTGTAACTTCAGAAGTATTATTGATCCTGTTGTAAAAATTAATAATAACTTTCAAACTCAAGTAACAAGTTTTTGAAGCATTCGAGATAGCCAGTCTAATATTTGTAGACAAAAGATGAGAGATCCATAATATTCTTAATATACATTAATATCGCTTTCAGCGCCGCTAAGATTATACGAGTGAAGACAGAGAAAGGTGTGCTCCCAAAAGCAGGCCCCAAAAGTTGGATCGACGGTAAGAAACGTGCCGCCCCTTCCGTGGACATTAACCCACCCAAGAAGAAGAAACTTGACCGTAAGTTACCTAAGTCAATGTAAAAATACTCAGTCGAAAAAGTTTTAGAGTCAAAGGTATATTTCAATATATGTATCATCATCATCATCATCTCTGGAAGTCCACTGCTGGACATAGGCCTCCCCTCTAGATCTCCAATAAGACCGTATCCAATAGACAATATATGTATCCACTTATATAAATAAATATATATTCCACTATACTTTTGACTGGAAAACTTTTTTCACTACGACGTCTCAACGGTGTACGAAACTAATTTTAACAATATTACGTAATAGGTTTGAAAGTAAATTTTACTTAACTTTTTTTGGACTCCTATCTTTGATAGTATCCTTAACCAATCTCATTGGTCAAAATATGTGATGAAATGAGTTTTCACATCATGTCTATACGAATATTGCTATTATTAATAACTAATAAAACGTAAGTCTCTCCACCAGTTGAGGGTAACATTTGGAGTGAACGCACACCTATCCGAGCCGACGAACAAATCGAAGTTAATGAGGCCTCGTACGTCTATCCGCGCCGGTAGGACCGACCGAGCCGTACGAACCGAACGCGCCGTAAGAATTGTTTCCATTTCCTTTACATCTGTCGCACTGTAATGACGTGTTTTATGATGGACTGTCACTCTCTGATTTATATTTTCCCTAGGTTCTCATGAAAATCCCCTACATTTTACACTTTTTGTCTGCTGTAAGAGGGTCACCACCATCATCAGAGCCTACGCAACTGCACGTGGTGCACCCTGCCAATTCACTGACGAGTCTCTGGTACAAAGATAGGCAGCGTAATTTTAAGATGCCGACTGGAGTAATACCTCCACCTCACGTAATACCGTACGTAATACCGTAACCAAATGACGATTCCCTTAAGGATTGTTGTGTTCCTGCGAGTGAGTGAGGTCACCGGGAAGGAAGAAGTTGCTGCGATGGCAGCGGGGTTGCGGGGCGTGAACGATATTTCATATGGGCTATGGTAACCGCTTCACATCCGGAGGGCCGCGGTGTTTTCCACCCGAAGTAATACTACTAACATTCACGAAATACTACTAACAATAATTTTGGAAAACTCTTCATCCAATATTTGGAAATTCTATGCGTATGGTTAAAGTGCAGAATACACGAGAATGTGCGAGAATCATAAGTGTGTCATAAGATTGCATAAAAAGAATTCTAAAATTCGGTTCGTTCGCCATGGTCGGCTCGGATAAATGTGCGTTCAGCTTTAACAGTAAGTAAAGACATTTACAGTTACGATTACGATTTGACTGATTGATAGTAGTCGATCGTACGTACCCTGACATTCAAGGTTTCATTCATGGGGTGACATACAAAAATGCAGATTACTCAGCCCCGAGGTCGGCACTGGAATATATTATTTTCGTGAAGATCCTTTTACTAGCTAGCTTTTTTTATTAGCTTTACGGTTCTGGTTACTACACTTTTAGAGCCCGACGTGTAGTATTTATATTTTCATCGGTTTATATTTTCTATATTTATATCTTCATCTTCAAATGTTACGAAATATTCTCAACATCCCTATATACATTATCCCTTTTCACAATTTTTTTGACATAATTTAACAGCAAAACGGATAGGTAGTGAAATCGTTATTGTTATCAATGTCAGAGTTTAGGCAGGCTGTAGTACTGCCACCTGTAACTAGGTTTTAGTTTATATTTTTTACTTGTAGTTGTTTTATCTTTACAGAACTGATGACTCTGGAAGACTTCGACATCGACGACATTGATGACATCATCGAACTCGACTAAGCAGTTGCAATAAATAATTGCGCTAAACATAAGACATTGGTGACATTCAGTGAAGATTATGAAAACTGTTGACATTGTGATTTCATTTTAGATAAAAAAGTCATTGATTTTATGAGTGTGACGGACGAGAAAACAGGCTATCGAGAGCGCGCTTTTTCTACTCGATATCCATTTCTGTATTTTCTTTTTGTGATAATGATTAAAATATTTTCTATTATAACTAAATTTGAATATTTTTTGTGTCTGTACGAAAAGAGCTATATAAGTGTTATGATTTCAAGTCCTGGCGTATTAGGTATTTTAGAATTATAAGTAATATTAGATCTATTAGATGGATGTATAGGTGTATCTGAAGTTTCACTTTAAAATATGACGTGAGTGAGTAGTGTAAGGTTGCTATTTCACTGATTAATGATACAGAAAAAAAATGTTCTGAGTAAGTACACGTTTTATATGTTATTTTAGTTCCTACACTTCAATTTCGGCCAATATTAAGAATATCTCATTTATTTAAGTTTTGCCAATGATATGTGTTTGCTACTTCGCTTTTTAACAGACGTTTGAAGCAGGATAATGTGAGGTCAAGTACCCTGTCCCTGTAAAGTCATTCATTATATTTACAATAATTAAAGCTATAATGGTATATAATATGAATATTGTTTAACGACATGAATAGAATATAAGGTAAAAATTGTTTGGTTTCGATTTTAGACATTTAAACGTGTATTAGAAGTAAATAAAACATTATTATTACTGCAACTTTATATTATTCTTTTACACTTACAACATAATTAAACATTTATATATTAAACTAAACGTTAAAGCTTCTACATAGCTAACAATATTTCGAAAAATAATTTCAATAAACCAATTTAAACATAAACAATGACTGACCAGTCGTTTTATCACTTTCGACTTAAAATAATATTAATACATAATAATTATGTAAATGCTACATAATAGCAACAATACTAACTTTACACAGTTGCGCTTGTTCGATTTAATTAAATATAAATTAAAGTAATATTAAAACTATTCGTATCAATCCATCATGTTGTACTAAATACTATGTACAGCTTACATCGACTTTACATATAATTACATTGCTGATTTTGGCGTTACAATGGATACCACACTTTATTTGTATATGCAAAAAGCGATGAGTATGGAACGCTGTAACCATCTTTTCACATCGACGTGGCGAACGTGCTTTCAATTGTGTTTTTATATGCACTAACAAAATGAAATTATAGCTGCTAAATGCAACATGTAGCCGAGTTTGATTAATTACTGTAAGGAATGCTTGAAAAATGACGACACATTTTTAACACATGTTTATACTCATTGATAACAAACGATTTACCCACAGCTAATTGACTGCGCTTGCGGGGGCAACTTCATCAAATGCCCACTATTTCTGGAAACCACACAGTTTGTAGATATTTGTGGAAAGAAAATGTTATATAATTTTTTTTTTTCAGTATTCAGTATGTCACCAAACGTGTTTTTAAATAACGGATCGATATACGATATCGAACGAATAAACGTGATCGGAGAAGGTGATTTTCTTTTTGTATACATATTCGATGTTTTTTGCTTTTGAAGATCTGAAATGAATTTGAGCTTCGTCGGCGCGGTTGCTCAAGTTTCTGAGTCAATACAAAGAACCATGACGTCAATTGAAATGGGGCGTTTAGACATTTTTTGTTCGCGCTAAATAGGCCTTTTGTCCCAACACTTGGCTTATGTCCCCACATAAGGACGTTCATCACATCCCAAGTGATAACGATGTTTATGTTCACGTCAAAAATCGTTTCTTTGGGAGAAATTTGCTATCATGAATATAATCATCACAATCTAACTTAATGATCATTCAGCATTCAGCATTCAGTACGTATTCATCTGTGTTGTCGCGGTCGTAATTGATCGTTCTCGTTCAACTCCTATTATGTTTCTATCGGATAGTGGTTTAGTTCGAGAACTTGGACCCTGGAAGGTCTGGAGATTTACAAATTTTGTATTTGTATCGCCAGTGATTTAGTATTGACCACCGTTACAAGCAGTACCCTAACTCCATAATTTATTTTTATGTTATTCAAACGTCTCCACCATGCGAGTTGAAACTATTTTTATAACAAAAGTCACCTGAATTTCTAAGACAGGTTCTTGTCACTTCAATGAGCCTTAAATTTTTTTTACATAAATCTATTACCCTCTCTGTGCACCAAACGGAGGCTTTCATGGCAGTCTTCCGTGAATGCGGAATTAATCTTAACGATACGGCGTGATGCGATACTTTTCTATACATCAGGCAAGTAATATGTCTTTTTACCACCTTAGCCGTATAAGAAAAAAACCCTATTGGTGGCGGAAGCAGACAAAGTAGTGTAGATCAAATTGTTTGTAAAAGAAACCTTAACTCTATTTTTTCATTAAATTCATTGTAAGTTCCAAGATACGGGTGGTGTCACTCCTGCCCTGAGACTGCAACGACATGTACTGTTCAAAGCCTTTTTGGCGGTCGCCGCTTTAATTCGAGCTACACAGCAGACCCGGCACTGGCCACGTATGTCAGACAATGGGCACGGCAATTTATGACTTGATAGTCATCCCACTCGTAAGATGGTATATTATATAACTACGCCATTTTAAACGGAGTAACAAATTTACGGAAAATTACATCGTGTTTTTTTTTCCACCATCACGTCGGACTGCCACGTAAGGCTGGTGACTTTAGATAGGTACTTGCACCTGTTTTGCATTCGACCGCACATGTTTATTTTTACCCATTTAATAGTTTTAAACATTAATAAGAAAAACAACGGATTTATTGAAAAATTATATCCTATACCTTAAAAACACTTTCAGTATATTAAAATTTGTATAAAATCTGAGGCTTCAGATATTTTTATAATCATAACAATTCCAAAGACTAATAAATAATGTACAATCAAGAATGGTATCTGTACACCATTCTTATTAGTACAGAATAAGAGTAAATTTGGGCTGCAAGTATTATACCACTAAGGTAGCAACCAAGCATACGACCCGCCTGATGGAAAGCAATTACCGTAATCTATGGACGCGTACAACACCAAAGACATCATTCGCGCGTTGCCGACCCTGTAAAAACCTCCTCCCACCCATTTCGAAGAACACCATGCTATAGTCACTTGAGAAATCTCAGACTATATCAAAATATCTTTATTGAGCGTTATTGAAGTTCGCATTATATAATAATAAATTAAAAAATTAAAACTAACTACAAAAAAACGATACCCAAGGTGTACCCTTGACTGTACTAATGTCAAAAACAATATATTACAAAATCAATATTTTTTATTTACACAATCAAATTATTCGAAATAAAATCACGAGGTGCATTGTATGTATAAGTTCATAATACACATACATAATCTTCTAAGCAGTGGTAAAATTAAGAATTAAGAGCACTTCAATCTTTGCACCGTCCTTATGAACTGTACGTAATAAGAGTTACAATCGCATTGTGACTTGACAGTCATCTGTTCTTAGCTGTACAATAAAACAAGGTATTATCTTCCTGTAGTATTCGATTCTTCTTTGTTGAAGTTCTCGCCAATGTCAATGTTTCTTATTCCATTTCAAAATATACAACCAAGTAGGCGACTATGCTCAGTAGGTGTTTTTTTTTAATTTACTCTGCGGTAGATTGGCTTTGTGAATATTATCTTCCTACATGTTGCGAAGATTTCGCCACGAGTTGTGTTGTCAACATTTGAAGTCCTTCGTACACAATACAGTTGATAACGTAGCCTAGTTCCAATCACTTGATTTATTTATTACGGGAAGAACATACCTTGTTTTATTGTACCATATTTGACCAAGAAGTTCCATGTTCGGGAATAATAATATACATTAGTTAGGTATATTTCTTATGTTAATTTACAAAATATAATAGAATTAATGGGGTATCATATTACAAAGTAAACGGCCGATTGTTTACGTCACACTTAGCTTCTCGTGTGTTTTTATTATTAGTTTTACGCCCCTGGATACTGTATCCTTTAGCAATTATTTTTGTTGCTGTATTATAAACTAATGGCGGACCATACATAAACTGGCGGGTTTTAGGAATAGCCCAGTGTTGCCATCCATCCACAACGTGTCTGTGTGAGCGTTATTTAAAACAATAGCTAAAACAGAGTTCTATAAGAAGCAGTTTTTAATAATATTTAATTAGAATTATAATTCATATAATTAAAAATAGATGCTTAATTAAAATAAATAGTGACTTTTATCAATTAAATTTGGTACAAGATCTGACAATGAGTATAACGCGATTTAATGCAACCACCAAAAGGTATATAAGAATATCTTAAAGCGATTTTCGCACCCATTAATCATGATTAGAAATACCTTAAATTACAAAAAATACATTCCATATTGACATCTGAGCCAATATCTTCCTATACGTAAGAAATTACCCTGAAAATGCACAGGCCCGCAAAAAAAATCAAGTCCTATTATTTCGGTTATCATAGGCATGTCATGAATGCAATCGAATACATGTCCTCTTAATATTATTCTTTTTTTTATATATGAGTGGGGAGCATATGGGTCACCTGATGGAAACCAATCACCACCGCCCATGGAAATCAGCAACACCAAGGGGTAGCTGATTATTATTACTACTGTTATTCGGTCCTTCTGGAAATTTTATGGTCGTTAACGTTTATCGAAAAAGTAACGAGGCAGGACTATGGAATCGGTAGGCATAGATTGCCTGTACATAAAACATATACCTTTGGTTGTGTTTGCTCACTGAACGGGATTTTATAATCACTGTCCTTTTTTTTAATAAATGCACCAACAGTTACAGGTCCATTATTACTTGGTTGCCCCAAGTTATTACTTGGTGGTTGGTTACGTGATTACGGGGCCCATAATAATGGGCCTGTACACGTAACCTTTTTTTAATTACTGAGATTTTGTGAACATTTAATTTTTAATATTATTGCTATAAAAATAATAATTATAATACTGGGTAATAGACGAAATTGTTTCATAACGCTATACAATTGAAGGTTTATTTTTTAAACAATATTTAATATGAAATGAAGCACCCTGATAAAAATTTTCCGACATACTGCGACTAGAGATAGGCAAAATGCCGGTACATTTTGGATAAATTTCCAATATTCACCCATAAATATCCAGTTTTGAACATTTATGGACGCTTGTTGGAAATCGATCGATGCTCGGTATTTTGCCCATCTCTCTATACGTGACTCGTATAATAGATTATTCCAGTTAGTTACTTTAATATATATAAAGTTACTAACTGGAATAATCTATTAATTTATTGTACGTATATATTTGTTCAATAACATTTTATGAAATATATAACTTCAATAGTCTTTGCAAAATGGGACAGTCTGTACACATGTGAGCGTTTACTATAATTCTAGTAAAATCTAGTAGCTTTCTGTAGTTCGCAAACCTGAGCCGCAGTGCTTGCTACTCTACCCACCCACGGAACCGCAGCTGCCAATGTTAGGCTTCATAATACAAATACATACTTCATAATATTCATAATACAATAAATTCTGAAGCAATTCAAAAGTTTTCGCTCGGGAGGGAAATGGTCAGGTAAATATGTTGCTGGCTCCAGTACTAACATAACCTGAATGAATGTGAGGTATTCAAGTTTTGATCAATCCGATTATCAATGGTGTGCTGTAGGCTCACCGCGAATTTATTCTCGCGAGTCGCGTCTTGTCGAAGGAACAGATTGCGTCGAGCAGTGCCGACCGAGCGTCCGACTGACTCGATGCTGCCGGGGTGCATGATCCGTTGCCGCTCGTTTCTGCCGCTGTATAAACAAATATGAATAAGCATGTGACCAATGTTCTAAAATTATAAAAAACTATCAGTAACGTAAAATACATAAATCTAGAACGATCTGCGGTCTTAAAATTTTAATGACTTATGTCCGACGTGTTTTATGGTCGATCAAAGTTTGGTGGGAAAGTCCATTTTAAAATCTATAGAAGTAATTTTTTCAACTATAGGTATATTGTTGTGAAGTCTTTAAATAACAAATCGAATAAAAATGGTTCACAAGCCTATACACTACATACTACAATGTGACCTTGTTTGTCACGCACTGTCGAGATCGCCGAATAAAGGCTTTTTTGACCCGATCCTGTTTTCATACGAACAAATAATGTACCATTTCGTTAGCTTAGCGATGAAGCCATAAGGTTATGCTTAGACGCACGAAAAATAAACAAATTGTCGTCCATAAAGCGTACGAATTGCATTAAAATAATAATATTTTACTGATGAAATTATTGACAATAATTTATGTTGCCATATACTTGATGCTAATTAAAGAATGGTTATTCTTGCAAGTGTAGTCTAAAGTATTAGTTAGTATCACTACACATTACATTACTCGTATGTGTGACTGTATACTGAGTACGTGGGTACGTATGTCTACGGCACACACATGGGGTGTGCCGTAGACATACGAAGAAACGTGTTCATATGTCGACCGTTATTACTGCGAGTACGCAGCGTTATGTCAAATATACAATATAGAAGAATAGCTATTCCATGATAATTTTAAGAGTTTTTGTGTCGATACTCGATGGTCGTACCCTATTTATTATTTATGTAAGTGTTATTTCAGCATACGTACAAACAGCGGGCGGCGTGGGTGAGGAGGCGGTGCTCCCGCTGTGGGAGTGCACCGTGTCCGCCAACGACGACGTAGACTTCCACGTGCTCTCACGCTTTTTCTAAAAAAAAATCACTTGTGTAAGTATTATAGACAATACCTACTTGATACTTTAACTTCTGTAGCTCATTTCTTATTCACAGATAATAAATGAGCTACAGAAGTTCTTCAAAGGCTTAGGCCGGCCTTACACAGCTGGAGTCCGTCATGGAATTCAGAAATTTAATTTAAGAATCTGAATTCCGGTGTGTGTTGTGTGTGTGTTAGCTCCTTAGAAATGTATCGAAAGATGTTCGTCCGGAAAACAGATTACTCATACTCGTCAGTATTATTTTGTCAGATCGTATTTTGTCAGTACTTAATTCAGTTTCTGAATTCCGGGACGGATTCCGAATGTGTAAGGACAGCCTTAAATGGGGTTCTCAACACTGAGGTGACTGCTTATCATCAGGCTGGTCGTACGCTCATTTGCTATCCTAGGTGGGAAACCAAAATACATAACATCTCCACAAAACAATATCATTCGAGGTAATTGCCTTACCGCTCTTCGTTTTTGCCTCTTCATTTCTTCTTCTGAACTCAGTATCTCCTGGATACGCACTTCCCTTTTAGCACTCCTCACCTGAAGATAATATACAAGATTTATCTATTAATATTTTTATCAAAAGCCTTCTGAAGAACTGCATCAAGTTTATATTTTGTTTACGGAAATATGACCATGTCTCCTCTTACTGTACTCAGCTTAAATGGTTAACTATTAGTCATCGTTTAACTATCCTTTTCAGCCCAACTGTCCAATATTACCTTAAATGTCAATTTCAACTTCTGAGTTTGTACGGTTTACCCGCACACAAACGTTACATCCATGCCTACATAGATATAACAATTACTTCAAGATAAATTTAGCATAGCTTGCAATATGCGCCGTATGTGGCTATGTTGCAATTAGGTGAAGACAATTAATTTATTAAATTAGTGTACGTTTAACACTCGACGGGTTTGGTCATTTATTAGCTCTCCTCGGAGTCACCCAACCCTCAGCTCAGCTCAGCAGCATCAGCTCTTAGCTTACAGCATAGCTCTATGTAAAGGTCCCCATCAAGGTCCCTTACAGAGTTCAATTCACGATTGTGATCTGCGCTCATCTAGCAATCTAATTCTCTTTCTACCTTCTTCGTACCGGGTTCTTTCATAGTTTTTTGCCGTAACGGCCTTACGACTCTTCCCCGCTCTTTCCGACGACATTAGAAAGTCACAGACGCGCAACGCCTTTAAGGCGGGTATACTTCCACTATAATGATTTTTCTCATTCTTCTAATCTTTTTTATCTTTATCATGATGTCTGCTGCATTCCTATGTATAAAACATAGTAGTTTATATGTATTATGTGTCTCCAGAGACACTCAGCGTTTAGATGAAGAAGCTATCTTATCAAACTTATCCCTGATCCAATCAAATTTATATAAAACCTCACTATAATACAAAATTAGACGCAGGAAGAAGTGCTTCAGTGGCTGAAGTCGTCAATGACGATAGTGGCGCTTCGACTGCGCTTTTTCCCGCGCCTCATTTGAAGGCGTCCTATTTAGTATGAAGTCATATAATAATACCACCCGAAGTGGTGCTTCAGTTATGCGTTACTTACCATTTTCTGCTCTCTGACAAGGCGGGCTTCAATAGTATTTTGGGCCGCCTTCAATTCATCCTTGAGAGCGAGCGGGAACTTCAGGTGAAGGCGGTCGTTGTCGGCCATGGCTGAGAGGCCATTGAGCGGCGCGGGCGCAAACATCGGGTGAAGAAGAAGAAGGTTTATTGACGCGCCTCCGTGCTTGCATGACACTCGAGATAAACATAGGCGGAGGACATTTTCTGTGGGACATATTTATACATCTAGTTATTATCAAAAAAGATTATACCGCACCATTCTGTGTTCCACCACTTAGGCATACATTAATTATTAACACATTTGAAACAAAACAAAACCATGCACTATACAGATTCTTGTCATTCTGATAATCCATAATGTTATAGTCGCATCTATCAACTAACAAATAACAATACCAATGAGGACACCTGTAATATGTTCATGTGAGTGAGTGAGTGACCATACGTACTGAGATACTACGTTACTAACGAGAGGGCCAGTGAAAAAATAATACACCTCGGTCAAACTAACATGACTGGTGGTGCAAAAAAAATCTAATTACAATAACAAATACAGCAAAATTATAACTTGGAAACTTTAGATACAACAATAATGGGACGGGACGAGACGGGGCACCACACATTCCCACCACTGTGTCTCCAGGTGTAGCCAGAATTAACAGTGACGACCACCAAAAGAAGGCAATGAAGAGTAAAGACCATTGCAGTCTCGGGGCCTTGGAACTCACAACGAATTTAATCAGAAGAAATTAATAGGAGTAAGAAGCTTTTGGAATTTGACTTCCCCTCTTAGCATGTGAGAGACAGCAATATGGCAAATAAGGCTATGGCAACTAGGGAATGCAATCTCGTTCTCGCGAGATCTCGCCGCGGGGCGGCGGCGGGGCCTGAGGTAGCGGTCGGGGACGAGGTCTAAGCGAGGCCTCGTCCCCCGATCGCTACCTCAGGCCCCGCCGCCGCCCCGCGCGAGATCTCGCGACAACGAGATCGCATTCCCTAATGGCAACCGATGTACATATTGGTATAAAAAATCACTAAGTCCAACCATGCATATTACTCACTTCTTCAACCTATACGTTATATACAAATATTTACTTACCCAAGTCCTCCCAGATGGTATCCGGGAAATAATCTTGATAGTAATCCGCGAGCGGTTCAGCAAACGCCATCTCATAGAGCGTCAGTCCGAAGCAGTAGACGTCTACCGCCTCCGCAGAGGTGGTCCGCCGCAGCTGCAGCAGCCGAGACCGGTACAGACACGACGCGCCCATCAGACAGTTCTCTATGTCCAGCAGTAGCACTCTCTGGTTCTCTATGGCTATGTTGCCGGGGTGTATGTGGCCTGGAACATTACCACTTTTTTAGAAGGGAAACCTACTTTATGCGCGCTGTACACAAATTTTAGTAAAGTCGCCAAGGAGGGAGCGAGAAATCAAGTTTTCACTTCTGTTGTGTGGTCAAGCACATACCGTTTTTATATCACTAAAATGGTGTAAAAACAAGCATACGCCTGATGGAAAGTATTTACCGCAAACAAACTCAATTGCAAAACTAACATAGCGCATAGACGACTATGGACTATAAGGGAGACTACGGCAATATAAGGAGTAAAGTAAGTACGTTGCCACAACTGTTGCTAACGCAGTATATCCTCAGAAGAGTGGCGTCCTCAGTCATCCTCCGAATTGGAGGTCTGCCACGGAGACGTCGCCGGTCACGTATCCAAACAATTTATATTGAAATAAAGCCTCGTTTATGTCGTCAAGTTAGCTGCCATATATTTTAGTATAAACTATAGGAATACTGCGGCCCTACCGTCGAAGCAGAAGCCGATTACCATTGAATATTTTGATTTGGAAAATAGGTATTACGTTTCAGTTTATGACAAATATCTTCAGCTTAGTCGGGAGTTCCGGAGTTTCTACCAGCTAAGCTAAACACAAATACCATAAATCTAAGTTGAAGTTTGATCTTCGCAATAAAAAAAATCGGTGGGAATCGGCTTCAGCTTAGCCGGCAGGACCCCTGGTCATAATGGTGTCCTGGCGAGGCAAATGCTTTAGTCATCTGAAATTTCGTGTTGTTTGTTAACATGGTTTCGCTACATACATTACGGTATCCGTTTTATGTTTCACGCAAGCAGGTCTTATGCTTGCTTTCCCATGTATATTTTTTTTTATACTACGTCGGGTGGCAGACAAGCATACGGCCCGCCTGATGTGAAGCGGTTACCGTAGCCATATTAACGCTCGCAACAGTCGCAACATAAAATATCGCTCGCGCGCCGCCACGCCCGCTGGCAACGCAGCATCTCCTTCTCTTCTGGTGAACTCACTCACTCGCAGGAACACAACAACCCTCAAGGGAATTGTTATTTGGCTGCGGTATTCTGTGAGGTGGAAGTACATTCCCATGTCGGTAGCTTACAATTACGCTCCCTACCTCAGACTTTTCGCCAGAGCTTCGTTTGTCATCAGCGTGCAGGTGAAGTTGACTTTGGTTCAAAGATGTTGATGAACAACTTACACCCCCTAAATCTATATATCAATACATATAATAAAATCGTAACTGGCCGCTGTCTGTACATTGAAGATATATAAAAAAAACTAATATAGGGGGCTTTATGAACGCAATAGAACCCAAAACAATGATTTTTAGAATGTTTGTCTGTTTGTCTGTTTGTCCGTACGTTTGTGCACGCTAATCTCAGAAACGGTTTGTTGTTTCATTTCAATCGGTTCATAAATAAAAAAGTTATATCAATCTAAAGAATCACATATAAAATGGTACAAAATAACCAATCAATTGAATTGACTGAAACTTTTCAGTTGAATTAACTGAAACTTTATGAAGGTATTATGTTATCATCGTTAAAGTAAATAATACAATGAGAGAGATGCTTAGAGGTCGTAGCGCTAACGCAAGTTAAGCAACCCCTGTCGTGGTTCCAACTAGGATGGGTGACAACAATTGGTACAAAAAATATATCAATTGGCTTAGTAATAACTCTGTGTGCAGAAATGAAAGATATATAAGAAAATCTATTACAGGGGGGCTTTATGAACGCAATAGAACCCAAAACAATGATTTTTAGATTTTTTTTCTGTTTGTCTGTTTGTCTGTACGTTTGTGCACGCTAATCTTAGAAACTTCTTAACCTATTTGAACGCAGTTTTTACTAATGCGTTACGGTTTGCTCTACATAACATTTAGTGTTTGTTTCATTTCAATCGGTTCATAAATAAAAAAGTTCTATCAATCTAAAGAATCTATCTATCTATATACATAAAATTCAAAGTCCTGACTGACTGACTGATATATCAACGCAAAGCCCAAACCGCTGGGTCTAGAGATTCCAAATTTGGCACGTAGGTTCCTTATGACGTCTAGGGGTACACTAAGAAATGATTTTTCAAAATTCATCCCCTAAGGGGATGAAACTGGGGTTCAAAGTTTGTATGGGGAGACAAGATTTGTTGGACTATTTTATCCGAAACTTTTCAAAAGTACTTCTATAGATAAATGAGTAAATACGCGTTTCAGGATTTTTCAATATTCAACCCCTAAAGGGGTAAAGTGGGGTGAAAAAGTCTAAAAATCGTCATGGGTGCGATGGGGTTGAAATTTCTAAAATGGGATGAAAAAGTCTGAATATCGTCATGGGTATTATTTTTATGGTTTATTGAGTCGCTGGTTACGAAAAAACAACTAAATTATAATCAAACGTAGCCGACGTGACATAAAATCACCCCTATGGGGGTGCAATGGGGTTGAAATGTCATAATATGAATATGGGTGTTGATGCCATGGTTTTCTGATGGATTTGAAAATATAACATAGTGTACACGAAATTACTTAAAAGGTTTTTTTATTAATTTTATTCCTAAGAGGGTGAAACGGAGGTCCAAAGTTTGTATGGGGAAACGAGATTAGTTGGACTATTTTACCTTAAAATTTACACGAGTACTTCTATAGATAAATGAGTAAACACGTGTTTTAGTATTTTTCCAAAATTCAACCGCAAAAAGGGTAAAATGGGGCCGAAAAGTCTGAAAATTGACATGGGTATAGTTTTTATGGTTTATCGTGTCGCTGGTTACGAAAACAACAACGATTTTAAAATTCAACAAGGCTAACGTAACCATCATCCCCTTTTGGGGTACGATGGGGTCGACATGTCTAAAATGTGGTGAAAAACTCTGAAAATCGTCATGGGTATTGTTTTTATAGTTTATCGGTTCGCTAATTACGAAAAAGAACAAATATTTTATAATGCAACATAGCCGACGTGACATAAAATCACCCCTGTGGAGATGCGATGGGGTTGAAATGTCATAATATCAATATGGATGTTGATTCTATGGTTGCCTGTGACGTGACGTCAATTACGAAAATAGCATCGATTTGAAAATATAACACAGTGGACACGAAATTACTTCAAATGATTTTTCAAATTTTACCTCTAAGAGGGTGAAACGGAAGTCAAAAGTTTGTATGGGGCAACGAGATTAGTTGGACTATTTTATCCTAACCTTTACACGAGTACTTCTATAGATAAATGAGTAAACATGTATTACCCCAAATTTCACGCGAGCGAAGCCGCGGGCGAAAGCTAGTAATAAATATATCTGAAGAAGTTCCGCAGCGCTATTTAGTCTGGCAGTGTCGAACTAAGCAGAGGTTTTTCTAATAGTATTAGATACTGATAATGTACTTAAATTCATTTTTTAATGAATACAAACATCGTCGACAACCCTTATTCACCCCCACTGCTGGGATACGGGTCTCCCCTCAATCGAATGGGTTTAGAGCATACTCCACCATGTTGCTTAACTGCGGGTTGGCGGAATACGTACATAATACATAGAAAACGCCGAAAAAAGATATGTTAATGAACAAAAATGTTTTGCTTGTGCGGGGATCGAACCCGCAACCTCCGGATCAAAGTAACCATTGCTAGCCATTCCATCATCGGACGAGTCTATAGAAATTATATTGCCTTAGTTTTGAAAAAAAGGCAGTAAAGTAAAATAAAAATGTAAAAACAATAAATATATATACCATGTGGTATTCCTTTTTCGTGTAAAAATTTCAACGCCTGTAATATTTGGTATCCATAGTGCGCTATCTGCCCGCACGTAAACGGTTTCCTAACTTTGGGGTTGCCATACTTCGCTAAGTGTCCCTTGGAGTACTCCGTGCCGTACAACATGTCCCTTATGGTCCCGCTCTCGTGTATTCTTCTAACTACATAGGCACCAGATTCTAAATTTTGTATAGCTAATATTGGATCTATATATGGGTGCTGAAAAAAATCATTAGCTATTTATAATAAACGACTATGCAAAAAATCCTGTCTAGACATTTTATTTTTCATTGTCATATTTAAACAAAAATCATTCTAATTTTGTCGACATACGAATATATTTTTTTATACATATTAAGAGGGAGGAAATGAGCATGTGGGTCACCTGATGGAAAGCAATCACCACCGCCCATTGAGATCAGCAACACCAAGGGGTCGCCGCCGACCCGTTGCCAGAGTATACTCCTTCCTTTCTTTCTTTCTGGTGACCTCACTCACTCGCAGGTAAGCAACAACCCTCCAGGGAAATGTTATTTGGCTGCGGTATTCTGTGAGGAGGTACTTTCCAGTCGGGCAGCTTAAAAAATATGCTATGCCCTACCTCTCTTTTCGCCAGAGACTCGTTTGTCAGTTAGCTGGGTGTACCCTGTGCAGATAAGATTGGCTTTGGTTCAAAGATGTTGATGAACCTATTACACTCCAAAATGCGATGCTGCAAAAAATTTAAAGCCCAATACAGCGTAGTCGAGTCATAAGGTAAGGCGTCATAAAGTAAATAAATAAATATTTCTGGACAATTTACACAGCGCCATCTAGTCCCAAATTAAGCGCAATGCTTGTGTTATGGGCACTAGACAAATGATAAGTAAACTTAAATACATTTTTTTTAAATACCTACATACTTATAATACACAGAAAACACCCAGACAAACAGACATGTTCATGCACACAAATGTTTGTCTTGTGCGGGAATCGAACACGCGACCAAAGAGGCCATTGCTAACCATTCGAAAACCGAGCTCGTCTGTGAACAGTATCTAGTCAGGCGTGTCATATTAATTGAATGGTGCTGATATTTCGTAAGTATGAAATTACGAAATATGAAATGATACTCACAGATACATTTTGTAAGCTCTTAAATGCAGTCTGTAACTCTTTGTCACTTAAATACCTATCAGGCCCGTAGTTCTGCCACGACAATATACAATTCGTTTGTTTCTGAACGTCATTCACCTGTAAATTAAAAAAAAAAAACTAAATTACTGTCTTTAATACAATAAACACGAAAAAGATAAGGGGGCGTCGGGGGCAATAATTACGTGGCATTTTTGAGGATTAATGACCCCCTGAAGCAAGCATATGTTGGTTGGAACCAACTTCTTGAACAACCACTCTTGCGTAGTTGCTCTCTACGCAAGAGTGACTATTGGAACCAACATATCGAAAAAATTACGCCATATTTGCCAAGACCCACCACCCCCCCTCTCCCCCAAGTGAGCTAAATCTCACTTGGGGGAGAGGAGGGTGGTGGGTAAGCTTCGGCTCAATCCCCTCAGCCCACTGAACACTTCACGTAATTAATGGACGCCCTCTAAGAATCCTACTTACAAAGATAATAAACGTGAATGTTTGTGAAGATGGATGTATGCAATGCATATGCATGCAATAAATGCATGCTACTATTTTGAGGCTGAACGGATTTGTATGAAACTTGGCATAATGTTAAGTGGTAAATGTCGCCTATAGATGCTTTAACATAAAACATCGCATCCGCGCATAATCCGATTGCACAATTTTCGTGTATTGTTTTTGCTGCGGTTTCTGTCGGGTTACTTCCCACTCGAGCTGGACATGTCTTGCGCCAAAGCGTCGTTTGCTAGCTGGCAGGGTATACCAACAGGTCCTCTATAGACTTAATTCCCCTGATTGACCTACTTTTTGTAATAATATATGTATGTATATTTATTTACTTAGTAATTTATATTTATATGTAGTTAGTTGGTGGACATGTCTCACTTTTATTTTACTACCTTTTGATTTATTTTCCACGCTTTCTGGTGCAACCTATAAAGACCCTTGTCATTTTTGCCCTTTCACCTTTAAACAATAAAATACTAGGTCCAATGTACTAATACCGCCTCGTAAACACAGCACCGGCATTTTTTTCCGATAGTGTATTGTTTACAGTCCCAAGCGTGCTACAAGTTCAGAACAACTGTTTGCATTTCAAAGGGTAAAATGGACCCTATTACCACCTATTACTGAGACTCCGCTGTCTGTCACACATTTTACCACTTTGGAAGTGTCTCTCGCGCAAACTATTCAGTTTAGAAAAAATATATATTAGAAACCTCAATATCATTTTTGAAGACCTATCCATAGATACCCCACACGTATGGGTTTGATGAAAAAAAAAAATATTGAGTTTCAGTTCTAAGTATGGGGAACCCCCAAAATTTATTGTTTTTTTTTCTATTTTTGTGTGAAAATCTTAATGCGGTTCACAGAATACATCTAGTTACTAAATTTCAACAGTATAGTTCATATAGTGTCAGAAAAAAGTGACTGTGACATACGGACGGACAGATAGACAGACATATCCAGACGAATCCATAACGGTTCCGTCTTTTGGCGCCTGGCTACGGAACTCTAAAAACATAATAAATTTTCACAGATGATGTAGTTGCCGCTATAACAACAAATACTAAAAAATAGAATGATATAAATATTTAAGGGGGCTCCCATACAACAAAAGTGATTTTTGTTGCTCGTTTTTGCTCGATGTTGATAACGGCAACAGGTAGACGCTTGAAATATTCACAAAATATTTAGTTATATATTCACTTTAAAATAAATAATTAAATTAAAATAAAACAAATATTTAAGAGGGCTACCATACAACAAACGTGATTTTTTTTGGCCGTTTTTATAGATAATGGTACCGAATCCTTCGTTTTTTTTTTTTTTTTTTTTTTTTATACCACTAAAGTGGCAAACAAGCATACGGCCCGCCTGATGGAAAGCAGTTACCGTAGCCTATGAACGCCTGTAACACCAGGGGTATCACACGCGCGTTGCCGACCCTGTAAAAACCTCTTCACGCCCTTTTTGAAGAACCCCATGCTGTAGTCTCCTGAGAAAACCTCGACAGGCAGTTCATTCCACAGCTTGACCGTACGCGGGAGAAAACTTCTCTGGAACCGCACGGTACGCGACCACTTAGGCTCCAATGTGTGAGGATGAATTCCCTGTCGATGGCGAGCGGTGCGACTGTAGAAGGAGGCCGTGGGCATCATGTCAAACAACTCCTCTGAACACACCCCATTGTACAGACGGTAGAACACACAAAGGGACGCAAAATCTCTCCTCAGACTTAAGGGTTCTAAACCGTCTGTCAGTTTGGGATCGTCAACAATCCTCACAGCACGCCTCTGAATCGAGTCACAAGGTGCAAGCTGGTATCTAGGCGCTCCCGCCCACAGATGGCAACAGTACTCCATATGCGGCCGTACTTGAGCTTTGTAGAGCAGAAGCCTTTGCCGCGGATTGAAGTACTGCTTGGCCCTATTGAGCACACCTAGTTTCTTCGACGCCAGCTTGACCTTCCCCTCCAGGTGACAACGAAACTGGTCCGACTCGCACTTGGCCTGTTATTTTATATCACGCGGTGTGCCAGACAAGCATACGGCCCACCTGATGTAAAGCGGTAAACATAGCATATACACGCTAACATTACAAATAGTATTTATTATATATATATAAGTAATGCGCACGCGCCGGCACTCCCGCTGCTAAAGTAGCATCTCCTTACGTCTCCACTCACACGCAGGAATACAACAATTTTCAAAGGTATATTTTTATTTTAATATGTAAGGTTATTTCTCCGCGGTTTACTGTGAGGTGGAGGGCCCAGTTGGGCTAAATAAGCACTACTTTTATGTCGTCAAAGCCTATTTAGGTAGTCGGCAGGATGCACGATGTGCATCCCACCTTTCATTCAAATCTGATGCTATTTACGAGTATTTCAATCACAATCATTCAAACATAGTCACAAACTTTCACATTATTATTTCTATGAAAAATATAACTTATATCACAGTATAAATAATAGTACTACGTACAGTATGGATAGTCCCTACCGCTCTCTCGTGTCGACCTCACCTCCCCTCTGAGACAAATCTGGAACAGTTTGTATGGCGCCGCACGCACACACGCTCATTCTCGCTCTGTACAGGCGTCATTATTTATGTAATAGTGAACGACGCGTCATTTGTATGGAGTGGCCGGGGTGTGCTTATATGTAAGCATCAGAGAAGGTCTAGATATCCAGCAGTAGGTCAACGCAGGCTGATAATGCTGATGAGTGATGATGATACAATTTAAAACATTAAACGGATTATTTTTATATAAACCATAAATATCACGATTGGAATGTTGCTGAGTGTGTTATCAGTCTATCCTGGAGATAAGGTCATTGTTATTCACAATCACGACATTGTTCATAAAAGTTGTTTAGTCTACAAAGTTTGTAGACGAAACAACTTTTATGAACAATGTTTCCAGTTCATTAGCCACTTTGTAGTACAAAGTGGCTAATGAACTGGGATAACGCACAAATGATAGCCTTAATATGGAAACCTAGCGACCCGTAACATCTTCGCAAAGGAGTTCGTTATTTGTAAAGGTTTCTAGTATTAATGATTGAATACTAATATATCCATAAAAAATTGTATTAATTGACAAATTACACAGTCCCATACTAAGCAAAGCTTGTACTATGGGTACCTACTAACTAGTTAACTGATAGTATACTTAAATCCATTTTTTCGTAAATATTTTCAAATAATACTTACATAAAAAACACCCAGACCACGACAAGCAAACGTGTTCATGCACACAAATGTAAATGTTTGTCTTGTGCGGGGATCGGACCCGCAACCTCGGAGTTAAAGTAGCCATTGCTTCGACCACCAGGATTGACAAATGGTGAAAAGACAAAGTTGATATTATGTCTGAACTTTTACATGGTATAACTAACATTATTTAGAACTTTTTAAAATAAAATATTCTGATATTTTTATGTGACTTTTTACGTAGCGTATGCCACAAAGGCAATCAGAAGGTATATTTTTTCAACATTTTTCACATATATTGATAACATATTGTCGTAAATGTTCACAATGTATAGCCTCTCTAATCGCTATCTTTCTATGCTTGTGAAAACCGTATAAAATACCATATACACAGTAGTTTTTGGGGTTAGACCGAACAAACACGAATTCAGCACGGGCGACGGCTCTATAATATACAGCGATAGCAATATTTACAAACATGACATATTCAGACCATTGACCTACAATAAAAATATAATTTAAACTGGGTTCAACAACTATTATATTCTTATGTACACCATATTATGAAGGCCTGCCTGAACAGGCACATCTATTTAGAAATGAAAGTTTGACAGTTCTATCTCACTTTTAAACGCACTCACTCGCATTCACGTTTGGCATACACATAATTTTATTTATTTAATAGTAGTAGATATTATCGCGGGTTCGATCCCCGCACAAGACAAATATTTGTGTGCATGAACATGTTTGTCTTGGTCTGGGAGTTGTCTATGTATTATATGAATTAAAATAAAAGTGTATTTAAGTATGTTTATATCAACTATCTAGTGGCCATAGTACAAGCGTGTGTAATTCGTTCGTTCATTAATATTAACAATAACGTAACCACGCCATTTGTAAGGTGTAGTCACAATGTATATTGCAGGCGCATCATTCAAAATCGATCATTTTAAATATGAAAACTGCCATGAATCATACAAACCTGATAAGAGTTAAACATTAACAGGCTTAGTCACGAAAATGTGTTAAAATGCCCAACAATATAGTTGATAAAAAAGTTAGTACAAGGAACTTCTTATATTTGCAGACATTGTTCATTAGTAAAGTTTCCAACACACCCCGGCCACTCGATACAAATATCGCATTGTTCACTATTACATAAACAATGACGTCTGTAGACAGCGAGAATGAGCATGTTTGCGTGCGGCGCCACGCCTGCAACAGTTTGTATTGAGAGGGGAGGTGAGGTCGACACAAGAGAGCGGCAGGGAGTGGCCCTACCGTATGTAGTACTATTATTTATACTATGGTTTCATCAAGATAATATGGTCGTTTTTTTAACTGTGAATTCAATCATGAGTTAGTTACACACAGGTGCACAGAGTGCTTACTACGAGTTTTTCGTTCGCATTCGATCATGTCAAATAAACAAACCGACCAAGTAGAGAAGAACTCTCATGTTGTGAATATATAAGCCACATGTTACATATCCAAATTAGCCGGGTTGCTCACTTCAAAATGTGAGCAAGTAAGCCACATATCTTGATAGGTAACACGCGTCTTATAAATTTACAACATGAGAGTTCTTCTCTATTTGTTCGGTTTGTTTACGTTGACATGATCGAACGCGAACAAAAAACTCGCATTAAGCCCTCTGATGTTGGTGGAAATGTAATGATAATTGATTTACTCACTAAAAAGTAATGTTTGCGTATCCTCCACCCAATGTCATTGAGAGGCGTCTTGAGCTCGTAGCGGCCATCGCCACGCAACGCTATCGACACTGTCTGTAGAGCTTGCTCTAAAATTTTAATGAATAAATAAATGAACATTCGCCTGCTCTTAGAAATATTATTTATTCACTAACTTGTCCCCGCTGCTTCGCCCGCATGAATGTATATCGCGGCAAAAATATAGATATGATCATAGTTTTATATATTGAAGTGAAAACTTCTTTAGCGGCGTTGTGCATTTTTTGGGATGGGTAAAAAAGGTTAAACTTGCATCAGGACACGTGGCCTAATCTAAAATTCGTAAGACGGAGGGAGAGTAGACCGCCGGCGCGCCGTAGGAGAGGAAGTAAGATCCCCCTTTCTTTCTCCCGCGCGGCGTAAATGTATGCCTGCTCCTGCTATTTATTTTTAATATATGTTACATTAAAAATGAATAGCAGCAATTGTCATATTTGTGTACGATAGCGCAATAAATGCATATTGTATTTTACCACATAAATGATAATATTTTTATACTGATAAATCAATTCATGCGAAATTATTACCTAACCATTCCAAAATATTCAAAAATGCACAACGTTAATGTTCAAGTTTTCACTTCTGCCGGCACTCCCGTAGTGTAACCCGTTTATTTTTTCTTTAAACTTAAGTGGTAGTCGGGGATCACATGTAGTTGCCGAAACCTGTCGCCAGTTCATCCATCCTGGGCTGACTCGGTGCATTACGTCACGGTCTATTTCTCCATTGCTCTGCACTATTGAATCGAGGTAATTAAAGTCGAAGCAAACTGGTAATGCGACACTGTCTAGTGACATGGAAACAGAACTGGAGAGCCCGCCAAAATAACAAAACATACGAGTATATTCTGTTTTTGATCTACTGATCCTTAGACCAACTTTCTCCAGTGACTCCAGAAACACTTCAACAAAATTACTGTTATATTTTAATAATAGTTTCTTTCCTTACAACTTGCTTTTTCCCACCTCAATGGTATATAAAAATAACAGAAATTTTTACAAGCTAATCTTTGACTAAAAAGTAGGTTTTTTTTTTAAAACACAAGCAAAAATCCATGGAACGTTTGTGATGTCACAATTGAGCATGTGTGACGTAACAACAGTATTTTTCTCATACATTGCTACTCACTGTCTTCTTACATTACTTTATTGTGACCTTACAATGTGTTCGCAAGCTTTCTGTGTATAACGTTCTGTTTTAAAACTAAATGATAATCCAAAGCAAAAAAAAAAACAATAAGAATTACCTAAATCAAAAACCTAAAAGAAAAATAGATTATCGTAATGTAAAATTTGTTTAAAAAAGAAAATTCTCTGTCAAAGAATCCTTATTCTTATTGGAAATAATTGGAATGTCTTTAAAACTGTAACTATAATTGGAAATGTAAATAATATTACCAAAATAATTACCTGCAATAGCTAATGAATAGTTGTTGGGATCCAAGAAACTCCTCACTGGCAGTGACAGCGCCAAAATGTCATGTTTCAGCACCTCATTGATATAGTTCTGAGAAAAAATGAACAGAAAAATTTAAAAACTTATACAGCTTGAGTTCTCGGTCCACCTCGGTTCATCAAGATGTGCATATTGACGAGCTTGGTGGTCGAATAGCTATCAATGGCGACCTAGACTTCTAGGTTGCGGGTTCAACCCTAGCTCAAGACAAATATTTGTGTGAATGAACATGTCTGTTGGTCTTGGTCTGGATGATTTCTATATACTCTATATATGCAAACCCCGGCCACTCCATACAAAAATGGCGCTTTTGCATGTAGTAACCAAATGACGTCTGTACACGTGCCTATGTTTGAGTGACGTTCTCTAGGGCTGACATTATACAATTATTAGTCGGACATGTAAGGGGGTGTAAGTGTTTCATCAACATCTTTGAACCAAAGTCAATCTTACCTGTACGGGGTACACCCTGCTGACTGACAGACGAGGCTCTGACGAAAAGAGAGGTGGGACATAGCATATTTTTTAAGCAGTCCCACTGACGAAGTACCACCACCTCACAGAATACCGCAGTCAAATAACAATTTCCTTGAGGGTTGTTGTGTTCCTGCGAGTGAGTGAGGTCACCAGAGAGGATGGAGTTGCTGCGTTAATGAACTATGAATGATGATGAGATGAAATTATGGCTGCCGCATGCTTTTTAGGTAATTTATAAAAAAATCAGTACTTTATTTCATCCAAAGGGATCGAATAAATTTCTTTTTTTGACTTTACATTTGTTGAGACATCCATCTGATCCATCCACTGCACACAAGTAACTCCCATCTTTTAAACTGATTAGGGAATAAAATACGAGCGACGTCAATTTGTAGGACGTTGCGAACGGTTCCAAATCGGTCTCATAGGGGAGGTGAGGTCGACTAGTGAGAGCGGCAGAGAGTGTCCATACTGTACGTTAGTACTATTACTTATACTGTGCTATATGTATATTTAAAATAAATGTATTTAGGTATTACATCAGTTATCAAGTAGGTAGCCATAGTACAAGCTTTGCTTAGTTTGGGACTAGATAGTAGTGTTTAATTCGTCAAGGAATATCACTTTTTTTTTTTTTATATTCAATTCATACACATGAAATTACAACATTGAGTATATATTGTATACTATATGGTTATTTAATAAATAAATCTATATAGTAATACTAATTGTTCCTGAGGCTTGAGGCATTTCCCTCAAAATTTTGGCTATATCATGCTCAGGATAAAATGTAAGTCCATGCCAAGTTACATTCACATTGATTCAGCCGGTTTGTAATAAAACAAACATATATCAAACACACTTTCACATTTACTACATTAGTATGGATATGTACAGACATATAAATGCTTGCAACATGAAATATCACTTGCTTTGTCACTCCCCCGCCAATGCAGCTAATTCTTCTTTTCTGGTGACCTCACTTACTCGCAGGAACACAACAATACTCAAGGGAATTTTTAATCGGCAGTATAATTAATTTTTCTATTTAAACTAAATTAACATCTAAATTTATATGACATACCTACCTGCAATGCAATTTGCCTCTCGGCAATAAAAGATGGTTGCATGTTCCCAATAAGTTTCTTTGGTGGCAATGGGAGATCAATGTTTGCATGTTGGAGGCTGGCATGAAGGGCGGCAAAGTCCCGATATCTACGGGACACATTCCACTTGTTCTCCTTATTAGGCCCTCTTTGCACTCGGAGAATGTATTCCTAGAGTAAAACAGTATTTAATTGTCAATTAAAAGTTGTAATCTAATTGTTAGTAAAACTTTAGTATAGAAATTAAATAACAATGACTAAGGTATGATCTACAGATTAGCAGTATAATTTTCAATTTCAAGAATACAACAAAGTGGTTATAGATACATACATGACAGTATTCTCTTATTTTTTTTACACCACTTTAAATCACAAACAAACATACAACCCTTGATAATAAACGGTTACAGTAAGCTATGGGCATCATGTTCTTTAGCTGTGATCTTCTCAGCTAAAGAATGTCAACTGTTTTTTATAATGTGCCCAGGCTCTGCCAAATAAATCTAGTTTTGAATTATAATTACATGCATTCTTTTGCTTTAATTTCCTATCAGTCAAGATTATTTGTCACTAGCTGACCCGTAACTGCGTCGCTGGGCACCTTAAGTCACTCACATAATTATATGAATAATGTAACATTCTAATGATGAAATAATTTTTAAAATCAATTTAGTACCTAGTTATAAAGATTACTTCTTCACAAACTTTACCTCTTAATAATATTAGTGTAGATTACAAGTAATCGATATTATGGACCTAACCGCAAGGTCATTCGCAAGTCCAGCGCTGAAATATAATCCTCGAAAATGTAACCTTTGATTATAGGATACAATTTCATAATACGCTTTAGACCAAAGAAAACTACGATTTACTACGACTTAAGACAATAACAAGCCATGAGATATTAGCAGGCATAAAAAAATATCAGAAAAGGTACTTACTGTATGTTTGTTAATGTTTTGTGCATTTTCCACAATACAAATAAGTTTTTCAGTGTCATCAACAATGGCTTTAGTTTGAGAAGGTTTTTCAAATATAGCCATCACACTTGTTACTTAGATTCATTGATTTTGATAGTTAATAAACCATGCATTTTAATTAGTAGTCACCGGAAAAGTAAGATGTAAATATATTTTAAAACTGGACAAATTTATTTTATTCGACTGAGACTGAGTGACACCTTCAAAGACCGATACGACGATAGACAAAATCAGACAGAACAGATGGCATTTGACTTGATTAATTTGACTGATGACAGCGGGATGACAGTGATGACCCAAAGACAAAGATTGGTCCAAGTGAGGGTCCAAGGCAATAATTATTGTCTTGCTTACCGTCTGGCAACCACCCCTCCTCAATATAGGTTAATCCGCTGTTATCAAGGTATAATTTCATCGTCCCGGCTTCAGAGATATGCCGAAAAATATCGTCAGTTCCTCAGTAATTCCTCAATGATTCAACTTACATGAGCTACACCATAATATATTATTATTTATTATGAATCAATACGATATATTATTAAAATTTGTTGTATATTGATAATAAATTGCTTTCCACCATCTTTCATCCAAAATCAAACTCACCTATCACATGGTGCTTGGTGCACTCTACTGTTTTGCTAACGAGGGTCTGGCACAAACGAAGCAGGCCACAGCGTAATTTTAAGCTGCCCGTCTGGGAAAGTACGTTCACCTCACACAATACAGCAATATCAATTCCCTTGAGGGATGTTGTGTTCCTACGAGTGAGTGATCACCAGGTTGAAAGGAGTTGCTGCGTCGGCAGCGGGGATAACAGCGTGCAATGTTTATATGGCTACGGTAACTGTTTCATATCAGGCGAGCCGTATGTTTATTTGTCATCCGACGTAATAAAAAAAATAGTTGTCTGTAAAGTCTATTTACGGACAATAATTTTCCGTGAAAACATCATAAGAAAACATCGGCCTTTGAAGTGGAAGAGAGATAGAAGCGTCACAAGCGATGAGTCATGCTTGTGTGTCAGTTATTAACGGCTCAAGTGGCTGCGATATTGTAGCGATTGTACATTTTGCGGGAACTGAAGCACTCCCATCCGATTCCCAATACATGCAACGTTTGAATTGATCAAACGTTGCATTGTCGTAGTAGCGACTTGGTCTTTGGCTGCTTTCACACGATGATTATCTTCTCACTTCCAATTGATACACGGCCTCACTCGCCGAATTCCCGCCAAAAAGTCTATGATATGTAACTTAAATGTACGTTCTGAAAATATATCCATAGTTTTACTTTTAAAACATTATAAAGTCTATTCTTTTTCGACCTGAGCACAAAAAACAGTTTTACATATTCAGCAATTAATAAGAGGTATCATACAGTATGTTTAGTCTGTAATAAAAATAAAAATTATATACAACTTTTATTTTCAGTGATATTTCTGAGCATAAAATTTGGTGCGCATGAACCACAGACAAGTATCGATTGTGTCACTTCCGGTTTTATCGCAACGAGACGAGCGGAGAACCACTTGGGCCATTTGTCTGCCATAAAAAATATATTTCGTGAAAAATGTCGCTGATCTCCGCTCGTTTGGCCTCATCCGTGGCCAGGCGCCTGCCCAATGCTGCCTCACAGGTATTAACATAACTTTTGTATAATTCGTAGTGGTCGTGCTTATAAGGAAATGTGAACTTATATACCCGGCGAACTTGTCGATTGGAACAAAATTGTACCGCCCATGGAAGATTTCTATTCCACGGAATAGTCACTATAATTTTGTGATGTAACAAACGTTGTATTCTGATGATAATAGTGAATTCGTGTGTTATGTTATTACATAAAATTAAATTTTAAAATTGTATTATGTCTCGTCGAGTGTTATGTAACAGCAACCGATCAGTATAACCTGATTAGTCGAGGCTTATCACTAAACGAAGAATAAATTATACTCTTTTAAGGGTTTGGGCAGCAATGAGTGACTACGGTGGGTATAAACGAGTGGTGATGTGTAATTGATTATGTCCGGTGGCAGGTATCGAAGGTCGCGGCGCCTGCCGTGGCTGTCGCAGCCCGCAAGCTTCATGTATCGACGACTCACCGGGCGGCCGAAATCTCCCAGATCCTGGAGGAGAGAATCCTCGGTGCTGCGCCCAAGGTCAGTATGTCGCGTTACATAAACATACCCACCTAACCTATGTGGGTCATGTTCATGATTTCAACAAAAAATATTTTATGATCAAATTTTTATTGTCCACATTATTTTTAAATGTGTGTGAGCTTATAAATTAGGGTATATTAAAATAGCAAGTAATGTCTATCTCAAATAAAAGAGATCAGCTGATTCAACAATTTATGTTGGGTAAGGCTAAGATACAGATTTTCAGATTGTGGAGTTCGCCCCATAGTAAAATTTGGTCATAATGATGAACTTATGATTGTGCCAATTATTTTCATGGGTTTAGGAAATTATAGTTATGGGTAACATGAAAGACCTCATTTACATTCTAATAAAAATAGTATGTAGTGGCTGGTGATTCACCAGCTACTACTACTGAGGTTACTAGATATGCAAGATGCTGGAATGTAGATAGTAAAAAGCTTGTATTGCAAGCATCTTTATATCTCTGGTTATTACTTTGCATCAGACAGGCCATTTTCTTGTTTGGCTAAGTGTCAACAAATATGTTATGAAAAAAAATGTCTTAAATGGGATACATACCATTATTGTTCTTTTAATTGAGTTAAGTTAAATTGTCAGACAGAGGTCCAACATACTGGGTAGTCTTATCTATTCAACATTACTGCCTCTTGCAGGATGATATGGATGTGTGACTTGTGCTGCAGTACACATGGGAATAGATATTTAGATCCTTATTGTAACAGCCTTGCAGACTGCATATGGCCAGTGAGCCTCCTGAGCGATCAATGAAATTATTTGAAAATTAGAGGATTTATTTTAATTTAATTTGAAAACTGTAATCTGATGAGATTATTTTTAGGATTATGTTTCAATTGAGAGAACAAGTACTAACATATTATACATAGTTAATCCTAGATTAGTCACAGTCTCCTGGGAATTTAGCTTCCTGTATTAAAGTGGTAATTGTTTTTACATTATAAGTCTTCAAATTTAAATATGTAAAATTTAAAAGTCATGATTAAGTGAGTTGGATTTGAGGGCTTACGGGAGTTTGAAACATTAATTAGTGGAAACTGAAATTTATTTTAAGTCATTCTGAAGAATCTTGATCTTAAGATCTTGAGGAATCTAAATCAAGTTGTAAATTTTGTGGGGTATCCTTATCATCATACAAATGCAATTTCTTAAACCATTCCATGTTTTCATTATTTTCTACATAATGTTTATGTATTACTGCAAAACAGTCCTAATACAATCATGTACAATCGACCCAATCAAATGTATGACCCAGCTTATTCTCTTAGTCAATTCAAGTAGGTTGAAATTAGTTTACACTACATTTTTTAAAAAACATACTTTTTTTATTCTAATAATTGTTTTCTCAATAACTGTCAACTGGGCAAAATCAATTAGCTCAACGATTGATTTTATCTATGACTAGTGGAGTCTATGACTTAGATTTAATTCTTTTTAACTTTTGACACACCTTCAGTGTGATGATTGAGGTCTTTGAAATTATAGTAGGTACTTTTTTGGCTAAAGATGATGGAGTTCGAACTCACAAGTTAAGCAACGTCGGCCGTAGCCTGTCCATGGATGGATTTATTTATTTCTAGCTCCTCCGTGCTTCGGAGGGCACTATAAGCCGTCGGTCCCAGCTGTTGTCCTAATGACACTCATTAAGCCAAGTCAGTTGCCTTTAGGCGGTTTGAAAACACTGGCCTCCACCAACCCTCAGTGCAGAGTGGTGGAGTATGTTCTAAATCCCTTCGATTGAGAAGACACCCTTATCCTAGTAGTGGCTAATTACACAATCATTATTTTTTAAAACACTTCACACTTCATGCAGGCTGATTTAGAAGAGACTGGCCGAGTGCTGAGCATCGGTGACGGTATCGCCCGTGTGTATGGCCTTAACAACATCCAGGCCGAGGAGATGGTGGAATTCTCCTCAGGTCTTAAGGTGAGTAACTTAATTTTATTGTTTTGTCCCATAATATAATAATCTTTATTGCTTAAAACATGGTATACATAGGTCTTAAATTAAATGTATCAATGAAATGTAATTTAACAATGTATCATTACAAGTCATTATTAAAAATCATGTAAAGACAGGCTCACATAGTTATTATAGATGATCAAGATGATAAAAAGCTTGGCTTCTGAACTTAGAGCTAAGTGCATTTCAACCTTGACACTTCAACCTTTGTAACATTCTTATGTCATATATTATAAGAGTTAAAATCGTATTGTGGCTCTAGCATGACATACTTTCAACTGTAGCCTGTACATAGAAAGAAGCAGATATAATATCTAATGATTGTAAAGTAACCACTGACATTTGCGAAAATTCACATGTTTTATAGAAAAATAATTTCTTTTTAGGGTATGGCCTTGAACTTGGAACCCGACAATGTGGGTGTGGTAGTATTCGGTAACGATAAGCTGATCAAGGAAGGCGACATCGTGAAGCGTACCGGAGCTATCGTGGATGTGCCTGTGGGCAACGAGCTGCTCGGACGTGTCGTGGACGCTCTGGGCAACGCCATCGACGGCAAGGGCCCCATCGGCACCAAGAACCGCATGCGAGTCGGTGTCAAGGCTCCTGGTATCATCCCGCGTGTGTCTGTGCGCGAGCCTATGCAGACCGGTAAGTATATGCATATTTCTTTTTTATAATAAATTATGATCAATTTTAAAGTATTTCTAACCCTGGAGAGATTATTATTGAGTTACTTTTAGATTAGCATAATGTTTATGTTTTAATTATGTGGAAATTCCCATTTTGAACTAACAGATTAGTTTGTAAATATCAGTTACATCCTAAGGAAGTGTACACCGAATGTTTTTTTTTTCTACCCCATCATGGGCGCCTAAAAAACAGGCGGGCCCAATGTAAAGCAGTTCTCGTAGATAACGGTCCTATTATGTTGTCCCATTCATGTTCCACTAAAATATTTTATAAAAGATGTCAATGCTGGGAGACCTCGTATTTTATTTTCTTGGCCGGCAGGAATCAGACCCACCCTTTGGAAAATCCTGCCATAGTTGATGTTTTCATTATAATGAGTATTACTTTTTATCAAAATGTCTTTTTCTTTCCATAGGTATCAAGGCTGTGGACTCCCTGGTACCCATTGGTCGTGGTCAGCGTGAGTTGATCATTGGTGACCGTCAAACCGGCAAAACTGCTCTGGCTATCGACACCATCATCAACCAGCAGAGGTTCAATAAGGGCGACGACGAGAAGAAGAAGCTGTACTGCATCTATGTTGCCATTGGACAGAAGAGGTCCACTGTCGCCCAGATTGTGAAGAGGTTGACGGATGCTGGTGAGTTGCAATAGAATAACCTAAAACATAATTCCTCACAGAAAGTTGTATCAAGGACTGAGAAGAAACAAATGTTTTTGAAACTAGATTTTTGAAATAGTGAGACTATAATGGGTTGATTTTTCTATGGGTTAAAATTATTGATAATGACAGTTGATGATTGATGTATGTACTGATAAACTGCTAGCAGCAGTCAGTAATTATGTAAGAGACATTTTAGTTCATGATTAGTACTAATTGAAAAATATTTGTATTAAATAATTGACCGTTATTTGAAGCTTATTTGCTTTGAGAAAGGCCCTTCCGGTTTTTCGCCTATTTGCCTCCTTTGCTACCCGTATACAGCTGTCTCTTTCGCACATCCGGTTCACCCCTACTACCAACCAGAGGCAGACGAGAGGAAGTGGGGACTTGCTCGACCGTCTTAGCTCATTGGCGTCCTGTTTTTCGCCGAGTGCAGTCGTCTAAGGACGCAAGTAATTTTTTAATAGTGTTTGCTACAAAATGTCCGGTCTTGTAGGTAGCAATTTTCATTATTATTACAACTGCAGTTTGCCTCCATTTAAATAATGTCGATGGTTTTACCAAAACCGTCTCAATTATTAATCTGTTTAGTACACACACGTTTCAGTACAGGTGCTTGTTACAGTTACGTTTTAATTTGGATTGCGTTAATTAACGGTGTTACCGTTCGAATTTCATATTTTTTGTTATTTGGTTATTGAAATATAAATTATTGCTACACCCGTTTGAAATTAGTTGGTTTTACCGCTAGATGTTATAAATTTGCTACACATACATTACGGAAGTAGCAGAATTTTATTACGCAGTTACGCTTTTATTTTAATTAACTGTGTTATCGTTTAAATTAAGATATATTTATAAGACATTTGATCAGTGCGTTTCTTGTATTTATGTAGAAAGTTTCATATTTCTCAATAGGATTTATATTTACTAAGAGTATAGACATCCTACACACATAGATACATAAAATGGTGATTATGGATCACAGCAATGGTTTTTCACCGGAATCGCATTCCACCATAAATGACTATAATAATGACAGTGAAAATAAAAAACGCCGCGTTCTAGTAATATCATGTTTGTCTAGAAGTTCTTTTATATGATTAAGCAGTGTAACCGACCCAAAAAAGGGGGAGGGGGCGGCCAACGGAAACTTATGAGGATGCAAGTACTCTAACCTTTACCTTTTCAGCTGTTGTTGCAGAACGTACTGAACTTAGCTTCAGCTTAGACATATCATACCGTTAGTAATGATTTTATCTTTGTGTCTTATGAGATTTGATTACAGGGTTTCATCAGACCTTTTGCAATTAATGGAAGCATACTTATATATATTCAAATAAAAATGACGGCTTTGCTTGCTTTTCGTTGGAGATTCACAATTCATATGACACACACGTTGGAGATTCATATGTTGGAGATTCACAATGCAGAAACATTGGTTACTACTGTCATTAATAAATCTGCTTCGCAAGCAGAATTAAATAAGCCAGTGTGTCATCCCTCACAGGGGTAGACTCATCATTGTCTTAAATACCCTCGCAGGGTATGTTACGTGAAAATTGTGCTCAGTTGCGCATCTCACATGATAATAAACAACCCCCGCAGGGTTGGATAAATAGTCGTCCCCCGTAAGGACGCATCAGTATCTTAAATACCCTCAAAGGGTATGTTACGTGAATATTGTGCTCAGTTGTACATTTAACATGCTAATAAATAACCCTCGCAGGGTTGTATTAATAGTCGTCCCCCGCAAGGATGCATCACTATCTTATATACCCTCTCAGGGTAGGTTACTGTTTGTACATTTGACATGCTAATAAACAACACTCGCAGGTATGTATTAATAGTCGTCCTTCGCAAGGTCGCATCACTATCTTAAATACCCTCGCAGGGTATGTTACGTGAATATTGAGCTCTGTTATACATTTGTTACAAAACAACCCTCGCAGGGTTGTATTAATAGTCGTCCCCCGCAAGGACGCATCACTATCTTAAATACCCTCGCAGGGTAGGTATGTTACGTGAACGTTGTGCCCCGACGCATATTTCTTATTCATATAATTAACCCCGCAGTGTTGTTATAGTAGTAGTCCCGTGCAAGATGAATACCTTTGCAGGGTGCAAGATGATTACCTACGTGAATATTGTGCCCTGAAGCACATTACCTATGCTTATAATTAAACCTCGCAGGATTGTTATAATAGGCGTCCCCTGCAAGGACGCATCATTATCTAATATACCCTCGCAGGGTATGTTACGTAAATGTCACGGACCTAATAGTAAGAGGAATGTCATAGAACTAATAATTCTTTTTATTATTAATTCTGTGGTGAATGCTGTGCCCCGTCACACAATCCCTATGCTTATAATTAACCCCCGCAGGTTTCGTATAGTAGTCGTCCCCGCAAGGACATATCATTATCTTAAATACCCTCGCAGGGTATGTTACGTGGATGTTGTGTCCCATCGCCATCGCACACTTCCCATGCTTATAATCAATCCTCGAAGGGTTGTTATAGAAATCTTTATTCACAATAGCGGACTTAAAGTACAGCTAATCGTTCTTCTGTTGGAAGCAATCTAACAGAATCCTTTAGTTTGATAAAAAGCTAGAAGCTAACAGAACTAAAGTGGTCAGTATAAATGAAAGGATGTACACTGAAACATCTTCCAAGTTTAACTCCGGTAATAAAACAGTAAGTTTTAACAGTTAGAGTTCAGACCATGTTAACAAAATAAGTGCTCCTGGTTTTCTCCTGTTATAATAAAATGGTATTGAATTGCCTTGAGATAAATACAATTAAGGGCAAATCATTTGCACGCTGGCACTGTTGCCACAAAGGCAATGACGATGGTTATCTTAAATGTGAAATCAGACATTCATTTAGATGTGATTATGTGTACCGAGATTCATTTGAACAATTTTTGTGATATTTATAAAGCAACGGATCACATCGTCCAATTAAAAAATTTTCAGCATCAATTTCAGTACGAATATTATAAAATCCGGTTCCGATTGTTATTATGCATACATATATATCCTAAAGATTCTACAACTCGCTGAATGCGGAAAATAAACCTTTGCTAATTTCTTTATTTCACTAACGGTTTATAAGATTCGTTTACAAAGGTTAACTATTATAAATAGTGGTCTGCCTTTTGCCCCGTCAAAATATAGAAAGTCTTTGCCTCGGTAACTAACTGGGTAGCAAAGCAGTCACTCAAAATAGAAGGCTTGTACTTGTATATAAAAATAATACGCTACGATGACGTATGTGATACGATCTCAAATGACTAGTGGTTCGATGACAAGGGTACAATAAAGATATACAATGCTATCGGATAGCTATGCTTGTAAGCCACTAGAAAATAAAGGGCACCATGTTATTCCACATAGCGGTAGGTACTTTTGTACCGCAATGTCAAGCTGGTTCATCCAGGTTTTTATATCTTAAAATACTATCAGCTAGTGTTTCTTAAAATTTAGACTAATTTTGGTGGATCACTAAAATCCGTAAGTAATATAGTCAGAACAATATCCTGCATAGATGCAGTAGCTTGACAGGCAGGTCAATCCAACAAAGCCTGCATTAATACTACATTCACACTTTGTGGCCTTAGGCACTAAACAAGACCCCCATAGCATTGTGGAATTGTTGGACTGCAACCTCGGTTGTACCAAGACTCAGAACAGTCAGACTGTCTCAGAAATGCTGCTTTGCGTTTATAAACATCTTATTAAAGATGCCACATACCAGATGTTTCTACGTGAGACAATTTGAGAGAAGCTCAGTTCGTAATTACAAAATCATCACAATGCATCAGAGTCCTCTGCCACCTCATGCACGTCTCGTAATTACATACGAAGGCATCAAACTTTGGGGCCTGAACTTTGGGCCAGGAACAACAGTCACATTACCATTAGATGCTTTAAATTGATTATACTACTATAAGTATGTCAGTTTCTAACACAATCTAGGGTACTAGCCAGAACGACAATCTGATAGCTATTCTTCATTTTTTAAAGTGAAAAAAATTCACCTGTCTCAGTTAGGTGGAGCTTGAACCTGCGACCTCTCGATGAGCAATCGAGTGCTTTTTCCTACTGTGCTACGAGGAAGGGTTGTACTAGTGACGAATTCTTCTACTTCTAATTTTATTAGTGTTGTAAAGTCGTACGCTTAAGTAAGATATTGCTTATATTTGATACGAGATAAGAAATAGACGCTTCAAAGTAACATAATGTTCGAAATAATCCTAATGGTATAAATTTATAATTACTTATAAGTACACAGTAAATCATATCATCATAATCTTAACGTAGATTTGTTGCATTGAGAAACTCCTATGCCTTGTTAAGTATGCAATCGGGATTACATGCACTATGCATTCCCTATTATCTGATATAATCTAGGTGAGGGTATGACTTATCTTACTTATTTATAAATTAACGGTTAGGTTAATATAAAATGAACAAAACTGCCTTATTACGTCCCAACGGTTCATTTTTGCCTTGTAACCTAGCAGACTTGTCTGGTCGAGATGCTTGCATGCCTCAATATAATGTTATATAAAATGGTAGTGTCTACTTCAGTGCTACATAGAAAAACACAGAGGTTTGGTTTTTTTTTTTTTTTTACGTTTTTATGCTTTATTAAAAGAGCGCTTAAGTTTTTTTTTTAATCTATTTATTTAATACAGTGGATAACACATAAACGCGATTATTATATTGACTGATTAGTTTATTTACAAAGATACATTGACGATGAAACCAGTGCTTTATGTTTATGCATACAGACACTCTCCTCCTATGACGGGAGACCTTTTTACGATTTCAGGCTTCCATCATTTTGGCTTCATATCGACGAAGCATTACAAGGGAATTATGGACGAAGAGCTTGCAATTTGGTATTTGTTATTGTCAGTTATGAAACTTGTGAAAGGCTTTTCATATTTATTTATTAATATGAGGGGCTCGTGCAAGCTTGCATCCCGAACAGTGAGTCAGTGACTGTTGCTAATTGGTTAAAAACCTTATTGTCCGTAGCCGAAACAATGGTTGGTATTCCTGGGCAGCATTAGAACCACCGTGCCCTCCAAGAGCTGGGCTAACAATGTTCCTGGGGACCATATATTACTTATTAGCTAGTGCAGTCTGGAGAGTTGACATCATTGTATACTGGGAGTAATGCTGTCTCTGATTTATAAATTGATTCACAGAAATTTAGCAGTGATAGTTATTACTAGTCATTATTGTGCATTTACGACGATGATTTAGATCGTATCCTGATGTATGTACTAGATGCATATATTATCGAATAATCGAATTGGAACCAAGTTCGATACCTAAGCTTTTATACCTCTGTGAGCATATTATCTTTTACAACCGCTTCACATTGGCGTACCTACCAACCAGCCAGGCGATAACAAACATGTCTCAAAGCAAATAAGCTTCAAATAACGGTCAATTATTTAATAGCAGCGTTTTACCTGAAAATAAAACGCTTATTAAATACTTACCTTATTTGAAGCTTATCTTTAATTTCTGCCTGGCGTTTTCGACTCAATGAGCTAAGACGGTCGAGCAAGTCCCCACTTCCTCTCGTCTGCCTCTGGTTGGTAGTAGGGGTGAACCGGATGTGCGAAAGAGACAGCTGTATACGGGTAGCAAAGGAGGCAAATAGGCGAAAAACCGGAAGGGCCTTTCTCAAAGCAAATAAGCTTCAAATAAGGTAAGTATTTAATAAGCGTTTTATTTTCAGGTAAAACGCTGCTAATAAACTGCTCTTTTCTTAGTTATCAATGTTGTAATGAAAAAAAAAAATGGTTGTCTGTACAGTCGGTTTACATACGATAATTTTACGTGATAACGTCATAAGGATACATTGGCCGATAGGAGTGGAGAGATAGATGCTTCACAAGCCGAACGCTTAGGCCTCTATCGCTTGTTCCGCGTTCTCGCTTGTACGCTCGGCTCAGGCGGTTACGTGACAATGAGTCATGCTTTTTCGTGCGTGCAGCCGGCGTTCATCGATTTATAAGACGTTATGACGTCAAAAAAAATAATATAACCATGCTAACGGGTAGCCTGCCTTAGTATGATTACAACACACTACACACAGTATCATTATTTGACGAATGCATGCAAGCTACAAATAATGTCAGGTGATTTTTGTATTTGAGTTATGTCCACGTATCGCCATACAATCGACATTCAAGCTACAAAACTTTTCCATTTTCTTTCAATCAGCATTGCCAGAATTAATTTTTCATTGTTAAAATGTTAAGTCATGATGATGGGATTATAGTATACAATTTAATTAGAATAATGATCACATCCATAAATGGAAAGAAATTTAAATTGTAGATTGTTTGTTGTTGCCAGGGAGTTATTAAAAGATGATTCTCTATTTCAATTATTTTAATGAATGACTAAAAGTTATCGAAATGTACTAAATTTCACTCAAATTAATTAATTGTTTTTGCATAATTGAATAACAAATATCCAAACATTCTAAACATCATACAAAATGTCATAATATTTGTTGTAATATTAGGTTTTGTCCTGAAAAAAGGATGTTTCAAGTTCATACAGTTCACACTTTAAATTTTACTTTACAAAAAAGGTGTTTGTTTATGATATTATAATTTATACGACGTATTTGTTTCCAGGTGCCATCGGGTACACCGTGATCGTGTGCGCCACAGCGTCGGACGCGGCGCCTCTACAGTACCTCGCGCCGTACTCCGGCTGTGCCATGGGAGAGTTCTTCCGTGACAACGGCAAGCACGGCCTCATTATCTACGACGATTTGTCCAAGCAGGCCGTCGCCTACCGTCAGGTGAGGAAAACATGTAGATGTTTGATGAAAATAATAAAATACGAGTACATATTTTTTATTCGGTGCTCATTAATTTTGTGTTTGCAAAATTAACTGATCTATAGTTGAGCCAGCCGTCTTGCGGCTGAGGGCGTACGACTTTATGTAATTGTGATTCCGCAACCTAACGGGGCGTGTCTTATGTGCGCAAATTATATCTCTTTTCTATCGTACAATTAATTATATTTAAAAACTAAACAGTATGTCCCATAACTTAGTTATAAATATAAGCATCTTTGGGCAAGGAAAATCAGTCTGTTACTGTTTCGTTTCTGGCCAAAGAGTTGACTGATAGACATGTAATTTCCATCATAAACATAATATGATTAAGAGAATGTTTTCGGCCAATGACTGTTTCACTATGACATTAGCTAACAAAGTGAATTCTTTGCACACAGATGTCTCTGCTGCTGCGTCGTCCCCCCGGTCGTGAGGCCTACCCCGGAGACGTGTTCTACCTCCACTCGCGTCTGCTTGAGCGTGCCGCTAAGATGTGAGTAAACCTCCGAATAATAATATTACAAGCATACACTGATTGTAAAAGCAACCCTTTCAATGCACACATACTCAAATAAGCTACATATAAATTGCATATTTGTTAATATTACTTTTTTATCTGTTCGGTTATGCTTCTCTGCAATTGCTATTTGTATTGTTAAATTGCCACTCGTCCAATATCCAAAACTTTGTTATTAATTGTATGCATTTCTAACCTTGTATGCTGCTTGCTGTCCATCTCTTACTGATGATAAGTTGATGAGAGAAGAGGGTAACAGCCGACATATTTTTGATAAATAAACAACATAATGGAACAGGGTTCCATATGTTTTCTAGAGTCATCCAATTTATTTGATCAAATAAATGCAGAGATATTTCACGAATGGAATACACATAGAGGGATAAACTGTAAATGGTCTATAGCAAAATAATTTAAATTTAAAAGTATATGTCTTGTACGGTCAGACCGTAACATTGTATAAATAAGTGATTAGATAGCATCTTAATTCGCGCATACTGCAGGACTGCAGCGACTAATTAGGTATAAAATAAGCAATATTATATACATAGTAGATACAACATAGCAACTTAAAACTGAACAATATATGTTTTTTGTCACATCGTGTTTAGTTTAACAACTACGGAAACTCCACACTACTTCTAGTGTATGTCCTCGCTCGTAAAATACGTGCTGGACGGTACATGTCTACTATTTTGCTATTATTTTAAACACAATTCGATTTTGGTAATACAGGTCCGACAAGATGGGTGGTGGCTCCCTGACCGCGCTTCCCGTCATCGAGACGCAAGCCGGCGACGTGTCCGCCTACATTCCCACTAACGTGATTTCCATTACTGACGGTCAGATCTTCTTGGAGACTGAACTGTTCTACAAGGGTATCCGGCCAGCCATCAACGTCGGTCTGTCTGTGTCGCGAGTAGGTTCCGCTGCTCAGACCAAGGCCATGAAACAGGTTTGTATCATAATCTTCGTTACTGATTTATTATCTGCCTTCATACATGCGTATTCCCATAACTCATAGGAATTTTCATAAATCCGTAGCGGATGCCTACGTCGTAATGTCTACCTGTTTGTTAAAATTCAACCCGATCTGTCCAGTATTTGAGCTGTGTGTCGAAAGATCATTCAGTAACAGTTGATTTTTATAGATACAGAAGATAAACAGTTGGGTATTATCGTACTTAGTGACTCGTTCTATAATTTTGATGACAGTCGTTCTCCTAATTCTAATTTCTAAAGAAATTATTTGTATCGGAATAGATATTAAATCATTACAAAATCTTCGAGAAAACAGAAGTTCTATGTTTATATGGAGTGACTATTTTAGTACTAATATTGTTATCCTTACCAGACCCTAAACAATTAATTCTTATATATTTTACATATGTTTCTCATAGGTGGCTGGTTCCATGAAACTGGAATTGGCGCAGTACCGTGAGGTAGCCGCCTTCGCCCAGTTCGGCTCTGACTTGGACGCGGCCACACAGCAGCTGTTGAACCGTGGCATGCGTCTTACCGAGCTCCTCAAACAAGGACAATATGTGCCCATGGCCATCGAGGAACAGGTACACTCTTGTTGTGTATTCCACTATATCAACTATCTATTGAGCAGTATGATTGTTTATGCTAAGGTAGAAGGGCACCCTCTGTTTGAAACTCTATGCTTTTTATGACAAAAATATGCACAACCATTTTCTTGCAAAATCCATGATAAGAAAATACATTAATCCACATCCCAAATCATTGCCAGGTTGCCATCATCTACTGTGGTGTCCGTGGTCACCTCGATAAACTGGACCCCAGCAAGATCACCGATTTCGAGAAGGAATTCACCCAGCACATCAAGACTAGCCACCAGGGTCTTCTCGACACTATTGCCAAGGATGGACAGATCACGTCAGAAACCGACGCTTCTCTCAAGAAGATTGTCACAGAGTTCGTCTCTTCCTACTTACAATCCTAGGCGTCTAGCCTTTAGACGGCGATACTGGCTTCGACCTGATATTGTGTCTAAGCATTTAGGATAAATCGTCTAAATCACCACAGGCAGCACAATATCATGTCAAAACCCACTGTATTATAATAAGTAAGCGCCTAACGGAAACAGTTCTCCCAGTGATCAATGTTTTCGTTAGCCGTTTGTTAGTAGTTATCAATCGTATGGACTGTATTGAATGTTGATACAATCATGCTTGAATATATTTATCTTGGAAATGTCAGGAGTGGTTATATATGAATAAACATCTAAAAACAGTAAATACGTTTTGTTGGTTTTATTTGATTTTTTTACACAAAGTATTGAACAAAAATTATACCCATAGCACAATCTTTGCTTATTTTGGGATTAGATGACTGTATGTAAGCTGTCTAGGAATATTTATTTATTTCATGCGTCCCTTATTTCGGCACAGCCCAGGTCTCGGATCCGGATTTTAAGTAGACAGAAAAATAGTCTAATTTGTCGCCGAATGAGAAAATTTGTCGCACTCCCATCAAAGGGCTATAATGTTTTTTTTGTGGCAGTGCCGAAATAAGCTTATTTCGGCACAGCCCAGGTCTCAGATCTTGATTTTAACTAGACAGAAAATTGTCGAAATTTGTCGCTCTCCCGTTAAAGAGCTATAACGTTTTTTTTTGTGGCAGTGCCGAAATAAGCTTATTTCGACACAGCCCACTCGGGATCTATTAAACTACATAACATAGCGAAGATATAATTTTCCCCAGAATTAGTCGTCAATTTGTCGAATTCAGACACCAAGTATCAGAATTAATCGACCTCCCGTTAAAAAGTTATAAGTATTTTTTTGTGGCAGTGCCGAAATAAGCCTTATTTCGGCACTGCCCAAAAAAACTACGCCACCTAGCGAAAATCGTGTGCCTTATTTCGGCACTGCCCAAGTCTCAGATCTTGATTTTAACTAGACAGAAAATTAGTCGTTAATTTGTCGAAATTTGTCGCTTTCCCGTTAAAGAGCTATAACGTTTTTTTTGTGGCAGTGCCGAAATAAGCTTATTTCGACACAGCCCACTCGGGATCTATTAAACTACATAACATAGCGAAGATATGATTTTCCCCAGAATTAGTCGTCAATTTGTCGAATTCAGACACCAAGTATCAGAATTAGTCTACGTCGACGGCATTGCTGAAATAAGGCTTATTTCGGCACTGCCACAAAAAAATACTTATAACTTTTTAACGGGAGGTCGACTAATTCTGATACTTGGTCTCTGAATTCGACAAATTGACGACTAATTCTGGGGAAAATCATATCTTCGCTATGTTATGTAGTTTAATAGATCCCAAGTGGGCTGTGCCGAAATAAGCTTATTTCGGCACTGCCACAAAAAAATACTTATAACTTTTTAACGGGAGGTCGACTAATTCTGATACTTGGTCTCTGAATTCGACAAATTGACGACTAATTCTGGAGAAAATCATATCTTCGCTATGTTATGTAGTTTAATAGATCCCAAGTGGGCTGTGCCGAAATAAGCTTATTTCGGCACTGCCACAAAAAAAAAACCTTATAGCTTTTTAACGGGAGAGCGACAATTTTTTTCCTTTGGGCGACAAATATCGACAAATTAACGACTAATTTTTTGTCTAGTTAAAATCAAGATCCGAGACCTGGGCAGTGCCGAAATAAGGCACACGCGAAAATCTTATTTCACCCAGATGTTGCCTTGAATTTGTCGAAATTTGTCGGAAATAAAACACAACTGGTCGATGCGTAATTAAAAATTTACACGCATTTTAACAATTCTCATAATAAGTATAGTCGGAGATCTTGCATCAAAATTATATCATGCACAAAATGCAACAGTAAAGTTTTATTACTTCCTTTTTCAGAGTTTGGCAAAGTTTGTCAATGCATGCTGTTTTCTGATCTGCGAATGCTTTAGGTGTTCTTTAGCACTACATTACTTGCTTTTTACAATAGCTATATGTGAATGGGGTGGTGTTATTCTACTCTGCCTACGTTAGGCTCTCTGACTACAACGAGAATTATTAAAATACGTGTAACTTTTTAATTACGCATCGACCAGTTGTGTTTTATTTCTGACATATTTCGACAAATTCAAGGCAACATCTGGGTGATATCAGATTTTCGCTAGGTAGTGTAGCTTATTTCGGCACTGCCTCAAAAAAAAACCCTAAAGCTCTTAAACGGGAGAGCGACAATTTTTTTCCTTTGGGCGACAAATTAACGACTATTTTTTTGTCTAGTTAAAATCAAGATCTGAGACCTGGGGCAGTGCCGAAATAAGGCACACACAGTAAAGTTATTTCGTTCCTTTTTCAGAGTCTGACAAAGTTTATCAATGCATGCAACTGTCATTTTCAGTAGCTACCTAGTATTTTAATGCTAGAAAATAAGAGCGTGATCATATGTATGTAGGTCGCCATTGATCAATATTACGTGTGCAAATTTTCAAATCAATCCAACCTCTCGCAGAGGGTGATAATAAAATTTCATCATATTTACGCACAACACACACAGGTCAAACTAATAAAAGCCTTTGCCTTTCCCTATGGGAGGAAGTTAACAAAAAAAAATTGTTATTGATTATTATCATCAATGATTTTATTTTGATATACGAGTAGGTTCTCGAACTACAACGTGGATTATTAAAATGCGTGTAACTTTTTAATTATGTACGCATCGATCAGTTTTGTTTTTTTTTTGCGACAAATTCAAGGCAACATCTGGGTGAAATCAGATTTTCGCTAGGTGGTGTAGTTTTATGGGGCTGTGCCGAAATAAGGCTAATTTCGGCACTGTCCAAAAAAATACTTTTAACATTTTAGCGGGAGTTCGACTAATTTTGATACTTGGTGTCTGAATTCGACTAATTGAGGACTAATTCTGGGGGAAATCATAAGTATCTTCGCTATGTTATGTAGTTTAATAGATCACGAGTGGGCTGTGCCGAAATAAATATATTTCGGCACTGCCACAAAAAAAACTTTATAGCTCTTTGAGGGTAGAGCGACAAATTAACGACTAATTTTCTGTCTAGTTAAAATCAAGACCTGAGACCCTTTGAGTATTAGTCGATTAATACTCAAAGCCTGAGACCAGGGCTGTGTCGAAATAAGCTTATTTCGGCACTGCCACAAAAAAAACATAGCTCTTATAAGGGAGTGCGACAATTTTTTTTTATTTGGTGATTTTCTCATTTGTTTCGGCCCGAAATAAGGCACGCTTATTTAATGCTTGTAGCCTCATACTTACTAAGCAACATTTAACGCGCGACATGTTGGCACTTGGTAGAGACCAATGGTTAACAAGTCACGTATACTTACTTGGCTTAACGATTGTCATTTAATGGCAATGGCCGGGACCGATGCCGACGACTAAACTTTCCCTTCGAAGCACCGAGAAGCTTGATAGAATCATGGACAAAGATCGACGTTGTTTAACTTGCATGTTCGATTAGTTTGACATACACGCGCAACGACACCCTCGAGCTTCTCAGTACATATGTACAGTTACAGACAGACGTCCACAAATCTGGATCTGCATTAAGTACCGCAGTAGGTAGGTATGCTATGAACGCTAGCAATATAAAAATCGTATGCGCATTATCACCTTCGCTCGCTGATAGGTAGGTACCGCAATATATCTTATTATATTCTTACAGATCTTATTACCTAATCTTCTAGGTTACGGTCACAGAAATAAAAAAACAGGTAGAAATCGTATGACGACCTATTAGTAAGAAAACCTTTGTCGCCAAACTCACACATGTAAAGCAAAATGTTAACGTGTTACTACATGCATGTTTGTGCTATGATTGGTCTAAAAATACTGTAAAAAATGACATATATACAAAAATATGTTAGTTTAAATTCAACCTTATGCAGTTATGACACGGTTCATAAACAATTAAATCCCGAATAAGCATCTAGTGAGCAATAGCTGTACTTCTTATTCTGTCAGATTCTAAACAGTATAGCTAATCGACGCAAGGTGGCGCTACTAATATTGATTTTAATATTATGACTTCTGTCCTTGACTAAAGGCTGATATTTGAATGACCGTACTGCACGAATGTCGATATCACTACTTTTCGAAGTGATGTAGTAATGAGGAACACCAAGTATCACCGAGTACTGCTACCGGATTAATGAATATCTACCTATTATAATTTTTGGTACCATAAAATTGAATATTTTTACAATCTTTTCTTCAACTTACAATGTATGTATGACAGTATGTAACAATGTTTGTTCGGGTGGAATGCATTCGGGTGGTGCAACTTAATTTTGAGACAGATTTTCAACCGATTGAGCTGACATTTTGTAGTACACGTTTGTTTGGATGACAATGCATGATAAACGTAAAAGCTGCCGTAGAAGCTTGTCCCAAAAAATATTTTTTTGAAAAAACTTATTAATTATGATGATATATGATGATGATAGGTGAAATCATACTTCACACTAATAATTATAAATGCGACAGTTTGTGAGGATGTTTAGAACTTTGTGACTCGATCAGACTAGATGAAATTTTGCACAAATATAGATAGTCTGGATTAATATATAGGATACTTTATATGTGACAACGAAGGGCTACGCGAGCGAAGCCTCGCGCTACAGCTGGTTTCTTATGCCTGCCTATATTTATTTATAATTTATAACATTTCTTACAATTTATTATATTATGTTCATAATTATGATATAATATTTTTTCATAATTCAAAAATTATACTGTTTCAATATCGTGATGGGAGTAAATAATCAAGTAAATAAATACTGACGATACATGAGTCACATCACTAATCGATTAACGCTAGAATGTTCTAAACAAGAGACGTGGAGTGCGTTAGAAATTTGACCTTAAAATCAAACCCATAAAGGTTACTTTAGTTTGTTCGCGTTTGTGCATTTTATTGAATATGCTTAAATTCTGTTAAATAATGAGAAATATTACTTACCGATGGTATGAAATGCCACCATTAGACACATTATTTTTGCTACTATTATTCTTACACGATAATATGGCACAAGAAGGCATTTTTATATTTTTTTTCTATGATTGTTTCCGCGGCTGTGACAAATGACGACTGAGATATGCGACGATCGAGATATGCCAAATTGGAGTATATTGACCTACGCGGGTAACGCCCACTTGTTATTTCTAGTCCTTTTTTATTTCTGCGGTTACGGTTTTACCTGGCTAGAAACCCTATATTTTTCCAGATGGTAATTTAAATAACTACCCGTCGCCTACATATCTCGCTGTATGAAAACTCGTCATTCTCTAACTCGTGTTCAACAAATACTTACGTAGCTTCCCAAAGAGGAAGTGGCCAATATGCTACAAAATACAGAGAGTTATCTGTATTTTACACAGAGATAAAAGCATTATTTAAAAGCCTCTGCCTGCAACAATTCCACAACCATTTCCAAACGTGTTAGTAATGTCAGCTGTCAGGTGTCTTTGCTGTCATGTTACTTCAGTGTCATAAATTCACGTTGTCTTTTCGTTTCATTCGGAATTACTTATTATCTACATATTTCGAAAGAAATTGTTTAATTCGTAAATATTTTTTAACCTATTAATAAAAATTAAAGTACATTCTGAATACTTTGTGTATTGTATTTAATAATTTAGCTATTCATATATATAAAGTACTAAAAAGCTTTATAAAATGGACTTCTTCGAAAAAGCGCACGTTCCTAAGAAAAATACGAAGATAGAAAGCAAAACAGACGAAACTGTGAAAAAACAGTTGAAGCAAATGCTAGAAGGTTACAAACAGAGCGATAATAAACTCATAAGAAATAGCGAAAATATTTATATCCAGTCTTCTAAGGGTTTAGCCGACGACTCAAGTTCAGTTAGCGGTTTTTCAGATTTAGTCCTTAGTAATTCTAGCAATGAGGGTATTTCGACTCAAGAACTACTAAATTCCGAAGTAGAAGTATCTGTGCCCAATTTAAACGAAGACAGCTATGAATCCACTGAAATGCGTTCAGACGACATTTCTATTACAAGCTCAGTAAGTAGCCTGGCATCAATTTCTGAAAGCAAAGACAATAGCACCCCATCTTTATCAGTTATTACTCAAAGTATGGATGATAATACATCATCAGATTTACCAGATGATATTTCTTTATTAAGCAGTTTGTTAGAAACTGTTACAGAGATAGATTCTGAGGACTCGGAGTCTTTCGATGCTGATGGGGCTTTAGCTGTAAAGATTCTAGAAAAGTTGGGAAAGAAGAAGAACACTGTTAAAAAGAAGAGTAAAAAGAGAAAACTATCTGGTGAAATAGACAAAGAAACTTCAAAAATGAACACAGATGAAATAGATTCTAAATTTCAAAAAGATGAGAAAAGTGATGATGGTGCTTCAGAAAGTGCTGATACTAAGATAATATATGTTGCGTCAGGGACGGATGATGAAATCGAGAAAGATTCTGATAATAATAGTACACTAAATTCAGATTTATCTTCACCGTTTGTGTCGGTAACAGCTACAGAGATACCAAATGAAAGTTTAAGTCAAATATTGGGTATTTACAAACATTCCACTACAAAAAACATGCCTACAGATTTTCCCATTGCTACTCATTCTACTAATAATACTCTATTTTCTACAGAAGAAATGAGTGTTGATGATGTAGAAATTCTTTCGTCAGGTCATGATGAACAATCAAAACACAAAGAATTTGACTTTACTGAATATTATGAAACTGCAGAAAGTCCTAATGAATGCAAGGCATATGATGAAACAGAAAATAATGATCAAATAGGTGAATTTTCTGAAACTGAGCCTGTAGAATTAGTAGATGAACTTGTCAGTCAAATAAAAGTTTATCATTCAAAAGACACTTATGTTTTAGTACTGAAACATCCAGCCGAATTATTTATACATGGGAAAGTAAATGTACGGACACTTGGAGGCAAAGTTGATATATTTGGGTATAATCTTGATGATCGGACTTATGAAGTGTATGCTCCGAATTATAATTATTGTCATTGTTTAAAAACAGTTGAACATCAGAATGCATACCATGGACTGTTCAGTAAATTAACTTCAATAGGTTTATTAGTATATGAAGCTGAAGAGATTGTAACATCTATTGGTGACTATGATTGCGTTATAAGCCTGTCTCCATTAAAATCCAGACAAATGGACTTTATAGAACGTTATTTTAATGCAACAGATTTGTTCAGTAAAACGAATAAGAATTTAGACAATAGATTGAGAGCAGTGTCAGAGAAACTGTGTTGCTCTCTGTATGCAGCTAGGCCATTGAAATATTTTGAAGAGAACCCCAGTTGGAGGCAAGCTATTAAATATGGATTAAGTAAGTTTAATGTTCTATACACATCTAACCTATAGTAATTAAAGATTGCAAAATCCTGTCTAACAAATTAATTTGTAGTCTAAGTTGCATGGTCCTAGAAATTAAAAAAGGAAGGATTTTTGAAGTATTGCTCGTGTACTGTTACCCCCACTGCTAAACAGCATCACTTCTGGTTACCTAATTCACTCGCAGGAACACAACAATCCTCACTAAAGAGTATTGTTATTTAGTCTGTCAAATTTCGTGCCCCACAAGGGCCCATAAAGGCAAATAAAGAATTTTCATTTCATATCTTAACTACTAGAACTTTGTCATGGATAGCCATGACTAAGTTCTAGTGGTTAAGATATGAAATGAAAATTTGTCATTAAGCAGGCCATATGCTTGTTTACACAAATCATGAAAGATTTAAGAATATTTGTCACAGTACTAGCCGCGGGTAACAGTTTCGCCCGCGTGGTCCAGGGGAGCCATTGATTTGTGTATGTTTATATACACAACCATAGTGCGATTTAGAAATGAGACAGCGCTATCTACTGATCTAGTGAAAGAAGAACAAATGATTATAAACTTTATTTTTTCCTGTGGAAATAAGATGTTTTTCCAGGATAAAGAGTAGCCTATGTCACTGTCCAGGACTTAAACTATCTCCAAAAAAAAATCACGTCAATCCATTTGTTACTTTTGATGTGAAAGAAGGACAAACAAACAAACACACTTTCACATTTATAATATTAGTATGGATTAATAATAGTATTATTTACACAGCGCCATCTAGTCCCAAATTAAGTACAAAGCTTGTACTATGGGTACTAAACAACTGATAAATGTACTTGAATACATTTTTTTGTAAATACATACGAAACATCCAGACCAAGACAAACAGACATGTTCATGCAAACAAATATTTGTCTTGTGCGGGAATCGCACCCACAACCCCGGAGTCAAAGTGGACAGTTATATATAGTATATATAAATATAATCTTCATTTATTTAACAATATGTTTCCAATGTTTTTAGAACAACGAAGTAGAGGCATTGTGTGTGGGGGCAAGGGTGTGGGCAAGTCCACGTTCCTGCGGTACTGCATAAACAAGCTCCTATCCCAGGGCCCTGTGCTGGTCATCGACCTGGACCCTGGCCAGGCAGAGTTCACGGTAGCTGGTTGTGTTTCTGCGACCATTGTCAATCAACCAATACTGGGACCGAATTTCACACATTTGAAAAAACCAGAGAAGTAAACTATAGAATTGTGTTTAGATTAAACAATGATGCACTGCATGACGCATGACACATAGACATTTTTATATATCACTAAGGTGGCATTCAAGCATACGAACCACCTGATGGAAAGTAGTTACCACAATCAGTCATGGACGCTTGTAGCACCAGGGACATAACACGCGCGTTGGGCTGCCGCGTTGTACTGTTGCAAACAGTGGTTTCATACAAATCATTTTTTTCATCCCATCTCCATTAAATGGTAAACAAGCAGCAAGCATCCTCCCAGATGGTAAGTAGTCATCGTAGCCTTAGGTACGATAAGATCTTCTTCAGTGTGAGTTGGCGACGCTGTTTGGCATTTCGCACATCATTTGAATTACCTACTGGTGACACCCCTTTCACTACGTACGTCGTGATGCTGTGAACAAGGAGGTGCAGGCGACAATGTCACGTCCTTGGGCCAGTGTTACTTAATAATAAATAGAACAATTTCTTGCCTGGAAGCCTGGAAAGAGATTTTTTTTTATACTACGTTTGGTCACAGACAAGCATACGGCCCGCCTGATGTGAAGCGGTTATATTAACGCTCGCAACATAAAATATCACTCGTTTGCCGCCACCCCCTCTACCATTGTTGCATCTCCTTCCCTTCTGGCGACCTCACTCACTCGCACAATCACAACAACCTTCAAGGGAATTGTTATTTGGCTGCGGTTTTCTGTGAGGTAGAGGTACATTCCCCAGTCGGGTAGCTTACAATTACGCTCCCTACCTCTCTTTTCGCCAGAGCTCCATTTGTTAGTCAGCAGGGTGCACCGCTTGCAGGTGAAGTTGGCTTTGGTTCAAAGATGTTGATAAACCACTTACACCCTAATTTTCAGTACCCAATATACAAGATTAAGTTTTTTAAAAGATAAAGAGTTGTCCTTAACTCTTTGTATCTTTATGTAGCACTCCGGTCCCTCTATACAAATGCCGCGTCATCCTACATAAAAAATGACGTCAGTGCAGAGGGTGAATAAACGTGTGTGCTTGCGTGTGCGTGTCAGAGAAGACCCTAGGAGGTGAGATCGATAAGAGAAAGCGGCAAGGAGTGTCCATACTGTACAAGTACATAGTTCTATTACTTGTTCTATGCTACTACTAAATATATTTAGAGCACTATAGAGCAGGGGCTCCCAAAGTGTACGCCGCGGCGGCGCCCTGGTGCGCCGTAGAAAGCAAAGAGGGGCGCCGTGAGTCGATCCTTTATCATTATTGGAAACCACAAATATCCGCGGGTACCTTTTTTCAGCGCTCGCATACAACATAAGTTATTTTCGGTTTAAATTCTTTTATAATAAAAAAAACTTTTTCAAATAACTAGCTAGGATAGGGCGCCGCGACAAAATACTAAAATTGTAACTGCGCCGCGGGCTGAAAAAGATTGGGAACCCCTGCTATAGAGAGTATATTGTATAGGCTACGATTACTACTTGTTTGACTCCCGACTTACAATAAAACATACTGCAATGTCCTAGCTCTTTCATTAGAAGTAACATATCAATGACTAACAGATCGCTTTCTTTTCAGGATGTTATACTTGGGCATGATAAACACAATGGATAATCCGAGACGATACGCCGCGGCCGTCTGCGAACTAATTACCCATTGCCGCGACACCGAGCGTTACCAACAAATGCCGTGGATCGTCAACACTATGGGAATGTGTAACGCCATGGGGCTAAAGTTCATCTCCCTCGTAATACTACTCACACAACCTACATACCTACTTCAAATAGACTCCAAAACTCCTAAGAAACGTTTCGAATGTCATTTAAACCCTGGTATGGTAAAGCACATGTACAATGAACAGTTTCTACATGATTATTTGTTTAGAAACATCTCAAATGTAGAGGATCTTGGTTACTCCTTCTTTGTATGTCACCCGATGGAGGGCTCGATGAAGAGAGATTTTTCTTTAGCGCCGAGAGATGAAAGATATTTGAATTACTTGGCGTACTTTGGGCAGCTGCTTGCGTCTAGTAAAGCGACCTCGTTATTAGGAATTACGCCTTATGAGTGAGTAGTTTATGTGTCTTTTATATTGTGATTGATCTGTGCATGGTAATGCGTCATCATCATCAGTGGCGTAGCTTACGCTAGACGGGCCATGTTTCAAAACTTGGTGGTGGGCCCTTTTACCCAAACACTTCAGGGCTGAGGGGGCTCTTCTATCTACTCGAACCGAACGTGCTGAGGGCCCCGTATCATTGATACGGCTGATACGGCGGGAGCTACGCCCCTGATCATCATTAGCATCATTGACGAGCTCGGTGGTCGAATGATTCGCAATAGCCACTTTCGATTCCCGCACAAGACAAATATTTGTGTGCATGAACATGTCTGTTTGTGTTGGTCTGCGTGTTTTCTATGTATTATATGTATGTGTTTACAAAAAATGTTTTTAAGTATAATATCAGTTATCTAGTACCCATAGTACAAGCTTTGGCGCTTAATTTGGGACTAGATGGCGCTGTGTAAATTGTCCAGAAATATTTATTTATTATTAGCCTGTATCTATCTACAGCTGGAAAAAGGCCTTCCCCATTGCTTTCCGCCAAACGTCATCCTCCGCCTTCCACATCCAGTCGCTTTGATGTTGCATGAAGCCATCGAACTATCTGCAAAGGGACGTCCAACGTTTCGTCGCCCCGCAGGCGGCCTCCACTTCTTACGACCGCAGAATAAGAAATAGTATCTATTATTTTTAGCGTCAGGTATGCATGACGGTAAATAATTGCTAGAAACCTATAAACGCTCGTTGCATGATCGCCTTTTCTTATTAGTGGGGTAGAGAGTACAAAAAATCCCTCCCTGAACTAAATCCTGGAAGCGCGCCTGGTTTGCAGTAATGTCTTTATTAATTTTGGACCATATTTGACTCCTCATCATCAGTGAGGAGCTATAAAAAATCAATTAAACATCTATCTCAAAAACTACTGAGTCTATATTGTTCCCCAACAACGAACTTAAATATATATTTGTTTTTTAAATGGCCCCTAAATTCAGTAATACGTGACTATATACGTGAGTTACCGCTGCATAAACATACAACCAATGTTTTTTAATATATATATAGATCAATTAGATCTCCCGCTTAAACTTCACGACGCTCGAGTTTATGCCGTTTGCGTCCATCGGCTCGCTACGATCTTTACCAGATCGTTAGTCCATTTAGTTTTTTGTACAAATACGCTGTAACCTACCCCTCGTTAAAAAAATCTACACCAAAGCTGCGAAAAAACATCTTAAGCTATATCACACCCCGGCCACTCCATACAAATATAGCGCCGTGAACTACTACATAAACAACGACGTCTGTGCAGAGCTTGAATGAGCGTGTGTGCGTGCGGCGCCATACAAACTGTTCCAGAATTGTCTCAGAGGGGAGGTGAAGTCGACACTAGAGAGCGGCAGGGAGTGGCCATACTGTACGTAGTACTATTGCTTATACTGTGGCTATAAAGTAGTTTTATATTATAATTCTCATACAGACGTTTCCTTAAATTCACTTCATCAGGGTGGATTCTTTGGGGTGACAGATCGGAATAAGCGGATGGAATGAATCTGACTTGTAATGGTGTATCCACCCATACCGTTGGTTTTGCCGCTGGCTTGCAGACCGCCTTGGCATGGCGTTGACTTACGGCTCGCGTGCCGCTTTTAAAGCGGCGCGTGCTGGCGTGGCACGGCCGGCGGCCAAGCCTTTAGCCGTGCCGCCGGGCATGTGTGAATACACCATAATAAATAGCAATATAGCAATACCAAAATTGAATAGGTACTTGACGTCATTATTTATGAAAAGTACAAAGTATTTTATAATTAAGTATTATATTATCTAACTGATTATCTGAAAAGACCCGTATCCGAAATGATAGTAGATTAATAACAGGATAGTAATATGATTTGTAAAAACGTGTATGACGTGTGTGTTCTACGAACTGTACAATGGGTTGTTTTCGAAGGAGTTACTTAACATGTATTTGACTTTCTGCAATCGCACCGCTCGCCATCGACAGTGGGTTCATCGTCACACATTAGAATCAAAATAATCGCTTATTGTTCCATTTTAGAGAACTTTCCTGATAGTGCGAGGGAGGAAAGCTAGTTTTGGAATCAACTGCCGGACGAGTTTTTCCTGGAGACTACAGCATGTGGTTCTTGAAAAAGGGATGTGCAGAGGCTTTACAGGGTCGTCAACGCACGAGTGATGCCCCTGGTACTGTAGGCTGTACTTTTTCATCAGCCGGGTCAATTTCCATCCTAGTTGTATTAAAAATAAAAATTTGACTGAGTATCCAATGGCGGACAATACTTACCCTTCAGGACTGAAGCTTATGGTAAACGCTCATCACTCGATGCAGGCGGGCCGTAGCCCGCGACTTTGTCCGCGTGGACTTAATATTTTTTTATACTACTAATATAACAAACAACGGCCCTTAAGATGGGAAGCATTTACCGCACGTACGTGCGTATACTTATGATTTTTTGGTACCCGATGTGGTGAAATGATGATGATGATGATTAAATCTTTATTTAGGCCATTGTCAACAAAAGTTGATCGAGATATGATCGCTATAAAATTAATATTATGTTATTCCTCGCAGTGAGTAATAAGATAAAGCATGCCGGAACGTGAGTCATGTCATGATTTAGGTCCATACTCGTCATCAGTAATTACATTATTAGTGCGTTGTGGGAAAAAGTAATTACTTATTATATTTGAAGCATTTGTTATGACAGGTCGGCCGATAGATGGCACAATTGGAAATGTGGGACGCGCCGCCTGTAGGGTTAACCCTTCCAGCCAAGCCGACAATGCCATGTCTCAGTATAGAATAACGAACGGAAGTCGCGACCGGAGCTGATGTTTCATTGAATGTAATATGTGATAGATGGAAGCTTAAAAACCTCAACCTGTTCGTTCACGTCTCTGTGTGTTGCCAGCATTAGGGATTTATAATCGCAATGCGAAGTCTATCAGAAGGCTATAATACAGTAGCAAAACGGGAGGTTACTGAATTCCTATATATTACCACTAGCTTTCGCCCGCGGCTTCGCTCGCGTGACATTCGGGGCAAACACGTGTTTACTCATTAATCAATAGAAGTACTCGTGTAAAATTTTGGATAAAATAGTCCAACTAATCTTTTCCCATACAAACCAACTAATCTCGTTTTCCCTTACAAACTTTGGACCTCCGTTTCATCCTCTTAGAGGTAAAATTTGAAAAATCTTTTTAAGTAATTCCTGTCCACTACGTTATATTTTCGAATCGATGCCATTGTCGTAATTAACGTCCCAGAAAACCATAGAATCAACACCCATATTAATATGATGACATTTCAACCCCATTGCACCCCTACAGAGTTATCTCGTCGGCTATGTTGGGTTATTAAATAGTTGTTTTTTTCATAATGAGCGACCCGATATACCATAAAAACAATACCTATGACGATTTTCAGACTTTTTCACCACATTTTAGACATTTCAACGCCATCGCACCTCAATAGGGGATGATGGTCACGTTACCGCCCTATGTGTATAATAAATAACAATAATAGGTAATTTCTGGGATAAAAACTATCTTAGGTTTATCCTTTCCCAGGACTCAAGGTATCTCTCAACCAAATTTCATCTAAATCGGTCCAGCGATTTAAGCGTGAAGAGGTATTCTGTCGCATTTATAATATTAGTATGGATTGGTGTTCCGAAAACCCGTAAAAACGATACATATGTATATTGATATATAGACATTTCAACCTCATCGCATCTCAATAGAGGATGATGGTCACGTTAGCCAAGTTGAATTTTAAAATCGTTGTAGTTTTCGTAATCAGCGACCCGATAAACGATAAAAGCAATACCCATGACGATTTTCAGACTTTTTGACGCCATTTTACCCTTTTAGGGGTTGATATTTTCAAATCGATACCATTTTTGTAATTGACGTCCCAGAAAACCATACAATCAACACCCATATTGACATTATGACATTTTAACCCCACCGCACCCTCACAGGGGTGATTTTATGTCATGTCGGCTATGTTCGATTATAAAATAGTTGTTGTTTTCATAATCAGCGACCCGATAAACCATAAAAACAATACCCATGACGATTTTCAGACTTTTTCACCCCGTTTTACCGCTTTAGGGGTTGAATTTGGAAAATCCTGAAACATGTGTTTACTCATTTATCTATAGAAGTACTCATCGTGTAAAGTTTCGGATAAAATAGCCCAAATAATCTTGTTTCCCCATACAAACTTTGGACCCCCGTTTCACCACCTTAGGGGATGAATTTTCAAAAATTCTTTCTTAGTGCACCCCGAGACATCATAAGAAACCTACGTGCCAAATTTGGAATCTCTAGACCCAGCAGTTTGGGCTGTGCGTTGATAAATATCAGTCAGTCACTCAGTTTCTTATTTTATATAATTCAACCCCATCGCATCCCCACAGGGGTGATTTTATGTTACCGTCGGCTATGTTAGATCATAAAATAGTTGTTGTTTTCGTAATCAGCGACCCGATAAACCATAAAAACCATGCCCATGACGATTTTCAGACTTTTTCACCCCATTTTACCCTTTTAGGGGTTGAATTTTGTAAAATCCTGAAACACGTGTTTATTCATTTATCTATAGAAGTACTCGTGTAAAATTTCAGATAAAACAGTCCAACTAATCTTGTTTCCCCATACAAACTTTGGACCCCCGTTTCACCCCCTTAGGGGATGAATTTTGAAAAATCCTTTCTTAGTGCACCCCTAGACGTCATAAGGAACATATGTGCCAAATTTGGAATCTATAGACCCAGCGGTTTGGGCTGTGCGTTGAGATGTCAGTCAGTCAGTTTCTTCTTTTATATATTTAGATATTCAAATAGGAAATTAGTAAGCTGCCCGACTGGAGAAGTACCTCCACTTCACAGAATACCGTAGCCAGATATTAATTCCCTTAAGGGTTGCTGTATTCCTTCGAGTGAGTTAGGTCATCAGTAAGGTAGGAGTTGCTGCGTTGGCAGCGGAGGTAGCGGCGCGTGAGTGATATTTCATGTCGCGGGTTTTTTAAAATGGCTGCTGTAAACGTTCATATATTTATAAGGGCTGTATGTTTGCCTGCCACGTGATATAAAAAAAACCGGCCAAGTGCGAGTCGAACTAGCGCACGAAGGGTTCCGTACCATTATCTATAAAAACGAGCAAAAAATCACGTTTGTTGTATGGGAGCCCCCTTAAATATTTATTTTATTCTGTTTTTTAGTACTTGTTGTTATAGCGGCGACAGAAATACATCAGATAAGTCATCTGTGAAAATTTCAACTGTCTAACTATCACGGTTCATGAGATACAGCCTGGTGACAGACTGACGGACGGACAGCGGAGCCTTAGTAATAGCAAACCCCGGCCACTCCATACAAAAATGGCGCTTTTGCATGTAGTAACCAAATGACGTCTGTACACGTGCTTATGTTTGAGTGACGTTCTCTAGGGCTGACATTATTCAATTATTAGTCGGACATGTAAGGGGGTGTAAGTGGTTCATCAACATCTTTGAACCAAAGTCAAACTTACCTGCACGGGGTACACCCTGCCGTCTGACAGACGAGGCTCTGACGAAAAGAGAGGTAGGACATAGCGTATTTTTTAAGCAGCCCGACTGACGAAGTACCACCACCTCACGGAATACCGCAGTCAATTAACAATTTCCTTGAGGGTTGTTGTGTTCCTGCGAGTGAGTGAGGTCACCAGAGAGGATGGAGTTGCTGCGTTGGCAGCGAGAATGGCAGCGCACGAGCGATATTTAATGTTGCGAGCGTTAATATGGTTACGGTAACCGCTTCACATCAGGTGGGCGTAGTGAAGAAAAAAAAACATAGTAAATACACTACACTGACTTCAGCCAAAATTTACAAAACGCCTACAAGGCATAATTGCCATTGCTAATTTACCCAAAATTTTGTATTTTCTAATCACCACTAAATCGAACGTTCGCCTTCCGAACACCGGTACATTGCAATGGTCAAACCATTTCATTCTCACTAATTGTAGCTTTTTACTATTCATTTATATGAATAGTATGAAAATGAATCAAATCATTGAGAATGCATCTAGATGCAGGCTCAATGATTTGATTCATTTTCATATTCACATGGAACAAACTTAATTTAAAACTAATACCACACATGACATCACGCACAATAAACATTGAAATGTAAATAAGAAAATTATAAACATTAACAATAAACCACCATAACTCAAATGACAGCAATGTCTATTTCGCGTCTGCGCACTCACTTGCTCTTTGAGACATATAAATCTGCTATTCTTTTCTCATCTCGTATTAATTGTATCTTGTATCCTACTTTGACAGACATGAATTAGTTATGATGAAACTATGGCTGCCGCATGCTTTTTAGGTAATTTATAAAAAAATCAGTACTTTATTTCATCCAAGGGATCGAATAAATTTCTTTTTGACTTTCCATGTGTTGAGACATCCATCCACTGCGCAATTAACTCCCATTTTTTAAACTGAATGGAGAATAAAATACGAGCGACGTCAATTTGTAGGACGTTGCATCCATTGCGAACGGTTCCAAATCGGTCTCATAGGGGAGGTGAGGTCGACTAGTGAGAGCGGCAGAGAGTGTCCATACTGTACGTTAGTACTATTACTTATACTGTGGTAATAGGGTTCCTTTTTACCCTTTGGGTACGGAACCCTAAAAAAGCAACGAGAAATTTCGTCAGTTTACACATTAACTTTCCACTATTACTTCGTACTATTTCTTATTCTCTGCGTCTCTATTTATTATATCTTGAGCGGCAACGATGGGACGGCTTCTTCTGCCGAAGCGGCATGCATGTCATGGAAGCGGTGCCGCGTATGTATGCGGCGAAGCGCTGTTGCACTTCGATTTTAGACTGATAAGCTTCGATCATTGATACTAGGACTAAATGTAGGTACAATCAACACTCAAAAAACGTCCGAAACTGCACCCAAATGATATCGCGAGCTCTTTCCCTTAACCATTTTCGAACATTTCCATATTTTACATTATTTTCAAATGAATTTGTCTTTGTCTTAATTAGTCTCAATAATTGTAAATCGTAAACCGAAAGCCTGAGGGCGATTTTACAAAGTATTTTATGGAGTTAGTGTCTTTTAATATAGGTCATAAATAAGTAAGATTAATGTCACCTTCTGTTTATCGCAGACATTATTTTCATTGTGCATCTTAGGTAGATGCACAATGAAAATAATGTCTTGCACAATGAAAATAATGTTCTATATGATTGAAGCTAGTAAGAATAGTAATTGCTTCGCTGCGATGACTATTCTTATTAGCCTCTGGACTTTTAACATAATCTTTGTTTCAGAGTGGATATTGATGACCTGTACATTGGGATGAACGTAAGAGTGAACGGAGAATCTGCTTTGAAGGTGATCAACGGAAAAATCGTGGCACTGTGTCAACGGACACGAGGCAATGGCGCCCGGGTGTTTACTCTCACAGATAAACCGCTGCTGTGCCACGGACATGGTACTTATTCCTCTATGTTAGTGGTCGTCAGGGGCGGACTAAGGCCTAGGCAATCTAGGCACGTGCCTAGGGCCCGTAATTTTTGGGGCCCGAAAATTAGGTTTTTAATTTTTAATAATATTTATTTTTTAAGTAAAGATTAATTAATTGGCCCGGAATTACAATGTTGCCTAGGGCCCGCTTAATGCGCTTGAAATAGAGTTTTATATCATTGGCATAAGGTTTACTTTAAAAATCCACATCGGATCTCAACTATTCTCATATAACAAAAGAAGTGAATTTAAATAATAAACCTTATGTTACCTATATATACCAATGACCTAAAACTCCGTTTTAAACGCCACCAATATCAGCTCTCTACTTCGAGCCGGTCTGTGGGAACGGACCCTTAGCCTTAGTCCGCCACTGGTGGTCGTTCTGAGTGATGGCTCATCGGCAAACAAGTACTAGATATTTTTTTTACATGATTCAGCTTCATAGGAATTTCATCCGCTGCAAATTGTTTCCGCGTGCTTGATGCGCCGTCACTCAGGACGAGACCTTAGGCAGTAGCGCAGTATAAGTAATAGTACTACGTACAGTATGGCCACTCCCTGTCGCTCTCTTGTGTCAACCTCATCTCTCTTCTGAGACAAACCGGGAACAGTTTGTATGTCGCCACACGTACACACGCTCAACCATGCTGTGCACAGACGTCATTGATTATGTAGTAGTACAACGCGCGAGCGATTATTATTGCAAACGTCTGTAGATTACAGTAACCATTTCTATCAGGCGGGCCTAGAGATGGGCGAAATGCCGGGCATTTACGATAAATGCCCAAAAAGTACTTATAAATTTCCTATTTATGGTACTTACTGGGTACTTGGTGGTTTGAAACACCCTCTACAAGGAAAAACCATAGCCCAACAAGAGGAGCACCATGATATTAGGCAGTCTTAAAAAAATTTTTCCAGGTATTTCTTGAGGAACTCGATGGCATCGTATCGTTGCGCATAAACAAACAGATAGTGCTAAGAAAGCTAGAAAGCAACGTCGACCGCAGCCTATCTATGGATGGGTTTATCTATCTCGAGTTTCTCCGTGCTTTGGAGGGCACGTTATGCCGTCGGTACCGGCTGTTGTCATAATATGATAAGATGACAGCCGTTAAGCCAAGTCCGTGGCTTTTAAGCGGCTTGAAAACACTGGCCTCCGCCAATCCGTAGTTTAGCAACGTGGTGAAGTATGCCTTAAAACTGTTTCGATTTAGGGGAGACCCGTATCCCAGCAGTGGGATGAGTAGGGATTGACGAAATATTTCCACATCAGGGCTTCCTTGTGCTCTTTCAGATGGCATATCCCTATACACACATTTACATTTATTACAGTTAGCAAAAGAAATAATTAACCCAAGTAATGTGGGGTGTAAGTGGTTCATCAACATCTTTGAACCAAGGCCAACTTCACGTGCACGCCTTGCTGACTGACAAACGAAGCTCTGGCGAAAAGAGAGGTAGGGAGCGTAATTGTAAGCTACCCGACTGGGGAAATTACCTCCACATCACAGAATACCGCAGCCAAATAACAATTCCCTTGAGGGTTGTTGGGTTCCTGCGAATGAGAGGTCACCAGAAAGGATGTCACAAAGGAAAAAAAAGTCACAAATTAAGAATCAAGCTTTCATGTACTGCATGAATGGACGCCTATAGTGGCCAAAGAGATACCGTATTATACCATAACAAAGTTTCATTGTAGGTACACTGTATCCGCGGCTTTGCTGCATGAATTTCGGTTATCACGCCAAAGATAGCCTATGTCCTTTCTAAGGTTATTATAATCTATGCTCATGCCAAATTTCATTCAAATGAATGAATGAAAAGTTTATTAAATTAAGCACACAGACTCTTACAGAAGAATACAACGTAATAAATCATTGTACATTGTACAAATCAATTCAGTTGTTTAGTTGTGATAGGTAACAAACAGATACATTATCGCATAATACTATTTAGCTTATTTCATATGATGGTTACTTATTTCCTTTGCTGACTGTACTAACTCTGTAGATGAGCGTGGTTATGTATGGACATTGAGTCTATAAAATTTTGAGGTATAAGTGGTTCACGACTAGAGGAAAAGGCTGGCGAAAGTAAAGTAGGTCATGTCGGGCCAAACTGGAGAAGCACCTCTACCGTAAGGTCGAGATGTTGCAGCCAAATAACAATGCCCTTGAGGATTTTTGTGTACCTGCGAATGAGTTTACAGAATGTGAGGAGATGCTGCGTTAACAGCGGGGGTGCCATTGCGCGACTTGTTGTATTGCAAAGGTCTATATGGATGCAGAAACTGCTTTCCATCAGGCAGACTGTATGCTTGTTTGGTACACAGAGTTGTATAAAAAAACGAGTGTGCTTTAGACCACACGACTGTAAAACTTCTTTAGCTCTACTAAATGATATCTCCCTCTCAACTACTGTTCGCTGTTTCCGTAACTCTCTCGTCACGCATTCACCAGCTTACTCCGCAAAGTCAAGCGTGCGTAAAGAAGTTTTACTTCAAAAAGTGTGAATTGCAATGTACGCTCACACCGTCACTATAGTGTTTTGGGTAGTAGATGCTAGACTGTCAACATATATGATTATATGAAAAATGTACAAAAATAGCTTGTGTCCAAAAAGCTATGACATGGCTATTGCACACATCCACATAGCTGCTGTGTGGATTGACCTTTATCAGCAAGCCACTTACTACCAGCAGAATGAATGAAATAACTATTTAAAACATTTCATTCATTGAAAACAAAACTATTATTTGGAGTGTAGCCAACCATGGCTAATGTTATTGTAAACACCTCCTTAGGTGCCTTGTGGGACAATTCAATTACTGTAAACTAGATAAAAGTGCTCATTATTCATAAAATAACCACAATAAAAACCTCATCCTCTTGTTGCTTTTTTAGATAATGGCATTATAGTTTACTGCGCTACTCAATTTTAACATGCCTAAACACGATACTAATATTATAAAGATAAAATACTGTATTTTTGTTTGTAATGAGTAAACTAAAAAAATATTGGACTGATTTAAAAATATCTTCTATAGAAAGCTAGTAATATAGGCTATATTTTATTCCACTCGTGCAAAGCCGGGGCAGGTTGCTAGTATTTTATTATCTCATTAAAATTGGTTCAGCAGTTAAAGATGTGAATGGTGAACAAACACTTTCACATTAATAATAATAATTAGGATAATAACATGCTATTATAAATTGTTACTAATTTAAGACGCGGACCTCATCTGCACGTGGTACACCCTGCTGACTAACGATGCTCTGGCGAAAAGAGAAGTAGGGAGCGTAATTGTAAGCTGCCGGACTGGGGAAGTACCTCACCTCGCAGAATACCACAGCCAAATAAAAATTCCCTTGAGGGTTGTGTTCCTGCGAGTGAGTGAGATCACCAGAAAAGCTTTCTTTTTTGGTGCCCTCACTCTCGCATAGCAGGTTGTTGCGCTGGCAACAGAGGTGGCGGCGCGGGAGCGATATTTCATGTTTCGAGCGTAAATAAGGCCATGATACCGCTTCACATCAGGCGGGCCGTATGCTTGTTTACCATCGACGTAGTTTATAACAAAATCTAATAGATAGAGAATAGATAAAAATATGACCCTTCATTATGAGAAAATAAACGATTACCAATGAGTCATCTACACTTCGAGTCATGACGTAAGACGCCGTCATCAACTGATTTTACACAAACATAAGTATAGCCAGAGCAATAAATGTGCAAGCTTGCTTTGTCATTTTGTAAGATACGATTTTTACCTACAGTGCTAATAGCACTAGTAGTAGGTAAATATGTATAAAGTATAGATTATATCATACAATAGTGTATGTATATTTAGTAAGTGTTATTTTATCAATAAATTGCAGCAATAAAGTGCTGATTAGAATTGATAATGCTGTTTCATCACAACTAATGCTGGTAAATTTTTCAACAGGACTCATTCGTGCTGTGGATTATGTAAAAGGGAAGCTTTATATCATCACACCTAGCACATCAGAGCTGTCAGAAGTGAACACACTGGTATATGCAGACTGGCTGCCTGAGCTACGAGGTCAGGAGCAGAGCTTGCCCTCAGGCGCTACAGTTCCATATCGCACAGCTGCACCCTACCAACAGCGGCAACTCATGCTCGCTCCACGCAGGAGATTCAATCCCTTACAGCTATTGAAAATGTCAAGGAGTTCCTAAATTGAAACTTTCAATGATTAGTTAATAAATTTGTAATTGGAATAGATCCAAAATATCTTAAATTATAAAAGGAAGTCTAATAATATTTTATGTTAATGTATATTTGAAGATAATTTTGTACTTACAATACTAATAAACATAACATAGATGATCATTTTTAACTTAAATATTTGCCCATCCTAAACACCTTTGATGCATAAATGCTGTATTAATTTTTATAAAAGTCAAAAAGAGTCTAGAAAAGAATTATTAAAACATGGGGTTCCTTTATTACTAATAAATTATATTAGCATGCAATATGGGAAGTTAAAATTTCACACAAACATTAGATTACATTAAAAACTGCCCTACAGAACAATGAGCTGCGACCGTGTCCCGAGCCACAAGGCGAGCCCCGGTCGCGCTCGGCGCCGGGGCGCGTCGTCGGACAGGCACTTGGCTGAGTCGGGGCTCACGCTCCATACTCAAATAAACATCCTAAACAATTTATACATCACTATTTTATTGAAAAATTAAAATACAAAATATCGAACTTAACGAGGAGTCTCGGTGTTGACACCGGTCGAGGAATACACCTATAGATAAAGAAATGCTACTTGATTATATAACTTGATAGCACAAAAATTCCTGTGGGCTGACCCAAAACTAGCCCAAACTCTCCCCCTGACTACATTTGTTTAAGGCATTTACGCTTATTCTTTATAGATATTCTATAAATATACAAGTACCAGTTGTGAAGTGTAGCCACACGAATACTGAGTGGATGTGTGCGTGCAACGCGGGCCGCGACATCGCGTCAGCTGACGTGTGAAGGAAGCACTGGCCGACGCCGCGACTGCTGCAGTCCGAGTCGTTCAAATATAAAGTTTACAGGCAGTATTGCGAACAATTCAGAAATCAGAGTTCTCCCAACAATAGCACAATTACAGCAGAGAACACCTTGTCTTCTTCTTCTTCTTGACCTGTAACGCCGCGCGAGTCGCCGTCTCGAACACCTCACGCACTCCCTCCTTGCTTTTGGCAGAGCACTCCAGATATGCGAATGCATTGATCTTTTCAGCCATGGCGCGCCCTTCTTGAGGTTTTACGGGCTCTTGTTTCATCTTACGTAGTTCACTGATCGTGGGCGGGTCATTGCGCAAATCTTTCTTATTCCCCACGAGAATTATGGGCACATTGGGACAGAAGTGTTTCACCTCTGGGGTCCACTTCTCTGGTATGTTCTCGAGTGAGTCGGGCGAGTCTACCGAGAAGCACATTAGTATGACGTCCGTGTCGGGGTACGAGAGCGGCCGCAACCTGTCGTAGTCCTCCTGACCGGCCGTATCCCATAGCGCGAGTTCCACTTGTTTGCCGTCCACCTCTATGTCGGCGACGTAATTCTCAAACACTGTCGGCACGTACACTTCCGGAAACTGATCCTTACTAAACACGATCAGGAGACATGTTTTACCGCACGCACCGTCACCGACGATTACTAATTTTTTGCGAATGGCAGCCATCGGTCCTGCGAAACAACACAACACAAATTATTACGATGATGTCGAGCGTCAACGCCTTTCATGACTTATAAATATGGCCGCCGTATAGGATTATGGGTAGGGAGTAGTCAGACAAGCCCTCAAATGTGAATAAGCACCTGAACTAGCGGAAGAAGAACAGCACCACCACATAGTACCCTCACATGCGACGGTGTTATTTAGTATATTTTGTAGATACCTGAAGATTCTGGCTAATTTCTGTAGAATATTGGCTTATCGACACTTTTGCTCATCACAAGCACTTTCGTTCACAGTTTTTTTTTTATAAACGTCGTACGTAATGAATATGCTGGCTATGAGTGCGAGTCATTCAGTATAAACAGAATTGTTTCATGGCAATACTACTGTCATAGACAATTTAAAATTCACTGCACTAATATTACCGGGCCAGACATGTGTAGATGTTTAATTTTCATTTTCAACATGTTTAATTATTAATTTACGACTTGTAAAAAGCCACGAGACGTTTTACCTAAAGTCCACATACAGTTATTTACCTCTGATATTTGGATATCTTGTTCCTTATTTCGAGGAAAGCTGTGGTTGAAAATAGAACGTTTTTTGAAAATATTTGATTGAAAACATTACAAGATTACCCGTATGGTTGTGACATTTCTTATCTAATTAATTATTATATTTCCAATTATGGCAGAAAAATACCAGGAGTCTGATTCCGTAAATGAAAGTCGTTACGATACCGTAGCGACTGTCGCTAAAGCCATTTTCAACTCATATCGGATTTTTCTACTTATTTTATTTTTTTAGCCACTTAAGTACATAGCACTTTTATATTATTGGCAAAAATATTAGAACTACTAGAGCCTTGTTTGTTGTGTGAATGTGCATAATAATCAAAGTTCTCATCCATTTATGACGAGCTCGGTGGCGTAGCCAGCCTGGCGCAACTAGGGATTGCAATCCGGCATCATTTTCAGTCCGGCCGGATCCGACCCGATTCCCATCGATCCGGCCGGATCCGACCGGATCCGGCCGGATTGATCAAATCAGAATGATTTTCGCTATTCAATTCAAAATGAACTGTTAGTAAGTGAATCAAGTGTCATGTACATACTTTATATAGGTAGTTTATAAAAAATATATAAAATCAATTTTATTTCTAATCTGATGGTAAGATTAGAGAACGAGCAAACAATTAAAATCTAGTAGTATAGGTAACCAGTAAAATTTTAACGATGTAACGACTAACGAATAGCTCAGTCTTCCTAGATTTCACTTTCACAAATAGATCCATTATTTTAGTAAGTAACTTTAAAAAATCTAATATAATTAACCTTACGTAATTTACTGAGATGAGTTCACAATAATCATTAAAGTATTTGAGAATGCTAACAAACAAGTATTGTATTTATGACATACACCATCATGATTTGATGAATCTGTCTAAAGAATGGCACAATTATCACAATAATGAGTTTGTTTTATAATTACAACTCTTTAGTTTAATCAGCTTACGATAAATAATTATTTTAAGTAGAATTTTAAGTAATAATTGTCTTAATATTCATTATAGGTATATTATACGAAAATAATTTTTATTTTGAAAAAAGGATCGTAGAAAATAAATAGTGTTAATTGTGACACCACGCGCAATGCATTTAAAGTACCTACTCATGCAGAGATCTATTATTTTGCCAAAAATTGCTAGCACCGGATCCGTAGTACGGATCCGGTATATTAGTACCGGATCCGGTAACCGTTTAATAATGCCGGATCCGCCGGATTACCGGATCCGGTTTTCCGGATTGCAATCCCTAGGCGCAACTCAAGGTAAAAAAACGACTCTATGAATCGGAAGCGAATTTGATACAAATTCTGATTGTTTTCGCTTCCATTTCATACATATTTATTAGAATTACGCTATCCGTCTCTTAAAACGTAGTGGTTACATTCTCTTTGGGCGTAGCCGTCAATGACGCGGCTTCGACACCAACGCTCGTCGGTTCGATTCCCACACAGGACAAATATTTGTGTGCATGAACATGTCTGTTTGTCTTGGTCTGGGTGTTTTCTATGTATCATAGGTATGTAATAACAAAAAAATATATATTTACGTTTATCAGTTGTCTAGTACCCATAACACAAGCTTCGCTTACTTTGGGGCTGGATGGCGCTGTGTAATTTGTCTGACAATATTTATTTATATGTTAATTTTTGAGAAATAAAAGTCTTCTTATACGTCGATATAAGTTATTAATTTATTTTCACCTGTACTTTTTATTCATGGTTTAGTTCGCCGATGTCGTGGTTTCACATACTGGTAGGGTTGCCAACCATACTGTTAAAAACAGTATTATACTGTTTTCTATGCTTTAATACTGTTGAAAAAAACTTCATTTGACCATAGCACTGTTTATTGTACTGCTCCGCATGCACTGGGCCTTAGTATACTTGTGGGCTTCTCCCACTTGTAAGTAATACATATATATATAAACATTATTTATCAGTTATACATACTTTTTTATTCTCATACTCCTTTCATTGAAAGCAATGGTCTTTGCCAGTCGACCACGGACTTTGCGTTGCGCGCGCATTCTTTTAGTGCTGAGTTTTGGTCGGCTGTCAACGATCATCCTTCAAAGTTGACTTGACTTTTCTTTTGCAGTTATAAGAATTTCACTAGATAAAAATTCTAATTTATATTGCATTTACGTTGTGTTCAGTTCTTTTCTCTTGTCTATTTAACTTCCTAATTTTTCTACTATATTTTATACTAATTGTTTCGCACGTGCACCTTCTGTTTTTCTTGTTTCTCTTTACTCTTGTGTGTACATAAAAAACTATTTCTATCTTCCATTTGTTTGTTTCTCCTACTCCTACACACATTACCTATCTGGGACGCTCTGTCCAGGAGCTCCCATACTCCGGGCCTACCCTTGCCCCACATATTTCTGGTGACCCCTTTCTTTCGATTGCACAATGAGCGAAAGCAGTTCTAATGACGATATTTCTGCAAGGACTGCCCTTTCTGGAGGTGGTGGGCCGTCGAAAGCTACAACGCGACGACCACGACCGCGTGCATGTAAGAAGCCAGTTTGCGTGGATGGCGCGTCACGCACCCGGAAGTACAACTTAAGAGTACCTGCTTTTTCATCCGAAGATCCCGAAATTTGGTTTTGTTTACTGGAAGGTCAGTTCGATACTTTTAATATAACTGAAGACAATGTTACGTTCAACAATGTTATTTCGAATTTGGACATAGTTCACGCCAAGGCTGTGAAGGATGTTATTGTCAGCCCGCCGGCTAAAAATCGTTACGAGAAAATAAAAAGTGAGTTTATTAGACGCCTTTCAGCTTCCCACGAGAAAAAGGTGAAGCAATTGCTCACTCATGAACAGCTTGGAGATAGGAAGCCTTCGGCATTTTTGAGACATCTCCAAGATTTAGCCGGGCCGGCCGTTCCAGTAGACTTCATCCGGACAATTTGGAGCAATCGTCTACCCAGCAGTATCCAGACAGTATTAGCATCACAGCCTACACACACTCTTGATCAGTTGGCGGACTTGGCAGATAGAATACAGGAAATAACATCACCTTGTAACGTAGCTGCGACTTCCGCAAGCTCTAGTGACAATTACTGTTCTTCGAAGGAAATTGCCCAATTAAAGAAAATGGTCGATCGCCTCTCGATGAAAATTGACGATCAAGCTCGTGCGGCCAACGAATCAAACCGTCGCTCAAGATCTCCGCGACGCCGTTCGTACTCTCGCAACCGCAATAGAACTAGATCGGTTTCCAGCTACCGGAAGTTCCCTGTTTGCTGGTACCACAACAAGTACGGATCTAAAGTTGCTACTTGCGTCAAACCTTGCGACTATGATAAGGCGGGAAACCTCATGGGCAGTCGCTAATGGCGACTGACGATTGCCCAGCTGCACCTAGTCGCCTTTTCGTTACTGACCGCGGTTCGAACGTGAAGTTCCTAATAGACACTGGAAGTGATCTGTGCGTTTACCCTCGGTCATTGCTTCATGAAAGTCGAGCTAAGACAGATTATCAGTTATGTGCTGCCAATGGAACGTGTATAGATACGTTTGGTTTTATTGATTTAAATTTAAATCTAGGACTCAGGCGTAATTTTCCTTGGCGTTTTGTTGTAGCCAATGTTACTAAACCTATAATAGGTGTAGATTTTCTTTGTTTTTATAATTTAATTGTGGATGTACGTAGTAAGCGTCTCATTGATAACACTACTACTTTAACTTCTAATGCTTGCACTGCTAATGTAAATATTTATTCTGTAAAAATTGTAACAGGCGACACTCGGTTTCATAAACTTTTAGACAGATTTCCCGAGATTACACGCCCTTCTGGCAAGCCGTCTATTCCAAAACACGAGACAGTACACCACATTAGGACTACACCTGGTCCTCCTGTATCTTGCACTCCTCGAAGACTCGCTCCTGACAAACTCAAAATAGCCAGGGCGGAATTTGAAATCATGCTCAGTAATGGAACAGCTCGTCCATCCCAGAGCCCTTGGGCCTCGCCATTACACTTGGTTCCTAAGAAGGATAACGGCTGGCGACCCTGTGGCGATTATAGGATGCTTAATGCACGGACTATCCCAGACTGTTATCCTATTAGGCGTATCCATGACTTCGCCCATTCCATTGCTGGTTGCAAAGTCTTTTCAACCATAGACTTAGTTAAGGCCTACAATCAAATTCCTGTTTTTGCCGACGATATCCCTAAAACGGCGATCACCACGCCATTTGGATTGTTCGAATTTCCGGTGATGACATTCGGGTTAAGAAATGCTGGCCAAACCTTCCAACGGTTTGTCGATGAGCTGGTCAGGGGCCGTGATTTTGTCTATGCATATTTAGATGACTTTTTGGTCTTCTCACGCAGCGAGGAGGAGCATGAGAACCACCTGCAGCAACTTTTCTCCAGGATGAAGGATTATGGCGTCCTTGTCAATGTTTACAAGTGCGTTTTTGGAGTAAGCGAAGTAGCGTTCTTAGGCTATCGCATCTCAGAGTCTGGCACTAGGCCTTTAGAGACCAAGGTACAAGCCATAAATGATTTCCCTCCACCTAAAACGATCAGACAGCTGAGACGTTTCTTGGGCATGGTAAATTTCTACCGGCGATTTTTGCCCAGCGCCGCTGTCGTCCAAGCCCCTTTAAACGCTCTTCTGTGTGGTTCAGTTAAGGCATCCCATCCCGTCAACTTGACAGGTGACATTCTTGCTGCCTTTGAAAAATGCAAGGATATACTTGCAAATGCTGCATTACTCGCACACCCAGACTGTGATGCCAAACTTGCTCTGATAACAGACGCATCAGATCTGGCTTTGGGTGCAGTTTTGCAGCAATTTCATGACGGTGCCTGGCAACCTCTTGCATTCTTCTCGCGAAAACTGAGCCCGTCACAACAAAAATACTCACCTTATGATCGTGAGTTATTGGCGATATACGAAAGCATTAAATACTTTCGCCATATGTTGGAAGCGAGACACTTTGTGGTTTACACAGACCACAAACCTCTCAGTTTTGCTTTTCGTGAACGAAAAGCTAACTGTAGTCCTCGTCAATTTCGTCATCTTGACTTCATCTCACAGTTTACGACCGATATCAGACACATTTCGGGTAAAGACAATGTTGTTGCCGATACATTGTCTCGTGTCGACGAACTGCAGGTGGCGATTGACCTGGACATACTCGCTCAACATCAAGGCTCCGATCAAGAGTTACTAGAGTACATTGACGGTGAATTTTCATTCCGCCTTAAAAAGGTCCAAGTCCCTAACAGTGTTACGGAGATATATTGCGATTTAAGTACTCCATCGCCAAGACCATTCGTACCCAAACCTCTGCGTAGACAAATCTTCGACAGCCTTCATAATCTCAGCCATCCAGGTGCAGACGCAACTACTAAACTTGTAGCAGAACGCTTTGTCTGGCCTGGGATGCGCAAAGACTGTCGAGAGTGGTCACGCCAATGTCTTGCATGTCAACGTGCGAAGGTCAATCGTCATGTATCTGCTCCTTTGGGCACTTATAACATTCCCCGTGCTCGATTTGCTTTTATCCATGTGGACATTATTGGTCCTCTTCCACCATCACAGGGTTACAAGTACTGTCTAACAGTTGTAGACCGCTTTACACGTTGGCCTGAAGTTACACCAATGGTGGATATCACAGCTGAAACTGTTGGAAAGTCATTGTTGTTGTGGATATCTAGATTTGGATGTCTCACTGATATTGTAACCGATCGTGGTCGTCAATTTGAGTCCGCACTATTCCAGTTTCTGGCAAAAATGATCGGATTCAAACACCGCAGGACAACCGCGTATCATCCAGCCTGTAATGGCATGGTAGAACGATTCCACCGACAGCTGAAGGCAGCCATTATGTGTCACGCGGACTGCAACTGGGTGGACAACTTGCCCTTGATACTCCTAGGCATTAGGTCTTCTTTCAAAGATAGCCTGAAAGCCTCGTCAGCTGAGTTGGTGTATGGAGAACCTTTACGTCTTCCAGGCGAATTTTTCCATGCATCTGTCCCGGATACCCTGGATTTAACAGATTTTACATCTCGCCTACGACTTTTCGTAGCTTATCTACAACCTACCCCAACCGCGAGACATACCCAGGACAAAATTTTTATATACAAGGATTTATCATCTTCGAGTTATGTTTTCCTTAGGACCGACGCATTACGCGGTGCCGTACAACCGCCATACACTGGCCCTTATGAAGTGCTCGAACGAGGAGATAAAACATTTAAGATTCTTGTGAAGGGTAAAAGTGTCACAGTATCAATAGACCGCTTGAAGCCGGCCTATATGCTTGTTGACCCATTTCCTACCATTGATCCCAAACCTATTCCGCAGGTTAAACCTCCTCTCAGTCGCGATCTTGCAGCTAATCCTGTCCCTAAAACTTCGGACAGGCCGCTGCAAGAACCAGATAGAAAGACTCGTTCCGGACGTATTGTTCGGTTCCCTAACTTTCTTCGCCCGTAGTTACGGTCTCCGGGGGGGAGTGATGTGGGCTTCTCCCACTTGTAAGTAATACATATATATATAAACATTATTTATCAGTTATACATACTTTTTTATTCTCATACTCCTTTCATTGAAAGCAATGGTCTTTGCCAGTCGACCACGGACTTTGCGTTGCGCGCGCATTCTTTTAGTGCTGAGTTTTGGTCGGCTGTCAACGATCATCCTTCAAAGTTGACTTGACTTTTCTTTTGCAGTTATAAGAATTTCACTAGATAAAAATTCTAATTTAAATTGCATTTACGTTGTGTTCAGTTCTTTTCTCTTGTCTATTTAACTTCCTAATTTTTCTACTATATTTTATACTAATTGTTTCGCTCGTGCACCTTCTGTTTTTCTTGTTTCTCTTTACTCTTGTGTGTACATAAAAAACTATTTCTATCTTCCATTTGTTTGTTTCTCCTACTCCTACACACATTACCTATCTGGGACGCTCTGTCCAGGAGCTCCCATACTCCGGGGCTACCCTTGCCCCACATACTGTTTGTTTTATTAGGCAGCTTTTAATATACTGTTTTTTTTTGTAAAATAAAGTTGGCAACCCTACATACTGGTCCCAGCTGAAAATCAGCGCTGGGGTCTGATCTAATCAGTCCACGGTATAATGCTGAGTTCAGTCCAATTTGGAGCATCATGCAATGCAGCACTATTTTGTTCCTATTTGTGTTGTAGTGTTGTGATAGGTTTCAATAAATGTTTCTTCTTCTTCTTCTTGGTTATGAGCGAGACTAAGATAGCTCTTGAACAGTTAAAAAAAGGTAGAGATTTATCATGAATCATCCTTCGCTTGAAGATTTGATGACTATCAGCCACCGGAATAGGCTGAATTTCGTAAATACTACAATAGTGTGGACCACATATATTGCGGCAGATTGTCCAGAAAATTACAGAGTACCGTTCTGTACGGTTTTTGTGGATTACGGAAAAGCCTTCGACTCCATCAAAACTTGGTTTATTCTGGAATCATTACAGCAATGTCAAGTAGACCATCACTTTAACGAGGTGTTAGTTAAGTATGTCTTTATAAAGTTGCATTGTCCGCGTGCAGGACCCGCATTTCAATCCTATCTAGTGCAGAAGGGGATGCGACACTGGGATATCTCCGATTGCTGCCGCTCGATCCGCGGGTCTGGAAAAAAATTTTGATAACGACTTCGTCATCATAGAAAATGCGGCTATTGAAATGGTTACGTCTACCTTGAGCGCATCATTTAGGTCGAGCGTGGTAGTTTAACAAAGAGATCGATTGACTTCGGAACATCCTCGCTGATATGAATGCTTGAAGACTAAAATCTTCAACCAGTGTGTCCCACTACGGTACAGAAACTTGGACAGTGACCGTCGCTCGGGCTGGTTCACAAGCTAAAAATCCCACAGCAGGCGCTGGAGACAGCTATGTGCTCAGTGTTTCTCTACGGGACGCGTATGGAACGAGTAAATTCGAAGGGTTCTGACACTTGACACGAGCTGTGATTATTATTCAGCCCTTTACAAACTGTAGCCCTTTCTTCTTAAATTGTGTTGTGTTCATAATGGGCTGTGTTCAGAGAAATTGTTCGTAGTGTATAATCAATTCTGAACTGAAGTTTTAAATGGTAAAATTAAATTATTTATTTCTTATTATTTAATCATTACCATTAATTATTACTATTTGTTTTTTCATTATAAAATCAATTGGTTTACTTTTTCCAGGGTTAAAAATGAATAACACATATTTTAAAGTCGAAATCGTTGATTCGACAGTTCGACGTTTCTGGAATATTCAGAAGTTGAATATTGATATTTATTCCACATTTTAAATAGACAATACGACATTAGATTGTATAATAACCGATTACAACTCGAAACATTTAGATTAGCATGGTAACATAACTGGATTTAATGTAGATATTCTTGTAATCTGTAATCATCACAATCATTCAAAATAAACATACTTATAGAGATATTTATTATAATAACTAATTAATTAGGTACATAAAGTATAACGTATAATTAATTACGTCACAGTCACAGCGCAAAGTACCTACTTCGTTATGTAGTAGTCTGTAGTAGACCCTAATCTGTGACCTGTGATTTGTCGTATTTTGTATGCAGTGGTCATAAGCACAATAGACTGAGAAGCAGTACTTTGACTTCATGCTAGCGCTCAAATCGACGCACGCACACAATCAATCGTCATTTACACGACCGTTAACCTGCTACTACGCCGTGTGTCGCATAGGTTTGTTGCTGGACGAACAACGTGAATATAGCGCTCGGAACGAACGAATAATATTTAATAACGGCGGCGACACGTCAACAAGTATATTACAGTGTTTATGGGTGCTTATATTCAACACTGATAATACCAACATTGCAATTGTTTTCAACTGATTGCTTTCGTTGAAAAAATGGAGTAAAAACTCCAGTCAATTTTCAAAAGGAAACACATAAATTGCAAAATTTTAGCGTCAATTTTCGAAGAATTCAAAAACGTAAACCTGTGGCCATTACCGTATTACTGTTACCCAAAATTTTTGAAGTGAAAACTTCTTTAGCGGCGTTGTGCACTTTTTGGGATGGGTAAAAAATGTCATGTCCGAATGCTACCATAATGCCTCCAACAGAACCAAACGGAGAAATGTAACAGGAGCCGCCATTCGTAGTGACCTGCCCATGATCACGACCACTCTGCCAAGAGTGTCCGACTGAGAAGAGAAGAAAAAATTTAAAACTCGCGTAAGGCAAGTCCTTACCGAAAATTCGTAAAGGCTAATTTATTATATGGTATTATATATATATAATACGGGGAGTATTTTAGTCAAGAAACGAGTAATTTAGTAGCTAAAATTCTCATTATAGCAACTTATTGTCTTCTGAAGGAATTAGCATTGGAAGCGAAACGACATTTTTGCGGCAACTGTTGAACTCGACTAATTCAGCAGGTTCGGACTTGTTTAGTCAGTGAACCAGTGAACAACTTTTACCCGTTTAAAATAAAATGAAATGGATCGACTCGACTAAATTATTTGCTACTCCACTAAATTTTCATTGTTCAGACACGTTTATTTGCTAAAATACTCGCTTCTAGACTAAAATTCGAGCATAATGCGAAATAGCCTTATGACGTAGACGGAGAGAGAGTAGACCGCCGGCGCGGCGTACGAGAGGAAGTAATATTCCCCTCTCTTTCTGCCGCATGGCGAAAATGTATGCCTGCTCCTGCTGTTTATTTTTAATGTAATATAAATTGTCATGTTTGTGTACGATAGCGCAATAAATGAATATTATATTTTACCACATAAATGATAGTACTTTTATACCGATAAATAAGCAATTCCTGCGAAATTATTCCCTGACCATTACAAAATATTCAAAAATGCCAACCTTAGCGCTCCGTCGAGCAGTAGGTATACATGTCAAAAATACGGCGGAGTCAAGCTACTGCTTCTCGGTCTATTATGCCCTAAGTATAGCTAAAGATAAAATTCAATAGTTCCAAAGAGGATGAATACTATAGATAGTTTTGTGTATTGTAGACCATGGAATTAATAAATAGGTAACTTGTAGTGGATAAATTACATGTATTGCTTTGAAGTCAATAAAAAAAAGAAGTTTTGTTAGTACCTATCTTAGATCGGGAGGATAACTATAGGTCGGAAAAGGGCGAGTTAGGCTTGACGAGAATTGGGACTTTTGGGGCGAACTGCGGTAAAATAGACCAAGCTCATTGACGAAAAATCAATGTGACGGAAGTCGATCTTGATTATATTTATAAGTAGATGAGGATTTTTGATAAATAACATTTTAAATATGTACTCAATACATTATTTATACGTCTCCCCTTTTATCGACCATTAGTAATAGTAGAAAATAAAACAATTTGTTGAAATTTAAATATTTTTATTATGTAAATAACACCTTGATTTGATCATCCCATATAATTACAAACGTTAGATAAACCTAATATAGCGATACCTGCAATGAACACTACGCCAAGTCAAAACATAGGTACACAATTACACATCCAGATACACACCGGTAATATGAGTTATACATTTAAGTAACTACTTAGCGATTTGTATTTTTCGATTTTGTTGTGTCTGTGTATTTTTTATAAATAGAATTCAGGTAGCAAGAGAATTTTTTTTTCTATTTTGGTGAATAGAGGGCGCTATTCAGTTTTATTTCTGCAACGGGGATCGTGTTTATTAAAATTTAAAATACCAGCCCCCTTACCACCATCTCTTATTGCGATTCAATAACTGAATAGATTGCTTATTCATACTAATGAATAAGCGACTCTGTTCCATTTGAAATAGAGTCGCTTATTCATTGGTATGAATAAGCAATCTATTCAGTTATTGAATCCCAATAAGAGATGGTGGTAAGGGGCAGGGCATTAAAAGGATTAGCAATAGCACACATTTTCATGTCCTTGATTCTAAGGGGACCAAGGGATTTTCATACTCCGGAATGAGAGGGAATATAGAGAAACTTTCTCTGTTATTGATGGGTTAGAAATGTTAGAATATACTCATTACAAAGAAAGTATAGTAAAACATATTATTATATCTTGATATCAATGTACCGTGATAATAGTCCAAATAAATATAATTGAAAGTACAATATTTTGTGAATTCATAACAAGTGAACAGTCTATCCCTACTAATCCCTCCATACTATAATATGTGAATGTCCGTTTGTATGTTACGCTTTCACGCGAAATCTACTCAACCGATATTCATGAAACTTTGTACACATTTTCTTAGAGCTAACAGAAGTAACATAGGATACTTTTTATAAAAAAAATAATATTATTTCGAAAAAGAATTTCACGCGAGCGAAGCCGCGGGCAAAAGCTAGTATTAATATAAATTGACTGATTATAGTATGTACCTAATATGAATTTTAAAAATATAAATTAACTTTAAAACTACCTACTTGGTTGGCTGTAGTTAAATATAAATTGATATTTAAAGTCACCGGATTAAGAATCTGCCGTAGAAATAAGCAAGTACCTACAGCTAAGAGCACTTCAACTAGTGTATATTATTCTGTGCTTCAACCTTGATATTTCGTTAGTAGCTGAACTGGTACACAGTTCGGGCGACAACAGCTGCCGCAGATACGCAGGGACGCGAACAGTGTAAAACAGGCATACGCCCGCCATATACAAAGCGATTACTGTAGCCTATAGACACATTCGCAGGAACACAACAATCCTCAAGCGTATTGTGAGGTAGGGACAATTCTCCTGTTGGGCAACAACATGGTATAATCTAATCTAGTATTTTTCTCGATAACTATACAAAGCAGTACAGAAATTCGGCCATCTAAGTACTTATGAAACACGCTGTATATCGCTATTGAACAGCTGATCGACAAAATCATACTGCAATATGCGTCATTCAAGTCTTAGCATTTACGTTGTAAAAACAACAGCGAGATTAGTATGCCTACAGGTATAGAAAGTACCTACTATTCAAAATTAGTAGGTGTAGAGATATACTATAGAGGGAGGGATTTGATTAAATACCAAGTTTTTGTGCACGTTTCTAGAGGTAAAAAGTCGTGTTCTATCAATAATATAATATTTGTGTCACAAAAATCGAGGGCCGTATATGTATAAATGTAAATGTGTACAACGTAATCAAAGTGCTTAAATTATAATTATCTTTATTTCAATAAATCTCTTAGTTTATGACATTTTTAAATATATCCCATATAAAAAAAATACTTTCAGAAATTTCCTTACAATGCGGGTCGTGTCCAAAAGAACCGCCTTCTGTATCCGGCTCTTGACCCAACCGCCAAGCCTTACTATAATTATTAAACATAGCAGGGCACGTTCGAATTTATATTGTCATAACCTAACTTCGAAAAAGTTCTGTAAAGAATGTAAGACTTTCGATGTTTTACGCAGGGGCCGTCAAATAACGCAATAACAACGTGATAACAAGAATAGCCAATCTTATAAAATATACAGACTAAAAATCTGTGAAAACTCTCAGTGACTAATATTATTCACAGACTAAAAATCTGAATAATATTATTCACAGGCTAAAAATCTGTGAATAATATTAGTCACTGACTGAGAGTTGAAAGCTCAACTCTCAGTGACTAATATCTAAAGTATTTACAACACATGCAATGTAACGAATTGGCCATAAAACTTATTTGAAATTAGGTTGTTATAAACTTATTTACCATATAACTTTCGCGACCATACGTCGCAAAACGAGGGCAAGTGTGTTTTTATCATGCGCACGGTAACGCCAGTGTCAAAGAGTAGAGTAAGTATGCCAGTGTTCAGCGCTGTACCGCCGCGTACGCTCTGTTCCGCCGCGTACGCTCTGTTCCGCCGCGTACACATCTCCATACAAAAAGATACATTTCTATGACAAAAGCTGCCTTGAGCTGAACAAGTTAGAATATTAACTATTCTTGCTTCTTATTTATATTATATTAACTATTCGAAAAGCGGACTGTATATTGTTACGACGAGCTCGGTGGTCGAATGGTTAGCAATGGCCACTTTGACTCCGAGGTCGCGGGTTCGATCTCCGCACACAAGACAAATATTTGTGTGCATGAACATGTTTGTCTTAGTCTGGGTGTTTTCTATGTATTATATGTATGTGTTTACAAAAATAAATGTATTTAAGTATAATATCAGTTATCTAGTACCCATAGTACAAGCTTTGCTTACATTGGGAATAGACTAGTGTGTAATTTGTCCAAGAAAAAAAAATCGTCCGACGAAACGCACATAAAGCTGAATATATGTAATCACTCCCTTAGGCGATAGAGACGATGGAGAGAACGGAGCCAAGGACACAATTAATTATAAATATAATTTCATTTATTTTATTAATACACTAATACTTAACATTTACATATCTTAAAAAAATAAAATAAAAAATATATAAAAAACCAGTGTAAATATAAATGCAATCGAAGGTGCATTAAAGAATGTACGCAATAGCTAAGACCTAAGTTATATAAAAGTTATCACAATCCATATCAGTACAGCAAACAGTAACACGTATGTCGTAGGCGCCGGGCAGTCACCAGCGTCTACTAATCTTCTGAGGCCATCTGAAAACATAGATATAAATAAATAAATATTTCTGCCCCCTTATCACCAACTCTTATTGCGATTCAATAACTGAATAGAATGCTTATTCATACCAATGAATAAGCGACTCTATTTAAGCTGAAATAGAGTCGCTTATTCATTATTTATTTATTATTGCGTTTCATCACAGCGCCATCAAGTCCCAAATTAAGCGCAAAGCTTGTTATGAGTACTAGACAACTGATAAATGTACTGCTTTTTTTTGTAAATACATACTTATAATACTTATAAAAAACACCTAAACCAAGACAAACAGACATGTTCATGCACACAAATGTTTGTCTTGTGCGGGAATCGAATCGCGACGTCGGAGTCAAAGTGGATATTTTTAAAGATATATAGGTAATTTTTGACTAATAAATATAATGAGAAAGTAAGACCAGTTTTTTGGGGTGTAAGTAGTTCATCAACATCTTTGAACCAAACCCTCGAGATTCTGGCGAAACGAGAGGTAGGGCATAGCCTATTTTTTAAGCTGCCCGACTGGGGAAGTACTTCCACCTCACAGAATACAGCAGCCCATTAACAATTCCCTTGAGGGTTGAGTTGTTCCTGCGAGGTCACCAGAAAGAAAGAAAAGAAGGAGTATAAGCTACGGATCGGCGACCACTTGGTGTTGCTGATCTCCATGGTGGACCACGTGGTGATTGCTTTCCATCAGGTGACCCACATGCTTATTTGCCCCCTCTCATATAAAATTATTATAATAAAAAAAAAGAATTTGTTGGATTGTGTTCGAGATTATATGGGTAAGAAACTGTAGATATCGCACCCCCGGTGCGACACTGTCACTTTTGCAAAAAAATGCAAAAATGAGTTAAATGTTTAAAAATTGTCAGAGGGCGTGAGTATCATTGTCACGCCCTCTTACGGAAACTATGCGTACTACAAAAGCAACGTTATCGCACTAAAAAAAGTAGGTGCTCTATGACAATTTTTAAATATTTAACTCATTTTTGCATTTTTTTGCAAAATTGACAGTGTTGCACCGCGGGTGCGATATGACAACTGATAAGGCCAATGGAAGAAAAAGACACACTGCGCGCACCCCAAATATAGTGAAAAGGATAATCCAATATTATATAAATCTGGACTATCAAGGTAAACCTAAAATATAAGCTATTACTAAAATATTTCATTTCAGTTCAAAATTTGTTTATGTGATTTTAAGGGCGTCCCTATCAACTAGCGCCGCATAAATTATTAATTTCACACAACCAGTGAAAAATCAATTTATCATGCCCCATATTTTTTTATAACTAAAAAAATTGATGAAACAATAGTACCTTGTAAAACTATAGAGTACCCTATAAGGTTTTATCAATTAGATGAGTTATAAAAACTATCGAGGCTTATTTCGCGTCGAGATTTGAGACCGAGACCCGAGGCAGAGGCAGGAGTAGGATACCGTACTTAATAAAGTGCATCACACACTAAGTTGATACGTACGATATGTACGAGACGCTGCTATTTGCGTGTGAGATATGGTGATCTCTCTTGTCTTACCTAGAGCAGGATGTCGCTCCAAATAAACAAATAAATAATAAATAACTATTTATGGACAAATTACACAGCACATCTAGTCCCAAACTAAGCAAAGCTTGTACTAATAGTACTAGATAATTGATAAATATACTTAAATACATATAAAACACCCAGCCCAAGACGAACAGACATATTCATGCACATAAACGTATGTTTTGTGCGGGGATCGAACCCGCGACCTCGGAGTCAAAGTAGCCATTCTATCTTCTCGACCACCGGTCACGTCACGTATATCGTCTCTGTTTTTATATGTGACTGTGTGACGGTCTCGCACGTGAAGTGTAACACGTACAAAATCATAACACCTCGATCTCCCGTCTCTGTCTGATAGTTTTCTGATTAAATAAATAAATAATAAATATTCCCGGACAGCGCCATCTAGTCCCAAACTAAAGTTTATAGTCTAGGTACTAGATAACTGATAAATATATTATATACCCTTCTTTTTGTAAATACATAGAAAATACCGAGACCAAGACACATTCATGCACATAAATGTAGGTATGTCTTGTTCAGGGATTGAACCAGTGACCTTGGAGTCAAAGTAGCTAGCCACTCAACTACCGGGTTGGTCAAATAAATCCAATGTGCTTAGTGTGTAAATGCCTTTAGTTATTGCAGGTGACTCGGTCTAGCACGTGAACTGCAACACGCACAAAAGACTGTCTAAGTACCCGCAAGCAAGGTCGTCGCCAGCCGATGGCCCAAAGGGGGGCAACTTGATATGGAGAATGAGAAAAGTATGAATTGTACCTAGGTAAAGTCGAGAGCTCATGAAGCATTTCACTTGTAGTACGAACCTTACATCTACAGTGATTGTAATAATAACGGTACAGAGTCCAACGTCTAAAGTTTCACGAGTTCTTGACTGTACAATAAATAAAACTTATAAATAAATAGAATCTCTAGAGGGGGGCAGCTGTCCCTCCCTGCCCCCCCTTGGCGACGCCCTTGCCCGCAAGGACACAACGGCAAATAAATATTTTGTATATTTCGTATTTCCACAAAATCTCCGTCTCCCGTCTCTATTTGGACGCGACCTTTAAAGTTTTTTAATTCGTTGCATAATTAGCATTATCATTAATTTTTCATTTAGTTAGTAGTTTTACAGTAGGCACCTTAACTAATAGGAGCTAACTAGCGCCGCTACTGAATGAAAGTTCATAGTTCGTAAACGTTCAAGTGACAGTGGGCCGGAGATTATAGCCAGAAAGTCGGACACGTGATGTAAAACCCTCCTGGAATGGCGGCCATGGAAATATAAAAGACCTGTCGGAAGGCCACAGATGCGATGGAAGGACGACTTCGTAAACCTGGTGGGCATCAACTGGATCAAAGTGGCCCAAAACAGAAAGAGATGGAGGAGGTTGAAGGAGGCCTATACCAATATGGTAGAGAGTGGGCTAAGATGATGATGATGATGATGAGTTCGTTAACGATTTATAGAACGAAAACTCTGGAACACTATTATTTTCACAAAGATCATTTAGGATCTATGACATCCAACTTTTAGGGGTGCAAGTGGCTCACCATTATCTTTAGAGCCTAAGCCAACCTCACCTGCACGTTGTACACCATGCTGATTCACTGACGAGCTGATTCACAAAGAGAGGCAGGTCTGTGTAAATATAAGCCGACTGGGAAAGTACAGAACGCCGCAGCCAAATAACAATTCCCTTGAGGATTGAGGGAAACCAGAAAGGAAGGAATTGCTGAGTTGGCAGCGGGCTCGTAAAAGTAGTACGAAAGCGGGCTCGTAAAAAACCCGCCTGATTGAAGTGATTACCGTAGCCATATTACACTCGTAACTTGAAATATCGGCGCGACTTACCCTCTGCTACCAACACAGCAATTCCTTGCTTTCTGGTGACCTCACTTAGTGGCAAATTATTTATGATCCGGCAAATTGGCCGAAATCAACTAGGTACTTAAATAATAATTATTTAATAAGTTTGTTGTTACAAAAAAATTGCCGAATTTCATTTGCAACTATGGACTGCTATACCTTGTTTAATAGTGTAATACTAAATAGGTAGATGGCGGCACACTGCAAGTTTATAGCAGTAAATATAAATGCAAAAATTCGTCACCATCACAAACCTTCCCGGCAGCTCAGTCTGAAAGAGCACTCGACCGGTCATCGAGAGGACGTGGGTTCAAATCCCACCTAGGCGGGGGAGATGAACTTTTCATTTTTGTAATAATAAGCTTTTATTAGTTGTTAATAAAAAGGAGCTAAAACATTTTACTTGCCGTCTTTTGTTCATCAAGCCCTTTCATTCATTTGATATTCATATCGTAGGGGTTAATGAAGAAATTATAAATTGGCATTTTATGGCGGCCGCTATATTGATAAAAAAAATGACAGCATTTAGATAATCGTGCATTGTCACAAGAACCAAATTTCAGCTCAATCGAATACTAAGAAGTAGATCACGAGAACTTGCAAGAGTGAGAACAGTAAAAGGTTGTAAAAATATGTAAATTTTGGCTTCATTTATCTATGGTTTGGAACAAAATTTGACACAAAATTTGTTTGCCCCAAATACAGCTATATCAAGTGTAGGAGCGCGGTAGCGCTAGGGATGCCTATTGTACTACATAATATGTGGGAATTTTGGTTGCGGTTGTCGGTTCTTGTAATGAAACAAAATTTTAGTTCCATAATTTACCTATATATTTGTACACTCCATAACTTAACATTTATGCTAATCTATGTATTTAACAAGAATACACAATTAAATGTAATCCTATAGTATGATAATAATTGTAAAGGCACCGATTGTTAACGCGTGTATTATTTACAATGACAATGACAAATGCCGGTACTTATTACTCATTATCAGTAAATCTTTACAAGACAATTATTTATTATTCACATACAGATAAATTATTTATTATTTATCTAAAATTATTCTAAAGAAATAATTTTAATTTAATTTCACACTTAATAAAAGAACGGTGTATGGAATAACGTTTTATGCCAATATATATATTACAGTAATGATTTCTGTTGCAATTATTTTTAATAAAATCAATACGATCAAGTTAATACGACGTACATAATTGATTTAATTTGACATAATATCTAATTTAATTTTTGAAATTATAAAGTCTTATAAATCGATGAACGCCGGCTGCACGCACGAAAAAGCATGATTCGTTGTCACGTTCCGCCTGAGCCGAATGTGCAAACGAGAGCGCGGAAACAAGCAATATCTTATGACGTTATCACGTAAAATTATCGTCCGTACACAGACTTTACAGACGACCAATTTTTTTATTTAGATTTATTGATTTAATTGCCATTCTATTAATGACGTAAATTTTATATTCGACGTAATTTTAAATTACATATGAAAAGATGAAAAAAATACATATACCTAATATGATAAGTATATGAATTTAAAATAGACGTCGTCTGAATAAATAATTTTCTATATTGAATAACAAAATTGGTTACCATCACCGAACAATAAATTATGGTCGTTCAATGTCACAGCACTATTTCTGAGGTATTTATGTAATATAGAATAAAAAAATATAGTAATGAAACTGACAGCATAACGAATAGGAGTATTATTGAGACATGATAATGTTTGAATGAAGATGATACTCCTCAACCTACCAACCCATATTCATATCTAATGGTAAATTTGTGGGACGCCAACTCCATTTACCTCACTTCTTTACCTTATGCCAGGCGAAGATCCCGTAGGACAGGCCTGCGCCGAGGGCAAACGCCAGCAAGTACGGCAAGCATTTCAAAGAGGGTCCGTGTTTCTTGCGCATGAGCGTCGAGATGAACTTCAGGTTGCCATCTGTGTACGGCGGGTAGCGGCCACTAGAAATTATGGTAAAAAAATATTAATTTTAAGTTTTTTTTTATACCATTTTGAGGTGTAAGTGGTTCATATCACATCTTTCAACCAAAGCCAACTTCACCTTCACGCGGTGCACCCTGCTGACTGACAAACGAAGCTCTGGCGAAAAGAGAGGTAGGGAGCGTAATTGAAGCTACCCGACTGGGGAATGTACCTCCACCTCACAGAATACCGCAGCCAAATAACAATTCGCTTTGAGGTTTGTTGTGTTCCTGCGAGTGAGTGAGGTCACCAGAAAGGAAGGAAGGAGATGCTGCGTTGGCAACGGGGGTGGTGGCGCGCGAGCGATATTTTATGTTGCGAGCGTTAATATGGCTACGGTAACCGCTTCACATCAGGTGGGCCGTATGCTTGTCTATCACCGACGTAGTATAAAAAAAAACCATGTCGGGTGCTGTTCTTGCTGGTTATCTTTCCAAAGAGTTTATACTGTGAGTCATGACCTTTTTGCATTGCTGCATATACTGTACCTACTATTTAGTAGGTACAGTATATGCAGCAATGCAAAATGCCAAGAGGTTTTAAGCTTATTTAAGCTTAAAACCTCTTGGCCACGAGCAGAATAAAATCTATTGAGTAGCGTTATATTGGCTACTTGTTTCGTTGTTACTATTCTTTGCGTGCTGGTATACTCGCACGATTTTACTCTACCCGTGTACGCCAGCATTAGACTTCTTTGTAAACTGTAATGTAACTGTTCTACTTATATATGAATGTGTTTGACTGTAGAATCAAATAAAGCAATTTCAGTTTTATATTATTCCGTTTGTTCCCAACTAGTCACACCCTAAACTGTAACACTGTGAGGGGTTAGGAAAAAATTCTCAAAGAGTCACACTGTTACTCGATGGGGCAACTTTTTTTAAACTTATATTATGTATGTTTTTCTATTGTTTTTTTGTAATAAATAAAAAAAAAATATTTTATATAATCTAAAAATCTTTCAAAAACATTACCATTAAACTATAGAGTCACTTTCGGCTAGCTTGATCTTAGTATGAGTTCGCAATCGAGTAACTTGACAAATAATCTTACGATATAAAATTACATTAAAAATCCTAATTAACAGTGTTCCCAACATAACATGGTTGAGAATATTTTTTCCCAATGAGTCACACTGTGCACTGGGCTTGTTGGGAATTGTTGGTGGTAAATTTTATTGATAAGTATACAACCTTTATGCAATTCTGTGTCTATGGTTCCTTTCTGTTTGAAGGAAAAGTTTCGAATTCGAAATGACATGGAATAAAAAGTAAAGTCATTTTTGATTCCTTCGTGTGGAAGTTTTTCTTAGATAATGAAGCTATTTCTCTTGGTTTTATATTGTGTTGGTTTTGTAAAGAAAGGCATGTGAAGATGTGTTAACTAAAATGTATTAAGAGGGTTTTGATATCACTGAATAATATATTATGTGAGTATCAAAGTGGCTTATTATTTTATAACAATAACAGGAATAAGTTTAAAAAAAGTTGTCCCATCGAGTAACAGTGTGACTAGTTGGGATTTTTTTTTCACACAGTGTTTGTGTTACAGTTGAGGATGTGATTCGTTGGGAACGAACCTTTTTATTCGTTTGCTATGTGCATGACAGTAGCGCCACCTAGCATGGGGGGAATACAACTATTATAAAAATGGCAAATCACCTCCCACACGTTTAAAACTCAGAACATAGCTCTCTCCATTGCACGCTGCGCAATCTTGAGCCTTCGAATGACGTCCATAGTAAGAGACTATGTCTCTAGCTTGTCGTACTATCCTAATTTGTTTCTACTGTGTTCGGTACATTATTTATGTATACTTACGAGGCCAATTTCTCTCCAATCGCAGCGAAATTCTTGATCAGACAGCTCTTCTTGTGCGTAAACGTATCAAAAGAGGCTTTCCCGTGGTAAGCTCCAATACCGCTGTGGCCCACACCACCAAATGGCAGCGTTTCAACTGGAATATTCAACCTTATTTCATATGAGGTATTATATAGCAATATATCATTTCTTTATATGTTAAAAGAAACGTTAGTAAGTACTATATTCGTGGCGCAAGCAAGCATTTACAGAAAATTGTTATACGTTTTTTTTAAATTAAATACAAATAAGTACCATAATAAGAATTTGCTACGTGTATGCATGCATTTGCTATAGGTATATCAATCGGATGCGGGATCAGTATACTGTTTTTTTTACTAAATTATTTCGCACCTCTATTAGTGAAATATGTTAAAATTGAAAATAATTTCAGATTTCATTGTACCTAAAATAATATATATACGGGGTGACTAAAATCATCAGCCAAAATTTAATAGTTGTGACCTATATTGAAAATAAATTAAGTACGTACGTCTTTTTCACAAACTCGAACACTAATCATTAAAGTTATGACCGATTACAATTATCCCTGAAATATACAGAGTTCATACGTAGTGGTAATACATAATGTGTAATTTTAGCAACACGATACGCGGCGACTGGCACCAGCGGCGGTGTTTCAATTCAATTATTACTCCCTACGTCGTCGTCCAGAATAGCAGCTCAAGAAAACAACGTATGGAGATCGTAATTGTCTCTTAGACCTACCTCACCTAACTAATGTGATGGTATGAAAAGCAATGTGGCAGCCACGCGGTTGGAAATGTACAAATTATTATTAAAATGATCTAAATATTTAATTCATTTAATAATAATAGAAAAAAAAACTAAACTAGGAATAAAATTATTTAAAATGTTTTAGACACCCCGTTTATATACTCATACCTACACCACAAAAAGTGTTTTTATTTGAAGTGTTTCTTTTCGGAATCCCGTTTCGAAATATCTATTCGGATTTTCAAACGCAGTAAATTCATATAAATCAGAACTTATCACACACACATATAATAATTTTCCGTCCGATTTTTTATCGATTCGGAATTCCGAATGTGCGTTCGGGGCGGAAAAAAGCCATTCTGAATGTAAAATCCATAATCTTGTGTAACCGTCATGCACATGCCACAAATGAATACCGACTGGAAATTTACAGAAGAATTTCTTTTTGTAAAACTGATCGCAAAGAACATAAATTCAAAGAAAATACTCGCAGTCTTCACATAGTATTTTTTTAAGTCGCTTAACGTTATCCAAAACGCCTTAAGGAAGTACTTTTGAAAAAAAAATCGCTTACTTTCATCTCTCACAGCAAAGAGATCCTTTTACATGACGGAGAAAACCTCGATTCAAAATGATCACTGTACTTCTTAACAGACAAACTCGCGAAAGACTATACACAATGACATCTGAAATATTAGTTAAAGTAGATCCGAACCTCCCATGTGCATCATAGTGTCGTTAACGCACATCCCTCCGCTGCTGGTGTTGTCGACGATGTTCGCCAGCACGGTGCGCTCATTGCTGAATACGTACAGCACCAGCGGCTTCTCTCTACAAGCGGACAGGCAAGTGAGACCACCACCGATAGATTCCTACCGTTATTTACTATCTAATCAGTTACAAGGTTATGTATGCTAAAGCAACAGGCCCGGACTAGAAGAAATTCTTGGACATGTTTAGAGCAGGCCCGGATCTAGGAATTATTTGAACTGGAACAAGGCTGTGAAATAAATTTTAAATAAAATAAGTGCCGTGGATGCTGTGGATTTGGTATTCTTTAATAGTGCAGCCTCCCCTTTCCACTAAAGATGCTTTTTAAAATTATAGACTGACAGTAATACTACAATATGAATGCATGAATCGGCGTTCTACAGCTGGCTGGACCTTTCCCGGATCCGGACCTGGTTAATCCATTACATAGGACACATGTTGTACAGTCAGCTTTGTGGGGCCAGGTCTGGTAAGCAAGGTTAGAAATCGAGAGATACTACATGCCATCAAGAAAGATACCTACAAGTTTTTATCTAACTACTATTATTTTCGATGATTATTATAAATTACCTACACTTAATTTATTTACAATTTCAATGTAAAGTTAAATAAAATTGACTTATTTGAAATTAATGAGACATTTCAATGGACAAAATTATACAAAGTATGTATATAGTTACCTCATTTCTGTAAAAATATAGGCAATAACATATTCTATGCATTAATTCATTACAAAACCTTCACCGGGTAAATATCCACCACCGAAATTTCCAACCCATTAAGAAGGTAGACAAATGGACCCAACAATGCAAAATAGATCCAACCGTCATTTTGTTACTTTTAAGTTAAAGCTATTTAAAGTTTAATAGGAATAAAAATATCACGCAGTATACGTTTTGAGAAGCATATGTCATCAAACTGAATCTGTTGCGTATATATAAAACTCGATTTGTAGTTTCTCGCTATGTATACATAATAATTTGGCATAGTTTGCCGGTTGGATCTATCCTGCATAACAGTGTCCAAATATTAATACACAAAATGTTTTCATGTAAAACTGAGTCAATCACACCCTAAACCGCATTGTTTTAATTTTTTCATCTAATCTCATAGTGAAATTTACACATTAAAAAACTAAACACAGTATCTTAATGACAGTCTTTACGCACAAGCTATCAAAATAAATTTAAAAAGTTATTTTTCGATACAGCTCTTAAATGGACAACTGTATCGTAAAATAACTTTTTTACCATTTCGATACAGCTTCAGCCCTGGATACAGGTATTTTAAACAGGTTGCAATGCAAATACATTGCAACTATGCAAATTTTTTCTACATAATCTGTGAACGCGGCGCCGCGCGGCGCGTCGCGCATGCGCACTACGCATGCTCGATCTGCAAATGGATTTTTATGTAAGAATTACAGCTGTTAAATTAACTTCATGGTTGTATTTAAAATATTATTATCATATATTTCATGAGATTAGATAAAGTAGTGTATGAAACTGCACATAATTAGGTATTAAAATACTCGTGTGGTCTATTATAACATTCGCCTTCGGCTCATGTTATAAAGTCACACTCGTATTTTAATAACCCTTATTATGCAACAGTTTCATAAACTACTATTATAGGTACGTACTTAAAATTCATACAAAATAGTAAAGTGAGTAATTCTGTGCATATTATACCGAAGGAGCTAGGCCCAAACCAACCCAACATTTCACCTTTCCTATAATATGAAGACATTTTGCAAAAACATTACCAGTGTTGAAATTATTTTTGAAAACGAACAGTTGAATTAACATATTCATACTTGCACATTGCGTGTCAATCTTATTTGTATATCTTTACTAAAGTGTTAACATTGATTATGTAACTCCCGTTTGTCTGTTCAGTGTTTGGGGTGTAAGTAGTTCATCAACATCTTTGAACCGAGCCAACCTCACCTGCACGTGGCGCACCCTACTGACTGACAAACGAGGCTCTGGCGAAATGAGAGGTAGGGCATAGCGTATTTTTTAAGCTGCCCGACTGGGGAAGTACCTCCACCTCACTGAATAACACAGCCAAATGACAATTCTCTTGAGGGTTGTTGTATTTTTGAGAGCGAGTGACGCCATCAGGAATGAAGTTGCTATATTGGCAGCGGGGGTGGCGTAGCGAAAGCGATGTTTCATGTTGCGGGGGTTAATATCGCTACGGTTCCCGATTCACATTAGGCGGGCCGTATGCTTGTTTTTCACCCTACGTAGTGTAAAAAAAAGTTTTCGCCACGCCTTATGTGGTTCATTCATTACATGCATCTTCGAATTATCATCGAAGGATTTTCTTTACGGCGTTGACTCATACTATTTTTTGCAGATGAGTGATGCCGCGGGCAGAAACTTGTTTTCTAGATATGATGTCACCCTCTCCTTAGAACAACAATAACACAAGGTCGTTATTAGGTGTCTATACCTACTTGTTTTACATGTACATATTATAGTCAAACTATATGTACATAAAAATTATATTGTAAAACTCAAAGTCAAGGACTATTGGAAAGTTGTACAAAATGACTTGCGTGAATGTTGGAATGTACCTATACCATACACCCTAGGACTAGTTGTATTTCGATTTTGAAGTGAAAACTTCTTTAGCGACGTTGTGCACTTTTTGGGATGGGTAAAAAATGTTAAACTCGCGTCAGGACACGTGGCCTGATCGAAAATTCGTAAGACGGAGCTGCGTCGGCGCGGCGTAGGTGAGGAAGTAATATACCCTCTCTTTCTACCGCGCGGCGAAAATGAATGCTCGCTCCTGCTGTTTATTTTTAATGTAATATAAATCGTCACGTTTGTTTACGATAGCGCAATAAATGAATATTGTATTTTACCACATAAATAATAGTATATTTTTATACTGATGAATAAAGCAATTCGTGTGAATTTATTCTCCAACCATTCAAAAATATTCAAAAATGCACAACACTAGTGTTCAAGTTTTCACTTCTGCCGGCACTCCCGGAGTGAAACCCGTTTTTTTTATACTACGTTGTTGGCATATAAGCATACGGTAGTGCAGCAGCAGTATCAGCGTATTTTGTACAAGTTGCTACACTACGTTTAAAATTAAAACAATATTATAAAGATTGTCATTATGCCATAGTTTCAGCGTGTAACGTTGTTTTTGTCGTGATAACGTCTTATAAATAAAAGGTATGACTCATTGTCACATTCCGCCTGAACCGAGCGTGGAAGCGAGAGCGCGAAACAAGCGATAGAGAGGCACGATCGGCTTAAGCGTTCGGCTTGTGACGCATCTATCTCTCTTCCACTCCATCGGCCGATGTTTTCTTATGACGTTATCACGTAAAACTATTGTCCGTAAACCGACTTTACAGACAACCAATTTATTTTTAGTTTTTCCTATCAATTTTTTTATGAGTTTAAATGAAACGCAACTAAGTAACTTTGTTAATTTGCTCTGTTATATGTGATAGATTGATTACCTATTTTGGTTCTAATAATATTTTAAAAAGGAATAATTATGCATCCAGGGAAGGTGATGATATCATGGCCGGTACAAAACTACTAGAATATAGAATTTTGATACCAATATTTCTAAGAAATAGAATATTATGTAAGAAACCTCATAAAAAGTAAAATATGATTCTATGAAAATTGTTATAAACAATATTTTTAATTCATTGAAGTCAGGGGGCTGATCAAAGGAATCCCTACTTTGGAAGTTACACGTATTTCTTTCATTCTTTTCTCTAGTTATAAGTTTATTAGCACCATACAGGTAATGTTTTTGCAAAGAGTCCGCACGACAGCGTCGTGTCCTTACCGCCATAAAACATGATTGTGTCGTTCATACTGATACTGCCCGAGCGAGTCTGTTCAGTGAACAACTTTTGTATGTTGTTTTGGTTGCTGAACACGTATAGTACTAATGGAGACTCCCTGAAATAGTTTATGGACATGTTCGTGATTGGTGACCTTGCGGGTTTATATATAATAATGACACATTATGAAAACGTAATATATAGCTGGTTATCTCATAGAAATGAAAATTTTGGATATCTCTATAAATAACCGAAAGCATAATCGTTGTTACATTTCACATATATATGATACCTATAACAAATGAAACTATAATGCTTCTATATATGATATTATGTACATTTTCAACAAATTCATGGCCTTTGTAGAGACACGTTATGTGGAATATGAACTCAAACTCTTTAGATGGGATCTTAGATCATAATAATTTCTTCGTAGTTAAAAAGCAAAAGTTATCAGACTAGGTCAAGTTAAAATACAGAACTGTATGTATAACCGTTACTTCATTTGTAAGTACAATTCAATTTTAAATTCAAATGAAGTTGAACTTACGGGCGCCGGTGTACAAAAAAGTATTATTACGAGTATGTTTCACTTTACAAAGGCAAGGGCATATCTCGTTTGGATGTTATGTGGTTAGAAGTAATATAACAAAAATAGTTTTAAATTAAACATAATTGATTCTGTCTATATAAACCAGACTAGTGTAAAGTATTTTTTCTGTGAAACTAATATACCAGTGGTACTTTTTAATTTCTAGTATATTCTAATGTACCTTTTTGACTTTAAGGGAAACAGATTTTAATCCTTTATTCTTTAAAATGGTATCAATGAAAACAATATAAGATTAATAATTTTGAAACGTACTTACTGATATAATTTAATTTGTAATTACTGTTTTTACCCTGTGGGGCAATTACTATACATTCATGATACAAATACAAATGTATGTCATGTTGCAAATACCGTCAGGTTTAGGATCCAGGCTTTAAAGTTATACCACAGATAAGCTAGCACCTTGACCTAGACATTTTTATGATTATGATGCCCTTACATTAAGCCAAAATGTGGCCTTTGAAGCAGCACTTTAAGTTCTATTTCCAAGAGCAAAGGTTACTGTAGCGGAAAATAAAAACACCAACAATTTCAACGCGGAGCAAGGTCACCAAACACGAGAATAAACTTTTTGTATAATGTATATGGCATTTTTAATGTAAACACACGCGAATTGACGAAAACATTGACGGAATCATGGTAGAAAAACCAAAGGCATTATCTTTCCGCATAGGGCCAAGAGTACGTCACGAGTTTGGCTGTCAAAATCTGTAATTTTCCATACCAAATACAGCAGATAATCATATCTGTTACTAAAGATCATACCTTGTTTTTCTATCACAGATGGAATGATGGTTCTAATGTAATGTAACATCAGTGGCGCTGTGGGTTTGACGAGTCGCGACCTTCGGACTACCGGCTAATTAGTTATCAAAGACGTCTATTAGAATATACCTACCTACTCCATTTGCATGTCTACATTTTGAATGCAATTTACAGTTGCCAAATAATGTGACATTGGCATAATATTTACAACAACGACTGCAAATGTGCAAATAAAGGATTTAATTTCATATCGAATGGCTGTGATTCTAATATTAAATTTCGATTTATATAATTATATATTGTTAAATCGTAAAATACATCGAAACTGATGCTAGAATTGAGAAAAAAAAATAGACGCAAAATAACAGACTTATTGTATGAAAATAACAATTAAAGTCACGAGTTGCTTGTGTTGTGATAAAATTAAAAGTTATAGAGATTTAGTACTTATTAAGTTCTAATGATTTATTTTTTTGTTCACATCACTACTAAGCTAACATAGCTCTCTAAGAGAGAACCTGTAATTGGCTCTAAAATTAATATTGTAAAATTATATAAGTTCAGCTGTTGGTCCGGTTGGTTTTAAAATAACATAACACAAAATAAAACGGTTAAATAGAACATTAAGTAAATGAAAAAGCTAAATAGTGCTATTTATGTTTTTATACCCATTTTAAGGGGCCTCAGAAGTTCTCTAGTCAATTTTACATAAAATTGATTCGAATGCGGTTAGCCGGGTTATATCTGTAGCAGTCGCCATATAGTGAAGTATTTTATTGTGTAGACACCTTCGCTATGACGCACACGACGCGCCAGTAGTCCAGCTGGGCGCCCAGAATGATGACCTTGCCGAATGATACAAATCGTGCATCCATGGTACATGATTGGTCGAGAGGTTCATTGATTAACGTGGTTTTTAAATAAACACCATATAATCAATTGACGTCACAATAACATACAAAAACAATCACAAAGCCACATATTAGGCAACATACTTTAAATAATAAACTTTAATAAACATTTGATTATTTTTAATATGTCGTCTAATCATAAAATCTAATATCTTGCGACTCATTACTTCGACAAATGGGCTATGAACACGACTGTACCTAGGAATTACCCTCAATTTATGTAATTGATGAAATGGTTTCCGTCAAATATTAGTTTGGTTTTCAGAGAAACACTCACACACGTTTTGGCTCAAATTTACAGGTTTTAAGTAACTGTAAATAATAAAAAATAATCGTATGCAAAAGATAATTTTACAATATGACAGAAAAACCGCGAAAATATGAGCCATATTTAATAACTCTCACACTCAAAACACTCAATAGAAAATTTAAAAGACTTACCTCGCATTAATGAATTTGATAGCTTCATAGGCATTCTCTATGGGCACGATCGGAAGTATGGGGCCGAATATTTCGTCTGCCATTATTTTGTCTGTGCCCGTGACGTTTGCGACGATCGTTGGCTCTATGAATCTATCTTGAGAGTCATATTTGCCACCGACTACTATTTTACCTTTACTTGCGTCCAACAATGCCTGGAGACGACTGGAAATTAGAAAAAAAAAAAAATGAATCATAAAAGACTATATCGAATAAAATGCCAAATATCCGTAGACACAGAAAACTATAGACTAATTGATTCATTGCATTCACAAGTTTAAGTAGTGGTAGGATACAGCGTAATTATAACCTGCTGGGGAAGCACCACCACATAGAATGCCGCAGCCAAATAACAAACCCATTTTGTGGGTTGTTGTGTTCCTACGAGTGAATGAGGTATCCGGAAAGGAAGGAGTTGCTACGTTGGCAGCGGCTGTGGCTACGCGCGAGCGAAATTTCAAGTTGCGAGCGTTAATGTTGCTATGGTAACCGCTTCACATTAGGCGGGTCGTATGCTTGTCTGCCACCCGACGTAGTATAAAAAAAATACACAAGAAACAGAGTCATTTACGCTATTATCATGTTACATGATAATTACATATAACAGTATTATATAAAATCTCGACTTTTCTGTCTCATGTTTACCACGTCAAACAGCAGTCTGTAAAACATACGTTACAAGTCTATGCAAATAACCAAAAACATAGTTGCTATTTGTTGGAAAACTCATAAATAAATCGTTGTGACAAGCAACTTCTACCTATCATTTTAGATCTATGGTAAATTCAAAGTCACTCACCTAAAATGCCTGTTATTAACAATTCTGCATAGATCAGGGGATTTCTGCGGGTCCTCGCCATACCACTCCTTCAAGATCTTCTTGGCGGCTTCGACGAACTTGTCCTGTACTTCTTTGGTGCACAGTATGTAGTCGGGCGCGATGCAAGTCTGACCGGCGTTTATGTACTTGCCCCATAGTATGCGCTTGGCGCTTACTACGATATCGACCGTACTGTCGATGTATACTGGGCTGAGGAAGAACAGGAATAATATTAGAAAAGAAAACAAAAAAGGATTAATTATCGTACAACTCGCAATAAATTAAAATTTCATCCATATAATCTTGATCATTGGCGATCTACTACAGTACGTTTCCTAAGACCTTTTATACCACGAACGGTGAGTCTTTATTTCCCTTAAAATACTGGCAACGGATCGGCGACTCCTTGCTGATCTCCATGGGCGGTGATGATTGCTTTGCCACCAGGTGACCCACTGCTCGTTTGTCCGTGATTTCATATGTGAGTATAGCAAATCCCTAAGTGTTAATCATTCATTCACCCATTTCTTTCATTCAATTCATTTTATGTTTCATTGATGCTCCATTCCTATGAGCCATAACGTGATGTTATCCAACACTAAAATACTTTTTCAATTCGAACCAGTAGTTCCTGATTACCAATTGACAACCAAACAAACAAACTCTTCAAGTATAAAAGTATTTGCTTTATCTTTTGCAACTGTAAGGCTCAATTTACACCGTCGCGGAATAGAATGGAAGCGACTTTTTGCAACGAAATTATACACAGCATAATGAACTTTATGTCAATTGTATAACATATAATAGTAGTTTATGAAACGGTTGCATAATAAGGGTTCTTAAAATATGAGTGTGAGTTTATAACATGAGCCGAAGGCGAATGTTATATTTTTGCAGATCGAGCATGCGTAGTAGTATGCGCGACTTGCCGTGCGGCGCCGCGTTCACAGATGATGTAGAAAAATTTTGCAAAGTTGCAATGTATTTGCATTGCAACCTGTTTAAAATACCTGTATCCAGGGCTGAAGCAGTATCGAAACGGAAAAAAAGTTATTTTTCGATACAGTTGTCCATACGACAACTGTATCGAAAAATAACTTTTTAAATTTATTTTGATAGCTTGTGCGTAAAGACTGTCATTATGATACTGTGTTTAGTTTTTTAATGTGTAAATTTCAGTATGAGATTAGATAAAATTAAATACGATCCGTAGCTAGGGGAATTCTCGAGAATGCACGAGGATTCCCCGGAAGGCGTGCGAACTGTTTTGGCTCGTATTTAAGTTTATATGTTATACAATTGACATAAAGTTCATTATGCTATGAACAATTTCATTGCAAAAAGTCGCTTCCATTCCATTGAGTAATAAAAAAGTAATGCGGTGTAAATTGAGCCTGAGCATGTTCTTTATTTTATATTCTTATTCTTTATTATTTACGGCTCAATAACTTAACAAGGCTATTATCTACTCATTCATTAGTATAAGAATTGTATTGACATTTAAATGATATCCGAGTACATAAAACATGCAAATAACGCTGTTAATATTTTCTCTATCTACCTAGAAATAAATTGTTGTACTTTGCCCTTGTAATTTTCCTTAAAGCTGTGAGCTGGCAGGCACGCGCCGCGGTGTTTGAGAACTATGGCTCTGAACTGAGAATATCAGTTATTTATTACAGGTGTGTAGGAGCTATCCAAATTAATTATGGGGTGTATGTGGCTCACCATCACCTTTGAGCTGAAGCCAACTTTACTTGCCCGTGGTGCATCGGGTGTCAATATCACGTATATTTAATGGTATATTACTCAGAGTCATGAGTACAGCTTCCAAAGTTTAATAAAAAAGTTATTATAATATATTTAGAACAAGAATTTCGATGGAGAAAAGTATTATGTCTTTTCTTTGTTGTCGATATAGTCTTCAAAGTTAGCAAGCCGAAGTGTGCCAGCTACATCTACCGAGTTATTGACGGCACATTTGGAGGAAGGTTTTTAGAGTGGAGGCCGCGTGTAGTGCGACAAAGCATAGATGCCCTCATTCTATCTAGATGGTCCGATAACATCAAACAAGCTGCTGGAAGTGGCTGGATGTGGAAGACTGAGGATCGCATTTGGTGGAAAGCATTAGGCAAGGCCTATATACAGTAGAGGGTAGATAAAGGTTGGTGAAGATGATGAATATAATTATATTGTTATTATAAATATAAACTTTCCTTAAAAAAATATCTAACTGACTGTAAAAACCGCGTCAAAATCCGTGGCGGATAAACATACTGACAAATGCGGAAAGTAATTTTGTTATATACCATGTCACGCTCCGACCACTCTATAAAAATGTCGCCTCTCTCTCTCTCTCATTATAAGAATGACGTGTATGCAGAACCCGAATGAGCGTGAGTGCGTGCGGCACTGTAGAAACTGTTCTTGATTCGTCTCAGAGGGGAGGTGAGGTCAATACGAGAGAGCGGCAGGGAGTGGCCATACCATATAATAATAAAATTATTAAAAAATAAGTTAAGTATAACTAAAATAGTAATTATTAATAGGATAATTAAAGTATGACCATGAAAGAAAATAATTTAGAGATGCTCTATTTTGAAGATTAAGATTTGATTATGTTGCGATTTCTAAAAAAGGTTTCCTCCTTTATATTCTATTTTAAATGGTCTATTGAATCCATTGAATAATATTAATTATAAATCCATGATAAAAATCTATTAATTATGCTAATATGTAGAGATATTCATGGGATCGTAGACGATAAGTAATAATAACATAATTGACATAAGTATCTATAGACTGCCGATCAATAAATATTTACAAAATCTCCCACGACCTATTGTGTGCATTTTATGAATCATAAAGTTACCGTCATTTCATTATGTGTTAATGTCGCATTACGTTTTAACTACGTACACGAGCGGTTTGTGAAGTAGTTTTATTGTAATAAACAATTGTTATTATGCTATTAAGTAGATATATTGCAAAGCGTGCTTTTTAAAGGAGGTTTGCAGTTTCAAAACACAAGTGTTTTTGGGATGTAAGACGTTCATATAAATTTAAATACGGTACCGTACCGTAGCTAGGCAAATTCTCGAGAATGTGCGAGGATTCCCCGGAAGACGCGCTATCTTTTTTTGCTCGTATTTAAGTGTTTCTTTTTTTTTTTTTTTTTATACTACGTCGGGTGGCAGACAAGCATACGGCCCGCCTGATGTGAAGCGGTTGCCGTAGCCATATTAACGCTCGTAACATAAAATATCGCTCGCGCGCCGCCACCCCCGCTGCCAACGCAGCATCTCCTTCCTTTTAAGTTTATAAGTTATACAATTGACATAAAGTTCATTATGCTATGTGCAATTTCGTTGCAAAAATGTGTGCGGTTCCAGAGAAGTTTTCTCCCGCGTACTGTCAAACTGTGGAATGAATTGCCTGTCGAGGTTTTCTCAGGAGACTACAGCATGAGGTTCTTCAAAAAGGGCGTGAAGAGGTTTTTACAGGGTCGGCAACGCGCGTGTGATGGTGTTGCAGGCGTTCATAGACTATGGTAACTGCTTTCCATCAGGCGGGCCGTATGCTTGTTTGCCACTTTAGTGGTATAAAAAAAAAGTCGCTTCCGTTCCATTCCGCGGCGGTGTAAATTGAGACTAAGTATGTATAGCATTAAGTTCGTCTGTGTACACCTATTTTGTGCATGACGTTTAAATAAATAAATAAAAAGATATAAAAAAACAAGCGATCAACTTCGAGCACAAAGAGCTAGAAAAAGGATGGGAAATACTAGTTAGAAACAGGGTAACTTACACCATCATCATCATCATGTAAGGAAATGAGACAGATTGATGGAATTTTTTAACTGCCAACTGCCAGTTTCTTTCAAAGAAAGCACCACAATGTGCACACTTTCATACGACAAGAGAGAGAGAGAGATATATATAAAGTCCACGACATTGTCTATTACATGGGGCTACACCAAAAAATAGGGTTTTATAAAACGTAGTTAAGTCGTCGGGTGGCGAATTAGCATACAGCCGTCTGATGTGAAACAGTTACCAATTGGTGGCATTACTCCCTGAACAAGAATTCTCAAGAGCATTTATATTTACGAGTTTTGATAAATTTTCAATTTCTAGAATAAAAGAGAATACACTTAATTGCACCAACATAACAAAGTTTCATACAAGAAACTTGCAAAAATTAAAAAAACAAAAGGCGGTCTTATCTCTAAAAGCAGTCTCTTCCAGACAACCTTTAGAAGAGAAACAATGTTAACATTAGGTATATTAGTTTATATAATACTAGTGGCCCGTCCCAGCTTCGCACGGGTGGACAATTTAGTAAAAAAATATAGCCTATGTTCATCATCAGGTCCATTTTAGTCTCCACTACAGGAGCACGACCCTCTCTCGTCTGCCCCAGACAGAAGGAGGATTTGGCCTACACTCCCCACGCTGGCCAGACGGGTTGGAGAGGCCTGAGCGATGTTTTATAATGTATTTCCCTTAGTCGCCTTGTACGACATCCACGGGAACAGACGGAGTGATTCTATTCTAGTCTGCCGGAAACCACACGGCCATATTTTTAGATATATAAATTTATTTTGCAGATTGTATTAAAAGCGCGTGATAGTCTTACCTCTTCCCTCCCAACTCCAGCGTGACAGGCGTCAGATGCTTGGTGGCCGCCTCGTACACGATCTTGCCGACGTTAGTGCCTCCCGTGAAGAAGATATAGTCGAACTTCTCTTTGAGCAGTTGCGTCGTTTCCTCGGGTCCGCCTTCGACAACAATCACTGCGTCCTGAAAAAGTACTAATTTGTAATTCTAACCTAATGAGGATCATTTACTTTTATAATAAGAAGCTATTGACGAGCTCGCTGGTGGTCAATGACGCGGCTTCGACACAAACGCTCGTGGATTCGATTCCCACACAGGACAAACATTTGTGTGCATGAATATGTCTGTTTGTCTTAGTCTGGGTGTTTTCTATGTATCATAAGTATTTATTTACAAAAAAAAAATGGATTTACGCATGTTTATCAGTAGTCTAGTACCCATAACACAAGCTTCGCTTACTTTGGAGCTAGATGGCGCTGTGTAATTTGTCTGACATATTTATTTATTATTGCATTGTGATGTTTTCCTCTTGTATAAAGACCATTAAGATAGAGTTTATTGTAATATTGATAAGCTTCGTGGTAGTGGTAGCTAGCAATGGCTACTTTGACTATAAGGTCGCGGGTTCGATCACCGCATAAGACAAACATTTGTGTACATGAATATGCATGTTTTTCTCGGTGTAGGCGTTTTGTATGTACCTATTATATGTATGTATATAAAATAATGTATTTAAGTATTTCATTAGTTATTATTACCCATAGTAGAAACTTTGCTTTGTTTGGGTACACTCCGGCTACTCCCTACAAATGTCGCGACGTGAACTATTACATAAACATGGCGTTTTGCAGTACTTGTAAGTGCGTGTGTGCGTGCGGCGCCATACTACTGGAATAATTTGTATGGCGCCCATACAAAATATTCCAGATCCGTCTCAGAGGTGATCTGTCGATACGAGAGAGAGACAGGGAGTGACCATACTGTACGTAGTACTATTATTTATACTGTGGTTTGGGCTAGCCCCAATGTAAGTTGGCAATGTGTAATTTGTCCAGGAATTTTATTTATTTTTTTATGTATCAGTCTCAACATGCAAAGTAAATAACTGCTGATATTTACGTGCATCAGTATAGCCTACATTAAGAAACTAAATTAAAAATAAAAATAAAACTACATATTATATAAAAAAGGCCACCGTGGCATACAATGCCACGGTGGCCTTTTTTCCGAAGATGCTGGCAGCGTTTCCTCGTTGTATGGCAATACTAATGCGTTGTGCGAGAAAGCCGCCAGCTCTTTGGTCACCAGTGGTCTCGACCAGGCGCTTGGAGAGCTCATTCATTAATTTAAGCGCATTAGGACCCCACGAACCCAGGGTCTCGACTCCGAAAGGCACAAAAGTGTATTTTTTATATAGATTACATAATGTAAGCTATATACAAAAGTATATAGCCTACATGTACATCAGGATACCTATGGGGAAATTAGCAACGTATGCCTTTTTTACGATTGTTATTGTATAGTGTGATAGGTTCATGTATATGAAACAAGCGGCCCGCCTACTCTTCGCTGTGAGTCAATCTTCCCGTTCTCACCTCATCACTGTAGATTTCCCATACATATCTAGTCCTGATAATTTCATCATAATTATTTTTTCGATAATTCTTCCGATATATGATACAGATTCTGCAGTTCGGGATGGAGAGAAATACAACAAATTAAACGCCATAAAAATCAGTTTTGCTGTTCTTGAGTTATAAATGGTGTAACTAACCAGACTTTGTTTTTTTTATGTTTCCGCCCGCGGCTTCAACCGTGTTTACTTTTTTTTTAATAAAAAGTATCCTATGCCCTTCCTAATAGTTTTTAGAATATGTGTACAAAGTTTCATGATGATTGGTTGAGTAGTTTCGGCGTGAAAGCGCAACAAACAAACTCACATTCACATTTATAATATTAAGTTTAATATTAAGTAGGAAAGTAGGGATATACTATACTATGTCACAAGCTACCTCCCTATGTCATCATCATCATCATCTCAGCCATTGAAAGTCCACTGCTGGACATATGCCTCCCCTCTAGATCTCCAATAAGACCGGTTGGAAGCGGCTTGCATCCAGCGCGATCCCACGGTCTTAATGAGGTCGTCTGTCCACCTCCCTATGTACAATACATAAATACCACAGACATACATCTAATAGATAGGCCAAAGTAAAACAATGTTTGTATTATGCAATAAGATTATGCACATAAAGGGAAAGTTATTGTCCGTTGAACCTATATCCGCGTTTCCACCTAAAGAAACCTGACCTTGCATTAACTGTATATTATGCTGATCTACAATTACAATGTAATATACCTCACGTGGGGGATTAAAAGATAATGGACGTAATACTTCAATAATCAGTAGGTATGTTATCGCATAAGTAGACCACAAATCTGTAAAAATATGTTTATCATTTATTTTGGACATAGTTTAAAGTCTATTCCAAAAGCGATTTGTTTTATTCCAATCTAGCGCCCTCACGTACTTAGGTATATAAGGATATTTTTTTTTGTGAGAGGGGCATGAGAGGGGTTAGAGGGGCAAACGAGCATGTGGGTCACCTGATAGAAAGCAATCACCACCGTATGTTATTGCTTGTACTATGGGTACTAGATAACTGTCGGCCATCCGACGTAGCACAACGAAAAAAAAAAAAACGGCTCCCATGTCTCTAGTGCTCGGAAACACCGCTAAGAGAAGTTGATTCCATAATTTCTCAGTTTGTGGTATAAAATGTCTTAGGAAACGTACTGTGGTAGATTGCCAATCATCAAGATGATATGGATGGAATTTAAATTTATGGTGATTTGTACGACCGTGGAACTTTTTTCTATATTCGATAGGCTATATTAGAATTATAAGGGGCTATATTAGATACGGATAATGCAGCTACCAATGCCAACGCCGAACAAATGGTTGACAAAGTATAAGAAGGCGTATGTTCAGCAATTGACGCCTTATGTTTGGAATATTCTCTATTTGACATAAGTTCAATAGTTTCAAATATTTCGCCCAACACAACTTGTTTTAATCATGCCAACCCTGGCAGTGAGGGTGGCGATGCACACGTGAACGATATTTCATGTCGCGAGCGTTAAGAGCCCTATTACATTTACACGCTGACGAGCTCTCGCGCAGTACTAAACCGCTATGTACTATACGACTATATAACAAATAACATTCTATTGTTTTCATTTCATTTGTTTGGAACAGTAGTACAATCCAGGAGCTCAAAATAGTGAATGCGCGCATTTTATGAAAATCTTTCTCTGCAATTTTGGGTTTATTTAAAAAGTTAAGCAAAATTTACAAAAAGCGAGGCCGCTACGTACTATGCCAATAGCTATTCTGTACTATTCATTATGTCAACATTGTTAATGTATTTTGGTTTCCGAGATCGAGAACGCCAAAATTGGCCATTTTACGCAAAAATCACAGTCAAAATGTAATATGGCTCTTAATATGGCTACGGTAACCGCTTTACATCATACGGGCTTCCTTGGAAACTAGTTCAGGCGCCAGTTCTCCACAGCTTACTTGTTTGTGCTGCGAAATTCCAATAGCAGAACATGACGATAACATTTTAGCTATTTTAATAATTTGTGACATTTGATTAAAAATCGTCGGCTTTAAGGGCCCAGATTGCCTAGGCGCGACATCGTTTTCGAGCGACCGCAGCGCTACTGTTTACTGAAACAACCGACGGGGCGGGTGAATGACCCAAAGACAGCGCGATTTTCAAAATGTTTTGCGACAAACGTTCCACGTTGAGTTATATTGTTATTGAAGATGAATATTTACAGCATAACAAAAATGTTGAATTATTGGAAATAAACGACGAGTGTAAAACATTCTAAGACTAGTTTTTCGTTATAAAATGATCCTAATTACTAGATTAATAAGAGTAGTTGAGACACAAATTTTTATGTTTTTCTATTTATAATAAACAATCAAGAGCAGGTCCGGACTGACCTTTTTGTATTCTACTTACCAAAAATTCCAACTATGTATTTATTTGTAATTTTACTACCAAAGTTTATTCTTATTTCGTAAAATATTCATTCAACAAAATAATTGCAAATTCAGTAGGAAGTACGGTCGAAATAACATCGAGCTTTCCTCGCTAGTGTATATCTCTACGCAAGGAAATGTGCCTATTGCGTAAACTCAAATAGGGTGGTGGCACCAATTATCGGCCATGTCAACTTTTTTTCAACTTTGTTTGCACTTTTGCTACGCTAGTATACGAAAGTATAAAAATGATTCATATAATTAAAAGTAAGTAAACAATAACAAATATGAGTCGCCATCTAAAAAGCGTGCTAGGGTTGTACAAAAATAAATGAAACACAAGTTTATAAATTATTAATATACTAATTAAAAGTAAGTAAACAATAACAAAATATGAGTTCAAAATTCTAATGTTTTTTCATTTTAACGATTACTGATCAAATTCAGATTTCTGCTAATTTGATGATAAAATCAATTGCTATTGCAAAACCTATCAGAATGAAAATGTTACCAGCTGCCCGATTCACGTAATAAAAACCGTAGCGTAGGGACTTAAAAATGTCACTTCATTGTAAGTTCAGTTCAGTAGTAATTGAACTATTGAAAGATTTATGACAATCCAAGACTAGATAAGTAAGTGCGTTTAAAACAGAAAACCGAAAGGCGATTTCTAAGTTTCTAAGTTAAAACGACTTTTGGACTGGCGTGTTTACGTGAATCGACCGGCTGGATAGTTAAGTTACCTCAGTCTCTTTCAAAATCATTAGGCGTTCTTCTCTTTCAAAACACGTAAAGCTCTTTCTTTCCTCTCTTTCATAGCCTATATGATACTGGGCGCGTCACGAATGGGCATGCTTCGTGACTGCCGAGGATCAACTAATTCTGGAAGTAGGCAATCGTAATAAAACCTAACCAATTTCATCTCCATTTTCTCCTTCCAAAATTTGTCGTCCTTTTCTATAATATAAACTTACATAGGTACAGTAGCACCAAACCAGATGCCAAGCATGCAAACGTTTCTTTTAGTATATGTACCTGTCCCTGAATTTGGAAATACCAGTTATGATTTTTATTTATGACATAATCCTTGGAAGCCTTGTCCTTAACCCAAAAGGTATGTTTGGCCATTGCTTCATCAAGAGTCATGCCAGCTAAAGAATGTGGGCACTTAATTTCAATTAAACCGTTTGCATAAATGCCATCTGGTGTAGTACCAAGAAATTCATATTGATCGTCGACGAACAAACCGCAACCTTGTATACAAATATTCTCTTGAATTTCTATCTGTCTAATTGCGGTTTCTTCGTTTTCGATACCGTACCGTACAGCAGGCAAACTGGAGATATTACTACCATAAACGATTTTACCAACAAGAGCAGCACAACTTGTGCTCTCTCGTTTTTTACAAACTTCCCCGAATGATGATGAGGTTAGTAATTTTCTCCTTGTACTCATCCACTCAGCACTACTTCTTTGCAAATGGGTCGACCTTTCAAGCTCCTCTCTTTCAGCACAAGACAACTTTAAATCGGCTAAAAAAGATGACTTGGCTTTCTCATATAATTCTGGACTCAGATCAGGTTTTTCGCAGTTTGGTCCATAATGAGCGTCTTTCGATACAGCGTTGTGGCTTTTTTTCAATCTTAATTTAGGTTTAGCAATTAAACGGTTTCTACGATTACAATTTTCCACTTTCGCGATCAAAGGATTCGGACTACATTTAAATATGACTCCATGAGTTTTACTATGAATCGATCCCGTATTAAAAGACACAACAGCAGCTGCGCATCGGCCCGCATAAGAACTACGGGAAGAATAATTTACACGCTTACCCCCAACTAATTTGGCAATTACTCCGTTAAAACTTTCAACTATATTACTTGTGCAATTATGAATTAAACTTCTAAAATGATATGACAGTCTTTTACTTAAAATTTCTACCGCGTCCATTAATCCGCATCCAACAATTGCTGGAAGTAATCAAACAGGTTCTATTCGACGAGTATCAGGTCTACAGAAATACTCCTTGCAATGTTGGTGATTACCAAATACGTGTTGTGGACCATTTAGGATATCTTCACTAAGATTTTTTATTTTTTCTTCGAGTGACTGATTTTGATCCGCCCAATATTTAATCGCGCATTTTACACCCGTTCTTAAACGCAAATACCTTTCTTTTAGGAATTTCCGCAATTCGCAAGGATACTTAGTGTCTTTCGACAGTTTCTCCAAGCTATTGCAGTAGTTTCGTAAAAGATGATTTTTGCATTCAATTTTCTCTACTATTAAATTATCGTACGGACGCGAATCTAATATTTTTTTATAAGTACTGGAATCGCCGTCTGCTACAAATTTATTATAAATTACACTGTGATCAACAATGGAACGTTTAAACCCCTCAACTATTATGGTCGATTCCATCCCGGTAGATGATCCTGAATAATTCTTGAAACAATGGTGTTCCGGGGGCTGACTGTTGTTCTTTGCGGCTCGTGCACAGACTACGCAGTATTTATTTTTAACTCCAAAAAACAATACTTTATTAGTTTTAATGCCAATTATCGCAGCTGCGCCGGATAAGGCGGAAAAATTCTTACCATAAGATCTCTTGCTCCAACAACCGTCAACAGCAACAGATATTAATGGTGTACCATTTTTATCAACACTACCTATAGACACTGAGTACTCTGCTTCTTCCTTGACAGCTTCTGCCATGGAATGTGCTGCTGTCTTTTCCCACCAATCGCAAACCGTATTATTAATTTCATTGTATAATGAAGGTGACATGATTGGTAGGGCTACTGCGGCAGTTAATGTTTTTAACTGAGAGTAGCTCCCACCAGATGATATGATACCAGATACAATTTGATGATTCACTTCCATGCTATCTTCTTTCTTTTCAACCAAACACACAGTAAATTTCATACTACACATACTACATTTCATGATGAGTTTTGAGTCCAGACCAACTTTTACTTCACCTATTATACTGAGGTAACTTAACTTACAATCCATTGGACCGTGGTCCCATATGGCCTGAAGAGCTTTAAAAAAAAAAGAAATATCTACTACTCTACGCCCAACTTCCACTTCATCCACCTTTCCCTCTTGACTGTTTTCAATAATTAGTTCCTGTAAAGAAAGATATTGCCTTTATTTTTTTTTATAAAAAATAATTAAAAAAGAATGGGCCAAATTTCTTCAAACATAGCTAAGAACTCCCTTAGAATACATCTTTGAAACACATAACACTAGATCAAAATCTTGAACGTTTTATATAAATAAACGTAATAAAAACTGGTTGTTTGTAAAGTCGGTTTAGGACAATAATTTTATGGGATAACGTCAGGATCTAGTGAACAAAAAAAACCGGTTGTTTCATTTTTAACCTTATTAATATTCCTGTTAACATATAAAATAGCTAAACATGTTTTTAGCGTTTTCATGCATTTTCCTAATGTCGGCCGGGTGGCCGATATTGGGATTTATCAATAAATAAAGATCCCTAACCTCGACCCTGCGATTATTTCATAAAAAAGACAAGTAAATGTAAAAACGTGTGTTTTTCTTCAATAAAAAACAATATAAAATACCATAGGTATGTTTAATTCCATTGAAATACTAACTCCCTCAATGCGTTCGCAACCGGGATTTGACTCGCCACTGCCACTAAACGACACAAGTCGGTACCGGCGCGTGCTCTATTGCCAACTGAACGTTCAAATATTGAAGCACCCGCACCAAAATATGGATTATATTATAATTTTAGGGTTATTTTAAAAGTTAGGGTAAGTGCTTCAGTGAATGAACACCCACCAGTGAATGAACAAAACACACATTTTTCAATATAATAAGAAATCTAAGCTTTTCTACTCAAGCCAGTATTTTTTTTCTCAATCGAAACATTATATTACGTCAACTGGACACAGGTGTTTGCCTGTGACCTGTAGTTTCAAAATCGCGACCGCCTAAAATGAAAGTATTCTGTCGTATTTTTGATTGTATGGAGCAGAATTTAGGGCATTGCTGAGACTTCATGTTTTGATATTCACTTTGTAGACACTATAAGTGTGATAGTGTTAACAAAATTTGGTAGTAGGATGTAAAAAGGACTGTTTTATCTTACAAAAAGCAGATTGCATAAATTTTAATTATCATAAATAAATTATAGGGGTGTTCGATAATTGGATCACGAAATTGAAGAAAATCTAGTCAATGAACAGACGGTTCATTCATAGGAATTGACTTATTTTATAGTTTTAAGCATTTGGCATCTTAGCCTTAATGCAGTTGGCTAATTTTTTGTACACAACTTTTATAAACGGTTGTCAATTTTTTGACCAATATTCGAACGAGGTGTTCTTTTATTATTACCAGTTTATCCTCCATACCTAGCCTGATATCTTCAGTAACTTTTAGAAGTGCAGTAATAGTACTGTGCCCAGGACGAAAACCAGACGGAGTGAACTGATTAAATAAAATAAATAAAGATCTCCACATAGAAGTGCCTTTCAGCTAAAACGACCATGGAAAGACAGCAAAATGCAAGCTAAAAAGAAATTAATAAATAATGATGACATATAGAACCAATCTTCTATTATAGAAATATAATAGTTTAGAAGAGAAAGGAGAATCTAACATAGAAGTGATGAATAATAATATTAAATATTTTATAATAATAATCCAGTATTCATATTATGTTAGATAGTTCTCTTTAGGTTATACAATATCAAGTAACACGATAATAGTAATCATATCGTCTATTTAATATAATAAAAAAATATATACATTTACAATAACAATTATCCGAAATAAACTCTTACATAATAATTTATATATAGAACTGATATATAAAAATCTTGGTCTCCACATTGACTCTACGTTGAGCTGGATCACACATATTGCGGAAGTTAGCCGTGCAGTTACTTCTACGTTACGATTTCTTAATCGGTTCAGGAATTTTCTACCTATCTATACAAAGGTCACACTAGTTACATCTCTCATTTTTCCGCTCATTGATTATGCTGATGTTTGTTATCCTGATTTGAATGAAAATCTACTCAATAAGCTGGACCGGCTTATCAATAATGTTATCCGCTTCATCTTTTGCCTTCGAAAATTTGATCATATATCGCAGTATCGGTCATAACTTAGATTCCTATCGGCCAGCGTAGACAACAGAGGTTACTCTGCACTCTTTTCTCTATACTTTTTAACCCTCTTTCTCCTGATTACTTGAAATGTAAGTTTCAGTATCTCCGTGACACGCATGATCGCGAACTCCGTTCTAACAAATCTCTTGCACTCTATACCCCACTCTTTCGATCTGGCTTCATGTCGGACTCCTTTGCCTTGCAAGCTTCGCGTCTCTGGAACACGTTACCGGAGGCCATCAGAGAATCTTCCAGTAAATTCATTTTCAAAATGAATGTTCAAACTTATTTACTTGAGAAATTGTCCAAGCAATAATCATAATTGTCCTATTGTTTTTCCTTTGCGTTTCCGTGTATAATTATGTAGATGTGTATGATTAAGTATTTATGTATATGATTATGTATGTGTGTGTAATTATCATATTTCTATGTATGTATGTAATTTTATGTTTTCATAGGTATTTATTGTGTGTACGTTCATAGCTGTTATTTTGTAAACCGCATTCGTGTGTTATCTGAATTTCCCAAAGGTTGACTGGTAGAGAATGCTCTTAGCATTAAGTCCGCCTTTTGTACCTTTATTCTATGGTCAATAAAGTTTAAATAAATAAATAAATAAAAGTGGTAGTTCATTCAATGGGTTTCAAAAGGTTTATTCACTGGATTTTTTTGTTCATTCTCTGGTGATTTGTGTGCTCAATGCTGATAGTTATTGAGATAACCTGCATTTTATACAAATATACCCCATATTTGTATAAAATGCAGATTATCTCAATAACTATCAGCATTTTTTGCTAAAATATGTATACTGTATCAATCATGAATAAATTGTGAACATAATAAAATAAAATATTTTTTGGTTAGGATCTCATAAGTAGCTGGCTGTAATTTTCAAAGTTTGGAATGCCCTTAAGGGCTCATTCAATGGAGCACTTACCCTATATTCCATTTTCTCGCAAAGGCCGATATTAGGAGGAGGCCGATACTAGGAGACTTCACCCTACTGAGATTTTGTCTTCGTCCATCACTAACTAGGTAGTTTGTTTATTTATGTAATAAGTCTACAAGAATTACGTATAACAACTTACGTCTATACAGCGCGTAGCAGTATTGCTCGGAGTCTCGGCCTGAAGGTTTTCTTTATTTTCAATACTGGAAATATTATTCATCATTATTATCCACTTTTTATTTATTTTGTAATTTTTGTACAACACTATGTCGACAAAGCCGCGCGCCCGTGCTATTTCTGCTAAGAAACATACCTACTTCCTCAATCTGATATTTAGACAATAATGATGAACATGAAAACGAATCAAAATTGTTCCTATAGAAATTGACTTTATTACTTATAATACAAACCAATATTTACATGCTATTGTATATGTCTGAATCAAGCGATCTAAATCATATGACATAGGTATTGTATTAGCTTTGTAATGTGTTCAAATGCAAATAAATTATATTATTATTACTACTTAGACAGGATAAGCACACAAATAAAACTAGGATTTTTACATGACACTTTCACAGAAATCTCGTATTTTTTTTCTAGGTAGGTATTTAGGACAAGACGTAGTAAAGTAGGCAGATAAATAAATAAGTAGGAAGGAACTTACATTTTATTCCGAGATCTTTTGGCTTTCATATTTTTATAATGCGTACTAAACTTTCTTTTCCCTGGCATGGCACTCAGCAAATTCAAATTCAATCAGTCCTGCGAAAAAAACCCTCGATCACCGACTAGATACGTTTATGATATTGGCTTTATCATGTTGAAATCATGTTTCAAGCCTGAATTGATACATACTTTACAAGGTTCATAAAATTACCTACTCAACAAAGTATCTAATTCATTCTTTGTATTTTTTACGATTTATATACATTCATTATATCGGTAAATTAGTTATACTTACAGTTTTTCACAAAAAACACAAATTCACAACACGTAATTTTGCTGGAGCATCCGACGCGCGTGGTGTCACCTTGACATATAAAAACGCACTGGCGGATTAGTGGCGATGCTGAGTACTAATTCGTAATATCGGAATGTGCGTGACTTTTCATACATTTTTCTATGGAGAATTTACGTAAAACATATCTAGATTTTAGGGCTTTAAAAGAGAAAGTCTTTGTTTGTAAAGGTACATAAAAAAAGTATATGTTATATTTATTGGTTTCTTCAGTGTTCAAAAAGTGTTTCTTTTTATCAATTTGTGTTGATTTATTGGGTTAAATCTGAAAAATACGAAGGCATGTTTTTGCCATTTTTCTCAATTTTGTGCGTTTGTTGACCTTTATTATAAAACAACTATTAGATTTTAAGAGTTTAATATAAGCATACCATAATTTTTGGTCTTTGATTGTAATATATACAAATTATCATTGATATCAATCATATCTAAATAGGTTAAATATGAAAAATCGTAACACTCTTTTCACAGTTTTCACGATCTGGCCCCTTAATGTTATCGTTATGTTCTGCAATTGGACAATTGATTAAAATAGGAAAAAACGCCGACTTCTGTATTTCGTAAATGCATAATTTGTGTTTATAAAGTAATTAGAGCCCAAGAGATCACATATCACGAAATACATAATATACGATCATATACGAAAGTACATGAGTATAATAAATTAATTTAACACATACTTTAGTTGCTTTCATGTACTTGCAAAAAGTATTGGCGCCATTTTGCTTTTGGCGTGGAAATGAGATAGCAAGTTGATATAATAAGGATGGCGATGTATGACTATTTATAACTAGATATCCCTGCAACAGCAGGAACCGTTTTCTGACGCAATTCAGTATGGGTATGCCATATCTATAGAAATATAACATCTTGACTGTACTTGATTCGGTCGAGTAATACAGTTAAAATTCGATATCATGTTCTAAGACTAAATATTTTTTTTAGTAAAAAAAAGCAACAATAATTAAACATTAAACATACCTATTCTACAAAACCTATAATTATATACTAACCTATAACTATATACTACAAAACCACAAGCTGTTTTCGTAATAAACCCTACGTTAATATATCATATAAGTGATGTACTCACATTGTCCAAGTATTGGGGCAGCGTTTCAGCGACGAACTTAGAGCAGGCTGCAGACAATTCGCTGGGTTTCACTATGACTGAGTTGCCAGCAGCAATCGCGCTTGACACGGGCAGCAGCAGCAGTTGAAGGGGATAATTCCAAGCACCAATCACGAGAGCCACGCCATATGGGTCGTTATAGATCACTACTTCGTCCATTATGTTCACCATGCCTTTTGGTGGCTATTGGAAAGATTATAATTATACCCAATTTTATTAGACCATCTATCCCCTTCGGATCAGTAGTACCATTGACTAGTACCATTGATGGTACAAGTGACACAACTTTGTATCTTTAGTACCATTAAAGAAAAGTCAAGATATTCCCCGTGATAACTGATGGAACTAATGATACAATTTTGTATCTCTAGTACCATTAAAGAAAACTAAAGATATTCCCCGTGATCAGGATGGTTTTGGGATGTGTATATAATATAAACTATTCATAAAAGACTGTAGAGGATGAATCTTCATCAATCAGCGCCACCCATGGGGCATGGACTACTTTCAGGGAGGTGCATCTGCATTTACATAATAAGAATAACTAATAAAATGCTATTAATAACCACACATTTTCATATCAATTAAGCAATTGAAAAAATCACAAACATACTAATAAATGGGTCAAACAGAGAACCACAAAGTTTAAAGTCAGTTAAAAAAGAATAACTCACATGTTCTGGTTTCACCCATTCATCCAAATAATGCAGGGTGTTTTTCAGATCGTTGATCAGGTAGTCCACTTCTAAGAGCACGGCCTCCATTTTGCTCCTGCGCAAGTCCTGCTGCAGAGCGTCGATCATCTTCTGCTGGTTCTCCTCGTACATACGCAAGAGGTTCTTGAGTTGTTTCCGACGCCATTCTATAGGGCGAGTAACGCCGCGGTTGAACGTGTCTCGGGCTCTTTGAACAGCCTGTGAAGTTATACCATAATGTTAGTTTATGTTATTGTCAACATCAATCAGTCTAGGTAGTTATGTATCCTCAAATGTCTACAGTGCAAGTGAATAGTGCAAACTCAGCACTTTAGGGTGACATCATCCTGTATGAACTTTAAGCTAGGCATCTCATTCGTGTAGCGCATCTAAATCTGTGCACGCGTCTCTTGTAATATTAATATAAAATAAAATAAGTTTTATTTCAAATTTATTTCTTTTAAAAACTTAGTCCCGAGCTCCCTAAATATAGCTGGCGCAGCCGGGTCGGATTCGAAAATTCGGTGTCCTTCACGCGAATTGTAGGCTCAAAATCGTCTCACTCGAAAGTGTGCAAGTGACCTTTCGAATCTGCCGAACCAAATAAATTTGCTAATTTTCGGGACAGTGAGTGACCTTCATCAGATCTGGAGAAATGGGTGCGGTGACTGGCCGGTGAGTAGAACTTTTCGCCTTCCATTCCTGCCTATTCTATCCTATTCGTTGCAGTAAGGATTAGACTTCTCCTTTTGCGAAACGTAATCTGATTTAAAATAAGCGATATAACTAATATATTAATTAAATATTTCATGTGTTTCTTTTAATAAATAGATACATATATAGAATAGATACTTATATATTTCATGTGCTTTTGAAATATATTATATAGGTAAACGATTAAATATTATAATAGTATATTACTAGTGTGCATTTGCTTACTTTATTGTTATTTAAAATGTCTCAAGCGGCGGAGATAAAAACTAAAACAGAAATAAATTTAATACCAAGGGAATTCGTTAGCATTATTCCCCCTTATGGTGGTGATAAGAGGTTATTAAATTTATTTCTACGAAAATGTGATTATGTAATTGCTAAATATAGAGGGAACGAGGAACAAAATCGCTATTTAATGCAAGTGATTACGAGCCGTCTCACAGACAATGCAGCTGCCGTTATCAGTGAGCGCGAGGACATAGAGACGTGGGCGGAGTTCAGGGAATTACTTATACAGCATTTCGGTGACCCTCGTAGCGAAGAATGTATTGCCATTGAATTAGAATCTTTAAAAATAAAATCGGGCGAATCATTTTTGGACTTTTGTAACCGAATACAGATTGTACGATCTCATTTAATTGCAAAAGTAAATTTAATTACGGATATTAATATGCGGTCTAATAAAATAATTATTTACAATAAAATAGCCTTGAATGTATTTTTATATAATCTGCCAGAAAATATGGTTAGGATAGTGAGATTAAAAGATCCACAAACTCTCGAGTCAGCACTTAGCGTTGTCCTCGAGGAAGTTAATTTCCATGAACAATATATTTTGAAAAATAAAGGCAATAACTTAGATAGGCCAAGACCACAAAATTTGGTGTTGCCATTTAAATCAAATCTACCTACCATTAACGCTACGCCTAATTTTGCACATGGGTTCAGATTACCAAGCCCACAAAATAATTTTAAGTTTGGTATCCCACCAAGTAAACAGGTTAAGCTGACACCGCAAAATAGTCAACTTTTGCCATTTGGGTATCGACCCTCAAATCATACAGCGCAACAATTTAATTATAGGCCGCAACAGCCAGTAGGTTACCGCCCACCACAATTAGGCTATAGACCGGTCGGCTTACAACAGCAACCCGTCATGTCCCCTCAATAATTTGGGCAACAACAGCAATTTAGGCTTCCTCAGCAGAATTTCACCCAGAAACCAAATTATACAGCTGATGTTTCTATGCGTACTGCCCCACCTGTAAAACATGGTTTTCAAGTCAATGAGACAGACTTAAATGATATGGAAGACTACGCGTTAGATTATACTCGTCAAGGTTATGAGGTAGATCCATATAATTGTGACTATGTACCTTACTATGTTGAAGACCCCTCCGAATCAGCATCCGCGGTTTCGGTAGAGCCACACAATACAACATGCGAATCAGATAACACCGATAATACACAACAGGTAGAAAATTTTTACATAAATGCCTCCCTAATAGTGGACAAATGATAGAATTAAATTGTGACTTAAAATTAAAATTACCTTATATTTACCTACCTGAAATTGACGCTAAATTTATGATAGATACTGGTAGCACGAGATCGTTCGTAAGCCCACGAAAAGCCTATAAATTTTTTCCATCACAAATTTACTACGAGCCTTTTGAGGTTGTTAGCACTCATACAAGGTCATCTCATGACCAAGTCGCTTATATACCTCTACTACCTACCTTTAAGAACAATATCTATCACCGCTTTTATATATATGAAGTAGACGCTCGCTATGATGGTTTGATAGGAAACGACTTATTAACACAGTTGGATTCGGTTATAGACCTTAAACAAAAAGTGCTAAGAACAAAGACAGTAAATATACCTATTGTTCACGCATCATCAGAGCACAGGGTGAAACTACCCCCGCGTTCAGAAACAAGAGTAAAACTCCCTACAGACATGTATTCAGGACATGCCGTTCTTGACTTTAAAGAATTTTGTAAAGGCGTCCGAATGCCAGACGCTATTGTCAATTGTATTCATGGTTATGCAACCACAGTTATCCAAAATTCCTTAGACCAAGAGATGGAACTGACAGTGACTAGCCCTTTTAAAACTTCTGAGTATATCCCAATTTCGAATATAGATAAAGACTCAAAGAATATTAGAGATATTGACTACGATAGGCTTCTAACACAGAATTTAACAAAATTACGACTAGACCACATGAACTCTGAAGAGCACGAATCCATACTTAAACTATGCAAAGAGTACAAGGACATATTTTACTGTGACCAACTGCCCTTAACATTCACAAACCAGGTAAAACATTTTATACGTACCAAAAACGAAGATCCCGTTTACACAAAGCCTTACCGACAACCCCCTGCTCAGGCAGCTGAAATAAAAAGACAGGTAGAAAAACTTTTACAGGATAATGTAGTTGAGGAATCACATTCACCTTGGAGTTCACCTGTACATCTGGTATCAAAGAAACCCGATGCATCTGGTGAGACTAAATACAGAATGGTTATAGACTACAGAAGACTGAACGACATAACGATAGACGACAAATACCCCTTGCCCAACATAACTGACATTTTTAACAAACTAGGGAAGAGTTCATATTTCACTACGCTTGATTTAGCTAGTGGCTATCACCAAATAGAAGTAAACGAGACAGATAGACAAAAAACAGCGTTCAGTACTGAGTTTGGACACTATCAATTTTTAAGAATGCCATTTGGACTTAAAACTGCACCTGCAACCTTTCAACGTACCATGGACAATGTATTACGTGGACTACAAGGAATACATTGCCTTGTTTATCTAGATGACATAATAATATTTTCAGCAAGTTTAGCAGAACACTTAGAAAAACTTCGAGCCATTTTTGACAGACTCAGATACACTAATTTAAAAGTACAACTGGACAAGTCAGAATTCCTTCGAAAAGACGTACTCTATTTAGGACACACCATAACTAAAGACGGACTTCGACCTAATGACGATAAAATTAAAAGTGTATTAAACTACCCAATTCCAAGAACTACTACTGAAATCAAAAGTTTTCTTGGATTAATTGGTTATTACAGGCGATTTATTAAAGATTTTGCTAAGGTTACCCAACCACTCACGGCATGCCTTAAGAAAAGGAATAAAATTATAATAGACCAAAAGTATATCGATGCTTTTGAAAAATGTAAAGAACTTCTCATTAGCGCCCCTCTTCTGCAATATCCTGACCCTTCTAAGCCTTATGTACTTACTACAGACGCATCTTCAGTTGCATTAGGTGCTGTTCTATCCCAAGGTCCCATCGGGCAAGACAAGCCAGTAGCCTATGCTAGTCGTACATTAAGCGACACAGAGTCCCGGTACAGTACAATCGAAAGAGAATTACTCGCTATCATATGGGCAGTGAAGCATTTCAGACCGTATTTATACGGACATAAATTTCAGATATATACCGACCACAGACCTCTAGCCTGGCTATATTCCCTTAAGGAGCCGAATAGTAAATTAACCCGTTGGCGTTTAAGACTTCAGGAATTTGACTTTGACATTATATATAAGAAGGGACAACAGAATACTAACGCCGACGCTCTTTCCCGCATAAAACTCAATGCTTTAGGTTCTGACGATGACAGTATGTCTATGAAAGTTAATGTTGACAAGAAAGACGAAGAACTTGCGAAACATCTTAAGGAATTGGACGATAGAGTGGAACAACTAGCGAGAGAAGCTAAATCACGAATTGAACCCGACATTATAACTATATCTGACTCATCCACATTGTCGGCGGTTGACTTTAATGAATCTGAATCGGAATTCCCTTTGAGACCCGACTCTAGTTCTACCGAAACAGCTCACTCAGCCCAAGAGCTGGAATCCTATGGTATCCCCATTCTCCATGAAGCCATAGATGCTAAACCCAACCAAATATTGGTCTTTCAGTGGTTCAAAAACGAACTACAGGTGAGGGATCTATCCAGGGACAAACAAAAGATTTTAGAAGTATTTTTGCCCATAAACAATTTCCAATTGATAAAAGAATTTTTAAAACAATATATAAAGCCAAAAATTAAATATTTTATTTATTTCGAAAATGAAACCCATAGACGAGATTTTAGTGCAGTAGTAATAGAATTATTTAAAAAGGGGATGGTAGAATTTTATGAATGTACTGAAAGAGTTGTATACGTGGAAGATGAAAGAGAGCAGAAGGCAATCATTTTAAAATATCACGAAGGTCCTACGTGTCATCGTGGAATCAAGGAAACCATGGTAAGGATCCGTAGAAATTACCAGTGGGACAACATGTTGACCACTGTATCCGCTGTCATAAATAACTGTGAGGCTTGTCGTAAGATGAAGTATGACAGAAAACCGTTAAAACCAGCTCTCCAACTTACCCAGACTCAAAATGCTCCCTTTCAGGAAGTGTTTATAGACATCTTCTCTATAGAAGGAAAATACTATCTAACACTAGTAGATGCTTTCAGCAAATTAGCTCAGGCTTTCAATATTACAAATCGTTCTACTCCGGAGGTCATACGCGCGTTGATAAAATATTTTTCTTTCTATGGCACCCCTCGTAAAATTTCATGTGATCCAGGAACGGAATTCAATAACGAGTTAATGAGAGAACTTATGGGTATGTATAAAATTGAATTACATATTACTACTCCCAACAACCCTAACTCCACAGGTATAGTCGAGCGCTTTCATTCCACTTTGATAGAGATATACCGATTGGCTAAATACGAACAAAGGTGTACTGACGCAGCTTCAATTATGACTTACTCTATAATGGCATATAACCACACTATACATTCAGCTACAGGACTTACCCCTTTTGAAGTAGTCTTTGGTCATACTGATGCTAACAAAACTTTCGACGTTGATTTCGAAAAAGCGTATATTCAGCAGTTACTAAAAGATCATGCTAAACGTACAAAACATCTATACCAATATATAGCACAAGAAATGTTAACGAAAAAGGAAAACGTTAGAGAAAAGAGAGTAGGAAATGATAAACCTGTATTAAAAGTAGGTGATACAGTATTCGTGAAGGATATTAATATTAGAAAGAGTAAAGACAAGGCTAGGTATAAGAAAGCTAAAGTGAAAGATAGTACTGACAGAAATATTGTACCGGTTCAGATAGGTGCTAGAGAAAGCAAAGTACCAGTTAAAAACGTTAAGCGTCCTCCGCAGGTGGTGTCTGCTCCTGGTCCTCCTACACATGACCCAGGCCCTTCAACTTCAACGCACTGAAGGGAATCCTGGCATTTTACCTGTAAAACTCGGACAGGCATACAAACAAGAGGATAAGTGGACAATTGTGAAGGTGATCGATCTGAGCATAGTACAAGACGAATTAAATTTAAATATTAAAAAATATACAGAATTTGATAAGTTAGTAAATAGTAATAAGCATTACGATTACGAATTTTATGGTCTTAAATTACAGGCTCGAAATTTACAAGATATTACAATAGATAAATTTAAACAACTTGTTCCCTCTAGTAGAGTTAAGAGAGGCTTGATAAACCCACTTGGATCGTTAATAAAACTTGTCACGGGAAATTTAGATCACGAGGATGCGTTAAAATATGACCATTTGATCTCCCAAGTTAGAGACAAACAGGTAAAAACTGATGTGAAAATGGTAATTTTCTCCAAAACGTTAGATATCATTATTAATAGTACTGAGACCTTGCAAAACAATACATTGATATTAGATGAAAGACTTAAGCGCATTGAAAAAAATATTATGAATGCAGCCAAAAAAGAAAATAACTCAATTTATGCTACGTATGTGTTAAGCATGTTTCACCTATTCATTAGTAATTTTCGAACAATATATTTGATATTAAGTGAGATAGAGACAGCCTTGGCGTTAAGTAAAGTCTCGGTACTACATCAGTCATTGATTAACTCCACAGAATTGTTATATACGCTAAAAAACATTGCTAAAAATGATAACTTTGTATATCCTATTAATATAAATAATTTAGTTAAGATAGAGCAGACAATGACTGTAAAGGCTTATGTAAAGGAAAATCAGATCACGTTTATTATGGAAGTCCCTATAACTGACGGTAATGTGTATAATTATTTTAAAGTATACTCTCTCCCTGTTACATCCCAAAGAAACCTTACCTCGGTAATAATCCCAGAATATCCCTACCTATTGGTGGAAAGTTCGAAATACTTGCCAGTAGCCCGGCCCTGTCAGGAGTTAGCAGTCGACCAGTTCCTGTGTAAAGAAGACGATGTCGTACATTATCCCGAACCTACTTGTGTGGAGCAATTGATGAAGTTCCATACTAACCTGACTCTATGTATCGCCCGTACCGTTGAAACTGAAGACATTAAAATCCAGCGTATCGGCCCTGTCGATTGGATACTCTTTTCTCGCAACCCTAACGTCCTAACTGAGAAATGTCGCAACGACGTCATTAAAAAACAGGTACAAGGCACTTACCATCTTACCACAGATGCCAATTGTGAACTCTACCTGAAAGACTTTAAAATAGACCGGCGGCGATCTTCAGCTGCAGACTCACGCTTCAAGGTTACCCCCATCATGACCCTACCAGAGCTGAAGGAAGATAACGTCATCGAGATGAAAAGAATCAATATAAAAGGCATAAATTTGGATGAACTAAAGGATTTATCACACGTTCTAAAAGGTGCGGCGTCTAATAGTGATACAGATAGTGAAACAGTGATCGTGAACACTCGTAGTATAAGTTTAGGTACCATAGTTCTTTATGTACTCTTAGTTATTTGTACTACTAGTTTCCTTGCATGGAAATGTAATTTTATTACAAGGGTGCAAAATTATTGCGACTCAAAATCGTCCGATAATTTCACACTTGAGGAGGGAGGAGTTATGTATCCTCAAATGTCTACAGTGCAAGTGAATAGTGCAAACTCAGCACTTTAGGGTGACATCATCCTGTATGAACTTTAAGCTAGGCATCTCATTCGTGTAGCGCATCTAAATCTGTGCACGCGTCTCTTGTAATATTAATATAAAATAAAATAAGTTTTATTTCAAATTTATTTCTTTTAAAAACTTAGTCCCGAGCTCCCTAAATATAGCTAGGTTGTTGCCACCAATAATGTCAACAACAAATAGTCTAGGCCGTTGAGAGGTTCCCAAATTGTGCGCCGCGATCGCGACGCCATGTGGCGTCATGAGATAAGTAAGTACAAAAACTTCAGCCCTGATTTGGGAGGTTTGTCCAGCAATTATTATTATTATTAAAATGCGTGTAACTTTTTAATTACGTATCGACCAGTTGTGTTTTATATCCGACAAATTCAAGGCAACATCTGGGTGAAATCAGATTTTCGCTAGGTGGTGTAGTTTTTTTGGGCAGTGCCGAAATAAGGCTTATTTTGGCACTGCCACAAAAAAATACTTATAACTTTTTACCGGGAGACCGACAAATTTTTTGCTTTGGGCGACAAATTTCGACAAATTAACGACTAATTTTTTGTCTAGTTAAAATCAAGATCTGAGACATGGGCAGTGCCGAAATAAGGTACACGTCGCTGCGCGTGTCTGTGTAATCGATCACTCAAGTTCAAGCATGTCGACTGTGTCCTGTCTATGGATGGGTTTCCTCCCCACAATCGAAGGGATTTTTTAATACCACTAGGGTGGAAACAAGTATACGATCTGCCTGATGGGAAGCAGTCGTCGCAGTCTATGGACGCTTGCGACACCAGAGGCATTACTCACGCGTTGCCAACACAGTTTAGAGTGGACATTTTTATTATATGTATAGATAACACAACTACAAGTAAATGTACATTTTTAGGACTCACCTCAGAAATGTTCACCGATTTCGGTTTCGTATTCGTAATAGTACCTGAAACAAAATATATTACATTAAAACAATTGCTGTTTACAATATGCAATGATAAAAAAGACAATAGGCTATCATAATGTTTAGTTAATGGCAAAAGTAGGTTATAAAATAAATATTCCTGAACAATTACAGAGCACCATATAATCCCAAAATAAACAAATCTATGGTTAAATTTTGAAAAGTCTGGTGGTCGAATGGGTAGCAATATTTTGCCACCTCCGAGTGGAGGTTGCGAATTCTATCCCCACACATGACAAACATTTGTCTTGGGTGGGGATAGAACCACATAGACTGTCTTTGTCTGGATGTTTACTATGTATTATATCTTATATGAGTCCATTAATTTTGGGTCTAGATGGTAGTGTGTAATTTGTGTAGGAATATTTTCATACTTTTCTTTTCAAATACATACTTTTAATGCATAGAAAGCCCCCAGATCAAGACAAACAAGAGACGTTTATGCACAGAAATATTTATATTGTACTGGGAATTCTCAAGGGATTAATTAGATAAAATCTCTCAAGTTGGACCAAATTACCTACAGACAATGTGCTAAATTTCAGAGTTTATAACAGACAAATGTCATAACACAAGAATTTTAATCGACAAGGAGAAAGATGTCCAAGAGGGTTCTGGTCCAAAATAATACCAGACTAATATTATGGGTTCAATTTAAACCGCCGCAGAATGGAATGGAAGAAACTTTTTGCAACAAAATTGTTCATAGCATAATGAACTTTATGTCAATTGTATAACATATAAACTTAAATACGATCAGTAGCTAGGGGAATTCTCGAGAATACGCAAGGATTCCCCGGAAGACGGGCGACCTTTTTTGGCGCGTATTTAAGTTTATATGTTATAGAATTGACATAAAGTTCATTATGCTATGAACAATTTCATTGCAAAAGTTGCTGCCATTCCATTCCGTGGCGGTGTAAATTGAGCCTTAGACACCTCTACATTATGTAGTCATTCCTCTATAGTTACTTAACTAACATAAATAAACAATTAGATGGTACAAAACATCCATTAAAACTTAAAATATACTTAAAACATGTTTGCAAATAGATATATTTGTTTAGATCTATAGGGTGATTTAACAAACAAAACTTTAAAATGCCAACACCCCAAATACAACTGTTTACATATTAAGAAAGTTACATTATGCAATGCTACTAGATAATCACTGTCCAAAGGTCAGTGAACCGTTTCATATGTACATTGAGTTGATGACATACAAAACATATTGATATATAACACCTGAATCAATTAACTACATATTGATATGATAAAGTTTAAGTTTGTGAAGTAATAGGTAATAGTTTTCTGGTCTTCAGCTTTTTAAAAAGTAGTAGGTAGAGTAAACTTGTATTCACAAAGTGCTTTAACTCCTTTGTTACTATTTGATTGTTATAATGCCTCAAGTCAAGTGTTTGAACTACTCACAATTTATGAATCTTCACAAAACAAAGTTTGTTTCATATTAGTGTAAACAGAAATCATCATTTACCAATAGAAAACTGTGTTACGTGAATCTAGAGAGTTGGTATGGTTTCAGTAATAAATGGGTTAAAATGATGTTCCAAGATAACTAAATGAGAATACAAACATATTTATTTACAACCATGCTTATAGATATTACTGAAGGAAATTATATAAATTGAATATTTGTGCTGAGATAATGCAGGGCCAGAACGGCAGGGATACCCACACTACGATAAATCTGTATTGTGGGTACCAATATGAACTTCCTAAAACCATGGAATGTGTTACAATAGCTGTAGCATAAATTAACAGCTTATTTGTATATGGAAAACGGACATATTGGTGACAATTATAACTCTTATTATGTACAGCATAAGATAGTACAACATTCAAAGTGTCATGGTTGAAGTGCATTTAGCTATATCAGAAAATACCTTCAGATTAAAAAAAGGAAATAATTTATCGAGCGACTAAAAAATACTAAATGGGCGACCGAAATACTGGGTTAGGTTAGGTTTGGTATATTTTATATCTTCTTTAGTTGCCAAGTTAGTATAAAAGTTGCCTATTTCTACAATTTTAGTTGCTCCGTTAATTACTAGCCATTAAAAAATATAACAACTAGCGGGAATTAATGCAATCATGCATGTAAGATATTTTTACAAACCTTTATTATTGCCTAACTTTTCGACCAGGTTGCACTGGCCGTGGTCACAGGCTGAATGCCTTACATGCATGACCGCATTAATTCTCATGTTATTCATTTTAACCATGCAACATGAAAGTTCAGAAGTTATATACAACTAGCCTCAAAAAACGTAGAAAAAGACAATTGACCAACCTTCAAGGCCTACCTTCAAGAAAAAATTTGTTAAAAATAGTTTTTTAATTTGTGTTTTAACCATGAAAACTTCACAGACAGAATTTCTGTTTGCAATACACTTTATATTGTCAATATAAAATTTTATTTATAGTATTCTCTGACTAAAATTAATATAGAAAATGATTGGATTAAAATGAATGAAAAGATTTAAATGAATTAAATATTTTTAAATGAAGATGAAAAATTATAATAACTTTTATCTATTCACAAAGGTAAGCAATGGTAAGATAATAACTCATTAGTCCGTTTGTACTTTGACTGCTTTACAAATTGAACTCGATTAGAAACCGGTTTTGTATATACTTCTACACTATGATGTATGCAATCAAAGTTTAAAATAACAAAGTAAGAAACGAGGTAGCTACTTGGATAAAAAGTGAGAATGCTGGAAAAAGTTACATTGTTGTCATTATAGGTAGTTCAAATAAGTAAAACAACTTACCCAGGGTCATTTTAATTTACGATTTTGAACTCTTCGAATACGATTACACGATAAACAATGAGATAAAATTTCTCTAATGAATAATGTTTACGTATAGTTCAAACGTAAATAATTTGAGAAGCAGGTAGGATATTAAATGCCAATAACACAGTACAATATAAACTTTTACGCACGGTTGACTAATATAAAAGAAAACTTTAAAAATTGTTACAAAGTGATAAAAATTTTCGTGATACAATGTAAGGTCAGGTGCGATTACGACGAACGAAATTATTGGTGTGTCAGTTGTCAGATATGTGTGACGTTACTGAACTGACGTTTGGTGTTGGTATTACCATCCTCTGTTTTGGTTTTTCCTAACTTATCAAGAAAAACTTTTTTTTTCATGCATTATTATACCATTTATTAAATAGAACCCATTTTTGAAAAATAAAGTAGTATTTTTTATTATTAAAAAAAATATGTCCTCTGCTCCATGCGCTTGGTATTTGCCGCAATCGCACTACATCTGTGTTTGTCTAACGGATACACAAACAGCAAACAACAAATACCCTTCCACGCGTTGGTGTTTGTTGTCTTCTATTAGGCCGTTGTTTGTTAAGCATATGGACGTGGCATCACAAAATATTGGCGTGACTTAACTGTTTTGTTGGCTCAAGCAAGTAGTTTGTTTGTTCGTTTTTAAATGCCGCAGGATACTAATAAGTTAGATGTTTGGTGTTATATATTAGAAAATATGTACAAAACAAGTGTCGCTGTAACTTTAACATGATAGTCTTTTCATAGATTCGATAGATAGAAATAACTGGTTTTGCTCTTAGTATGAAATTAAAAGTGAACAGAAAATAAAGTTGCCTAATTAATGTAGATAGGGCACTTTAGTTCATGGTGTTCGGTTCTTAAGTCACCCAGAAGGGGGCTTTGCTTGAGGTCCCTTTAGTTGCGAGGTCGTGAGCTAGGGATCAGTATGCCCACGCTCAGCAGTGGCAATGTGTAAACAATCAATGTAATTGCTAATTTTAACTTACTATGTAACTACTATGTACTTTGTAAAAAGGCATTTGAAATGCAGTTGATAACTAAAATTGTATCTAAATAATTTTTCGCTTCAAAAATACTTTAAAAATCACTAAGATATTAAAAACTATTTACCTACCCTAGATATAGGGGAAAATACCCTAAAGTGGTAGCACTTTTAGGCATAACGTTTGACGTCTTGGAGTGACATCTTACCTTTTTCATTCTTTGTTTCGTTTGGCAATCACTCTACTGTCGAATATTTCTTTTGGCGTCAATGATAGCGCAATTTTACAGCTGTTTTGACTATGTACTAATTGGAACAACTCCACAGCGGCAACTTAAACATTTTTAATCAAGATTTTCCCTAATTTTATCCACTCTAATAGTCACTTACATAATTCTTTTTATTTATTTATACGGTTTACCTTAATACACTATCTCTAATGGAATCAATAACAAAAAAATATTTTATATTTATATTATATATTTATAAATTATGAAATTTTGTTTAGACAGATAGGAAAAAGCACAGATAGGAAAAATCCCGATAGACAGGCTTTAAAATTATTGTATGTATCTGACCTGTTTGTTTATATTTACGTAAGTAAGTATGTACGTGCTTAGTGTTCGTGGAATAGGAGAAAGTTAAACTCGATTGAGATCATTATTATATTCTGATAAACATGATGTAGAGTTTCTGAAGACGGCGCATTAAGGTTGCCTCTGGAACTCCCTGATGAAAAGAGCTATCATAGTCAATTTTGGGCTCGTTTGTTTTGATGTCATTTGAATTTTAGTATCATACGCGACAAACTACATACGTAAGTTATTTTTTTTATCAATGACGGCGCTAGTATGCATAATCTCTTTGTGAAAATGCGGCCATATAATGGCGAATAGTAAAGCCAAACAATTGGGTGTTCGGATAACTGGTATTTTCGGATAATCGAACTACCTATAATGTATATTGATTCAGCCATACATGTTTACGTACAGCTAAATGAACACCATATTTACATTACCAACAACAACTTTAACCATATTAATGACAAATAGAACATGTATGTCATTATTAGACATCATTATCAGCCTGTATGTACCCACTGCTGGATATAAGTCTTCCCCAATGCTTTCCACCAAATACGATCCTCCGCCTGCCACATCCAGCCGCTATCTCGGACCATCTAGAGGGATCTCGCTTACCCGCTTACAAGTGGCTAGGTCAGGTACATTTTTAAGGACCGATATTTGATACTGGTCGCTTTTAGCCTGTGTTTCAAACCAACGAAAGGCAATATCTAAGCATGTAAACGCTTCAGAAGCACCAATTACGTTTTCATCTTCATTATTTGAACTTGTAGTTGATGAGGTGCTAGCGGTGGCGTCAGTTTTATTAGTCATGAGGTCTAAAATTTCGGGCGGGCGTAAATCTAACCTACTTTAAAATCTCACTTTTTTAAAAATAACAGCAAATTGTTATAGGTATCCAATAAAGCAAAGAAATAGAGTTTAATACTTGTTCATAATGTTACTTTGATCCTATAAATACATATTTGGATTTTGCATAGAACTTGGCACTCATTTAGATCTCCATTCTTTTTGCGGCGAAGCCCACAGCCAAGCATAATTTTTGTATTGAACTTGGCTCTCCTTTTTTACATTTATGTTTGGCTGAGTTGGATAAGCTCGTTGCGGACTATAAGCTCGACCTTGTTTTAGTTCAGGAGCAGTATCAAAGATCTCAATTAAACAGTAAATTTATACAACTTAATAACAAGTCGCGCGCGGGTATATATGCGCCAAGGGGCGGATTTACTATAACATCAATCAATCACCTAATGTCCACTCACTGTGTGGTAGCTGAAGTAACATCTCCATATTTAAGAGTATTTGTAGTCAGTTGTTATTTTCAATTTTCTGACCCTGTGGGTTCGCATTTGTATCATCTACGAAGAGTATTGCATGCTCTTACTGGTCATAAGGTTATTATAGGAGCAGACGTAAATGCATCATCACCATTATGGCACGGCAAGTTGAGAGCGACCGACGCCGACAGACGCTCTGCTGTTGAAGAGTTCATTGCTGAAATGCATCTTCATATTCACAATACCCCTGAAGCACCACCTACTTTTAGTAGCCCAATGGGCGAGTCTTTTATTGACGTCACACTTTCTAGTGCAGACGTCCGAATACAAAACTGGCGCGTTCTTCCTGAAGCTTCTTGTAGTGCTCACCGCCTGATTGTGTGTGAGTTCTCCCCAGTTGTTGATAACTTACATCCGCAACAGTTAATAGGTTTTCAATATAAAACTAGGGACGCTGACTGGGCAAGCTTTGCTTCACTTTTCGCTTCCCGCGCCAAAGATTTTACTCGTAGTGAACTTACAGTCTCGGAAAGTGTTGAAATTATGTCTGACACATTCGTATATTGCGCTGACGTTGCATTAGGTCGAAAACCTATAGTTAATAACAGACGATGCGACTGGTGGAATGATACCCTTGTTAGGTTGCGTAGGCATTTCCGTGCCGCTAGACGTAAAATCTCAAAGTTAAAGAAACGTAACGTCGAGGGCGAAATCTATCAAACCGCTCTAATTGACTTGCGTATTGCTAGATCTCACTATCGCGCTGCTGTTGAAAAATCGAAAGGTAATTTACTAAAACGTATTGTAGAAAGATTAAATAGTGAGGGCCCGTGGTCTCCCCTATATCACGAATTTAAATCAAATAGGCGGATTGATCAGGCGTACGTATCCAATATAAAATTTAATAATTCACATACCCTTGGTGTAGAAGAGACTGCTGAGACCATTCTGCACGCGTTAATTCCTGATGATTGCGCCGATAGTGACAGTGACTACCATCGTGAGGTTAGGATCGCGGCGGATTTGTGCCCTTCCACTCCAATATCAACTGTACCGTCGATGGATGAGTTTATGTCTATTGTTAAAGCTTTGCCTACAAATAAAGCCTCCGGTGATGATAGGATTACGAATAGAATGATTAAAGAAGCTTGTAAAGTAGCTGCTGAACCTATACTTACTCGGTGTATTGTAGAAGGTCATTTCCCTGGCATTTTGCGAAGTGGCGTTATAAAAATAATACCAAAAGGCGGTGATAAACCACCGGACGATCCGAAGTCCTACCGTCCTATTACTCTGCTACCGTCGTTGGGTAAGCTGCTTGAGCGCTTGGTTGTGCCACGGTTGCTGCCCGGTGGCCCGCAATTTCATAAAAATCAGTACGGCTTCACCATTGGCAAGTCCACTGTTGATGCTGCGCTCGCAGTGCGCAAAGTTGTTGAGCTCTCGGAGAGCAAGTATGTTGTAGCTATTTTCTTAGATATCTCAGGTGCCTTTGATAATGCTTGGTGGCCAATGTTGTTGCTGAAACTTAAGGTGAGAGGTTGCCCTAGCAATATCTACTCTCTCATTCGATCGTACTTTTTGAATGGTACAACTAAATTAAAACTTGGCCATTATGTTGCTTCAAAGGTGCTCACGCAGGGCTGCCCCCAGGGTTCAGTGTTGGGACCGTATCTCTGGAATATCGGTTTTGATGATTTTTTTAGCCTACCCTTACCGGAAGGGTGCTCGTTAACTGGTTACGCTGACGATGGTCTCTTATTAATCAATGCTAATTCAAGATCTAGCATAGAGAAACTAGCCAACACTAGCCTAGGCTTAATTTCAGATTGGGGTTATCTTAATCGTCTCGATTTTGCGCCACATAAAACATATCAACTCTTGCTTAAGGGAAATTTACAGGTTTCACCGCAATTTCATTTTAATGGAGTATCAATTGCTAATAGAAGTTCGGTTTGTTACTTGGGTTTGCTTTTGGATAGAAATTTTAATTATATCGAGCACATGAAGCAAGTAGGTGAAAAAGCGAAAAAGAATTTCTATGCCTTAACACGAATTTCTACCTCTACGTGGGGATTAACTTTCAAAACGTTAAAAATTATTTATACCGCCACATACTTAGGATGTGTTACGTACGGTTCACCTGCGTGGGCAGATAGGGCTACTATAGGTGCAGCATGTCGTAAATTGCTTCAAAGCCAGCGCCTTGCTCTGATATTTTTATGTAAGTCGTATAGAACTGTAAGCACCGAGGCACTACCCGTGCTAGCAGGTGTGTTACCAGTAGACTTAGAAGTACAACGCCGCGCTTCAATGTACTATACATCTAAAAATATGGTCCCTGATTTCTTGAAAACTCGTGATCGTGAAAAAATAGTTAGACTGTTTAAACCTATTAATGAAGTATTTTTAACATTGCTGTCTGAATGGCAGGAAAGGTGGGAAACTTCTACCAAAGGACGCCACTTGTATCTGTTCTTTCAATCGGTAAGAGATAGATTAAAGAAAAAGTGGTTAGAAGTTGACCGTTTTTTTGCGCAATTTTTAACTGGACATGGCAATTTTAAGGCAAAACTCTTTTCGTTTAAATTAGTGCCGTCGCCCTTATGCGAGTGTTCTACTGCTAATTCTGAATTCGATCAAACAGCACACCATGTTCTCTGGGAGTGTGATCTTTGGCGGCGGGAGCGGGATGACATGTTGAATTCATTGCAAGTTGCATCCGGGGTAGTATACTATTCAGATTTGGTAGCAACAAGGGAGAATTACCAAGCGTTCAGACGATTTTGCAATTCTTATTATTGGAATCGATGTGTTAGGTAACAACTCAATGTTTTAGGTCCCCAATAGTGTTAGAAACTTAAAATCCGTGGTGCACGGCAGTTGAGCTTCACTTGACTAGCCATCTCTTTAGGCTTTTAATGCCTTATTTGCCATATTGCTGTCTCTCACATTGCTAAGAGGGGAAGTCAAATTCCAAAAGCTTCCTACACCTACTAATTTCTTCTGATTAAATTCGTTGTGAGTTCCAAGACAGCCGTAGTTTTACCCCCGGGACTGCAATGGACTTCATTGTTCATTGCCTTTTTTGGCGGTCGCCGCTGTTAATCCTGGCTACACAGGAGACACAGTGGTGGGAATGTGTGGTGGGCCCCAAAAATTATGTTTTTGGTGGGATATCATTACTTTTTGTAAAGAAAACTACGTATTGAGATTTAATGTTTTTTCTTGCGTTTCCGCTGCATGCTTTTCTTTTTTATGCTATTGTCTACATTCTCTTGAATGTTAGAGATAATAGTGCGCATTGCCCATTCATTATCTGCTACCTTTTTAATACACTTCTCCTGTTTATGCTTAATTAGCCAAGTCCGGGCAATATGGACTTTCTTTTAAGGTACAAAGAGTTCGAACTAATAAATATTATTTCTTATTTGAAAAGAAATCAGAGAAACGAATCTTGGGCACTGATCTTTGTTATTTTAGTGAGCCGTGGACTATAAAGTCACTACCATGCATGTATAAACCAACCGACCCGCAAAATTTTAACCGTGCCTATGTTTATGTGTTGCTCGGGAGAGCTTTTATGTAGATTTACTTCTGTTCTGTGTATAATTATGTGGTCCCGCGCGCCGCCGAAGACACACCGTTGGCCGGTTGTTTAGCGCGTATTACAAGTTTTTTGTATGGGGATACCACTTATTTTTTGACTTAACTTTATCTTTATATTTCTGTTATATAGCAAATATAATAATACATATATTGGGATAGTTTTAAATATCTGCTTGTAACGTTGTAACGGTTCCAACGCTATAATAAAAAAAAAATTGTATGGAGACCCCCCTATTTTTAACTAATTTTGTTTTTTTATTTTTAGATTTTTTCCTACGCTTACACACAATTACCCAACTTGAAATCCAAATTTCATCCTTCTAGGTCATCTGGAAGTAGGTTAGGTTTAGGTACTATAATATGTCAGTCAGTGCTAAAATTTACGACATTTTGACCTTCATATCTTTATAACCGTTTGAGCTAGTTTCATGAAATTTGGTCTTCTAGATGTCCTTGTGGATATAATTAAACACACGTAGTTTTATGTGTTTACATTAAAGAGGTTTTGAGTTATAGAAGGGTCAAAAGTGGCACCAAGTGGTTCGTGTAATATTACACTCGGCGCTCGCTAGCCAGTTCCTTTGCTTCAAGTTGGCTTGACACGCTGCCGCGTGTCTAGATCTATTGTCTATTGGCACCCCTCGAGCTAAAATCCATCGAGCCGTCATGCGGCGCGCATTTGCATTTGAACTTGGCGCCAAAAATGCGCCATTTTAATTTTTTTTATTATGACGTACCCAGTGTCACTCACAGCAAATACGAATCTAATGACACCTCTCAAGCTAAAACCGGTCGCAGTCGGGTAAAAATAAGGCTCTGGCAAAAGAGAGATATGGCACAACATCGAAGCTTCCCGAATGAGGAATTACCTGCACCTCACAGAATACCGCAGCCGAATAACAATTTGACGATTGTTGTATTCCTGCAAGTCAGTGATATTTAATTTCATGTTGCGCAATACTATAAAAAAAACCGCAACGTACCTATAAAAACAGTATTTCAGCCCCAGAGTAAGTACCTACTTAGAGAGATATTAAAAAAAAATATGTGAAACCTTTGACAAACATTTTTATAATAGCTAACCGAGCTTCGTTCGCTCGAGTGTTTTCGCAACGTTACTAGTACGTTAGTACTATTACTTATACTGTGTTATTAGTTACGTAGTAGTGCGAAGAGGGGATGAGTTTCCATACAGCTAGCGAGCTGTATGGAAATGTATGACTACCATCGAATATTTTGACTCGAAAAATAGGTCTTACGTTTTAGTTATTGACAAATATCTTCAGCCTAGTCGGTACAGGTCCAGGGTTTCTACTAGCTAAGTTAAACACAATTATCATCAATGTAAAATGTTTTCTCTATATACAACATCGCTCGTAAATATAACGTGGCAATGTAATTTAAATAAGTCAAACTTTAATTACACTAAACTTAAAATGCGTTATTGTTGAAAAAGGAAGTTACAGAGAACAAAGATTTTTACATATAGTTATTATTCAAAATCCGGAGTTTTCACGCATCTTGTTATGGTTGCTAGCGTTTAAAGATGGTAACCCTATCCACAATGCTGCTCAGCTGCAGGTTGGCGGAGATTAGATTGTGATATAACCGTCATAATTGTCATTGATCCTTGAACATGGCTAAGCTGTAGCACTAGCATATTATCAGCGAGTATAATTGAAGTAATTGAGTACAGAGTAATATGTGAGCACAGTTCACACTTAATGACCCGTGTCAGTAGATACTTATACGTTTCATATAATAGTGTGTACCTACATACTACTTGTGTGTATGATGTGTCTGTTTCTTAGACCATTGTTCTGTTATAGCTGTGGTTATAAGTACCTACACAGAGGACAAACAGTACAATCAGTGCAGATGTTTTAGTTCGATGGCATTTAGGATCTGGCGTTATTTATGTATATTTGTGTCACAGTGTGTTTGTCGAACGATGCCAGTGTACCCCATGCCATTTTATAGGAATATAGACTTGAGGTGGACGTTAAAAGTTATAACAACTTAAATGTTGGGGTGTACGTGGTTTATCAACATCTTTGAACCACAGCCAACTTCAGCTGCACGTGGGTCATAGCTGACTGACAAACGAGGCTCTGGCGAAAAGAGAGATAAGGCATAGCGTATTTTTTAAGCTGCCCGACTTGGGAAGTACCTCCACCTCACAGAATAGCGCAGCCAAATAGCAATTCCCTTGAGGGTAGTTGTGTTTCTGCGAGTGAGTGAGGTCACCAGAAAGAAGAAAGGAGGAGCTGGCAACGGATCGGCGACCACTGGGTGTTGCTGATCTCCATGGGCGGTAGTAATTGTTTTCCGTCAGGTAACCCACATGCTCGTTCGCCCCCACACAAATAAAAAAAAGCTTAATTATTATGTTGATGCAATTTAACATATACCACTGTTAAAACATACGACACAATTCTGTTATTTTGACGACCTCGGTGGCGTAGTGGTCAATGACGCGGCTTCTTCCACACCAACGCTCGTGGGTTAGATTCCCACACATTACAAACATTTGTGTGCATGAACATGTCTGTTTGTTTAGTCTGGGTGTTTTCTATGTATCATAAGTATGTATTTAAAAAAAATATTTGTATCATGTTTATCAGTTGTCTAGTACCTACCCATAACACAAGCTTCGTTTCCTTTGGGGCTAGATGGCGCTGTGTAATTTGTTTGACAATATTTTAGTTTCAACGTCTGTTAATTTTACATTCAGTACCGCCATCAACTCAAGTATCAAGGAAGGTTTATTGATTGTAATTTTAACCAACCTCACGATTTGTTTATTTTAACATAGCGGTAATATAAATATAAAAAATATTGCCCCCCTATCCAAGTGTAATTCGTAGCGTAACGAACGTTAGAAAGATCACGTGACAATTGTCAATTCTCATACTAAAATGTTCGATTTTGACAAATGTCACGTGATCTATCTAACGTTCGTTATGCTACGAATTACACTTGGTTAAGGGGGCTGGTCTGTTGTGTTATTTTTGAACAAACCTTTAGCTATATGCTTCGTATATTAGTTATTGGTAGGTACATCACACATCATACCACCAAATAGACCGACAAATGGCCTAATGCGCAGCTTGACAGCCAGCGTTCTTTTTACGTGACGCGACCTATATACTATTAGTTATACCGTGGTCCGGCTTCATGTACCCTACCTAATAAATATGAATTTGTCAAAAATATATATGCTCAGAGGTTGGCTGGAAGAGATCCCTCTATGGCAGCGGTTCCCAACCAGTTTTTTATACGTACCATGTCAAAAAAGACCTCAAACTTGCGTACCCCATATTGCAGGAACGTTAAATGAAAAATGAAATCTGGCGTATTTTATATTTATTATCATCAAAAGACGTTCTAATGACACACTAACTAAACCGCTCGATGCATACGTTTGTCTTACCTACTGATCGTTTAATTAAATTGAATATTTTTTTTGGCAATTATTGCATTATTGTTTTTTATGGATGAAATTTTTAGGTAAGAGATTGCTGCGCGTACCTCTTGATGCAATCTCGCGTACCCCTGGGGGTACTTGTACCATTAAATGGGAATCACTGTTCCATGGGATAAGTCCCCCTTTGAACAAATTTGTTTAATCATTTTATTTCTACGGTGTTTTGCAACTTTTGTTCAATAAAGATACTTACAAAATAACAATAAATATAAGTAATGTTCCATACATATGCACTATGTTCACTACTTCATTCGATTTATTATTTACTTATTATATGTAGTACCTATTAGTCTACTACCTATGCAAATATAAACATTGAACATCTCAGCAGCTGATTTATTTTACGATTACTTCCATTACTTATAAGGTTATGTAACTACTATGTACTTAATTTCCAATTGACTAGTTCTAATAAGTCACGCAAGTTTCCATGTTTGATATCAAGTTATATAATCTGTGACGTCTGCTGTTGCCCACCTTGACTTACAACTTGGAAGTCAACGATCTCGTAATATCACATAAAACCGAGTCGGTTTTAAGTGGTACTAAGCGTTAGCGAAGGTTAGAGGATCTTACTTTTATGAATGGTAGTATGGATGAATGCCCGGTTTACATTATTCCAGTCCAGTAACCCAGTAGCGCTGGACTGGAATGGACCGGGCTGGCGATATCGTCTACATGATTCCAGTCATTTAAAAGCTGGCGAATTGTCAAGACTACATTGACAATGAGTTTGAAAAAGCGTTTGAGACTTTTATTAAAACATACACAAAAGTTAGTTTCCAAGAAGTTATTAATGAGGTTGATATATGGAACTAAAAAAGGAATGGATTTTGAGGGTGAGAGTTGGATCAGTGAAAGAGATCAAAAAGGAGGGTCGGCAATGCTTTTGCAACAACTGAAGGCAGACGATCCTACTGAATATAGATTGGCATGACAGCAGTATACTAAACTTAAACTTTGAGGAACTGATGTCATTAGTTTTAAATAATATAATTATATGATTTATGTATACGAATTTACTCTGTTTAAACTAAACTCTGTGTAAAGTTTTTCTTAGTTAACTTTCTCATTTTTATTTCTTTCTTCGCAATCCAGGTAAAAATCCGCGAAAACAAACAACACGTGTTTCCTGTATAATTGTTCTGTAAGCACTGGAATGGCACTGGATTGGCCGTCTACATGATTCCAGTAGCGCTGGATTCAAAAGTAGACCGCCAATCCAGTTTCTGCACTGCATTGATCACTGGATCCAGTGCATTCCAGTGCCGGTTTACATTATTCCAATACTATTCCAGCGCTGGATTCGATCGCTGGACTAGAATAAAGTAAACCGGGCATTATGCTTGAAAAGTATGTGGCTCACTATCGTCTTCGAGCCAAGATCAGTCTCACCTGCACGTGGTGTTGACTGCTGATTAACTAACGAAGCTCTGGCAAATCAAAATCAAAGTACGTGCAGTCCAGTTAAAGTACGGCTGCATATGGAGTACTGTTGCCATCTATGGGCCTATCCAAATATCCAAATTAGCCGGGTTGTTCACTTCAGAATGTGAGTAAGTAAGCCACATAATTTTGATATGTGACACGCGTCTTATAAATTAAGAACATGAGCGTTGTTCTCTATTTGGTCAGTTTGTTTACGTTGACATGATCGAACGCGAACATAAAACTCACACTAATCACTCTGAGATCTGCGAGCTGCCTCCTTACCACCATCTCTTATTGCGATTCAATAATTGAATAGATTGCTTATGCATACCAATGAATAAGCATCTCTATTTCATTTGAAATAGAGACGCTTATTCATTGGTATGAATAAGCATTCTATTCAATTATTGAATTGCAATAAGACATGGTGGTCTCTATTTCATTTGAAATAGAGTCGCTTATTCATTGGTATGAATAAGCATTCTATTCAATTATTGAATTGCAATAAGACATGGTGGTAAGGGGGCTGCGCAGGTTGCGAAGATGCGTACGGTAGCCGTGAAACGAGCTGAATCAACTAGAGATGTGCGAGAAGCTGAGCGGTGCGAAGATGCGCAGTGACGTTGAATGTATAAACCTCGCTCCGCTCAACTATTGCCATTATAGCTGTGCCACAGTAAAACAAAAGGCTGTGCTGAGCGAAGCTAGATAAACGTAGAGATTTTATTGGTGCTTAACAAAGACATTCCTCCATACACATACATCCTCGCACATGTCTGAAGGATTTGCAGCCTAAGTTGTACCTATTTATTATGTTAATAAGTATTTGTCATTGTAATAACTTTTAATCTTCCTTCTAATAAGTACATTTATTTCAATGTTAGGGATTATTAGCTAATTTGTAAAAGTAATTAATTCGTGTGGATAGATACGTATGCATGATTAAACATATTATGTACAATGTTAAACGCATATTATTAATATTTTATACATAATACGAAAGGTACATCTTCCCCCTGACTATGCCGCCACCGCGACTTAATTGAAGTAACTTTTTTATTTAAGATAAATGAATATTCCACTGACTTTATCCCATTGTTTTAGTCTAACACTTTCGTTTCTTATAGTCATAGATTAAGACAATGTTTTATACACACATTATTTCACAGAAGAATAAATATAGTCATATAGCGAAACCGTCATGCAAATCGGATCAGTAGTATCTGAGAAAATGGAGAACATACTTACATGCATATACATACCGGGTAAGCAAACATGAGTGCGTACTTCCTTTTTTGAAGTCGGTTAATTAAATAACATGACGATGTAAGCAATACAATTTGGCACACAAAATCTTTTTTTATAATAGATACAGGGATGATATCATCATCAGCCTGCATCTACTCATTGCTGGATAGAAGCCTTCCCCAATGTTTTCCATCAAATACGATCCTTCCGCATCCAGCTTCTTCCAGTCGCTTTTTTAAGCTCATCGGACCATCTAGAAGGAGGATGTCCGTGTCCAACGCTTCGTCGTCCTACGCGCGAACCTACCTACATTCTGTGTCTATATTTTGTGCAAATACATAAATAATTATAGATTGATTGATTGTTCGCCAAAAGTATTCAGATTCTTAGTGTTGCGGTCACCAGCGACGACAAGTTTCGATGTCACTTAGAGGAGAAGGCCGGGCTACCGTCGAAGAAGTTTGGTGTCCTTAACAGAGTTTTAGCTTCAGTTCGATCCCGTATGGAGAACAGCCCCCCTAGCTAAGTGTAATTCGTAGCGTAACGAACGTTAGATAGTTGTAGTTGTGTTTCTGCGAGTGAGTGAGGTCACCAGAAAGAAGAAAGGAGGAGCTGGCAACGGATCGGCGACCACTGGGTGTTGCTGATCTCCATGGGCGGTAGTAATTGTTTTCCGTCAGGTAACCCACATGCTCGTTCGCCCCCACACAAATAAAAAAAAGCTTAATTATTATGTTGATGCAATTTAACATATACCACTGTTAAAACATACGACACAATTCTGTTATTTTGACGACCTCGGTGGCGTAGTGGTCAATGACGCGGCTTCTTCCACACCAACGCTCGTGGGTTAGATTCCCACACATTACAAACATTTGTGTGCATGAACATGTCTGTTTGTTTAGTCTGGGTGTTTTCTATGTATCATAAGTATGTATTTAAAAAAAATATTTGTATCATGTTTATCAGTTGTCTAGTACCTACCCATAACACAAGCTTCGTTTCCTTTGGGGCTAGATGGCGCTGTGTAATTTGTTTGACAATATTTTAGTTTCAACGTCTGTTAATTTTACATTCAGTACCGCCATCAACTCAAGTATCAAGGAAGGTTTATTGATTGTAATTTTAACCAACCTCACGATTTGTTTATTTTAACATAGCGGTAATATAAATATAAAAAATATTGCCCCCCTATCCAAGTGTAATTCGTAGCGTAACGAACGTTAGAAAGATCACGTGACAATTGTCAATTCTCATACTAAAATGTTCGATTTTGACAAATGTCACGTGATCTATCTAACGTTCGTTATGCTACGAATTACACTTGGTTAAGGGGGCTGGTCTGTTGTGTTATTTTTGAACAAACCTTTAGCTATATGCTTCGTATATTAGTTATTGGTAGGTACATCACACATCATACCACCAAATAGACCGACAAATGGCCTAATGCGCAGCTTGACAGCCAGCGTTCTTTTTACGTGACGCGACCTATATACTATTAGTTATACCGTGGTCCGGCTTCATGTACCCTACCTAATAAATATGAATTTGTCAAAAATATATATGCTCAGAGGTTGGCTGGAAGAGATCCCTCTATGGCAGCGGTTCCCAACCAGTTTTTTATACGTACCATGTCAAAAAAGACCTCAAACTTGCGTACCCCATATTGCAGGAACGTTAAATGAAAAATGAAATCTGGCGTATTTTATATTTATTATCATCAAAAGACGTTCTAATGACACACTAACTAAACCGCTCGATGCATACGTTTGTCTTACCTACTGATCGTTTAATTAAATTGAATATTTTTTTTGGCAATTATTGCATTATTGTTTTTTATGGATGAAATTTTTAGGTAAGAGATTGCTGCGCGTACCTCTTGATGCAATCTCGCGTACCCCTGGGGGTACTTGTACCATTAAATGGGAATCACTGTTCCATGGGATAAGTCCCCCTTTGAACAAATTTGTTTAATCATTTTATTTCTACGGTGTTTTGCAACTTTTGTTCAATAAAGATACTTACAAAATAACAATAAATATAAGTAATGTTCCATACATATGCACTATGTTCACTACTTCATTCGATTTATTATTTACTTATTATATGTAGTACCTATTAGTCTACTACCTATGCAAATATAAACATTGAACATCTCAGCAGCTGATTTATTTTACGATTACTTCCATTACTTATAAGGTTATGTAACTACTATGTACTTAATTTCCAATTGACTAGTTCTAATAAGTCACGCAAGTTTCCATGTTTGATATCAAGTTATATAATCTGTGACGTCTGCTGTTGCCCACCTTGACTTACAACTTGGAAGTCAACGATCTCGTAATATCACATAAAACCGAGTCGGTTTTAAGTGGTACTAAGCGTTAGCGAAGGTTAGAGGATCTTACTTTTATGAATGGTAGTATGGATGAATGCCCGGTTTACATTATTCCAGTCCAGTAACCCAGTAGCGCTGGACTGGAATGGACCGGGCTGGCGATATCGTCTACATGATTCCAGTCATTTAAAAGCTGGCGAATTGTCAAGACTACATTGACAATGAGTTTGAAAAAGCGTTTGAGACTTTTATTAAAACATACACAAAAGTTAGTTTCCAAGAAGTTATTAATGAGGTTGATATATGGAACTAAAAAAGGAATGGATTTTGAGGGTGAGAGTTGGATCAGTGAAAGAGATCAAAAAGGAGGGTCGGCAATGCTTTTGCAACAACTGAAGGCAGACGATCCTACTGAATATAGATTGGCATGACAGCAGTATACTAAACTTAAACTTTGAGGAACTGATGTCATTAGTTTTAAATAATATAATTATATGATTTATGTATACGAATTTACTCTGTTTAAACTAAACTCTGTGTAAAGTTTTTCTTAGTTAACTTTCTCATTTTTATTTCTTTCTTCGCAATCCAGGTAAAAATCCGCGAAAACAAACAACACGTGTTTCCTGTATAATTGTTCTGTAAGCACTGGAATGGCACTGGATTGGCCGTCTACATGATTCCAGTAGCGCTGGATTCAAAAGTAGACCGCCAATCCAGTTTCTGCACTGCATTGATCACTGGATCCAGTGCATTCCAGTGCCGGTTTACATTATTCCAATACTATTCCAGCGCTGGATTCGATCGCTGGACTAGAATAAAGTAAACCGGGCATTATGCTTGAAAAGTATGTGGCTCACTATCGTCTTCGAGCCAAGATCAGTCTCACCTGCACGTGGTGTTGACTGCTGATTAACTAACGAAGCTCTGGCAAATCAAAATCAAAGTACGTGCAGTCCAGTTAAAGTACGGCTGCATATGGAGTACTGTTGCCATCTATGGGCCTATCCAAATATCCAAATTAGCCGGGTTGTTCACTTCAGAATGTGAGTAAGTAAGCCACATAATTTTGATATGTGACACGCGTCTTATAAATTAAGAACATGAGCGTTGTTCTCTATTTGGTCAGTTTGTTTACGTTGACATGATCGAACGCGAACATAAAACTCACACTAATCACTCTGAGATCTGCGAGCTGCCTCCTTACCACCATCTCTTATTGCGATTCAATAATTGAATAGATTGCTTATGCATACCAATGAATAAGCATCTCTATTTCATTTGAAATAGAGACGCTTATTCATTGGTATGAATAAGCATTCTATTCAATTATTGAATTGCAATAAGACATGGTGGTCTCTATTTCATTTGAAATAGAGTCGCTTATTCATTGGTATGAATAAGCATTCTATTCAATTATTGAATTGCAATAAGACATGGTGGTAAGGGGGCTGCGCAGGTTGCGAAGATGCGTACGGTAGCCGTGAAACGAGCTGAATCAACTAGAGATGTGCGAGAAGCTGAGCGGTGCGAAGATGCGCAGTGACGTTGAATGTATAAACCTCGCTCCGCTCAACTATTGCCATTATAGCTGTGCCACAGTAAAACAAAAGGCTGTGCTGAGCGAAGCTAGATAAACGTAGAGATTTTATTGGTGCTTAACAAAGACATTCCTCCATACACATACATCCTCGCACATGTCTGAAGGATTTGCAGCCTAAGTTGTACCTATTTATTATGTTAATAAGTATTTGTCATTGTAATAACTTTTAATCTTCCTTCTAATAAGTACATTTATTTCAATGTTAGGGATTATTAGCTAATTTGTAAAAGTAATTAATTCGTGTGGATAGATACGTATGCATGATTAAACATATTATGTACAATGTTAAACGCATATTATTAATATTTTATACATAATACGAAAGGTACATCTTCCCCCTGACTATGCCGCCACCGCGACTTAATTGAAGTAACTTTTTTATTTAAGATAAATGAATATTCCACTGACTTTATCCCATTGTTTTAGTCTAACACTTTCGTTTCTTATAGTCATAGATTAAGACAATGTTTTATACACACATTATTTCACAGAAGAATAAATATAGTCATATAGCGAAACCGTCATGCAAATCGGATCAGTAGTATCTGAGAAAATGGAGAACATACTTACATGCATATACATACCGGGTAAGCAAACATGAGTGCGTACTTCCTTTTTTGAAGTCGGTTAATTAAATAACATGACGATGTAAGCAATACAATTTGGCACACAAAATCTTTTTTTATAATAGATACAGGGATGATATCATCATCAGCCTGCATCTACTCATTGCTGGATAGAAGCCTTCCCCAATGTTTTCCATCAAATACGATCCTTCCGCATCCAGCTTCTTCCAGTCGCTTTTTTAAGCTCATCGGACCATCTAGAAGGAGGATGTCCGTGTCCAACGCTTCGTCGTCCTACGCGCGAACCTACCTACATTCTGTGTCTATATTTTGTGCAAATACATAAATAATTATAGATTGATTGATTGTTCGCCAAAAGTATTCAGATTCTTAGTGTTGCGGTCACCAGCGACGACAAGTTTCGATGTCACTTAGAGGAGAAGGCCGGGCTACCGTCGAAGAAGTTTGGTGTCCTTAACAGAGTTTTAGCTTCAGTTCGATCCCGTATGGAGAACAGCCCCCCTAGCTAAGTGTAATTCGTAGCGTAACGAACGTTAGATAGATCACGTGACATTTGTAAATTCTCATACTAAAATGTTTGATTTTGACCAATGTCACGTGATCTATCTAACGTTCGTTACGCTACGAATTACACTTGGCTAGGGGGGCAGTTGTCATCTTTGGGCTGGAGCACCCAGATACTAGCTAGCTGCGTGACTCAATTTTGAGTTGAGGCATCGAAGACATTATGCCTTCCTTTGTGTTGTTTGTACCACCGCGTCAGGTGGCCTCCCTCACTCACTGCAAACGCAGCTTTGAATATATGATGCTCTTGGTGTTACAAGCGTCCATATGCTGCCATAACTGCTTACTATAAGGTGAGCGACATACTTGTTTTCCATCTTAATTTTATAAAAATACCGGCCAAGTGTGAATCGGACTCGCACACGAAGGGTTCCGTACCATTATCTATAAAAACGGCAAAAAAAAATCATAAATATTTGTTTTATTTTAATTTTATTATTTATTTTTAAAGTGAATATACTGTGAATATTTCAAATATTTACCTGTTGCCGTTATCAATATTGAGCAAGAACGAGCAAAAAAATCACGTTTGTTGTATGGGAGCCCTGTTAAATATTTATTTTATTATGTTTTTTAGTATTTGTTGTTATAGCCGCCACAGAAATACGTCATCTGTGAAAATTTCAACTGTCTAACTATCACGGTTCATGAGATAAAGCCTGGTGGCAGACGGACGGACGGACAGCGGAGTCTCAGTAATAGGGTCCGTTTTACCCTTTGGGTATGGAACCCTAAAAAAACTAGAATAAAACAATAGTAAAACAAGTATCGACACTACATTCCTTGAAGAACTAGAATTCCTTGGTTGAACGGTTAAAGTGACAACCGCATAGGCCCTTGAATTAATAAATTTAAATAAAACGCTGTTTACCAAATGCATGACAGACGGACGGACGGACAGCGGAGTCTCAGTAATAGGGTCCGTTTTACCCTTTGGGTACGGAACCATAAAAAACTAGAATAAAACAATAGAAAAACAAGTATCGACACTACATTCCTTGAAGAACTAGAATTCCTTGGTTGAACGGTTAAGGTAACAACCGCATAGGCCCTTGAATTAATAAATTTAAATAAAACGCTGTTTACCAAATGCATGAAGAACAATGCATACGTGCATTGATAAACATGCGCGGTTGCGGTCCAATATTTGCTTACAATGACAAGTCGTCGACACGCCATTGTTCACAAAATAAAAACTATATTCTCATATACCTAGCATTTTACATTTTTTTACTAGATTTTGTTCTGGTTACGCTTATATGAAATCAGATAAAAGATTTATTAAGGTTCACAATAATAGATAGCGTTAGGGGTGATATACTCGTTATTTATTTACCTATATACAGAGGAAGCTATAGACAAATTGGACCCTATTATGCAGAACATATCCAACAAACATTTTGTTACCTAAAAGTAAGTACATATTTTAAGTTTAATAGGAATAAAGATATCACGCAGTATAAGTTTTGGGAAGCATAATGTTATCAAACTGCTGGAATCTTTTGCGAATATATAAAACTCGATTTGAAGTTTTTTTGACGTGACAACGTCTTATAAATTGGTTAGCCGGGTGACACTTCAAGAAACTGGCTCACGTTATGCGCTTACAATGAGAGCGAGTGAAAGGCACGCGTCCCTTCTAAGAGCGAGAGAGACAGACATAAAAAGTGAAAGGCATGCGTCCCTTCCACTCGAAAACATTTTACCACTCAAAGTCGTTGTCACGTAAAACTTTCGCCCGTATACCGACTTTACAGGCAACCAATTTTTTTATACTATGGCCTGGTAGCAGACAAGCATACGGCCCGCCTGATGTGAAGCGGTTACCGTACCCATATTAACGCTTGCAACATAAAATATTGCTCGCGCGTCGCCACCCCCGCTGCCGACGCAGCATCTCCTTCCTTTCTTTCTGGTGACCTCACTCACTCGCAGGAACACAACAACCCTCAAGGGAATTGTTATTTGGCTGCGGTATTCTGTGAGGTGGAGGTACATTCCCCAGTCGAGTAGCTTACCATTACGCTCCCTACCTCTCTTTTCGCCAGAGCTTCGTTTGTCAGTCGGCACGGTGCACCACGTGCAGGTGAAGTTGGCTTTGGTTCAAAGATCTTGATGAACCACTACACCCCAAATTTTAGTTTTAGTTTAGTTTCTCGCTATGTAGGTATATCTTTCAATTTGGCATAGTTTGTCGGTTGGATCTATTCTGTATGACAGGGTCCAATTGATAGTTTCCATCACCTTCACATTAGAAAAAAGAGCCACTTGCGCCATCATCATGTAAGGAAATGAAACAGATTGACACGATTTTTTGTTTCGTGTCATGTGGTTGTTGTGTCTATAGAAAGAAAAACAATTTGCCAAACAGTGATATGATAGCGCTATATAAAATCAGGCATTAGTAGTGACTTAGTTAGTAGCTTTGACTCCGAGGTCGCGGGTTCGATCGCCGCACAAGACAAATATTTGTATGCATGGACATGTCTGTTTGTCTTGATCTGGTTGTTTTCTATGTATTTACAAAAAAATAATATTTAAGTATAATATCTGTTATCTAGTACCCATAACAACTTTGCTCAGTTTGGGACTAAATGGCATTGTGTCATTTGTCCAGGAATATTTATATTCATAGTTAGTCAGCATTGTGCACCACGCGCAGGTGAGGTTGGCTTTGGTTCAGTGATAGTGGTGTGCTGGCACATCATTATCACGGATGCAAATAATGCTAGAAAACATTGTACATCTAAAACCACTCAGATACTTTGAGATAGTTACCGTCATCCATATCCACAGCGTTAACTCCAATATCCAATACAATAGGTTCACTTTCGATATCCGATTCTATATTTATTCGTACATCACTATTTACCGATTCACTAGCGCATAAGTCGTGTTGTAGAGCCGGCGAACTCATATTTACTGATACTAGATAGGTACAATATCATGAATATTTACTGCGTATTGGTAGTGTAGGTATTAGGTTGGTAGGTAGGTAATGTAACAACAAAGACTAGGATAGGACTTTATCAACCAGCATACATATTACAATAACTCAATTTATTTTCGTTACCAAATTGTATCTACTCACTGCTGGAGGCCTTTCTCAAAGCTTTCCGCTAATCACACGCAATTGCTTGTTGCGCGACTAGCCTGTGGATCAGCCTGATGGTCAGTGTCCAAGTCTCTGTACGCTCGGTCACTATACAGGCGCGGATCCAACCCTCAAACAAGTAAAGTTAATAAAAATCAAAAACCCGACTGCACCCACAACAGATTTATTAATCACGCGTAACAATAATATAATTCTATACAAGCAAAGCCGCAGGCAAAAACTAATATATGAAATATATATTTGAAATCTGGTCATCAAGACCTTTATTTTGATACCCATATCGATATATTTAGAAGAAAAAATAATAATATTGCAACGACAATTTTGCGGCTCACAGCCGCCATATTGATTTTTTTTATATTTGATGTAGTCTATGTCACTCTCACAGCAAATACGAATCTAACGACATCTCTCAAGCTAAGATCCATCCAGCCGTTCAGGCTGCAGAGCGTGCCAAACAATTATACATACTACATACATACTCTCCAAAAACATAACCCTCCTTCTGTCGCAGTCGGGTAAAAAGGTTGTAGTCACAGCCACCCGAAAATCGGTCAAGGAGTCGGAGTCCGAACTTCCCATGAACAATCATGACTTATGAAGGAATTTTGAATTTGATTAATTCGTTGTGGGCCAGCCCACCGTGCCCACAACGGCCACAACGGTGGATCCGCCCTTGTCACTACAAGAGGACGCAGTGGTGGAAGACTCTAGAGAAAGACCCCAAGTGCATTGGGGTATCTGCGCGGTGAACACGCTCACACGCGCAGAAGTTTTTCAAAAGATATTATACATTGCACACATAAATTTATTACTATACATTAATTGATGTTATACGCAATTTTAGCCGCGTTTTATCGAGGTAACTGGTAACTTTTTGCAGAGAAAATAAACAATTCGTAAACCTACTTATATAGCGACAATATAAGTTTACGTTTACGTATTTACGCGTAAAAGTTGCACAACTGAAGGGTACTTCTTCAGTTGTGCAACTTTTACAGAATTACGAGCCACATAACAATTCCCTTGAGGGTTGTTGTGTTCCTGCGAGTGTGTCAGGTCATCAGTAAACATGCAACGTTGACAATTGTTTTCTCGTGGACATTTAAATTTAGCAAGATAAATCCGAACATTCGGCCGAAATTTCTCATTTTCATCTCGTAGTAAGTCCCAATACAATAGTTACTGAGACTGCCGTCAACACATTGTAATATTAGTTAGTATAGATACTTATTTCTACGGAATCCTCACTGTGTGTGGTCCAATACGGATTTGCTGATTCTCTAAGTTATGTAAACACAAACGTATAAAAGCAATCTAAAAATAATCGTCTTATGACTCTTGTGATGCAGGCCGGTCCAGTTTTGAGCGAGAGTGAAAGTACTGTTTGTAAACTACACGCATAATAATTATTATTAAGAGAGCGTGACTTTTTACTACGTCGAAACATCGCGATTTTGATGGAGATGCCGCCGGTAGATTAGGTAGGTAGTAGGTTTCATGGAAGCTTGTATTAGTCCGTCGTCTGAGACGCGTTTTTCATACCTATCTTACTTTATTGGGAGACTATAATGTTAATATGCGCATAAAGTTGATTGTTAGCACTAAGTGAACATTATTATCATAATGTTATAATAAAACACTTGTATGGGTAAATGATGTTAGAATGCCCTTTTACCATTTTTGGAACGAAGTTCCTTATGGGGCGTTGTGGAGGGGTACCATAGCCGGCAAAAAACGTCCGTAACGTTAAAAAAGTAAGTCTTTTGCGGCGGGACCGAGCCGACATGTTGAACTCCTCCTTACATGTCTCATCCGGGTTAGTATACTATTCTGGTTAGCAACAAGGGAGGATTCAGATCTCCGAGAAACCAAGCGTTCAGACCATTTTGCAATTTATTTTTTTGGAGTCGATGTCATTAAGTAACTCAATGTTTTAGGTCCCTAATAGTGTTAGATACTTAAAATCCGTGGTGCACGGTAGTTGAGTTTCACTTGACTATCCATCTCTTTACACTTTTAATGTCTTATTTGCCATATTGCTGTCTCTCGAATTATTAAGAGTGGAAGTCAAATTACAAAAGCTTCTTACTCCTACTATTTTTTTCTGATTTAATTCGTTGTGTCGTTGAGTTCCAAGGCAGCCGTAGTTTTACTCCCGGGACTGCAATGGACTTCATTGTTCATTGCTTTTATTGGTAGTCGCTGTTGTTAATCCTGGCTACACAGTCGACACAGTGGTAGAAATGTTTGGTGGGCCCAATAACAAGCTTCGCACTTCAGTTGTATTTTAAATTGTATTCCGTGCGGCATAAGGACTATGGGAGTATGGAAACTTCAAAGTTTCAAGCTTGACGTATATTTAGCCGTACAACAGTAACGTTTTATGAAGATAAATTATTATTAGATTTTTGTGACAATAACCAGTTCCATCAATTATCACATCTTTAAAGCGTTATGAATGTGTGAAGGTGAGTGCGTCATGTTTCTTCTCAGTTTGTATTACAAACTTGTATTTTACTCGTGTATTTTAGTTTCCTTCAAAAGGGTATGTTTATGATTGTTTAATAATCTTTAAAGCATACGTAACGGGAACTCGGACGGGACGGGCCCGACACATCAAGTTGATAACGACCTAAAGCAAAGGTATTAAGGTTTTTTTTCAATCACTATGTTACATCATTTCCTGTCCCGGACGAGTCACGGACGGGACGTGTCTGCCACTTGGAAAAAATACCCTATTGCCGTCACTTTAAGTTGTTATCTGCTTGACTCCGAGTTCCCGTTACGTATGTTGAGACCTTTAGTCTAGTTTACGTTGGGGTAGTTAGTAAGTCAATATTTTTGCTTAGGTGACGTCTGGTGTTGTAAGAATGATAATAATATACTAACAATCTAAGTACCCCTGATGAAACCAATATCACGTGGAATCGACTTCCCTCAGTAGTATTTATAAACTTCAAGAACAGCCCCCTTACCACCACCTTTTCATTTCATTCAATAACTGAATAGAATGCTTATTCATACCAACGAATAAGCGACTCTATGCTATTTGAAATAGAGTCGCTTATTCATTGGTATGAACAAGCTTTCTATTCAGTTATTGATTCGCAATAAGAGCTGGTGGTAAGGGGGCAGGGGCCCACTCGCCGAAACTGAAGCCGATTACGTCGGATTTTTTTAGTGCGAAAATCATACTTTAGTTTAGATTGACGGTACTTGTATTTACGAGTAGCTTAGCTCAAAGAAACCATAAAGCTCTACCGGCTAAGCTAAAGAAGTTTGTCAATAACTTAAACATAAGATCTATTTTCGCAATTGATAAATTCACTGGTAATCGGCTTCAACTTCGGCGGTAGGGCCCCAGAGCACAGAGTCTCATAAAAGGCTGATAACGGATCGGCGACTTCTTAGCGCTGCAGCCCCCTTACCACCATCTCTTATTGCGACTCAATAACTGAATAGATTGCTTATTCATACCAATGAATAAGCGACTCTATTTCAAATGGAATAGAGTCGCTTATTCATTGGTATGAATAAGCAATCTACTCAATTATTGAATCGCAATAAGAGATGGTGGTAAGGGGGTTAACTAAAGGCGGTGGTGATTACTTTAAATCACCCTCTCATAAAATAAAAACGGTAATTAAAAAAATTAAAAAATCGACTGCTTTTCTGTGTAATTTGGAAATGAAAAACCCCTAAAACAAACCCCAAAGAAATGGAGGCTTAGTGAATTTAGAGCACATGTAGGGTCCCGACTGCTACATGTTTTCTTGTTTAGATTTATTTATTTTGAAATATGCAATGTCGCTCTCACAGTAAATACATATCTAATGACACCCCTCGAGTTAAAATCCATCGAGCCGTCCAGACTGCGGCGCGCATTTGAATTTGAACTTGGCGCCAAAAATCCGCTATTTTTTTTAACCGACTTCAAAAAAGGAGGTTCTCAATTCGACTGAATTTTTTTTTGTATGTATGTTATTCGATATCTTCGCGAATTGTGAACCGATTTTGAAATTCTTTTTTTATTTGAAAGGGTATAATTGCAAGGTGACCTTGCAATTATACCCTTATTCACCAAGTCAGGATCTGATGATGGGATCCCAGGGAAATCAAGGGAAACCCTTAAATTTTATAAGGACGTATGGTCAAATTCTATTTTTTTATTTGAAAGGGTATCATTGCGAAGTTGTCCCATATTCAACAAGTCAGGGTCTGATGATGGGATCCCAGAAAAATTGAGGGGAAACCCTTAAATTTGCCCTGTGGTTGCAGGCAGAATAGAATTGCGCCACTCTATTGCTCTGCTCTGCACTGGATGTCGTACAAGGCGACTAAGGAATCTTGTGTGGTGTGACGCAATAACTTTTCTCCCGGAAGACGGACAGCAGCGTCTCCCGGGGTATTCCACCAATAAGCTGCGCTCGCCAACTGAAGTCGGTTTTTATTTAAAAAAAAAAACAACTTTATAATTTTTTATTTTGACGTGTCACTCTCATAGCAAATATGAATCTAATGACACCTCTCAGAAGCTAAAATCCATCCAGCCGTTCGGGCTGCAGAGCGTGCCAAACAATTATACATACAGACATACTCTCGAAAAACATAACCCTCCTTCTGTCGCAGTCGGGTAAAAATAGGTTGTCTGTAAAGTCGGTTTACGGACGATAATTTTACGTGATAACGTCAGAAGAAAACATCGGCCGATGGAGTGGAAGAGAGATAGATGCGTTACAAGCCAAACGCTTAGGCCGATCGTGCCTCTCTCTGTTCCGCGCTCTCGCTTGCACGCTTGGCTCAGACGGAACGTGACAATGAGTCATGCTTTTTCGTGCGTGCAGCCGGCCTTCATCAATTTATAAGACGTAAAAAAATATATAGGGTTGATATATTTTCCCATAGATTATCGAAGCGAGTAATGCGAGGCATGTTACGGACGGCATCAGCCCACATGGCCATATTCATAACATGCAGCATCTCCCCTCATTCGAAGAATTTAAAGTATACTTCATTACGCTGACCAACTGCGGCTTGTTGGATAATCTTACAGTCATGATGTCATGTTAGAAGGCCTGTAGGATCATCATCGTTGGTGAATGATGTAAATAGGTATTCCCCAATGCTTTCCACCAAATACGATCGTCCGCATTCCGCTTCCAGCCTTTCCCAGCCGCTTTCATTAGGTCATCGGACTAGAAGGGGGGCGCCTAACGCTTCGTGGTCCCACGCGCTGCCTATACTGCGTTTCCTCCCTCATTTGTTTCAATCCTGAAAGCTTGTTTGTTTGTTATTAAACTTTATTGTACTAAAACATACTGTAGATGATACAAAAGAAATATCATATACAATGGCGGACTTATTATTATATACATATGCCATGTCATAGTTATGACATGACATATCCAAAGCTATGTCGATAACGTTGGTTCTTCGTCGAATTTCTTATTCTGTAAGATGGTTAAAATATTATTAGTTATTAGTCAAGAGGTTTTCGATCAAATTATTCTCGCATGTCTGCCTTGCATCACGAAACGAAGCACCAAGCATTTATGTAATGTTGATCCTGTTGATTGATGGCACTTGGAGGAATATTATGAAATTACCTATGTTGTTAATGAGGTTCATATATTGTTCCACATATTTAAATTTTATTTTTACAGACCGGTTTTGTCTTTACGGGAGCATTACAATATAAAAGAAATCTCATTATTTTAGTCTATGGCCGATCGCCATAGTTAGATGCGCGCGCATTTTTTTTTTATATGAGAGGGGGGCAAGCGAGCATGCGGGTCACCTGATGGAACCACCACCGCCCATAGAAATCAGCAACACCAAAGGGTCACCGCTCCGTTGCCAACCTTTTAAAAAATGTTCTTGAAGGCCCCCATGTCGTATTTATTTGGGAATACCGCTGGAGGAAGTTGATTCCACAACTTCACAGTTCGTGGTAGAAAATGTCTTAAAAAGCGTACTGTAGTAGATCGCCAAATATCGAGATGATGAGGATGGAATTTTAATTTATGGCGAGTTGTACGATAGTTGATAGTGGAACTCAGCGGCAGGTATCAAATTAAATAGCTCATCCGAGCACTCCCCGTTATATAATTTATATAGAACGCAAAGAGATGCAACATCTCTGCGTGTAGATAGAGACTCCAGCCGATCAGAAATTATTGGATCACCGACGATTTGTACAGCTCTTCGTTGTATGCGGTCAAATGGAGCAAGTAAGTACTGGGGCCAGCCCAGAGATGTGAACAGTATTCCCTATGAGGCCTAACTTGTGCTTTATACAGTTGAAGGCGATGCTGTGGTGTAAAATACCGCCTGGCTTTAGAGATGATGCCAATTTTCCTAGAGGCCAATTTGGCCTTGCACTTCAAGTGACCACGGAACTGAACGTCACTCGATATGTCAACACCCAAGATATGGATGCTGGAACTAATAGTAAGGGGAGTACCTTCCAATCTGGGAGATACGATAAATGAGGACTTTTTTGCGGTAAACGCACAAACTTGTGTCTTTGAGGGAATCAGCTGGACTAAGTTCAGTCTACACTAGTCAGAGACGTGTCCAAGAGACGTCTCAATCTCAGACACAAGTTTTGTTCGGTACTCAGCGACGCAATCCCGAGACACATTGTATAGACCACTGTATCTAGCGTCCAAGGTAGTGTCATCTGCATAATAATAATAATAAAACCATTTATTTCAGACAACATTGCAATGCATACAAATTTACAAAACAATAAGTCCATAGAATAGATACCTTAGTCTACAAATATATATATATTTATTACTTAATTCTACTTAAAACTAGATTACACGTTGAGTCGGCGACGTGTATCGCATTATATTCGGCAACCGACCTCGGAACTTCCGAAATACGATGCCCTCCGGCCAAAAATCTTCCTTCAAAAATGTTGAAAGATGGTGGGTCGGTACTCTCACCACAAATGAGTTGAAATTCACATTATGGCGAGACTCCAACCGCTCAACTCTTAGAATGAACTTGGTCTTCATCCGCACGTATTCTACAACCTCTTCTACCTTTGTAGACCAGTGCAGTCGTGAGACGTACAGCTGCGTCGACGGTATTTCTGCACGCAGCTGGCCTGGTTCAGTCGGTGCGGTACCGCAAAGATTGCGGCTGGCGGGCTTATTCTTCTTCTTTCTCTCGACCTTGATGAAGCCCTCCTCGTCACATTCTTTCGTGTCCTGTCGATGACACGGTGGGTCAGCCCTAGGAGTAGGCTCACAGCGGCTCTGCTTTTTACCCATATTGGGCCGCTTAGTTGATGGAGCACCGGCGCGGGGAGTCGATGCACTCGCATGCGATACATCGGTGCAGCGGGCGGCGGGACGCGGCAAATTGCGGTCAGAAACAACTGTCGGTGACGCAATTACGGCCGATGCAAAACTGCTGACTGATACGTTTTGCGCTTCGCGAAAAGTGTTCACATTGTCCGCCTCGAGTGACCTACTTACCGCATCATTGCGTTTTAACGAAAATAATTCGGCACGTAGCTCACTGATAGTAGATTCGGAGGCTTCTAATCTACTTTTCACTTCGTCCAGACTAGTCTTCAGGACCCTAATATCCTTCAGCAGCCTAGTGACGTCGACGTGTTCGAAGTCCACAGCTGGAAGTTTATTCAGCTGCTTCGCCACGAAGGTGGGCACGTCGTCCGGATCTGTCTCCTTGAGAAGAGTGATGATGTCCTGTACACTCCTCTCGGTGCCATCTCTCCTGCGAGACGGCATCTGCGCGGTCTTACCGAGCTCTTCAAATAGCAGCATCTTGCCACTACTAATTTCCTCTTCGTTGAAGTTCGACTTGCAGATCTGCATGATGCTGACCTCGTCAAATGTGTCGATGGCATACTGGATGTATGCCAATAATTCGTTAGCTACGAGTTTTTCGGATCTCATAGCCATTTTATTACCGTGTCACGGCACATGCCGCGCGACTCGCGAATTCAAATCATAGCAATGGATGCTGCATACATGCAGCAAGTCATTGATATGCAGACGAAACAATGTGGGGGACAATACGCAGCCTTGTGGCACACCAGCGTTTAGGGGTAATGGATCCAATCGTGCACCGTCAATCACAACTTTAATGATCCGCCCAGTGAGAAAGCTGGCGATCCATGTGCAAGCATAGGACATGACTGATTAATTTTTCCCGCCATTGCAAAAAAAAATTCACAACTCGTTTTATAGTTTATTAGAATTATTTTCTTTACAAGTGTGTTGAAAAATGTCGTATGATCACGTGTGTATTGATGATTACCGTCCTCGACTCTCTTAACACCCTCACCTACGTCTCGGGTCTCAATGACGTCTCAGCGGTAATCACCAACATTACACACTTGTACCTTATTATACTATTATTTTTTAATAACTCTTGTCATTGACATGTCATTAAAATGTTTTGTACAACCACAAGCACCATCTGTTTACATTGATTATGATGTAAAGGGGAAATGGGTCGGTAAAAATAAAATTTAAATACGGGGTACAGAATAAGTGTTTCATTATAGCGTCTATGTATGCAGTCGTTAATTAAGTATTTATTATGAGAAATGCGTGTAAGAATAGGGTGAAAGGCAAATACAGTAATTTTGATAAATAGGGTGTTTTTGTAGTAGGAAATGAGGAAATTTAAATTAGAGAATATTACGTACTATATTGTACGATATCTTTATTCGATATCTTTGCGAATTGTGAACCGATTTTCATAATTCTTTTTTTATTTGAAAGGGTATGATTGCAAGGTGGTCCCATATTCACCAAGTCAGGATCTGATGATGGGATGCCAGGGAAATCAAGGGAAACCCTTAAATTTTATAAGCACGTATGGTCAAATTAATTTTTTTTATTTGAAAGGGTAATTGCGAGGTGGTTCCATATTCTCCAAGTCAGAGTCTGATGATGGGATCCCAGAAAAATCGAGGGAAAAACTTAAATTTGCCTTATGGTAGCCGGCAGAATAAAATTGTGCCACCCCATTGCCCTGCGCCGGCTGCGCCAGATGTCGTACAAGGCGACTAAGGAATCTTGTGTCACGCGAAAACTTTTCTCCCGGAAGACGGGCAGCAGCGTCTGCCGGGGTATTTCACCAATAAGCTTCGCTCGCCAACTGAAGTCGGTATAAATTAAAAAAAAAAAAAAACAACTTTATTTGTATAAATTATGAGTCGGCAATACTTATTTATTTATATTCTGTACAGTTTAATATTTTTACCATTGTCCTATTATTTTTGAATTTGGATTAAACGATTATTATTTATTGAGATTTAGCATGTCTGCTTTTGTTTCTGTGTGTTGTTATTTTTAAGCTATTGCATAGCTTCTATCGCGGGCCTTGAGCGCGGGGACCGAATCCAGAAATTCCGTAACGAAAAAACCTCACGCTCCCCACTCCGACGGGCAAGGAGGTGTGGCTTGAAGGCCGTGCATCGTCTAACGTCGTTTCAGTTCGGCAGTCTTTGACACGGCGTTGTGTGCGTGCGATTAGACGTATTGTACAACTCTACGAAACTCGTTTTATTTATTTAATAATAGAAAAATTTGTTTTCTTATCGGTCACCACGCTCAAAAAGTGTAACTTGAATTAATATCAAAGAAAAAGCAATACTGCATGAATAAAATAAATAAATAAAGTTATAATTGCATAAGTTGATACAAAATGCTATGCAATAGCTTTACCGCAGCAGTCCCCGAGTGCCACACGTCTTTTTTTTAATCTTGTATAAAAACTACCGAAATATTTGGCCTGTAAGAAAATAAAACTCAATGAACGAAAGTGCCGTCAAAAAGATTGATTCGGCGACTGCACAAAGACACATGAATGACTGTTTTCATGTCCATTTGGTGATGACATAGATCCGGCCAGCGAGTTCTGGGTGCTTAGTCCTATTTTATAATTTACTCGATCATGTTTATGACGTTAACTTCATTTTGCATTAATTGATACCGCGTCATCTACTGACAAAACGCTAAAGCTGAGCCAATTCCATTCAAAATGAAATTTGACGTTGTCGAGACTGACATGCTTGAAAACTCACACAAAACATTTGAAAATTAATTGCATTGTTTGATTTGAAGCATCAAAGAAAAGAAAGAAAGAAAGAAGGAAAAACATTTATTTGCTCATTACACAGCACAGTATGTATAAACAAGTCAACAAACACAGATAATATATAAATAAGAAGAATATTAAAGTACTGTGCAAAAATTAGATGACAGTCGTTGACAGTCGTTAAGCCAAGTCAGTGGCCTTTATGCGGTTTGAAAACACTGACCTTCGCCAACCTGCAGTTGAGCAGCGTGGTGGAGAATGCTCCAAACCTCTTTGATTGAGGGTAGACCCGTATCCCAGCAGTGGGATGAATTGACGAAGAAGAAGAAGAAGACCTGAATCGAGTGTTAAAAAATGTGTAAGAAGTCTAATTACGGAAAAACGAGTGGGAGAATCTAGGAGTCCATGAATTATTTTGTAAAGAAGTGTGAGGCTGATAATAATCTTTACGTAAACTGAGAGGAGTCACTTGGAAGTATCTCAAACATTCCTCGTACGCGGCGAGTTTCCGTCCCATTCCACGTTTATAACTAAGAATCCTTAAGTAACGTTTCTGGATTCACATAGATGGATAGATTATAACATAACATGTATATTTATGGATAATTGAATATTATGGTAATTGAACATGTATTCTTGTTTAACAATCGCTATGTAATTGCATCAATTTGTTGAAGGTGTAATTATTAAGTATGACAAGAATAGTTTTGTCTTGTTTCCTGTTCATATTCCCTATTCATTATTTTAATAGCTTATCTATAACTTGACAAGTAATATAGCTTGTTCCTTTGAACTTAGATTTTTGTTGCTTTAATAATGCCCAACAGGGTTCATTATGTACGTAATAATCTGTATACTGTAAAAATAGTAGTTTATACAACTGTTACATAGTAAGGGATCTTAAAATACGAGTGTGAGTTTATCACATGAGCCGAAGGCGAATAGCATCACACGAGTATTTTAAGACCTATTTATGTGCAGTTTCATACACTACTTTATCTAATCTCATGTAATAGATGATAATAATATTTTAAATAAAACCATGAAGTTAATTTAACAGCTTTATTCGAGCTTGCGTGGTGCGCATGCGCGACGCACCGCCGCGCCGCCTGGCGCCGTGTTCACAAATTATGTAGAAATTTTTTCAAAGTTGCAATGCATTGCAACCTGCTTAATATAGCTGAACCCAGGGCTAAAGCTGTATCGAAATGGAAAAAAAGTTATTATTCGATACAGTCGTCCATAAAGAGCTGTATCGAAAAGTAACTTTTTAACTTTATTTTGATGGCTTGTGCGTAAAAGACTGAGTTTTTTAATCTCAAAATTTCAGTATGAGAGTAGATAAACATATTTATAACTATGTACTACATACAGAATGCTATAAAGATATTGAGTATTAAAAATATCTTTATATTTTTAATGTATTATTAACGTAACACGACGACTATTGACGAAGAATTTTGACGAGCCCGTTGGTCGAGTGGCTAGCAATGGTCACTTTGACTCCGAGCTCATGGGTTCGATCTCAGCACAAGACAAATATTTGTGTGCATGAACATGGACCCATTCTAGAAATGGAGGCTTAGTGAATTTAGAGCACATGTAGGGTCCCGACTGCTACAAGTTTTCTTGTTTTAGGGGTTTTTACTTCCAAATTACACAGAAAAGCAGTCGGGTTTTTTAGTTTTTTAAATTACCGTACATTTAATTAATTTTTAGTTTATTATATTATTACATAATATTATTTTATGTTTTTTAGTTTTATTTATTTTCATATATGCAATGTCGCTGTCACAGTAAATACATATCTAATGACACCTCTCAAGCTAAAATCCATCGAGCCGTCCAGATTGCAGCGCGCATTTACATTTGAACTTTGCGCCAAAAATCCGCCATTTTGTTTTTTTTTATTTTGACGTACCCAGTGTCACTCTCACAGCAAATACGAATCTAACGACACCTCTCAAGCTAAAATCCAACCAGCCGTTCGGGCTGCAGAGCGTGCCAAACAATTATACATACATACTCTCGAAAAACATAACCCTCCTTCTGTCGCAGTCGGGTAAAAACTCATAATGCAAGTTCAAGTTCAAGTTATTTATTTTCATTTCATGTTGTATAATCGGCTCTCACAATATATAATTTGTTTCAAACATGAACCCTGGTAGGGCACAGCAAAACTTACATCTAAATAATTTAATGCACTCTTCGTGCTTATAAAATTAAGACTATAAAATTATATTATTATTAATAATAATAATAGCAAGATATTTTTATTCCCATTAAATTTTAAATAGCTTTAACTTTAAAGTAACAAAACGTCGGTTGGATCTATTCTGCATAACAGTGACCAATAATCCAGGGAATATTTATTATTTATTTAATAAAATTTGATCTAAAGAAAGGCGGCACGTTCCTTCATTTTGCACATTACTTCATAAGCATTTTGGAATGACCACGGAACTTGGAAATACCTCTGCACGATCGCGGTGGACTATTTGTTCCTACTAATATTATAAATGTTTGTGACGATATATGGATGTTTGTTACACTTTCATGGTTATATGGCTAACCAGATTTAGATGAAATTTGGCATACATAGAGAATATGATCTGGGACCCTACCGCCGATGCTGAAGGCTACTCTTGACATCCAAAAAATAAAATTTCGTGCTCTGTCTTTTGCAACTCCAAATTAATGCAACTTTTCAATGCACTGGTAGATGGTACAAGGAACTGACAACGAATCCTGACCCTGAACTGTACTTAGTTTTTGAGTTACTGAGTCAACAATTTATATGTTATTCTATTTAACCATGAGTTTATGTTTGTAAACTTTGTACTCATCCGGAAATAAACGCTATTATTTGCTTTTTTTTTGTAATTCACGTAAGCACTCAAGTAATTTAAATATATCTGTATGTATTTGATCCCAAAAATGACCCGACACGTGAAGTCTTGTCATAGAAATACAAGATTTTTTGTTATTTTCATTATAAGTTACTTATATTTGTATTTAGAATACGAGTACATGACATTTGCAAATTTTTATGTGCAAATTTTTCTCAGATATTGGCAAAATAAGCTGAACTTCTATTACAAGACGAATAACGTCGAGTATTTATTTATTAAAAACATTTATGACACCATTACAGTTATAGCACAGTTTATGTAATAGTACTAACGTAGTTTTACTACTGACACCCCGGCCACTGTATACAAACGTTGCGACGTGTCGTGACCTACTACATAAACAACGTCGTCTGTGCAGAGCGTGAATGAGCGTGTGTTCGAGCGGCGCCATACTAACTGTTCCTGTACCGCCGAAGCTGAAGCCGAATATTTTGAAAGCAAACATAAAACTTCAACTTGGATTTATTGTATTTGTGTTTTTCTTTGCTGGTAGTAACCCTGAAACTCTACAGACTAAGCTAAATAAGTTCGTCAATAACTTAAAAGTATGACCTATTTTTAGAATCAAAATACTCGATGGTAATCGGCTTCAGCTTCGGCGGTAAGTAGGGTTGCCAACTTTTTTTTACAAGAAATAAAGAATATTGAGGTCTGAGAAGAATATTAAACAGTATTTTAGAAAAATGAACAGTATTTTATTTATTTAATGTTCTAAATACATATTTTTAAGAGCTTCTGGCACAACTTATTAATATAGTATTTTTTTAAAAACTATATGCCTCACAACAATTATAACTAAAATTAAAACGAACGAGAAGCTCATTAAAAAAAAACCGGACAAGTGCGAGTCGGGCTCGCCCACCGAGGGTTCCGTAGGTACGTAGTATCATTATTAAATTTGATATTTTTCATTATAAAATAGAAAAAATGCGTCGAAAAAAATAAATAAAATATATTTTGCAATGTGTACATCAAGCCCTTTCATATGATACCCCATTTGAACTAGTAGTTTCAATTTGAAATTTCGACACCCTATAAAAAATATAGACCCCTATTTTTTAAGATCTATTTACAAATGTATAATTTTGAGATTTATTCCTGTACTTGTAGTCTATAACGATGTTACTTGCCAAATTTCATAGTTCTAGGTCAACGGGAAGTACCCTATAGGTTTTGATTCCCTTGAGTGTGTCGAAATATGCGTTTTTTGCTGAATAAACGGCCGTAACTTTTTTCTACGTAAACTTAGCAGTTTGATTTTTTTTTAACTTCATGGGACCGTAGACCTGAGTATACAGTTCAAATTTCAGCTTGATACCTCCACGCATTCTCGACATAGAAATTCTTGACAGACAGACAGACGGACAACAAAGTGATCTTATAAGGGTTCCGTTTTTCCTTTTGAGGTTCGGAACCCTAAAAAATGTGTGAACTCTAAGTCAAACATTAGTGTTAAGTATTTTGATGCTGAAAACAGTATTTTGTATACTTTATTTTTGTTCAACAGTAAAAAGTATAATGTAGTAAAAAACAGTATAATACTGTTTTTAACAGTATAGTTGGCAACCCTAGCGGTAAGGCTCCAGATTATAATATTAAGGCAGATAATAATATTCATAATTTGCTTTTTTAGAACCGTATTCGTAAGTTTCTGGTCGTTTACACTATTAACACTGTGTTATTTATGTTTTTTTATATGAGAAGGGTTGGCCGTGTGGTTTCCGGCTGACTAGAATAGAATCACTCCGTCTCTTCCCGTGGATGTCGTACAAGGCGACTAAGGGAAATACATTATAAAACATCGATCAGATCTCCTCCCCAACTCGTCGGCCAGCGTGGGGAGTGTAGGCCAAATCCTTCTTCTTTCTGAGACGGACGAGAGGGTCGTGCTCCTGTAGTGGAGACTATAATGACCTGATGACGATGATGATGATATGAGAGGGGGGCAAATGAGCACGTGGGTGACTTGATGGAAAGTAATCACAACCACCCATGGAGATCAGCAACACCAACGGGTTCCCAAGTGTTATAATAAGTTATCCAATATGGCTGGCTGGTCTCTTATATGTAGAGATAAGCCCAACTTTGTTCATCTTTATATTCGATCTTGACATCTTTTTTGTGAATATTTAATGTTGGCATATAAAATTTTAGTCGGCAAATTTATTCAACAGTAAAAACCGGTCATCGTATTTAATTATTACATTGATATAGATTCCACAGACATAACCATCGAATTTTTTGAATGCGAAAATGACACTACTGCTTGGATTGTTGGTAATCATGTTTAGCTCAGCTAGAAGCAAGCTCAGAGCTCTACTGACTAAGCTGGGGATGTTTGTCAATAACTTTAACCCAAGACCAATTTTTGGAATCAGAAAATTCGATGGTAATCGGCTTCAGCTTCGGCCGTAGGGCCCCAGCCCCCTTACCACCATCTCTTATTGCGATTCAATAACTGAATAGAGTCGCTTATTCATACCAATGAATAAGTGACTCTATTTCAAAAGAAATAGGATCGCTTATTCATTGGTATGAATAATCATTCTATTCAGTTATTGAATCGCATTATGAGATGGTAAGGGGGCAGGTCGAAACGTCAAGCGATATAAATAATAAAGGTATGTAAATACCCTTATACACGATCGCGCTAATTCCTGTTATTATTTTCTTTAACCATGTAACGCGAAAGTTTAAAAATTATTAAGTGTCAATACAAAAAATATTCTATCCAAATTAGGTACATACTAAGTATTCAAACTGTCTCATTCCTTTTTAAATCCTGGCATATCTTGAAAAAATCCATTGCAATTTCTATGTAACAACTTTAATTTTCAAAATTTATATCTTTTTGAATATTGTATTTTTAATATTAAGTATTATATTATGTTAAGTATATATATTTAGTATTCAATTATGTTCGTTGTATACATTATAGATAACATAAACAAACAAATAAAAATTGACACTTGTAACATACCGTTCTCGTTCATAACGCTAGTGTTGTTCTCAATTTTCACGTGAACAACAGGCAGATCTGTTTTGGGCACTGCGATATCGTCTTTATGTTCGGTATCACCATCAATATCGATAACTAGCACGTCACCTCTCTTGTCGGCGTTCGGCCCGCCCGACGACGGCATTTCTACTGTGTATACTGCTGATATGCCTCGATACGTTACGTAGAATACGCGCTATAATTACATTGTGAATAGCGTGACGGACTCGTCCAATTTCTTCCAAATAAAGTAATAGAGTCCCCCCCTAGACCATATTGGGAGGGGTCGCTAATAATAGGGGGTTACCCTGTTGTTAGGGGTTTACCACCCCAAAAACTAATGCTTCCAATATTGCTAAGTTTCCGATGTTACACGTTTTTTATATGGTATTACTAAGTTCGTACAGTATGTTTTTATACTACATCGGGTGGGAAACAAGCTTACGGCCCGCCTGATGTAAACTGGTCACCGCAAGCATATAAACGCTCGTAACATGAAATATTGCTTCCTGGTGACCTCATTCATTCGCAGGAACACAACAACCATGAGGTGAAGGTACGTCACTACTCTTCTTCCTAGCTTGCTAAATACTCTGTGCTTTATCTCTCTTTTGGAACATGCAGTTGAGGTTAGCTTTGGGTCTAAAGAACGTGGTGAACTACTTACACCCCTAAAATGTACCAAACAATGTACATTTATCACTAATATGTAATAGTGTATCATGCTGACCTGACAGACAGTGGCGTAACTACACCATCAGGGGCTCGTGGCAAATTCATCAGAGGGGCCCTCAGAGGATGGGGCCCTCTCTAATAAATCATCTAAGTGACCAACACAGGAAGTATTTTGTACATTTTTGGTTAATAATCTATAATTTAAATTTTCAAGAAATATGTATTAGTACTTATACAAATTTTATATGTTGTATAGACTAAATTTACTTTTTTGTACTAAGCTCTCGAACCTGGGGCCCCCAATCTATGGGGGCCCGTGGCATTTTGCCGGCTCTGCCAGCCTGTAGTTACGCCACTGCTGACAGACGTTGTCCTGTATACACAGAATATCCCACCAAAGTTTCATTGCAATCGGATGAGCGTTAACGAATTCTTAGAGGACATACAGACAAACATTCATTTTATATAGATAGTAATGTAGGTAGACCAATGAACCCATAGAGCCGTTGTAAAGTAGGTGAGACAAACCGAACACAAACGATTAAAGTCAACTAAATTTGTCAATTTCGTGAATAATTTATTGGTTTTTCATATCTCGACCCTCGCCTAGGCTTTCATTTAGTCAGGTAATATCTTCGATCAACAATATTATTGATGATCGAAGGGTAATATCATATTTATGCTATGTTTGCATAAACAACTTCTAAAAACTATCGATCTTTTTAGTAACTGTTTTCCTGCAAATGGCTTGTACTGATCAAGTATTTAGTAATATAAATAATAATAATAAATATTCCTGGACAAATTACACAGCCCATCTAGTCCCAGACTATTATACTATTATACATTTTTTTTGTAAATACATATAATAAATAGAAAACGCCCAGACCAAGACAAACAGATAGGTTCATGCACACAAATGTTTCCCCAAACATTGTATGCATGAACATGTCGAACCCGCGACCTCGTAGTGAAACTCGACCTTGCTAACCATTAGACCACCGAGCTCGTCAGTATACACATATATTTTAGTACCTATATACAATTATACATATATGTATTTCAATTCGGAATGTATTTATTATTGATAGCCTGCAATTGGTTAAGCCAGCCTACCACCCAAGCTGAAGCCGATTACCATCTGATGTTTTCAATGCGGAAATGAAGTTACTGCTTAGATTGTATAGGGGTGTAAGTGGTTCATCAACATCTTTGAACCAAAGCCAACTTCACCAGCACGCGGTGCACCCTGCTGACTGACGAACGAGGCTCTGGCGAAAAGAGAGGTAGAGAGCGTAATTGTAAGCTACCCGACTGGGGAATCTACCTCCACCTCACAGAATACCGCAGTCAAATAACGGTTCCCTTGAGGGCTGTTGTGTTCCTGCGAGTGAGTGAGGTCACCAGAAAGGATGGAGATGCTGCGATGGCAGCGGGGGTGGCGGCGCGCGAGCGAGATTTTATGTTGCGAGCGTTAATATGGCTATGTTAACCGTTTCACATCAGGCGGGCCATTTGCATGTCTGCCACCCGACGTAGTATAAAAAAAAATGTTGGTAATTATATTTAACTTAACTGGTGGAAACCCTAAAGCTCTACTGACTAAGCTGAAGATGTTTGTCAAATAACTTAAGCTAAGACTAACTAAGAAGAGATTGCTCTGCGTACTTATTACTATTCTCACTAGTCCTTTCTTTCCGGAATAAGTGCAAGTTTCAATTTCTCTGTGACTCTCATGGCCTTCAACTTCGTTCTGACAATACTCGTCAACTTTCCATTCCATTATTCCACTCTGGCTTTATGTCTGATTCCTTCACACTACAAGCTTCACATCTCTGGAACGCGCTGCCTGAATCGCTTAGAAGGATTTCAAATAAATTTAATTTTTAAAAGAAAATCTATACTCACCTTTTAGATGTATGGTTATTATATACTATTTTGATATAATACAATATGTATGTTTATTTTATTTGTATAGAATATAATATTCTTTTACTTGAATAGTTATCATCTCTATTTTCGAGATCTTATTTTCTTTCATTTGCTTTAGAAACGCACTAATGAACTTCTATTACCGAAGGTTGACTGGTAGAGAATGCTTTACCGTTAAGTCCGCCTTTTGTACCCTTATAGACTACAGGCCCGTGTACAAAAAATTGTGGGTCATTTGAACCACCAGGTGACCTATCTAGAACGATATAAGAGCATAAAATAATAAGATTCAGCACTATGCCGTCACTTGTAAGCTGTCCAACTGAGTGCAGGTGAGAATTCAAAAGTACAGGTAGAGTGAGTACATTTTGGTCATATGATTTTGTACGGCATTCTTACCATCGATAGATCCATGAAAAATAATAAGAAAACGCGCAGTGCCGTAAAAAAATGGTGCGCCACAAAGTCGGTTTTTTTTTTTTATTTTCCGACAATTTCGAGGGTAAATTTGGTCATTTGATTTTGTACGGCATCAGTTTAATACTGTTTCAAAACAGCTTCTAATCCATTATTCCGCAACGCCGTACAAAAATCATGCGACAAGGAGTAAAAATCGAGGGTTGCAACCCCCTCTCTTTCCGTGGTCCAGGGGGTGATTTGAAAAAGTACGGCATCGGTTCCAACACATTATCAAGCACTCAAAAGTACTATTAAAAATAATGCCGTCAAAAAATTATTGTTCATTTGAATGTATATCAATAATTATCTTAATTTCATCGTATACTTGATTTATAAAGCTGTAAAGTCATTTGATCCTGTACGGGAACTTTTTTTTTAACATGATATTATAAAATACAATTGTTATATAGTATTGCCGTTCAAAAGAAACTGTTCTAGAAAAAATTATAGAGAAATACAAAAACTGTAATTTTTCAAGTTATAGCAAAAGTTTAAATACTCATAGATTAATGAAATCTAGCAATTTTCTACATTTTATCCCTTGTTTTAAATAGTATTAAGATAAATAAATTAGGAAAAGATGATGCCGTACATTTTAATGCAGACCATCTCTTTTAGGCTGATGAAAATGACGCTACCATTTTAAGGGTACTTTATGGCCATCTAATACTGTACGGCATTAACATATTTTTGAAGAGAACAATTGATAATATGGTAAAATCATTATGACGTCTAACTGAAGTGAAACGGCGTGTATATTATATCCAAGAATTGAAACTGTCAATCCCAGTATCAACAGTTTTGTATACTTTTTGGTTTAATATATACTTCAAACATTATTGATACATATATATAATTGATTTGTTTCATTGTAATGATATTAATAAATAAAACAACTATTTTTTAGAAAAAATATATTGATTTATGATAATATAACATAAGTTTTTTTATTTAAATTATTCAGTATCGGAATCAGCCGCTGAGTTGTTGTCGGAATCATCGTCTTCATCGAGGTTCGAATTATCTTCTCTATCATTTTCTGAAACATGAATATATTATAACAAAAAACGTCAACAAGAAACTTTTCACTGACCGCAAGTGTATTTGGAACTCAGCCGAACGTAGACGCAGTGCGGGAGGCAAGGGTCTACTGATCTACCAATCATGCGTTCGATACGATACTTCCCGCCGTCGCGCCCCGCACCTACTACCAATGAGATCTAATATTCGCTACTGCGCAGTCAAGTCACTTGCTCAAGAAGTTTGCCAGGAACTGATATGTAAATTATATTTATTCAATATTTTTATTACTTTTTTATCAATATGAACTTTTATTAAGTACAAATAAACTATCTAAATGCCGTATAAAAAAATATCGTGATGAATTTCACCTTACATTTCGTTATATGGATTTTTCCTTGAGGTTTTTTTCCTACAGACCTTTGGACCAACGAAAATGTACGGCATGTGAAAAAATATTATCTATGCATAAAATACTTTCAAAATAAATTAATTTTATGTTGTGTCAAATCACCCCCTGGACCACGGAAAGAGAGGGGGTTGCAACCCTCGATTTTTACTCCTTGTCGCATGATTTTTGTACGGCGTTGCGGAATAATGGATTAGAAGCTGTTTTGAAACAGTATTAAACTGATGCCGTACAAAATCAAATGACCAAATTTACCCTCGAAATTGTCGGAAAATAAAAAAAAAATCCGACTTTGTGGCGCACCATTTTTTTACGGCACTGCGCGTTTTGTTATTATTTTTCATGGATCTATCGATGGTAAGAATGCCGTACAAAATCATATGACCAAAATGTACTCACTCTACGTGTACTTTTGAATTCTCACCTGCACTCAGTTGGACAGCTTACAAGTGACGGCATAGTGCTGAATCTTATTATTTTATGCTCTTATATCGTTCTAGGTAGGTCACCTGGTGGTTCAAATGACCCACAATTTTTTCTACACGGGCCTGTAGTCTATTATGTAATTTTGTGGTCAATAAAGTTTAAATAAATAAATAAATAAAATAAGACAAAATGGCCCTTGGTCCAGTACGTCACATTTTAATAGGTGACAGATAAAAGTGTTTTTGTACATGTAAATTTTATTTTTCTTTTTGATATGATAATTTTATTATAGATAGGTGAATTATAAACATATCTACTAGCAACATGATTAATTTTGCAAATCATCGTCGTTATTTATTAACAAATGATATGCGTAGTGCAATAATTACATATCTGTGATATACCTGACGCTGGCAACCTTGCCAGTGGTGATGTAAGTTGACGGTCACCGTCAATAGTTGATGTTTAAAGGACGTGACATTGCTGTCTACTTACCGTCCATATGTTGTTTGCCGAACTAAATAGTGATAGATGACGAAAAATGAGGTTATATGACGAGCTCGGTGGTCGAATGGTTAGCAATGGCCACTTTGACTCCGAGGTCGCGGGTTCGATCCCCGCACAAGGCAAACATTTGTGTGCATGAACATGTCTTAGTCTGGACGTTTCTATGTATTATTAGTATGTATTTACAAAAAAACATCGGACGCGCAGCATGCGCCACCATAGCGAAATTTATTTATTTTATTTATTTATTTATTTTGGCCACTTTCCCGAATTGATATCAGAAAACCATAGTCACTTTACATTACTATTTTTGATGCTCTACACGAATCCGAAGTAGAATCTCGAATCAGAATTTCGAAATTTTGAAATTCCTGCAACGGAAGGACAGACAGAACGACCGGACGATTTTATAAGCTCAATAAATTTCGCTGAAAATGTATTTAAGTACATTTATCAGTTGTCTAGTACCCATAGCAAAAGCTTTGCGCTTAATTATTAAATAAAAATATTTATTTATTTATAATTATTATTTATTTATGTAAGGCGCTGCCCACACTGCACCGCGCTACGCGACGGAGGACGGAGCGCGCTAAAGTCATAGTCGAGAGGTGTTCCGCGCAAAGAGGCGTTGTCACCGCGCGTGTTTCTTTACAAACTGAAATATTTCGGTACAATATAAAAAAATGCTTTCGCGCGCTACGTCGCGTCGTCGTTGCGTAGCGCGGTGCAGTGTGGGCAGCGCCTAAGTTGACTTAGGGGTGTGAGTGGTTCATCAACATATTTAATGCAATGCCAACTCACCTGCACGTGGTGCACTCTGCTGCTTGATTAATGGGGTTTGGGAAAAGAGAGGTAGGGCGTAGTGTATTTTGTAAGCTGCTTGACTGGGAAAGTACCTCCACCTCACAGAATACCGCAGCCAAATAGCAATTCCTATGAGAGTTGTTGGGTTCCACCGAGTGAGTGAGGTCACCAGAAAGTGTGAAATTAAAGAGTTGCTATGTTGGCAGCGGGGGTCGCCGCGGGCGACCAATATTTCATGTTGCGAACGTTAATTTGATTACAGTAACCGCTTCACATCAGGCGAGCCGTATGTTTGTCTTCCACCCGACGTAGTTTAAAAATATGAGGAGGTTCTTCACCAATCGGGCAGCTTACATATACACTGTTTTGCGTCCCTTTGTGTGTTCTACCGTTTGTACAATGGGGTGTGTTCAGAGGAGTTGTTTGACATGATGCCCACGGCCTCCTTTTACAGTCGCACCGCTCGCCATCGACAGGGAATTCATCCTCACACATTGGAGCCTAAGTGGTCGCGTACCGTGCGGTTCCAGAGAAGTTTTCTCCCGCGTACGGTTAAGCTGTGGAATGAACTGCCTGTCGAGGTTTTCTCAGGAGACTACAGCATGGGGTTCTTCAAAAAGGGCGTGAAGAGGTTTTTACAGGGTCGGCAACGCGCGTGTGATGCCCCTGGAGTTACAGGCGTTCATAGGCTACGGTAACTGCTTTCCATCAGGCGGGCCGTATGCTTGTTTGCCACTTTAATGGTATAAAAAAAAATACACTGTACCCTACCTCTCTATTGCCAAATAATCTTTCGCTAGTCGGCAACGTGCATCACGTGCAGGTGAGATTGGCTTTGGCTCTAGAGATCGTGGTGACAATTATCATATTTTTTTGTAGACGGTAAAAAATACATGACAATTCGTTTCGCCCAGTGACGGTTACATTCGCCACTTTCAATTTCAAATTGGTTTACATGAAAGTGACGAATGTGGTCGTCTACTTACGTCATAATAAGTCTACCGAGGAAAAGTAGCTACTTAAAGCGTCCGTTACTTTACTGAGGGTAATTTCTGGAAGAGATTGCTTTTAGCGATAAGACCGCCTTTTGTACTTTTAATTTTGCAAGTTTCTTGTATGCATTGTGAAATTGGTGTAATGAAGTGTATTCTACTCTGTTCTCATTGTCAGTCTCTTTCTTTACACAGGAATAGATTCCGACCGCGGTTTCGCTCTGTGTAAACTCAGTTTTCATATGACTATCAATTTGACGAGCTCGGTGGTCGAATAATTAGCAATGGTCACTTTGACTCCGAGGTCGCGGGTTCGATCCCCGCACAAGACAAATATTTGTGTGCATGAACATACATAAGACAAACAGACATGTTCATGCACATGTCTGTTTGTCTTGGTCTGGGTGTTTTCTATGTATTATATGTATGTATTTACAAAAAAAAATGTATTTAAGTATATGTATATGACGAGCTCGGTGGCGTAGCGGTCAATGACGCGGCTTCGACACCAACGCTCGTGGGTTCGATTCCTACACAGGACAAATATTTGTGTGCATGAACATGTCTGTTTGTCTTGGTCTGGGTGTTTTCTATGTATCATAAGTATGTATTAAAAAAAACTGTATTTACGTATGTTTATCAGTTGTCTAGTACCCATAACACAAGCTTCGCTTACTTTGGGGCTAGATGGCGCTGTGTAGGTTGTCTGACAATATTTATTTATTATTGTTATTATTATATCATCAGTTATCTAGTACCCATAGTACAAGCTTTGCTTAGTTTGGGACTAGATGGCAGTGTGTAATTTGACCAGGAATATTTATTTATTTATCAATGCAATGACAATATTTACGTGACGTGCTTCTCAAAACTGTTTCAGTTTTGTTATTTTGGTGCTGGGTCATAATGTTCATTTAATTTATTTATTTATTTATTTATTTATTTAATCACAACATATAACAATACTACATTAGATCTTATAATACAATATGCTAAAAAGCCAGCAGGCTTTATACGCATACCGAGCCGTCACAATATCTCGGTTTTTATTCACCTCTCGTTGCAACAATAGCAATCTATGATATTAACAACTATTCAGTTACTTAAATCTAAACAAACACTTTATTGAGTACTATGATGTATACCCACTGCAACACATCTGCATACATTATACTATGAGTCGACTGTATGAGCTCATGAACGTCACATAATATTAAAACGCCGCGACGCCAAATCATAGGCGGCGCACGCCGTGCAGTGCATTCACAGTGCAATATTGCAAGCATGACTGCCGTGCGCGCGAGCCGCAACCCGGCCGGCGGCGCTCGGAAGCCGAGTGTTGCCGATTGGTTCGATCGTGTGAAGTGTGGTGGTGGACTGGTAAAACTGGTTTTGTTAGAACATGTTGAGTGTCAGATACAGAGTGTTCGTTCATTTATTGTTGTTTTACTTTTTTTTTTTTCTAGTATTTTTTTTTTTTAAAACAAGAAAGAAAATATTTGTTTTTACCAATACAAATACATGTTTATATTTATATAAAATAATTATACAAGTAATAAATAAATATAACATACCTATATATATCTTAGATTCATTCACTACTAACTAATCACCATATTTATATTTTAAGTAAATATTTGTGTATACCTACTATATTATTCACTCCTATGTGTCCTTACGGCATTTAGGTGTAAAATGTTGCTTGAGTTTCCATTTGATATTTCGTTCTGTTATATCATTTTTTAAGTTAATTGGTAGTTCGTTTTTTAGTGTAGCAATTAGGTATTTTGTCGTTCTTTTACCGTATAAGTTGTTAAATTTTGGAACCACTAGTTTCTTGTTCGAAACTCCGCGCGTTGTAATACTTTTCCTAGATACAATTTGTATGTTAGTGTTAAAGAATTCTTCTGTTATTAAAGTGTATTTAATTTTAATGTGTATGGGCATAATCTGACAATATGAGAAAAGATCATGATAGTTGTTTTTATATTGTTTTTTAATAGCTGGAGGGACTATTGTTTTAAGAAGTCTAATTTGTAACTCATATATTTTATCCAAGTGTGATCTACAAGTTCGGCCATAGGTACTAAGGCCATATGATATTATCGATTCACCGAGCGTTTTATATAGTAATAGGCGTACAAAATATTGCATTGCATATAACACGAGGACGTTGATCAAAACCATTTTTGCAGTTAAAAGTGGTTTTGACCGGTTATGAGTTTTGACCGTAACATATTATATGTAACTAGCAAAGTACCCGTGCTTCGCTACGGGAACTTTCCTGATTTGCGTTTATTTTTGTTAAGATTCATTTTTTCCCAATAAAGGACTGTTTCGCATTGACCATTATTACAAACATACACCATTTAGGTTAAGCCGTCCCGGTAAACTATATTTTTGGCATTCGCACCAGGAGCCAAAATAGCAAGGCTTCGAGGAGAACTTACTCGTGAGACGCCAAATACAAATTTAAAAACCTATTGGGATAACACTTCAGTCATCACACAAGTCTTATTCCATCAGCTTAAAAACGATAAATCAAAGTTTAAAAAAATAATATGATGATGGTCACATTAGCCACGTTGAATTTTAAAATCGTTGTTGTTTTCGTAATCAGCGACCCGATAAAATATAAAAACAATAATACCCTTGACAATTTTCAGACTTTTTGACCCCATTTTACTCTTTTTTTGGGTTGAATTTAGAAAAATCCTAAAGCACGTGTTTACTCATTTATCTATAGAAGTTACACGTGTAAAGTTTCGGATAAAATAGTCCAACTAACCTTGTTTCCCCATACAAACTTTGGACCCCCGTTTCACCCCCTTAGGGGATGAATTTTGAAAAATCCTTTCTTAGTGCACCCCTAGACGTCATAAGGAACCTACTTGCCAAATTTGGAATCTCTAGAGCCAGCGGTTTGGGCTGTGCGTTGATTAGTGAGTCAGTGAGGACAAAGCCTTTTATTAATATAGATAAATTTAATAGGAAAACTATCACAGCCAAGTTGGTTTTACAAGTTAGTATACTATACTAGTAGGTATATTAAATACATATATTCATATTTGTTAGCAGATCAGGGGCCCTACCGCCGAAGCTAAGCAGATTACCATCGGTTTTTTTTATTCCAAAAATTGGTCTTAGGTTAAAGTTATTAACAAACATGGTCAGCTTAGACAGTAGATCTTCTAATAGCTGAGCTAAATATAATTAAATAAATAATAAATAAATATTGGCAGACAAATTACACAGCGCCATCTAGCCCCAAAGTAAGCGAAGCTTGTGTTATGGGTACTAGACAACTGATAAACATACGTTAATACTTTTTTTTTTTGTAAATACATACTTATGATACATAGATAACACCCAGACTAAGACAAACAGACATGTTCAGGCACACAAATGTTTGTCCTATGTGGGAATCGAACCCACGAGCGTTGGTGTCGAAGCCGTATCATTGATCGCTACGCCACCGAGCTCGTCATTTACCAACAATTTAATTAGTAGTTTCATTTTCGACTTCAAAAATTCCAATGGTAATTGGCTTCAGCTTCGGCGATAGGGGGTTGATTCAAGATGGGGATATGCTGATATCAGCATTAACCTAAATGACTAACTCTAACACATATGTGTTTTAGAGTTATTAATTTAGGTTACTCGTTAGCTATTGTCCTTAATTGCGGCTTAATTGTGCGACCAATGACCGAGATAATACTAAAAGTAGGTACATCTGCCTCATCAACTATATCATCAATACTATAGAAATAATATATTTTAATAGATTTAAAAACTGACTACCATCTTTCATAACGAACATAAAGATATATATGTGATAAATTTAATAGGAAAACTATCACAGCCAAGTTGGTTTTACAAGTTAGTATAGTATACTAGTAGTATAATAAAGTATTATTACTTAGAAAGCAAAATACTTAATGGTTTTATTTATTTTCACAACAAACAAATATTTAAAGTTATGGATTCCTATTTCGCCCCAAATACTCGTTCTAAATTCTTATTTTGGCCCAACTACTTATTGAAACCAGCGTCCAGGACAAGCAGTCTAAGCCTATCCAGCTGCAGCGGGGAGTACGTCAAGTGGATGTCATTTTCAATATGTACATACCTAGATAGTTAAAACGCTGGACTGGAAAAAAAAGGCCAGCAACGCGAATGGCGAGTACATCTCACACCTTCGTTTAGCGGACGACGTGGTCATTATGGCTGAATCGCTGGAGGATCTTGGTCGAAAGTTGACCGATCTCAATGCTGCATCTCGATCCGTGGGGCTAGGGATGAATTTCGACAATACGAAAGTCATGTACCATTGTGGCAAAGACTTATGCTCTACAAAGCTCAAGTACGGCCGCATATGGAGTACTGTTGCCATCTATGGGCGGGAGCGCTTAAATACCAGCTTGCACCTTGTGACTCGATTCAAAGGCGTGCTGTGAGGATTGTCGACGATCCCAAATTAACAGACAGTTTAGAACCTTTAAGTCTGAGAAGAGATTTTGCGTCCCTTTGTGTGTTCTACCGTATGTACAATGGGGTGTGTTCAGAGGAGTTGTTTGACATGATGTCAACGGCCTCAGGCGCTCGCCATCGACAGGGAATTCATCCTCACACATTAGAGCATAAGTGGTCACGTACTGTGCGGTTCCAGAGAAGTTTTCTCCCGCGTACTGTCAAGCTGCGGAATGAACTGCCTGTCGAGGTTTTCTCAGGGGACTATAGCAACGGGTTCTTCAAAAGGGGCGTGAAGAGGTTTTTACAGGGTCGGCAACGCGCGTGTGATGCCCCTGGTGTTGCAGGCGTTCAAAGGCTACGGTAACTGCTTTCCATCAGGCGAGCCGTATGCTTGTTTGCCACTCTAGTGCTATAAAAAAACCTACAGCGATTTTTTAGAGAATACAGCTATTGAAGTGCTTAAAGACTATGTCTACCTCGGACACTCCATACAGCTTGGCCGAGGTAATTTCAACAAAGAGATCGATACACGCATTCGATTGCACTGAGAAGCTTTTGGATGGCTTCGGCACATCTTCGCCGCACAGATACCCAATGTTAGAAGACTAAAGTCTTCAACCAATCGTCTTCAACCAACCAATCGTAAAGTCGTCCTCCCTGCAATGACCTATGGTGCAGAGACTTGAACACTGACTGTCGGACTGGTCCACAGGCATAAGGTCGCGCAGCGAGCGATGGAGAGGGCTATGCTCGTGGTTGCTTTGAGCCGCGCGTAGGACTACGAAGCGTTGGACGCCCTCTAGATGGTCCGATGACCTTAAAAAAGCGGCTGGAAGCCATTGGATCGTATTTGGTGGAAAGTATTGGGGAAGGCTACATCCAGCAGTGGGAAGATATCGGCTCATGATGATGACTTATTGAAAAATCTAAAGTATAAATTACAATTTCAAATTGTGTGTGAAACTAGCACCAGATGTAGGCTTCAAATAAAACCTGTAGCACAAATTACATAACAACAAGAACAAGATCCTGCGCGGAACAAGATAAAAACCTGAAAGACAACAACCATAAAGAAGGTCAGAAAGTATGTTATTCCATTAATATGCGAATTAAATACCTACAAGTAGGTATTAAAATTTGTTTAAATAAATCAAATTAATCTATATACACGATAAAAGGTAGATAATGGTAATTATAATCATGTTAATACTAGTATTGATCAAAATGAGAATGATAACAAATTAATAAGGTACGAAAATGTTTGTATATATGTGTATAGGTACCTCACGTATACAAGGATTTAAACCAAAATTAATAAGCTGTTTTAGTATGTAATTATAATATATGTAATTGGCGTTTTATTGACAAAGAAATACTCACAGACCACCTTACATATTTTGTTTATTTTTTATATGACATGTGGGCAAATGTGTGTTTCCTGATAGAAAGCAGTCACCACCGCCCATGGAGATCAGCAATAGCAAGGGGTTGCCAATCTGTTGCCAGCCTTTTAAGAGAAATATAGACTCTATTCTTGAAGGCTCCCATGTCGTAATTGTTCGGAAATGCCACTGAGGGAAGTTGATTCTACAATTTCACAGTTCGTGGTATAAAATGAAACGTATTATGGTAGATTGTTAATTATCAAGATGATATGGATGGAATTTTAATTTATGGCGAGATATACGATAGTGCAACACAGCGGCAGGTATCAAATCAAACAGCTCATCCGAGCACTCCTCGCGATATAATTTGTATAGAACGCAAAGAGACGTTACATCTCTATGTGTAGGTAGAGTCGATCCAGTCGATCCGAGATTCTTGGACCGACTGAACCCACCGACGAATCGAACTGCACTTCGTTATATTTGGTTAAATGGAGCAAGCAATTACGTCTGTCAGACGAGCATACGGTCCGTCTGATCTGTAGCGGTAACCATACCCTGTATGTATGTTCCCTAGTGGTGCAGCTTATAATTAGTATTATAAACTGTGCTTTGCTTACCTTTCGACAGAGCCTCGTTGCTTAATAAGGTGCAGGTTAGATGGGCTTTGGCTTAAAGGGCCCACCAGCCATTTAAATCTTCACTGCAAGCGGTTGTTTTAATTTGACTATGAGGGCTCAATCTACAGGACATAATCGCATATTTTTGAAGCGGGGCATTATGTCTGCCATGGACACCTATACAAGATGAGACTTGTTGGTTGATAGCCCAGAGTGCAGACCATGTAAAGGATCTATCAAGGTCATGAACTACTTGTTGTGTCAATGTGACGCCCTAGTCGCCAAACGAATGGAAATCCTAGGGAAAGCATACCTGGACCTGGAGGGCTACAGGCTCTTCATAGGCAGCGTACATGAAACAAGTTTTGTTTTGTCGCTTGGTCTTTGGGTATGTTAGTTTCCCACGGTACGGTAAGCTCTACAAGTACTATACGTTTTGTAGCTCTGGAGAAAAGGAAAATAGTCCGGTCTGGATGTCGAAACACCCACATCTTCTGGGATTTTATAGTGCTTTTCATACGTGTGCATTAAAATAGTCCAGTCAGGTGCTGCACTGAGGATTGAGTAAGGCTTATTCTTGGAGTTTGAAGTTGAGCCTCCGTAAACCGACTTTACAAACTACTAATATAATAATGTATAAAATTATCGTCCGTAAACCGACTTTACTAACGACCAATATTTTTTTATATTTCTCGATGCAAAATTAAATCTGGGGGCACGGGAGTGCCCCCGCCAAGACGAGCCAAGCGGAGCGCAAGGGCACTACCTACCTTTTCTCGAAACGTTTCGTCGTTTTTTTGAACTCTCTTAACTTTGGTTTGGATGATGCTAAATAGTTAAAAATTTCAAGATATAATGACACCAGTACAATCATTAAAAATACAAAGTTTGAATGTCGTAGCTATTATACTTTAGATTTTATTAATGTCTAAAAACCCCCGATCTCGCCACTGATTCATTCACTCACTCACTGATCATCAAAATTCTTAAGGTACTTCCTGAAGTCCTAGAACGCTGAAATTTGGTATGTAAGCTAATATTACTACAAAGACAACAAAAAAATTAAAAAATCAAACCTTACCTAACCTATCCCCTCGGAATAGGAGGTGGAAATTTGTATGAGACTTGCACTACATTTGCACTAACTACATAATCATGCAGTTATGACTATTGAATAGCTAGATATATAAAAAAAAAATACTGATAACAATTAAAAAAATATAAATATCATATTTTTTTGAAAATCATCCCCTAACTCTTAAAAATGGGGTGAAAGTTTAACACGGTATAATAATAGTGACGGTGATATCAGCCGCCGTCACTAGATGGCGCTGACTGTATTTTCAAATGCGCTATCGACTTGTACATCTGGCAGCCTTATATAACGAAGTGGTCACCGGTAGTTTTCAGTCGTGTACGACATTTTTCTACTGCGAATGATGATCGATTGTTAGAAAATATTTGCATTTCATATTCGTAATTTCGTAGTCGTATCGTATCGTCGTAATAATTTCTACAATTCGTTCGAATTATTTGTTACTTTAGTTACTGGTCAAACTCCAAATTATTTTAAGTATTTCTTTTCTATTTTCTTAGATTTAATTTAATTAACAATTCAATAAACAACCGGCCGGTGTGTTCTGGTTGGTTCATCTAAATTCCAGACGAAGGGTAAGGCGAAAGTAAAGGCCCGGGGTCAAACTAGGTTATTTTTATTTTAAACACAAAAACGTCCATTAACCAACTTACAAAAATAAATGAAATCCCACCAAAAACATTTTCATGTAAAAATGTTGCCAAGACGAGTCTACGTAGCTTACCCTGTGAAAAAGTTATCAGATCTCGTATAAAGCCAAGCTGTAAAGACTACAAGCTCTACACTACACCTTAATCAAAATCTATGGAAAAGTGGTCAGATCTCATGTAGAGCCAAGATCCTTGATCTATGCGCACTTACTTTACCAGGCCTAACTTCACATACTCTACATTTTAGCCAAAACGTGATGCTTGGCAGTTTTGCTACCGTTACGAAGATTTCGTAGGCATTCGTTTATCGTGTTTGAAATAAAACGGCCACGCATCACGTTTTGACTAAAATGTAGAGTATGTGAAGTTAGGCCTGGGATTGTACTGTCGACAACAAATACCCGCCATCTTCGTTACGTATTATTGCAGGAACGTAACAGCGATAATATCGGTGTTTCACGTTACGTTGCAAATAATTGCAGCAGGAATCAGGAAAACAGCGTTACGTTTAGTTAGCCACTAATTGTTGCATACTGAGAACGCTGCTACAGGCTGTCGCGCAACGGTGACTGACATCTTGTAGACATGTTGAAGTGGGCCTTGGAAGTGTTGGAACCGATCAGCTGTGTGTAAATCCACGCAACCATCACTTTCGTGAAATTAGTTATCTGTGTCTATAAAAAACCGGCCAAGTGCGAGTCGAACTCGGGCACGAAGGGTTCCGTACCATTATCTATAAAAACGGCAAAAAAAAAAACACGTTTGTTGTATGGGAGCCCCCCTTAAATATTTGTTTTATTTTTATTTAATTATTTATTTATAAAGTGAATATAAAACTAAATATTATGTGAGTATTTCAAGCGTCTACCTATTACCGTTATCAATTGTGAGCAAAAACGAGCAAAAAAATCACGTTTGTTGTATGTGTAAATATTAATTTTATTCTGTTTTTTGGTATTTGTTGTTATAGCGGCAATATAAATACATCATCTGTGAAAATTTCAACTGTCTAACTATCACAGTTCATGAGATACAGCCTGGTGACAGACGGACGGACGGACGGACAGCGGAGCCTTAGTAATAGGGTTCCTTTTTACGCTTTGGGTACGGAACCCTAAAAAGCAACTGTTACTGACTGATTGTTTGGCTGGTTAGGTGATCAAATAAAATATCTGACTCCACAGAATTATGATTATAATGTTCCAAAGAAATCCACTGCTAACAAAATATCGCCCAACAAAAAAATGTACGTAAATGTGGAGCAGTAGAAAAATTTAATAATTAAAAAAAAAACGATTTTTAATCGATTGTTTCCAATATTAAAATCTCTTTTTAAAATCGATTATAATTTAAAAAAAAAACGATTATTTCTATAATCGATTATTTTTTCACATCCCTATTCAGCTGCTAGGTATACCGTCTAATGCGCACAAAGCCCGACAATTGCCAAGATACTGTTTTTAGGGTTCCGTACTTAAAGGGTAAAATGACCCTATTACTGAGACTCCACTGTCCGTCCGTCCGTCCATCTGTCACCAGGCTGTATCTTATGGACCGTGATAGTTAGACAGTTGAAATTTTCACAGATCATGTATTTCGGTTGCCGCTATAACAACAAATACTAAAAGCCAGAATAAAATTAATATTTAAGGGGGCTCACATATAACAAACATGATTTTTTTTGCCGTTTTTATAGATAGTGGTATGGAACCCTTCGTGCGCGAGTCTGACTCGCACTTGGCCGGTTTTTATTAATTTACACACCAATATATTTTTTACGTGTTTTTCACATAGAAGATTCAAAAATTACTTACTAGAACTGAACTGCGACGTCGCCGTGGCGTATGTTCTGTGATTGCAATATGTCATTGTCATAATTTATTATATTAATTTATTTACTCTATGTTATAATGTAACAACTTTATGTTCAACGTTATGGCCGTAGCGAAGAATCCCAAGTGTATGGTTACGCAAATATAAGCTGATTACTCTAGATAATTATCTGGCTAGAATTACATATTTTAATGTAACCTGTAATTTGCTTTTATTGCTTATTGTTCAATTTTAGAGCGAAATGCGTTGCAAATGTTTATTAGGTTTTATGCACAAGCAAGTGTCAGTGCCACCCACTTTTCCTCTTATTTTGATGACGAGCTACTCCGACTCACTCCTAGGTCGCCGGTTCGATCTCCGCACTAGACAAACATTCGTGAGCATGAATATGTCTTTGTCTGGGTGTTTTCTATATACTGTATACTATTTACAAAAAATGTATTTAAGTACACTTATCAGTTGTCTGGTATCCATAGCACAAGCTTTGCGCTTAATTTGGAACTAGATGGCGCTGTGTAAACTCCAGTCCAGAAATATTTATTATTTTGAATCACCCGACCACGGACCATCCGACTTAGTGTAATATAATATCATGATAAAGGAGTGTTTTGTTCAAAGTAAACCTGAGGAGCTTGAGGGTCTAACCATGGAAGGGTTAATTTATTTCGAGCTCCTCCGTGCTTCGGAGGGCACGTTAAGCCGTCGGTTCCGACTGTTATCATTAGATGGCAGAGTTAAGCCAAATCAGTGGCCTTTAGGCCGCTTGAAAATACTACTGACCTTGAAAACATTGGCCGAGGGGAGACCCGTATCCCAGGAGTAGCATGAAAAAGGGTTGTCGATGAAACGTAAGGTGGGTGTAATGCCTTATGATCTCTGACTGTATGTATGGAGTAGACTGTCTGTAAAACCGAAGAACGGCATTCCCCAAAAAGATCCCTACTTTTAGGAACTTTGCTCTGCATAGTACAAAATACAATGTAAATTAAATTTAATTAATGAAACAAAGGAAATGATGATTACTCATCTATTAAGATGTGCCGATAAAAAATATTGTATTTGGTATAATGGAGCAATGTTAAAACACTGGCATCGAAAATTGTATATCCACATCCATTCTGTAAATTAAGAGCTTATCAGGAAATTACTCAAATTGAACTTATATTGCTACCTACGCATCAAAACAATATTTTTACGACTAAGGTGACAAACAAAATATCATCATCATCATCAGCCTGTATCTACTCACTGCTGGATGTAAGTCTTCCCCAATGCTTTCCACCAGATACGATCTTCCGCCTTCGGCCAACCGTTTTCTTAATGTCATCGGAACATCTAGAAGGAGAACAAAATATATCCTTATTGCATAACTAATACAAAACAATTTCATGTTATATACATAAGAATAGTACTGTCAGACAAATTACACAGCAAAAATAAAATGTATTTACGTATGTTTATCAGTTATCTAGTACACAAGCTTCGCTTACTTTGCGGCTAGATGGCGATCTAGCCGCAAAGTATGCGAAGCTTGTGTACTAGATAACTGATAAACATACGTAAATACATTTTTTTTTTGTAAATACATACTTATGATACATAGACATCACCCAGACCAAGACAAACAGACATGTTCATGCACACAAATGTTTGTCCTGTGTGGGAATCGAACTCACGAGCGTTGGTGTCGAAGCCGCGCCATTGACCGCTATGCCACCGAGCTCGTCAAATTTTTGAAAGGGTAGATAGACCACGTAAAAAATGAAAATTATAACATATAACCTTGTACTAATGATAAGCTGTCAGCCAAGCTCAGCATATATTAGGTTGGGGAAAAAGTCTTTTCGTATTTTATATGAAAATTCAAAACATTTTTTAATAAAGTTTATTTACATTTAACTAAAGTATGTAGGTGCCATTATGTTCGATAACCTTTTGCCATCTTGTAGGTAGAGACATGATCCCATTACTATAGAAATTTTGGGACTTCTGTTCAAAAAACCGCGCCAAGTGGTTTTGGCAGTCTTCTCGTGATGTTAACCTGACATTGCCTAAAGTATTCTTAAGAGACCGAAACAGGTGGAAATCAGAAGGTGCAAGGTCAGGACTATACGGCGGATGCATTAACACCTCCCAGTCAAACTCTCTTAATTTTTGCTGAGTGGCTAAAGATGTGTGAGGTCTAGCGTTATCATGATGAAAAATCAGACCCCTTCTATTAATTAATTCCGGCCGCTTTCTCTCAACTTTTTGCTTTAATCTCATCAGTTGTTCACAGTAGAGTTCAGAATCGATAGTCCTGCCTGGCGGTAACAGCTCATAATGAATATCTTCCCTTCCAATCCCACCATACACACAGCATCACCTTGTTGCGGGTTAACCCGGGTTTCGCCAGAGTCTGTGAAGCCTGGCCGGCCTTTGACCACGACCTTTTTATGCGCCAAAACTGTTTTGTGGTCAATTCCTAGTTCTTCAGCTACGTCGTAACTACTGATATGCCGATCTTGCTCCACTTTTTCAGAAATGGCATCCATTTTATCCGTAACAGGGCGACCAGAGCGACGTGCATCTTTGACATCAAAATTTCCGGATTCAAAACGCTTAAACAAAATTTGTGCTACTCTCACAGACACTGCACTAGGTCCATAAAAGTCACAAATTTTTTTCGCAGCTTGCGTTGAATTTTTACCTTTTTTGTAGTAAAATTTTAAAATGTATCGAATTTCTTCATTAGATTCACTCATCTTGACAGTAAAAAAAACAAATGAAAATCACACATTTACCTAATTTGAATTTGGAATTATCTTTTTTAAAATTTAAACTTTTTAAAGATATCAAAACCTGCTAGATACAAATGATATAACCAAAGAGATTTTATTACAAGTTCATACATACTCTATTGCGAAAAGACTTTTTCCCCTACCTATTATATGGACGCTCGAAATTGTAAAAAACCTGTACGTAGGGTTGCCAACTTTTTTTTGACAAAAAAACGTATAATATGGTTTGGTTAAGAAAAAAATAAAGTAGGTATTTAGAAGAAAAAAAGTATTTTTCGAATTTTATGTTTTTATTGCCTTAAAAACGTATTTTGATGTGCTTTTAGCACATGCTATCAATTTTTTGTTATCTTTAAATGTTTCAAAGCTTGTTTGATCAAAATTGAAATAAATAAACAATTCGTTTTTAATTAAATTTATTGACGTTTCTATTCCTCTCTTCTCGCCGCTTTAGATCACAGTAAAGGTTGGAAATAAAGTATTTTCACATACTTTATTTGTATGCAAAAGTATTAAGTATAATTACCAAAAATAAAGTAGGATACGTTATTTTAAAGTATGGTTGGCAACCCTACCTGTACGTGAGTTGATTTCATCCCCGAGAGATTGAATTATACCTTTAATCATGTCGTGTGCCGGATAACCTTCTTATATATGATGTGATGTACTTTAGCCTCACGGTCTTACAAACCAGGGGCCGTACCGCCGAAGCTGAAACCGATTGCAATCGGATTTTTTGATAGCGAAAATAGATGTTAGGTTTAAGTTAACAACAAACATCTTCAGCTTAGTTGGTAGAGCTCTATGGTTTCTATCAGGTAAGTTAAACACAATAGGCTATTTTCCTATGTTTAAAAATTGTATAAATTATTTAAGAATATCGTAAAATACACAAAACTATAAAGATCTGCAAACTTTCATTCTAATATCTTCAATCAGACTTTTTTCAGCGTCGATCAAAGTTTGGCGGGAAAGTCCATTATAAAAGTATGAAATTATTAAAAAATAATATTTTCATTGGAGAAGCAATAAAAAATGCTATAACTTTTATTATGATACTAATCACATAAACGTAATACTTAACATAGCTATCGTACAAATTTCTGATTTGATGCATACAAAATACAAACCTGTGACGTTATACGTCGGTAGTCTTTTGTATGGAGCGTTTTCGTTACAGTCAAAAAATTGTGATTTTCAAATTACCATATCTCGAGAGATTTTTGTGTTATCGAAGAAATTCTTTCACAAAAATGTTAGTCAAATAGCCTATTACCGCCAATCTAAGCTAAAGTTTGGTTTCCGCAATCAAAAAATCTGATGGTAATCGGTTTCAGCTTCGGCGGCAGGGACCCAGTAGTTTCCTTCCAAACCGTGTGTTGCGACCGTAATGAAATCCTAGGTCTGTCGCTGCTTCAGTCTGGGGTGTCTCTTTTTTTTTTTTATACTACGTCGGGTGGCAGACAAGCATACGGTCCGCCTGATGTGAAGCGCTTACCATAGCCATATTAACGCTCGCAACATAAAATATCGCTCGCGCGCCGCCACCCCCGCTGCCATTGCAGCATCTCCTTCCTTTCTGGTGACCTCACTCACTCGCAGGAACACAACAGCCCTCAAGGGAACCGTTATTTGGCTGCGGTATTCTGTGAGGTAGAGGTACATTCCCCAATCGGGTAGCATACAATTACGCTCTCTGCCTCTCTTTTCGCCAGAGCTTCGTTTGTCAGTCAGCAGGGTCCACCGCGTGCAGGTGAAGTTGGCTTTGGTTCAAAGATGTCGATAAACCACTTACACCCCAAAATCTCGTCTCGCGGTGTTATCCATAGGGTGCTGCTAGAGGCCTAGAGAGTACGCTCAAAACTTCAACCTACAGGGCTAAACCCGAAATGGAAATCTGAAGCTTTGGAGTAAAGTTCGGATTTTTCCTAATAAGTACGTTTAGTTGTGTATATGACAAAACGAATGTTAGAAGGTATTTGTTATGTATTATTAAATAATAAAAAATATATATCAATAAATGAAAAATCCATAGAGATCGACAGCATAGGAAGAAAATCGCACTTATTTAAAAGTGACGACCAAAACTTCGGATTTTAATTTTGTTGTAGGCCCCCCAATTAAAGAAATTACTACCACTGAATAAAAAAACCATAGCAAGATACAGAAATTAGAAATACAGAAAGTAGAATTACTAAACATTCAAATTACAAAGACACATTAGAATCAATCAATAATTAATTAATGTTAAAAAGTTAAAATATGACCACTTTTGTGCAACTATTTGTTCTTTTTTATTTGTCTTGCTACTAGTTTAAATACATAACAAAATACATATCTGTGTTTTAGTATGTTGTTGAAATGATAAAAAAAAAGTAATGAAACCCTAGAGATAAATAGTATATAATAAGCGAGTTCTAAACTATAATTTTTGTAAAAACAGAAAAAAAATTGCGCCATCTCTTATCAAGTAGACGTAATTGATATGAAATGTTACAGCATGTTCCAAGAAACATAAACAGTAGACTCTACTTAGTTGTTAAATTTGATTATAGATGTCGCGATTTATAAATTGGTAACAAGTTAGGTATCTGCGCCATCTGGTATCGAATAGCTATTTCAATAAAAAAGTAGCTGATGCCCGCGACTTCGTCCGCAAAAATATCAGATAAGTATCGTGGTAGGACCATAGGAAATCAAGTGCTTAACATAACCGTATAATTAAGAAAAAAAACTTACGGTGAATAATTTATGTAGGTACCTACTAATTTTATACCTGCTTTCAAATTTGTTTGCAAATAATGCATTAATTGCAAACAAATTTGATTACCATAAAAAAAGGTTATAGTGAGTATAATTTTTGGGAATCAAAATATTCGATGGGAATCGGATTCAGCTTAGACGGTAGCCCGCTGAGCCCTTGGGGCCCAGGGGCTCTATCGCCTAAGCTGAAGCTAATAAATATATAATCATCTTCAGGTTCAACGGTTAGATTTTTTGAGTGGGAAAGTCTAACTTACCATATTTTAATGCTAATAATAATAAGGTTAGCAGGTAACGACGGAAGCGCTCTACCGATTAAACTGAAGATGATTATCACAAATTTAAACAGAAGATTTTTGAATTGATTGAAGTATTTTTTGAACGCAAAAATCGAACCTAAGCTTAGTACTAACTAATCTAAGATTTACTAGTTGTGGTAGAAGAGTTACTAATTAATCTAAGATTAGTCGTAATAGTGTTTAGCTTAGTTGGTAGAGCTCCATCCAGAGTTACTACCACAGTACCACGGTGGCGGTGGCGGTGACTTATTTGAGTGCAAAAATGAAACACCGCTGATCGCGGCTGTTTGACGCCTTTAATCATCCCACTGCTAGGACATGCATCCCCCCTCAATCGAAGGGGTTTAGAGCATACTCCACCATGCTGCTCAACTGCGGGTTGGCGGAGGTCAGTGTTTTCATGCCGTCTAAAATTCACTGACTTGGCTTAACTGTGATTAATTTTAATTCAGTGGACTGTCACCTAATGACAAAAGCCGGGACTGACACGGCTTAACGTGCCACGGAGGGGCTCGAGATAACTAGACCTATTCATGGACAGGCAGCGATCGATGTTGCATAACTTGCGCGATCGATTAGACACGAGACTCACGTAACGACGCCATCAAGCTCCCAGATATTACAGATAATATGCTCTAAAAACTACAACTACTAAACTTACCGTTCCCGTTCGTGTCTATTATCACGTCTATTATCGGCAGTTCAGTTTTCGGCACTTCGGCTACATTGTCGGTTTCGATATCAAGTACAAGCACGTCACTAATATTGTCAGCGTAGGAACCGCTCACTGAAGAAGTCATTTTCACTGTGAAAACCGCTGACGATTGTCCGATCGTGGCTATGTATAGTTTCCATGAATATATTATACTAATCGTTACCGGCGACTTCGCTCGCGTGGTCATTATTTTTTATTTGGTTTATTGGAAAAGCAACAGGAGTAAGTTGCAAAAAGAGTACAGAGAAATACTTAACGCAAATAACTTAAGCTTATTCCCTAAATGTTTTTCACTAAAATATCCAATTAATATATAATTTTTTCAATTTTTGAATATTGTCAAATAGCCTATTGTAAATATATTAGGTTACAATTAGGCTATTTGACAATGTTCAAAAATTGTATAAATTATTTAACAATGTTGTAAAATACACAAAACTATAAAGATCTGCAAACTTTCATTCTAATATCTTACGTCCGACTTATTTTAGGGTCGATCAAAGTTTGGCGGGAAAGTCTATTTTAAAAGTTTGAAATTATTAATAAATATTCCATTGGAGAAACATTAAAAAATACTATAACTTTTATTATGATACTAATTACATAAACATAATACTTTTTTAACATAGCTGTCATACAAATTTCTGATTGGATTCATACAAAATACAAATCTGTGACGTCATAACTCAGTAGCCTTTTGTATGGAGCGTTTTCAGGAAAGTTCAAAATTGTGATTTTCAAATTATCATATCTCGAGAGTTTTTTGTGCTATCGAAGTAATTCTTTCTCATAAGGTTATATTATTGAGACGTCCCTACATATCAAACCGAAAAAAATTTTGGTCAATATAGCCTATTTATTATATTATTAATTTTATTTTAATTAACAGTGAAGCCAAACGAGCGTAATGTTGTGAGTTGTGAGTCGCGTATGGCGTAATTAAAACGAATTCGTCATTTGTATGAAACAGACGCGAATTACGCGACTCACAACTCACAAAATTACGCTCGTTTGGCCTCACCCTAATAATTAAAATAAAAAACATTCTGTGGGAATACGATGTAATTCCGGCTTAAAAGTAGTCCAGTCACTAACCAGATCTTACGCTATCCCCGTAAAAGAATAAAGTTTATTGGTTCCTTTCGATGCGAAAGAAGGTTATACAAACAAACACTATCTAAATTAATATAATATATTATAAAATGTCAAGGTGTTAAAATATATTATAAATGTCAAAGTGCGTTCGTTTGTTAATTCTTTTTTTATTTTTATTAAAATCCTTAGATATCATTGAGAAATAAATTAATATTAATTATTTCTCTAGTTCCTGATATTATCTATGGATTTATAATGCATGGTAGGGCGCAGGGCCAAGTGCGGAATATCTCCTTTTTTAAGTCAATTCAACATCGATTGTTTTTTCAGTTTATTTTTTTTTATACTACGTCGGGTGGCAGACAAGCATACGGCCCGCCTGATGTGAAGCGGTTACCATAACCATATTAACGCTCGCAACATAAAATATCGCTCGCGCGCCGCCACCACCGCTGCCAATTGTTATTTGGCTGCGGTATTCTGTGCGGTGGAAGTACATTCCCCAGTCGGGTAGCTTACAATTACGCTCGCTACCGCTCTTTTCGCCAGAGTTTCGTTTGTCAGTCAGCAGGGTGCACCGCGTGCAGGTGAAGTTTGGCTTTGGTTCAAAGATGTTGATGAACCACTTACACCCCCAATTTTTTTTTTAAGTCAATTCAACATCGAATGTTCTTTCAAAGTTTACTAATAACTTAGCTACATAGATCTAATAGCATACGAGTGAATCAACGTCTTCTGGGTGCTTTACATGGATAAAATCTATGTGTTCGAAGGAGGTCATGAGTTTGAAGGTGCATGCCAATTTCGGGCTACTTTTAGTTCGTTTCGTTCGGTAATCAAATTCTAAACACACATAACGATGTCCCCTTTTTATGGCGCTAAGCATACTCATAGTTTTATTTAGTATGTTTTATAAAGAATGTACATACAACAGCCTGTAGCTCAGTGTATTGTGGTAATACCCAGTATAAGAAGGTCCCGCGTAGCGCTACGAGCTTCTACGTACGTCTGTCTTATAATGTAAGTGTACAGTCTACAACACAACACAACTAAGGGGCAATTCTCGTAAATAAAATATAAGTACCTAATCAAAATGCAGTCTTTAGTTTACTATTATTTATTTTTTTAAACTTCATTGACCACAAAATAAGGCGGACATAATGCTAAGAGCATACAAGCCAACCTTTGGAAAAATTACATATATAGGTATACGTTATGGTCAATGTAATAAATTAGTTATTATTCATACTGACCGATACTTGGTCAATGTAAGTACATTAACCAAGTATCGGTTGTAACGCAAATCTAACCAAAACATGTTTTATTAAGTAATAAAACATGTTTTGGTTAGATTTAAGTTGATTTTTGGTTAGGTTGTTCTTGTGTACTGATAGTCAACCTAGATTGATGTGTGGCACCTTGGCTATTATAAATAATGACCAATTTATTACATTGACTGTAACATATACATAAATACGGCTTACAAGGATTACATTATTTTTATTTATTTTAGTTGTATTTTGTTGTTATTTAGAATATAATATAATAGAATACACTTTATTGCACAAATATGACACATACATACAAGAAAATTGCAAATTAAATAGTACAAAAGGCAGTCTTATCGCTAAAAGCAATCTCTTCCAGACAACCTTATGAACAGAGAAATCATGATAAAATTAGGTAGGTGGCGCATCATTAGTTGCTATAAAAAAAAATATTCAATAGGTATAATACAAATAGATATATTTTTTTATATTCATAAGTAAATATATATAATATGATCAAACATATCCTGTATCCATATACATATACACTCATACACATATATACACACATATATATATACATACACACATACATAAATATATCACATATAATATATATTATACAAAGCAATAAAGAATAACTAAGGTACCTAACACATAGTAAAGACAGGATCCACGTAGAAAATAAATTAAACACAGAGAGAGAGGTAATGGGTTTTAAATGATGAAAAAAAAAGTATTTTAAATTATTGTAAAGATTGTGCATTTCGAATATCCATAGGCAGCGCATTCCAAAGACGTACAGCCTGCACAGAAAACGACTTAGTGTAAAAATGCGAAGAGTGGGATGGCGTTATCAAACAAAGGGAGAGAATACTGCGTAAACCACGCTCGCCATGACCCCGTGCCTCACTGAGAGATGAAGCGTAAGTAGTTGGGGGAGGTGGGATTTAATAGGATAGAAAAAAGGAAACAGAGAATATGCCAGTTGCGACGTAACCTAATCGGGAGCCACTTGAGCTGTGAACGAAATTCAGAAATGTGATCATATTTGCCGAGTCCAATTAAAAACCGAATGCAAAGATTTTGTAATCGCTCAAGCTTGTTCAATTGGTCTTCAGTGAGGTCAAGATAGCTAGCGTCCGCATAATCAAGAATGGGAAGTAGAAGGGATTGTGTTTCGTGAAGTCTTGGTATGAATGGGAAGAAAATTACGCAAACGTCGAAGAGATCCCGCAGCTGCAAACAGTTTCTTTCTAACATTGGCTATTTGCACCGACCAAGACATCGTTCTGTCGAAATGAATTCCGAGATTATTAACACTGTCACTGTACTGAATATAAGTTCCGTTAAATGTGGTGTTTGGAATATTAACCCAATCAACTTTGAAAATTAGGCGGGGACTACCAATTACAATACTTTGCGACTTAACTGGGTTGACTATGAGGCCATGTGACTTACTCCAAACTGATATTCGCGATAGGTCCTCGTTTATTAACGATATTGCATTATTGATACTATTTAACGGAGCATGGGAATAAAGTTGCAAATCGTCTGAATAAAGATGACAGGAGAAGCGAAGGTTTGTTGTAATAGAGTTAATAAATATAGAAAATAACAGAGGAGATAACACGCCACCCTGCGGAACACCAGCTGCTGTAGAACACCACGAGGAAAACTTATCGTCAATTCGTACACGCTGCTGACGCCCGAACAGGTATGAATGAAACCAGTCAATTGCTGTAGGAGATATGTTAAGAGAACGTAGCTGCATTAATAGTATGTCGAAATCTACCGTGTTGAATGCATTACTAAAGTCAAGTAATGTTAAAACAGTAAGATGAGACGAGTCCATAGCAAAGCGGATGTCACCGATGATTTTTACTAAAGCGCCAGTCGTAATATGAATGGAACGAAAACCGGACTGGAAAGGATTAAGGATATTATGTCTGGAAAGGAAGTGGCTAAGTTGCTCTTGCACAAGGCGTTCAAGCACTTTCGAAAGAAAAGGGAGAATGGAGATTGGACGATAATAAATGAGCAGTTAATTAGAATATCATCTGACTGTCGACGGTACTTTTATACTATTTCGGAGGGCAGACAAGCATAAGCCCGCCTGATGTGCAGCAGTAACCGTATACCGTACAACCTAGTAAAGTATCGCTTATGCGCGTACAGGCCCGTATAATTTTTTTCAGTTATCAAATATGAAAAAAAATAATACGGGCCTGTACGCGTAATATCTATAAATAATCAATTATTTATAGATATTTAGTTTTTTTTTTACACATCTTTGTAATAATGTTTTTTGCAATAAATGTATGCATGTATTCGTACTTCGATAGAAATGAGGCGTTTTGTTTATCTATCTATAATCGAATAGTCTAAATTCATATCTGAAAAATAAATTATAATAATGGTATTATTTGGTGAAATATAATCTATTTCTATATTAGCTATGCCCGTGACTTCGTCCGCGTGGAATATTTATTTTTTCATTAAGTAGTAGACCACTCTTCAAAAAACTTAACCTATTAACAGTGACGTCACTTTATATATACAAAATAGGTATTTTTGTCGAAAAACACCCAAAATTATTTAAAAAGCTTAGAGAAAAAAGCCAGTACAAGTCCAGAGACCCGACAAAGCTTGAAATGCCACTATGCCGAAGCGCCCTGCACAAAAGGAACTGTTTTCCAAGCTCAATAAAAACTTAAAATCTTATACCAAAACAAGTTAGTGAGTGAGCTATCACTGAACGGTTTCAAAATTGAGTGTGCTAAGCACACAAAGTAGTGTAGATGATATTATCCATGTTTTTCATCATCATCAGGTCATTTTAGTCTCCACTACAGGAGCACGACCCTCTCTCGTCCGTCCCTGACAAAAGGACGATTTGGCCTACACTCCCCACGCTGGCCTGACGGGTTGGGGAGGCCTGATCGATGTTTTAGAATGTATTTCCCTTAGTCGCCTTGTACAACATCCACGGGAAGAGACGGAGTGATTCTATTCTAGTCTGCCGGAAACCACACGGCCGATCCATGTTTTTAATAAATAAATATTTCTGGACAATTTTACACAGCGTCATCTAGTCCCAAATTAGCTTATACTATGGGTACTAGACAACTGATAAATATACATAGAAAACACTCAGGCCAAGACAAACAGGCATGTTCATGGACACAAATGTTTGTCTTGTGCGGGGATCGAACCCGCAACCTCGGAATCAAAGTAGTCATTGCCAGCCATTCGACCACCGGGCTCCTCTACATTATACATAATATTCTTTACAAATGCTACTTGTTACGCAGAGAACAAAGGATCTATACATAATACAATAAAATCGTAAACCAATCATATATGTTATACAGTCAGTGTAATATTTATATTGTGACAAACAATAAACATATATGGACAAAATATATGGATAAACATCTTAATAGCATAATATTAAATACCTTTTCTTCGAGGGTAGTTGGACAAGCAAAAAGTAAAATTGATACTCTCTGTTATTAAATTAATTTTTAATTATATTTATTATAATACAGTGTTTATTTATGTTCTAATAAACTTATAAATACTCAAATCTACCTGTGAGCAGACAGATCTCCTTTCGCCGTCTCCCTAACAATGGAAGATATAGATAGTCTGAGACGGATGTGGGATTTGATTTCTTGGGTAAGGGAATAATGTAGGCATTTTTCCAAGCCGTGGGAAAGACTCCAGATGTAACAGATTGGTTGAGGATCATGGTAAGGGTAGGAAGTATAATATCAAGGATAGGTAAGATCATATTACGTCTGATGCCATCATCGCCTATTGCATTCGATGCTACTGAAAGTACGTTCCTCTTAACATCACATTCACAGATATTCACAGAAACAAGATATTACAGTACTATTCAACCGACCCTACCTTTACGGAAAAAACTAAGACAAATGCCGACGCCGACGTGCTCATTTCTTGGCATTTCGTCCGAACTCGAGATGATGCAGTAGACGATGATGAGGAAGATGCAGTAGTCTTGGCAGTGGCAGGAGGGCTACTAGAGGCTGTGACCTCAGCTGGCACCGCTGAAGGAGGCAACGAGGCAACAAGCGCGTTGACGTCGGCGACACTATAGACACGCTGCTTCAGTCCATCATCCTTGGCGATAATTACATTGCCGTTGTGGGTCCAGCACTTAGTTACCCCGAAGTGACGTCGGGCGGCCATGAATGCATCGTGACGTACCTTTGTGAGGAACTCCGACAAAGTCACACCAGTGCCCTTGAGGGTGGTCTTGGCAAACCAAACTGTACTCTTCGCAGCACTACTACGTAGTTTGACTAAGATGGGTCTAGGCTTTTCACCAGTAGTACGGCCCATCCTGTCGCATCGGTTGATATCTGCCTCAGTGAAGTCACTTAATTTGATCTTCTCCTTGACCACTTGGATGATCACAGCAGCTGTGTCCTCATCAGTCTCCTCAGCAACACCATGAAACAGCAGTATTTTGCGCCTACCCTGCATCTCCATCTGATCCTGTTGGCGAGCAATCAGTTCCATTTGTCGCTGAAGGCTAGTAAGAGCCGATGTCACAAAGGATTCAAATGCCAGAAAATCAGAGGACAGTGATGCTAGTGTCGGTGAAGTGTTGTATACCTTGTTTAGCTCAAGTTGAAAGTCTGCCATTTTGCTATGGAAAAGGCTTGTCATGTCGGCAATGCTCTATTGAATATCTTCCATTGTTAGGGAGACGGCGAAAGGAGATCTGTCTGCTCACAGGTAGATTTGAGTATTTATAAGTTTATTAGAACATAAATAAACACTGTATTATAATAAATATAATTAAAAATTAATTTAATAACAGAGAGTATCAATTTTACTTTTTGCTTGTCCAACTACCCTCGAAGAAAAGGTATTTAATATTATGCTATTAAGATGTTTATCCATATATTTTGTCCATATATGTTTATTGTTTGTCACAATATAAATATTACACTGACTGTATAACATATATGATTGGTTTACGATTTTATTGTATTATGTATAGATCCTTTGTTCTCTGCGTAACAAGTAGCATTTGTAAAGAATATTATGTATAATGTAGACGAGCCCGGTGGTCGAATGGCTGGCAATGACTACTTTGACTCCGAGGTTGCGGGTTCGATCCCCGCACAAGACAAACATTTGTGTCCATGAACATGCCTGTTTGTCTTGGCCTGAGTGTTTTCTATGTATATTTATCAGTTGTCTAGTACCCATAGTATAAGCTAATTTGGGACTAGATGACGCTGTGTAAAATTGACCAGAAATATTTATTTATTAAAAACATGGATCGGCCGTGTGGTTTCCGGCAGACTAGAATAGAATCACTCCGTCTCTTCCCGTGGATGTTGTACAAGGCGACTAAGGGAAATACATTCTAAAACATCGATCAGGCCTCCCCAACCCGTCAGGCCAGCGTGGGGAGTGTAGGCCAAATCGTCCTTTTGTCAGGGACGGACGAGAGAGGGTCGTGCTCCTGTAGTGGAGACTAAAATGACCTGATGATGATGAAAAACATGGATAATATCATCTACACTACTTTGTGTGCTTAGCACACTCAATTTTGAAACCGTTCAGTGATAGCTCACTCACTAACTTGTTTTGGTATAAGATTTTAAGTTTTTATTGAGCTTGGAAAACAGTTCCTTTTGTGCAGGGCGCTTCGGCATAGTGGCATTTCAAGCTTTGTCGGGTCTCTGGACTTGTACTGGCTTTTTTCTCTAAGCTTTTTAAATAATTTTGGGTGTTTTTCGACAAAAATACCTATTTTGTATATATAAAGTGACGTCACTGTTAATAGGTTAAGTTTTTTGAAGAGTGGTCTACTACTTAATGAAAAAATAAATATTCCACGCGGACGAAGTCACGGGCATAGCTAATATAGAAATAGATTATATTTCACCAAATAATACCATTATTATAATTTATTTTTCAGATATGAATTTAGACTATTCGATTATAGATAGATAAACAAAACGCCTCATTTCTATCGAAGTACGAATACATGCATACATTTATTGCAAAAAACATTATTACAAAGATGTGTAAAAAAAAAACTAAATATCTATAAATAATTGATTATTTATAGATATTACGCGTACAGGCCCGTATTATTTTTTTTCATATTTGATAACTGAAAAAAATTATACGGGCCTGTACGCGCATAAGCGATACTTTACTAGGTTGTACGGTATACGGTTACTGCTGCACATCAGGCGGGCTTATGCTTGTCTGCCCTCCGAAATAGTATAAAAGTACCGTCGACAGTCAGATGATATTCTAATTAACTGCTCATTTATTATTATAAATGACTTATTATACTTTCGATGTTGATGATATTATTATGTCCCACCATCACCTGTTTAGAATATAATAATATATTATTACTTGCCCTGGGTGGGTGTTTATGCCTGGGTGTGCAGTTTGTGTCTGACAGGGACATTTCCACGCCTCGAGAATTAACTTTAAAAACTTGTTTGAAAACTGATTAAGGGGGTGTTACTCAGTAACGATATATTGATCGACGTCATTGGTGATGACTGATGACTGTTGAATGTCACTCAATGCTATTGTATCTTTTATTGCATAAAATATCATCGTGTCAGATATATAAATAAAATTAATGCTTACATAAACATTTTCTTACATTGCGAACTTGCTGCAATTTTTGGATTTTAGTCGGCAACGTCAAGTTAATTGTGAACTAAAATACCTTTATTAACACCCTTTTATTAGGTCGACTTGTATGTAACTAACTATGTAATGGAATCTAAGGTAACTAATTTAACCATCTTCCAAGGATTGTAGCGTAATGAAAATTGGCAGCTGTATGTAGTTTTGATGACAATATGGTACTGTCGAACTGATCTGATGATGGAGCCGGAAGATATGAACTGGAATTCATGATGGAACATCGTATCATATCTGTTTTTGGATTTCTTAGAAAAGTCTTGTAATCAACTTTGACCACGATTAGGTTTCAAGGTCTGATGATGAAGCCGGAAGATATGCACTGGCATTCCATGATGGAATATCGTATCATAGTCGTGTTTGCACTTGTGAGAAAGACCACGTAATGGACTTTGAACACGATCAGGTTTCAAGGTTATAACAAACCTATCGGGAACAAAACAACCTCACCTGCACGTGGTGCACCCTGCTGACTGACAAACGAGGCTCTTGCCAAAAGAGAGGTAGGGCATAGCATATTTTTTAAGGTGCTCACTTTTAGATTGATGTGCTAAAAGGGCGTTTTCTTTTAGTTTTTTTAAACTATTTTTTTTTTCAAATGACAGTGTTAGTGTGGTTAATAAATATTTTTTTAATAAGTAGATATTAATCAAAACGAAAGTATCCTAGATTACTTAGAAAATATAACTTTGTGGCCTACTTCGAAGTGAAAATTCGAAGTTTTGGTCGAAAGTCGCTAAATGTGGCCTATTTTTTTTCAGCAGGGCCTAATTTATTGCCTAAATAACATAATAAATGAAACGATGACGTTTCTTTTCTCTATAACTAGAAGACCTGCATTATTTATTTTATTAAATTCGAAAAACGTTCGTAACTACTATTTTTTTTATACCACTAAAGTGGGAAACAAGTATACGGCCCTAAATTCGGATTTGGTCCTCGGCCCTCTGTTTATGAGCTACGGATTTATATCAATGGCGGCGCTTGTGCTGAATTTTATCGCCATCTGTTAACGAGTAGCACAACTATAACGTTTTATATAATATCATGCTTTATTAAGATACGTATATAATTTTTATTCAGAGGGCGTTACAAAATTTTACTCACGTTTTTTTTATTATGCATCGCATCGCAACATTATATATACGGAAGTCAAAATACTCGATTTTGTGTAATGTTGATGTCCGTACAACAAAAGTTATTGATGTAGTAGGAACGTTTCGATATCACTACCAGCTTTAGATCGCGACTTCGTACGCGCGTATCACGTAAAGAAAATCAAAAATCCTTTTTACTACTCTACGACATAATAATAACGTGTACGCCACTACGTCATAATAATAATTCCAGACTGCTTATTGACGTGACAACGTCTTATAAATTGGTTAGCCGGGTGACACTTCAAGAAACGCGCTCACGTTATGCGCTCACAATGAGAGCGAGTGAGAGGCACGCGTCCCTTCCACTCGGGCATGGTTAGCCCGCCTAAGAGCGAGAGAGACAGACATAAAAAGTGAAAGGCATGCGTCCCTTCCACTCGAAAACATTTTACCACTCAAAGTCGTTGTCACGTAAAACTTTCGCCCGTATACCGACTTTACAGGCAACCAATTTTTTTTTTTAACGTAATCGATTTCGACAACGTTACAATTGTATGGGCAACGACTATCAATAATACCATTCTTTTTGGCTGTACTAAGCAAGCAGTACGTAATATCTACATAATATGTAGATATTCCATACCATTCGACCACCGAGCTCGTCATCAAATATATTATATTTGATGACGAGCTCGGTGGTCGAATGGTTAGCAATAGCTACTTTGACTCCGAGGTCGCGGGTTCGATCCCCGCACAAGACAAATATTTGTGTTCATGAACATGTCTGTTTGTTTTGGTCTGGGTGATTTCTATGTATTATTATTATGTATGTATTTATAAAGTATAATATCAGTTATCTAGTATCCATAGTACAAGTTTTGTTTAGTTTGGACTAGATGGCTAGATAACTAGATGGATGTGTAATTTGTCCAGGAAATATTTATTATTATTATTTATATATTTTTACGACTTTGTGTATCTTGTCAAGTCGGTGGTCGAAGCACAGGAGAGCATTAGCTCTATTAGGGTCCCTGTATCTTGTCCAGAGATAGCAACGTATACCCACCCACTGATGATGTAATTTCGTTTATCCCACCACTAATAGGGGGAATCTGAGTTAGCAGTCTAGTTTAAGCTGTGTTAATCGACCGATCACCCAGTTAGTTCCTTCTTTTATATTATAAAAAATATTTTGCAGGTAAAAAGAAATTTGCTTTGATAACAACTTTATATGCATTTGAATTAGGAGGATTTGCTTACAATATGAAATTTTGTAACAAACTTCCTTTGCGGGGATACTTAATTACGTATTCGGCGTCCAAACTACGCTAATACCTGTTGAGTAGGAGTTCTACGCAACAGCTGTGGTGGGAACGAGCTGTAGCAAAATTTATAATTAGACAGACGGACTAAAATGTTTCTTTTCTAAGTTGGCCCCGGAGCCCTACCGCTGAAGCCAAAGCCGATTACCATCGGAATTTTTCATTGCGAAACTGAAACTAAATAAATAAATATTGTCAGACAAATTACACAGCGCCATCTAGCCCTAAAGTAAGCGAAGCTTGTGTTATGGGTACAAGACAACTGATAAACATACGTAAATACTTTTTTTTTTATAAATATGTACATACTTATGATACATAGAAAACACCCAGACCAAGACAACTGCTAGACAAACTACTGCTTAGATTGTTCGTAATTATGTTTAGCTCGGCTGGTAGAAACCCTAAAGTTGTACAGACTAAGCTGAAGATGTTTGTCAATAACTTTAACCTAAGACCTATTTTTGGATTTTTGGTAATCAGCTTCAGCTTCGGCGGTTCTTCGGAGCCCCGGAGCCCTACCGTCCAAGCCGTAGAAGATTCCCATCGAATATTTTGATAGCAAAAATCAAACTTAACGTTAGATTAGTGATACTTGTATTTGTCTTAGCTGGTATTAACCCACATATTAGTGGAGTGTGTCCGGTACGGTTCTAAAAGAGAATATCTAGTCTTTGAATTTGGTCTAAACAGATTGGATGTTGGAATGTATCATGACGTATTGGCTAATCCCATGTCACATGTAGCTAAAGCCTTATGTTCTTTATATAGCACCAGATTAAAGTTTGAATAGGTTACGATGGGACTGACATAGTCAATTATGACAAAAGTCCCTAAATTAACATAGATTAAAAAATAAACAAAAAAACCCTGGAACTCTAAGGGCTAAGCTGAAGATGTTTGTCAGTTACTGAAATGTAAGAACTATTTTTCGAATCGAAATATTTCATGGTAATCGGCTGCAGCTTCGGCGGTAGGGTGCCTGGACGCACTAACATAGTTTATAAGCATTATTAACAACATGAGTCTTTGTTACATAACTAAATATAATATTCAATCATCATCAGGTCATTTTAGTCTCCACTACAGGAGCACGACCCTCTCTCATCCGTCCTAGACGGAAGGAGGATTTGGCCTACACTACACTGGCCAAACGGGTTGGGGAGGCCTGATTGATATTTGATAATGTATTTCCCTTAGTCGCCTTGTACGACATCCACGGGAAGAAACGGAGTGATTCTATTCTAGTCTGCCGGAAACCACACGGCCAACCAACAACAAACCTACTAGATACTCATTCATATTCATACATAAGTATTTGGTAAGAAAAAAATATTTAACCATTTTGTACCTTCGGCCTAAACCCATAATCATCCCACTTTTGTGATACGAGTTTAGAGCATACCTAAACTGACCATTTATTTTTGAACTCAAAACGGGACATAGGTTTTTATAACCCAGTTACCAAGTTAACAATAAAAATTCGACTGAATATTTTTTTTGTATGTATGTTATTCAATATCTTTGCGAATTGTGAACCGATTTTCATAATTCTTTTTTTATTTGAAAGGGTATGATTGCCAGGTGATCCCATATTCACCAAGTCAGGATCTGATGATGGGATGCCAGGGAAATCAAGGGAAACCCTTAAATTTTATAAACACGTATGGTCAAATACATTTTTTTTATTTGAAAGGTTATTTGCGAGGTGGTTCCATATTCATCAAGTCAGGGACTGATGATGGGAACCCAGAAAAATCGAGAGAAACCCTTAAATTTGCCCTATGGTAGCCGGCAGAATAAAATTGTGCCACTCCATTGCTCTGCGCTGGATGTCGTACAAGGCGACTAAGGAATCTTGTATAAGAATAACTTTTCTCCCGGAAGACGGGCAGCAGTGTCTGCCGGGGTATTCCACCAATAAGCTGCGCTCGCTAACTGAAGTCGGTTTCAATTTTTTTTTTAAATCAACTTTTTTTTCTTTATTTAAGGTCGTGCTCCTGTAGTGGAGACTAAAATGGACCTGATGATGATGATGATGATGATGACCTAGTAGGTACCTATACAAAATACGCATATTAACTCTTTGTAGAAAAAATATTATAAGCAATTAAAAATAATCTAAAAAAATGCTTCTCGTTCTAAGCACATGAGTGTGTTCTAAGTAAGTAATGTTTGCTCTGCTACCCTTTATGTTATTATGTCTGTGTCTGGAAACAATTACTGCACACTGGTGCACTTTGAAAATATTAACTAACTAGCTAATTAGCTGTCACCCACAGCTTTATTGTGTGTTTTAATGAACTGTCTTTTTTTCAATTGAAAACGTTCAACTAGAAAAAATAATAAATATGTATATGTTATTTTTAGGGTTCCGAACCTCAAAAGGAAAAACGGAACCCTTATAAGATCACTTTGTTGTCCGTCTGTCTGTCTGTCTGTCAAGAATTTCTATGTCGAGAATGCGTGGAGGTATCTAGCTGAAATTTGAACTGTATACTCAGGTCTACGGTCCCATGAAGTTAAAAAAAAATCAAACTGTTAAGTTTACGTAGAAAAAAGTTACAGCCGTTTATTCAGCAAAAAACGCATATTTCGACACACTCAAGGGAATCAAAACCTATAGGATACTTCCCGTTGACCTAGAACTATGAAATTTGGCAAGTAACATCGTTATAGACTACAAGTACAGGAATAAATCTCAAAACTATACATTTGTAAATAGATCTTAAAAAATAGGGGGTCTAAATTTTTTATGGGGTGTCGAAATTTCAAATTGAAACTACTAGTTCAAATGGGGTATCATATGAAAGGGCTTGATGTACACATTGCAAAATATATTTTATTTATTTTTTTCGACGCATTATTTCTTATTTATAAATCAAATTTAATAATGATACTACGTACGGAACCCTCGGTGGGCGAGTCCGACTCGCACTTATCCGGTTTTTTTATCTTCATACAGGAATCATATAGTACCTATCTCTTTAGTGTAGGCTTACATAAAAAGTATGTGTAGCGCTATAAACTTCTTTCCTTTTCACTGAAAGAACCATGAAAGTTGCGCCAAACAAATATTAACTTTTTAATATTATTTAGATACTACCAAACAGGCTGGGTTTCGTAAAGGCTACAGTACCGCGGACCACATATATATATTGCGGCAGATTGTGCAGAAAACCCCAGAGTACAATTTGGCGTATTTTTTACAATTTTCTGTGTGGCTTTTGTGGATTATGAGAAAGCCTTCGACTCCATCGAAACTTGGTCTGTTCTGGAACCCTCACAGCGGTGCCATGTTGACCACCGCTATATCGAGGTGCTGAGATGGTAGTATAGCGCTGCGACAATGACTGTCCGCGTCCAGGACCAGCAAGTCTAAGCCTATCCAGCTGCGGCGGGCAGTACGTCAAGGGGATGTCATTTCCCCGAAACTATTCACCGCTGCTCTGGAAGACGTATTTAAGACGCTGGACTGTAAATGGCGAGTAAATCTCACACCTTCGGTTTGCCGACGACGTGGTCATAATGGCTGAATCGCTGGAGGATCTCAATGCTGCATCTCGACGTGTGGGTCTGGGGATGAATGTCGACAAGACGAAAGTCATGTACAATGATTTTGTCATCTCTAGCCCGGTTATTGTAGAGAATGTAGCTATTGAAGTAGTTAAAGACTATGTCTACCTCGGACATTCCATACAGCTTGGCCAGGGTAATTTCAACAAATAGATCAAAACCTGCCCAGCCCAGTCGAATGCGTTCGACTGGGCTGGGCAGGTTTTGGAAAGCTTCGGCACATCATCGCCGCACAGATACCCCAATGCTTAAAGACTAAAGTCTTCAATCAGTGCGTCCTCCCTGCAATGACATATGGTGCAGAGACTTGGACACTGACCATCGGACTGGTCCACAGGTTAAAGGTCGCGCAGCGAGCGATGGAGAGGGCTATGCTCGGGGTTTCTCTACGGGATCGAATCCGGAACCAAGAAATTCGGTGGCGAACTAAAGTTGTCGACATAGCCTTCAGAGTTTGCAAGCTGAAGTGGCAATGGGCCGGTCACATCTTCCGTGTAAGTGATGGCAGATGGGGGAGTAAGGTATTAGAGTGGAGGCCATGCATAGGACGACGAAGTGTTGGAGGCCCTCCTACTAGATAGTCCGATGACCTTAAGAAAGCGGCTGGGAGCGGCTGGATGCGGAAGGCGGAGGATCGTATCTGGTGGAAAGCATCGGGGAAGGCTTATTCCATCAGTGGGTAGATACAAGCTGATGATTATGATGATGATGACAAAAAACCCGCGGTTTTGCCGGCATTTACTTCCTTTTTTTCTTGCTTCCTCTCGCTTCTTAGGGTTCCGTACCCAAAGGGTAAATCGGACCCTATTACTAAGACGTCGCTGTGCGTTCGTCCGTCCGTCTGTCTGTCACCAGGCTGTATCTCAAGACCAGTGATAGTTAGACAGTTGAAATTTTCACAGATGATGTATTTCTATTGCCGGTATCAAATACTAAAAAACAGAATAAAATAAATATTTAAGGGGGCTTCCATACAACAAACGTGATTTTTTTTGCTCGTTTTTGCTCGCAATTGATAACGGCAATAGGTAGACACTTGAAATACTCACATAATATTTAGTTATGTATTCAGTTTAAAAGTAAATAATTTAATAAAAATAAAACAAATATTTAAGGGGGCTCCCTTACAACAAACGTTAATCTTGCCGTTTTTGTAGATAATGGTACGGACCCTTTCGTGCGCGAGTCCGACTCTCACTTGGCCAGTTTTTTATCTATATAGAGAACCATTGACACGTATTTCAACAAGGACCCCATGCCTACAGCTAATGCTCCCCTGTGCATTAACCTTTCAGTTATATCACAGGATTGGAAGTCTCTCGTCCAGTAAACCAACCAGACAAGAGGATCTTTACCCGATTGGCTATCGTGCCCAGTAAACCAACTAGGCACTCAAGCGGATTAGTCTGACTTCCCTTTCGCCTACAAGGAGACTACTTGGGTACTCTTAAACCGAGTAGCGAGTGGCAAACGACGCTCGGTTTCCCAAGCATCGGGTTCACGTATTTCAACAAATGAATTTATAGGTATAAGCCATCGAGATGGATAATACATCTTCCCTGACGTGGCTTTCCGCTTTCCGCGTCCTTGCGCTTCCGGCCGACAACTTGAGGTCATCAGTCCGTAGCTCCAGAATGTACCAAGTTTCAATGCAGTCGAGTGAGCACAAACGCCATACAAAACTATATTTCTTTTATATACTACAGCGGGTGAGTATTTGGTGAGTAGTTTATACGGAGTAATTAAGTAACAAACATAAAAAAATACAGCCGAATTGAGAACCTACAGCGGGTGACAAACAATCATACGGTCCATCTGTTGTGAAGCAGTGACCGTAGTTTACTGTAGCAATTCCTTCCTTCATGGTGATCTCATTCACTTCTTTTTTTTATACTACGTCGGGTGGAAGACAAGCATACGGCCCGCCTGATGTGAAGAGGTTACCATAGCCATATTTACGCTCGCAACATAAAATATCGCTCGCGCGCCGCCACCCCCGCTGCCATCGCAGCATCTTCTTCCTTTCTGGTGACCTCACTCACTCGCAGGAACACAACAGCCCTCAAGGGAACCGTTATTTGCCTGCGGTATTCTGTGATGTGGAGGTACATTCCCCAGTCGGGTAGCTTACAATTACGCTCTCTACCTCTCTTTTCGCCAGAGGTTCGTTTGCCAACTTCAAACCAACTTTCAAAGCCAACTTCACGTGCACCCTGCACCGCGTGTTGGTGAAGTTGGCTTTGGTTCAAAGATGTTCATGAATAACTTACACCCCAATCACTTGCAGAAACATAGCAACCCTCTCAATTTTTAAGAAATTGTAGTTTAGCAGTCATCTTCTGTGAGACAGAAGGTACTTTCCCAGACGGCCAGCATACAAAATAAGCTATGACCAACCTGTCTTTTGTCAGAGCCTCATTGCAGGTTCGTTTTGGTTTGAATCGCTTACACCTTATCTATAAAATAAACTATATTTTTTTTGTTACTACGACGCATACTACCCGCCTGTTGTTCAGCGGTTAACGTACCCATATCGACGTTCGCAACATAGAAATCGCGCGCGTGCCGCCTCCCCCGCTGCCAACGCAGCAACTTCTATCCTAGTGACATCACTCACTCGCAAGAACACAACAACCCTCAAGGGAATTGTTAATTGGCTGTGGTATTCTGTGAGTTACTTCCAGTTACAGTCGGGCAGCTTACAAATACGCTGTGCCCTACCACTCTTTTGCCAGAGCCGGCAGGGTGCGCCACGTGCAGGCGAGGTTGACTTTGGCTATAAAGATCGTGGTGAGGGAGAAAAACTGTATTTAAGTACATTTATCAGTTGTCTAGTACCCATAACACAAGCTTTGCGTTTAATTTGGGACTAGATGGCGCTGTGTAAATTGTCCAGAAATATTGATTATTTATTTATTAGGTAGGTACATGACTAATATCAGGGTGCCCTTGTACTGTGATTGGCAAGATATAGTTTGTCCGGGGGTGAAACAAAGAGCTTTGAATCAACCCTCCGGATATCGATTATCGATATGAGCTATATTTACTGCGTGTAAGTGCATATGCAATCCATTTGCCTGAATTAAGTGCACTCACAATGGAATGACACAGATCAGAATCTTGTCTAAATCGAAGTGAGATGTTTCGAATAGATCAGTGGTTCCCAACCTTTTTTTGTTCGCGGACCACTACGAGGTTTTTGTTGCGTGTATGGTCCCCAGTTGTCATATAAATCCATTATTTCTTAACTCGAGATTTGAGTATTTTGTATAATAGTGCTCAATCTCTTTCATTATAAGTTTGTATCACGGACCATAATTTACCTCTCACGGACCACTGGTGGTCCGCGGACGACCGGTTGGGAACCTCTGGAATAGACCTTTAAATGATACAGTTTGTTAATAAGAGGTAGCTCGATAGTTTCGATGCGGATGTTAGTCTAATCGATCACGCAAGTTAAGCAATGTCCGCATTATCCTGTCTATAGACGCATTTATTTTTCGCTGCTCCGTGCTTTGAAGGATACGTTAAGCCTTGGATTACGATATGATTTACGATCTTGGATGTTATCAAGCGGAGGCCAGTGTATTCAACACTGGCCTCCACCAATTCGCAGTTGAGGAACGTGGTGGAATACGCTCTAAACCTTATGCTGTGATATAATTATAAGAATGATAAACTAAGTATTACTGAGTAACAGAGATAATACTGAATATATATTTAAAACGGTTGAGAAATAAAGGAAAAGTGTCTTTTTTTATCTCTATATACAAAGCGTTCAGACTTGCCTGGGACAGAAAACAATTGCACATTTTTCACCGGGGGGAGGAAAGTGACAGATTATCAACTAAAAACTACCGAGTTGAGAGTTACAATTTCTTCCGAGTATACATAGTGCTATATACTACAACTACGAGGAAAAAATGTCTGAACACTATATAAGATGCTGCATTTTTTTTTAACTTTTATTGTAAAAAATGTTCTAGTGCTTTTAGATTTTTCGTGCAAGAGATGTTCAGTGCCTGCTTGGGTAGATTCTGTTAATTCAGGCAGTAAAGTCTACGAGTGATCGTCAATAACTACATTAAACTTATAAATTGAAAAGTCAAGTAGGTATTCTTAAAATAAATCAAAAAATGCAAATTTCGCGGTATGATATTTTTTTTTACTGATTAGTAATATTTTGAAAATTTAAATTTAATATAAAATTTGCTGTCTTTACAGTAGTTAGGTTTTGACAGTAGTACGTTCCCGCAAATAGGTAATTTGTTACCTGTATGCGGGAACGAACGGAAATATGCCCGCTTTATCGAGTTGCTCCAAAAAATCAGCAGTAAAATTGCACTATCGGTTTAGCTGTTGAGTTAAAATTCATCCTGTCAAAAAATTTAAAAGTAAAAGCAGGTTACGAGTAACAATAAATTTTCGTATACTTTTTCGTCTCGCTAAAGCAGGGTCACAATGAAAATTCATAGACTTTTTCCTCTCGTATATTTTGTATGCCAGTAAAGACGTACTTTCTTCCTCATTTTCCAAAAAAAAATACTGTCGAATAAATTGAAATTTCTTTGTTAAAACCGGAAAAAATAAATTGATTTTCTAATGTTCAACAAAATGTTCAATGGGTATTATTACATAATAAGAAATATATTATTTTACATTCTAAAATTAATATATTAATATATAATTAATATTACGAATGAACTTTCGTTATACGTCGCTCCGCGTGCCGGCTCTTGCGATCGGTTCCACATTCCACTCAGAGTGGAGATACTGTACGTAGTGCTATTACTTATACTGTGGCAACGTGATGGAGTAAGCTCTGAACCCCCTTCGATTGAGGGGACACTCGTATCGCAGCAGTGGAATGAATATGAGTTGAACTGTGATGTATGTTTAAAATTCACTCTTTGAGATATTTTGGTTAGTTAGGGTGACAGACAAGATACGGCCCGCCTGATGTGAAGCGGTTACCGTAACCGTATTAACGCTCGCAACATAATATATCATTTGCGCGCCGCCACCCCCGCTGCCAATGCAGCATGTCCTTCTTTTCTGGTGACCTCATTCACTCGCAGGAATACAACAAATACTACAAATAAGGAATACAACAAACCTCAAGGGAATTGTTATTTGGCTGCGGTATTCTGTGAGGTGGAGGTACATTCCCCAGTCGGGTAGCTTACAATTACGCTCCCTATCCCTCTTTTCGCCAGAGCTTCGTTTGTCAGTCAGCAGGGTGCACCACGTGCAGGTGACGTTGGTTTTTGGTTCAAAGATGTTGATAAACCCCTTACACCCCGAAGTAGTGTTTATTATTGCATATAGGAATAAAAAAAATATTTATAACAGTTTTAATTTCATATTCACTAGCTCGCTACTGGTAATTATCTAACCGGCACTAAGTTATGTCCAGTGAGGTTTTTGTGGTATGGGCGCAATAATAATGTACTTATTTTTTATACTTCTGGGGCAGCGAACAAGCATACGGCCCGGTGAGCTGAAAAAGGATGTGAAGAGGTTTTTACAGGGGCGGCAACGCGCGAGTCACGGCTCTAATGTTGCACGCGTCCATAGGCGATGACTTTCCTGGCGGGCCGTATGCTTGTTTGGCAGGTTAGTGATATAAAAATAAGAAAAAAAGGGCAATAATAATAAGCTATCAAAATCTTATATTATTGTATTCTTACATATTATATTTTCATTACGTATCTCCACAGTATGTTCTCTTGTACACTTTTCTTAACCATTCACACCCAATAATCATAAGTCTTCCCGTAGGTTTGTCGATGTCACCACTCCATCTTCAGCCAATTCCGAGTATTTAGCCAAAAATTTATCCCAAAACGCTTCCCTATCCCCGAGGGGGTTCACTTTCATTCGAATCTTTTTATTTTCTATGTGTAAGTAGGCTGTGTCAACGTTACCTTTTGCTATTGGCTTCCAAATTAAACCTTTTAGAATATCGTCTTCTGTTGACGGCGTCGGATTTCTAAAAAACACGGAAATAATGAAACGCTTAGAATATGTTCACAAAATATCAGAAGTCGAATTGTGGAACCAATTTCGCTCTGTTCCTAAACAAATACGACATAGAAACCTCTAAGAACAGATTCTATTCCCCTAAATGTCTGGCAACGGACGTAACTACTTGGTGTTACTGATTTCTATAGATGGTGATTTCCATCAGGTTGACCAACTCACTCGCTTTGCACCCTCTTTTAATATATAAAAAGAATACTTTGCTTAGAAGAATACATTTAGTCACACTATTACTGCTATGATTATTATTGCTATTCACAGATCGATTGCGATAAAATAAGTTTATGAGAAGTACATTGGGGGCTATGTTTAACAGTGGACAGTTCGATAGGTCTGTGAGTCCAAAAACAATCTGTTGTTATTGGACATCAGAAGTTGTCTGTAAATCAAGAAAAAAACTAACTTACCCTGTTTTAGCAAAGTTCGTCCACATTCGAACCATTTTCTTCAAAGTTTTAATTTCATCCTGTTCAGTCAGCAGTTTGAGGAGAGATATGTAACTCCTCTTGATTCGAGTGCACAAATGAAGATAGCATATTTCATCGGTGAGTGTGGCACCCCAATTTGAAGGTGCCGATAAAGAATATCTCCTGATAAAGATACTATTTTCATTCAGCATACCAGAAACGTCAAACATATAATAGTATACTGAAGAATCTAGGTCATTAGCTAGCTTTTTAGCTGCGTAATTTCCTGCATAAATTTGTAGTGCATCACCAACATATACTGCATAATCTAGAATATTATAATAATGCAAGTATCCATCGCTCAAGTAAAATTGTTTAATTTCATTAACCGCGTCTTCGAATATACTACTATCAGGGTCAAACCGAAATCCTGATCTAATTGGAAAATTTATCAAAAACGGATCCTCGTCTTCTGTTACAGCTATGGGGTTTGCTAGATAATTGAATGCTAAATCCAGACCGTCCCTAGAGTTGAAGCCCATTAAAATAGGAACATCATTAACAATTTTATTATTTTCAGGAAAAGATGTTATTAAAGCATCAGGAATTTCAGGTTCGATAGTAAGTGCAAATGTAAATATATTCATTTGATTGATGTTATTAGATTCTGATTGTATAACTCTAGGTACTTCTTCCAGTAAGGTGTTTACATCAATCTTTTGGAATCCTTCTAGTAAAGTTTGGCTATCTTCACCGGTAATATTTACGAACTCTGCAAGTTTCATTGCTGTCTGTGTTGGATTTGTATAGAAAAATAAAGATTCCATTGCGCTACCACTTTCCAGTATGACAGCAGAGAAAAGTTCTGCAGCCTGCTTGATATAAAGCAATGTATTAGCCAATACCGCTCCACCTCGACTACCCATTAAAGTAACCCGATTTGGATCACCACCAAAATTAACAATATTCTCTTGTATCCATTTCAAACCAAAGATGAAATCCCTTAGCCCATTATTCCCAGGTATAACTTCATCTTCGGTAGTTAAATATCCCATAAGACCAAGTCGATGATTAACAATGACAACAACTACATCTTCCTCGATGAAGAAATCAGGTGAATAGGTTTTAGTGCCATTAAAGCCAGTTTTAAAGTTGTCGTTATATTCAAAAACTACTACTGGTTTTGATCCTTCCAAATCTGGGGTGAAAACACTAAGATGAAGACAGTCTTCTGACCCGGATATTCCGATTTTTTCACCCAATCGACTTCGGGTATTCAATTGTATGCATGTTGGTTTAGTTTTATGTGCTTTATATATTCCTTCCCATCCTGAATGAGGAATCGGCGGCTGAAAAAATCAATGTTTTATTCATACAGGGAACTAGTCAAATAAATGGAACGAGTGCAGTGAATATTCGTAAAATTGACGTGTATTGATTGATGATGACGTGATTGATATGTAATTAAAATATAGCTGTTAAAGAATCTTACCTTAAACCTCAATTCGCCAGTAGGAGGTGCTGCGTAGGGAATACTTTTAAAAGAATAATAGTTTTGCTTTTTTATTATCGTTGTTTTCACTATTCCTGACAGAACACCTTGTTTTAAATTAACTTCTATAGTTTCACTTCCAATAGATATATTAATTAAAGAAAATAATAAACAAAAACTTAAAATAATTTTGTTAGACATTGTTAAACGAATTTTCAGGTTATGTGGTGAAGAAGAACATAATACCTTTTACAATACGGTAATTACTACTGAAGGAAAATGCAAAGATAAGGAGACACACCGACGTGTACTTACCAATAAAATTATCTTTATCGATAACAAAACAAGTATTAGTCGATAATACTTAGTAATCGAGTTATTAATGTGGGAATTTCTGTTTACTAATCCATGCGGCAGATAAAGATGAAAACAGATTAAATAAACATAGATACTGTTACTTGTTGGCGCTTGGTGGAACGTTCCTCGAACGATTCGTTCCCATTTCTACAATAACAATTTAATAGACACACTTATCCTTAGCTAACCATATACTGTTGCATCTATGAACTGGTGTTTATGTAATACATTTAGCTACAATGCACTGGGAATTTAAAGATGAGTAAAATGCCAGGCATTTACTGGACAGTACGGGCGTTACATTCCCTATTTATTTTTATTCCTTAAAATAGGCATTTACTGGGCATTTTTATGGTCGGTTATTGGGAATATACACAAAAATGCATGGCATTTTGTACATCTTTAATAGGGATAGCCTGTTGAATTACACCTATCTACTTATTCCTAAATCTTTATATATATATATATATATATATATATATATATATAATTCTACTGTACGTGTGTATGTTACTGAACTCCTCTTAAACGGCCGCTGGACAGATTTGAATGAATTTTTTTGTATGCATTTTGGTGGAGCCCTGGATGGTTTAGATTCACAAATCAGCCCGGCAGATGATGCTGTAGTAATGGGAACGGGAAGCTACAGCAAAGCGTGGGCGGGCCGCTAGTTAATTATAAAGTAAAAAAATATGCAAAATTTTAGGTTCAGTACTTTCTGGTTAGTTTTCGTATACATATTTTCGAAATTTTGTCGTCGTCAACACTTCGAAAATATATTCACTCCACAGTTGGGATACGCGTCTTCCATCAATCGAAGAGATTTAGAGCGTATTCCACCTCGCTACTCAACTGCTGGTTGACTGACCTGTATTTTCAAGCCGCTTAAAGGCCACCGATTTGGCTTTATGACTATCATATTGTGACAACAGTCGCAACCAACGATATGTGCCTCGAAGCACTGAGGAGCTCGATATACGTAAACCACATCCATAGACAGGCTAAGGTCGACGTTGCTTAACTTGTCTTGGCACGCGCAACGACGCCACCGTGCTCCTCTAAAATTTTAAACATCTAAATATTTTTTCAACCATTTATTTTAAAATAATGGAAACTATGTATTCGAGACCCTCATACCAAATCCTTTTATTTGATATATCAGATACATACCTACATAGTTTACATTTTTCTTTATATTTTCAAAGCCCCTGCAAAATAATGTACGCCCGTGTTTGTTACAGAAATTCATAAGTTGGAAGGCCAACTTCATCGGTTCAGTTGAGTCAAAGCATATTTGCTTTGATTTAATAGGCTGTGATAGACGGGCAGACAGACACCCGAAGGGCAATTCTCGTAATTAAAATATAGACAAAATTCAGTTTCGATCCAGTCTCGATCTCACAAATGTCACATTTAGTAGTCTCGTAACACAATATGCAACTTCAAAATTAAATTTAAGCGGGATTATATCGAAATATGAGTGAAAATTAAACAAATAAGAATCTCACTTTGCCAGCAAGAAGAATTGCTAATAATTAACTAATGAAATCAAGTATATAATTTTAGTCAATTCACAATTCAATCTCGATTCGGTCAACTTTCAACCTGCGTTCGTAGAAAAATTACGAGAATTGGCCTTCAGAACACGAGTGATCCTATTTGGGTTTCGTGGGTAGGTTTTTTATTCGGCCGTACGATATCCTAATTATAATGTATCAGTCAGACTTATTTAGTCCTGTCTAATCAAACTCGCAAGTTAAGCAACGTGGACCGCAGCCTGTCCATGAATGGGTTTATTTATCTCAAACTCATCGTTGTTGCGGGGGCACGTTAAGCCGTATATCCCGGCTGTTGTGATTATATGGCAGTTGTTAAGCCAAAACAGGTAGCTTGAAAATACCGCCGGCAACTATTAGTTGAGCAGCGTGGTTGAGTATGCACTAAACCGCTTCGATAGTGGGAGAGTAGTGGGGTGAACTGGTTGACGACGGTCAAACGTGGGGTGAATAGGTTAATTTGGTAGCCGTAATTTTTACGGTTTGTTTATGTGTCTACCCTGCCATAGACTTATTTACTAATCAGTGGGTCACTAGGTGAACCATTTCGGGCAAACAGACTTTGGCCACAGAATAAGTAGTCTGGATCTAAATATATTGGTGACTTGCACTGCACCCCAATATATTTATAGAATTATCAAAAAAGTAAAAAATATTACTATACTACAGAAGATGTGCCGTCTACCTAATTTTATCATTGTTTGTCTTCTAAGGGATGTCTGGAAGAGATTGCTTTTAGCGATAAGACCGCCTTATGTAGGTACTTGTCATTTTTAAAGTTTCTTGTATGTATCTCTGTCATATTGGTGTAATATAGTGTATTCTGTTCTATTTTATAAGTCCTGACTGACAAATCAACGCAAAGGCTAAATTATGATAACAGGATGTAAAAATTAACAAAGTATATTTCTTAAAGTAATTTATTTAATACTTTTGAGAATTATAATATAAAATTATCCTATAATTCATCTTTTACGTCTTTTACAACACCATCTACAGCCTTATTCTTATACTTTTCGAAGAACTTGTCCCAGAATGTGACAGTTTCATGGTAGATTTGCTTCACCATCTGTAGACCATCATTAATCAGCAGCGAGTCTTTGCCCTCGTTAGTAGCTGGCTCCCAAGTGAAGTCCTCACCAGGTGGCGTCGGGTTACTGAAAAACATCATGTTTTTTTTATTTCATCAAGAATTATGTCAATTTTTTATATTAATTTTCATTTCGATGACTAAAAACTGTCTTTGTAATAGTGCCCACATTTGTAACCTTAAATGGCTATATGTGGTATCATCCTTATCTTTAGGATTTAAATAATTTTAACTAGTAACAATGATCGAAGATCTTAACCCACGTGTGATGCTTCCTGATGGTGGAGGTAAAGTGCACACCAAGATCACATTAATATTTCTCGTTAAATTTGTAGAAGCACACTGGGAGAGTATCTCAAAATTCCTAAGAATACTCAAAGCTTGCATGTCAATAAGGTCAAGCACTTCAGATAGTAATGTTTAGCATCGGCGTAAAGAGAGGGAGATACGAGAGTCCTATATATAATATTATATGTATATATACAGGTATATAGGAGATACTATATATTACGTAAAACAAAATACGGTGTGATTCCACACTTAAACGTAAATAATTTATAATGCAGTTCTGTGCAACATATGAGGCTGTAAGATTATTTAGTTTTAAAAATGTATAAGTGATTATTTGTGTCCATATTATGTACATCGCGTCAAAATTATATTACTGCTAATAATTACTTACTGTGTTCTGGCAAAATTCGCCCACATTTTGACCATATTTTTCAAAACTTTCATGTCCTCTGAGTCTTCATCTTCCATAGCCTTAACATATGTTTTCCTTATCGGTTTACAAACGAATAAGTAACATAGGTCATCTGCTGTGCTGGCTCCCCATGTCCCGTCTAAAGTTACAGCATCTTCTAAAGCCAGTTTCTTTCTCATATTGAATTCCCCGCTATAATCAAACGTGTAGTAATATACTGGGGACTTAGATTCATTAACATATTTCCTCACAGTGTAGTCTAAAGGATAAAATGATAATATATCACCTAAGTAATCTATTAATTCACCTATCCCACCCATCCTTATGTAACCATCTTGGAAATAGTATTTTTTAATTTCGTCAATGACTTTATAATATAAATCAGTATTTAACTCAAAGTGAAAGTTGAGTCTTAAGGGAATCATGACAAGGAAATCACTATCAGCAAAATTAAGAAGCTGTGGTTTGTCAAAATAGTGTGTACAATGTTCTATGCCTTCTCTGGAATTTCGACCGATCAGGATTGGAATATCGATATCAAGTGGACCATCCTCGGGTAGTTTTGTAATTACAGCATCCGGATGATCGTGTTCTACTACAGGACCAAATGCAATGACACCTGTTTGTGTAGATCGTGCTTCATCAGCATGTACTACATAGTCTTCCTTTTCTGTTATTATTTCGGCAGGAATGTCAGCCAATTGCTTCATTAAGAAAGAACTGGTTGAAGCAGGCATTTCTACTTGTTCAGATAATGCTTTAGCACGTTTACGTGCATTTCCGTTAAAATATGCAGAATTCCAGGAGGTTTCATCTTGAAGAATAGCTGCAGTAAATAATCCTTTAGCTTTAGGAGAATGCAGTAATATATCAACGAAGGCTGCACTACTTCCACTACCCATAAGAGTTATCTTATTGGGATCTCCACCAAAACTTTCAACATTAGATTTTAACCAATTAAGTGCCAATATAATGTCCCTCAGTCCATTATTTCCTGGTAAATAATCATCTTCAAAAGACAAGAAACCAAAAGACCCAAGCCGATGGTGGAGTTGAACTAATATAACCCCTTCATTCATAAAAAAATCTGGTCCGAACTCCTTAGAGGCATTATGTGAAAATCTGACTTGTTCACTGTACAGAAAAACTATGACCGGCAGATTAAGAGGCTGTTCATCAGGAAGTTTTGGAGTGTATATACTGAGATGGAGACAGTCTTCAGTCCCACGATATCCCTGATTCCTCTTATTTCTAATAGAAAAGTTTTGTTGTGGACATGACGACTTTTCTTTTTTTACTTTAAGGACATCACTCCAGCCTTTATGAGGTGTCGGTGGCTGCAATTGAAATAAGATACTTAAAATTTTATTGATAATTACAAAACCGTTTAATATCTAGCCACACCCCGGCCACTCCATACAAAAGTTGTGTCGTTTACTACTACTAAACAATGGCGTCGGTGCAGCGCATAAATGAGCGTGTGTGCGTGCGGCACAATAAAAACTGTTCCAGATTCGTCTTAGAGGGGAGACGAGGTCCACACGAGAGAGCGGCAGGGAGTGGTCATACTATACATAGTATTATTACTTATAGTATGATCTAGTGTTAACGTGGTTAGCATAAGATATTAAACTTTTTGCAATTGTAATTGGTTTAACCTTTATAAAATGTAAATGAAAAATTTGCTATCTCGTGGAATTCCCGGTATCTAGGGCATATGTGTCTGTATTAGGCACATTTCAAAATCGAGAGTGTACGGTACATAACTGTTTGTATGTACATAATATTTGTTAGTCTTGAACTGAGTGGAAATAACCTGAGGATGATAAACCAATTGAAGAACATCTATGTTTTTCTTCGAGACTCCCCTGACCCCAGACTATCATTATTACCTAGTTAACAAGATCAACAGAATGCACATATACACACAGGTATACTCTGATGATGGGGTGCTTCTGATCACAGGCAAAGTCCTCAGTGTCATGTGTAACATCATGAACAGGGGACTGAAAGTAGCACTAGAATGGTGCAGGAACAAAGGCCTTAACCTGAATCCTGAAAAAACCAAACTAGTTCTTTTTACTAAGAAAAGAAAAATAGGACGGACTGAACCGGTACGACTAGATAACTATGACTTGGAAGTAGTAAAGGAAGTCAAATATCTGGGAGTTACACTGGACAGCAAATTGACCTTCAAGACTCATATAAGTAATGCATGCTCAAAAGCAAAAATAGCCATGATGCAATGCAAAAGAGCAATAGGAAGAAGCTGGGGTATGAAGCCAGCCACAGCACTATGGATCTACAAGGCAATCATTATGCCGAGAATCCTACATGGTGGCCTGGTATGGTGGCATAAAGCCAGTGACATACAGAGGAACAAACAAGAACTAGATAAAGTTCAAAGACTGGCGGCCCTGATAACCACCGGCGCGATGAGAACCACACCCACGGCCGCGCTGGAGACCATACTGGGTCTGAACCCCTTGGACTTAGAAGTTAAAAAGAGAGCCACCGAACAATGGTTCAAACTAAGAAGCACGGGTCTCTGGACTGGCAACACCATGGATGAGGGCCATGCAAAGATTAGCCAAGACTACGAAGGAAAGCTCTCAATGATCCTTTTAAACAACGATTTGATAAGAAAGGAAAGGATCTTTGATAAGAAATATAGAATACACATAGGACCGAGAGACGACTGGAAGATGGACACCAGTGGCACCATCTGCTACACAGACGGCTCCAGAAAGGAAACAAACAAGCTCTCTGGCTCCGGAGTACACATAAAATGTGAAGACGGAACAGAAACAAATAGGTCAATACCCCTAGGAAAGTATGCAAGTGTCTTCCAAGCAGAAATTTTCGCCATAATGGAATGCGCAGAAATGGTAGGCTCCCTAAACAACGCAGGAAAAGTCACCATCTACAGCGACAGCCAGGCAGCGCTGAAGGCACTTGCAAAAACAGAAACAACATCAGCAATTGTCAAAGAGTGCAAAAATGCACTAGAAAGGCTGTCCAGAACAGCTGATGTGACGATTGCCTGGGTACCTGGACATGAGGGTAACACGGGTAACGAAATAGCAGATGAACTGGCCAAAAAAGGGGCTGAGGAAAACCAGGTGGGCCCTGAGCCAAGACTACCAATCGCCCACAAAATAACAAAGGGAGTAATCAGCCGAAGAACAGTAGTAGAGACCAACCAAAGATGGGAATCCTCGACAACCGTGAGACAGTCGAAGATCTTCATCAAAGGCCTAGACAAAAGAAGAACCAGCCAACTGATGAAACTCTCCAGAAGCAACATGAGGCTCGTCATAGAAGTGTTAACAGGACACTGCCGACTGAACAGGCACCTGACACTAATAGGCGTGAAAACCAACCCCAAATGCCCAGAGTGCATGGACGACGACGAAACAAGCTTCCACCTGCTTGCCGAGTGCCCCATGTACTCACGGATAAGATGGGAGACCATGGGGGTGGACAAATTAGACAAAGAAGACCTGGAAGACCTGAAGGTGGAACAGATTGTAAGGTTTTGTAAGGAAACAGGTAGGTTCGACGGAACGCCGTGATTGCCGGATAAACCCACATCCTCCCCCAAAAGGGAGGACCAGGGGAAATGGGTGAAATGGCCTCAGGTAAGGCTGATCACCCGCCCGACAGCCGGCGTCCCCGTTGGAAATAATAATAATAATAAAAAATCATTATTACCTATCATACAGAAAATCTCCTCATCTGGTAATCCCAAAGAGCAATCACAGGAATTGCGGCAGAAGCACGTATAAGTATATAATTCTGGTTTATCCAACAAAATCACTATTCACAATATAAAATAAGTAGTTTATGAGGCATACAGCATAATTTAGATATAAATAATAACTTACCATAAATCGAAGTTTACCGATCGGTGGCTCTGCATATGGAATGCCCATAAATGAATAAAACTTTTCATTTTTAATTATAGATTTCACTTCTACACCTTCCAATTTCCCTGAATTAGTCTCTACTACAATATTTCCTTCTCCTATAGTTATAATACTAGAAATTAACAATATAATCACACGGAGACCTGTCATTTTACCACCATTTAGTTGTATAAAATTGTTATGCCTATCTTTATTTATTATTTCAAACATTACGTGTCCTTATAGATAAATAATCGTTGTTAATCTGTATATATGTGTCAATATTTTATCTACGCTCTCTACGATAAATTGGATTGGAATATCCGTCGGTGTATTAATCATAATTTATGGTGGATATAAAATATTAGTTACTAACTTGTAACTGTTTACGTGTACCATGTGGTAAGTGGTGTGTAAGTTTACATAATAGATGATACATATAATCTAGAATCATAAATAGGGCTTTTTTCCAAACGGGACGGGGTTCCATCACACATTTCCGCCATTGTGTCTTCTGTGTGGCCAGGATTAACAGCGGTGGCCACAAAAAAAAAAGGCAAGGAACAGTGAAGTCCATTGCAGTTTCGGGGGTAACACTACGGCCGCCTTGGAACTCACAACGAATTTACTCAGAAGACATTAGTAGGAGTAAGAAGCTTTTCGAATTTGACTTCCCCTCTTAGCAATGTGTGAGACAGCAATACGGCAAATAAGGTATTAAAAGCCTAAAGAGATGGCTAGTCAAGTGAAGCCCAACTGTAAGTAACTGTAAGTATGTATTTTAAGTATCTACCTAACACTATTGGGGACCTAAAACATTGAGTTGTAACATACATCGATTCCAATAATATGACTTGCAAAATCGTCTGAACGCTTCGTAATTCTCCCTTGCTGTGCTGCTAGCATATCAGAATAGTACTACTACCCCGGAAATACCCGGTCGTAAACAGGGTTATTGAATAAAAATGTTATAAACAAATTGATGGTAATATCTCGTGTCTATCATTGTTCTGTCGGCGCTCCTCGCGCTTACCCGCTTTTGTTTCATATAAAAATTTAACGAACCCGCATTGTGTATTTTTCGACCCATACAATGATTGATACTTAGCCACATTGTAAATGATTCGACGCTGACGGTGAGTGAGCACTCACCGTGTACAAAAAAACTTAATTTGGGTTTGTGTTATACTGTTCTCTTATATTGTTTTTGACGTGATGACGTTTTATAAATCAATGAACGCTGGCTGCACGCACGAAAACGCATGAATCATTGTCACGTTCCGTCTGAGCCGAGCGTGCAAGCACGAGCGCGGAACAAGCGATAGAGAGCCACGATCGGCCTATGTTTCTTATGACGTTATCACGTAAAATTGTCGTTCGTACACCGCCTTACAGACAACCAATTTTTTTTTAATGTAATTTATAAATAATAAATAAATACAATACAATAAATTAATTACACGTGTGTTAACAAAACTATAATAGTAATTAGTTTTTCGTTACAACCAATGTTATAACTAAAAAGTTAAATTGAAAATGAGACCGCGCGAATAGTTCCCTTGCAGGCGAGCGCGTGGTTTAGTTTATGCAACTTTTATTTTGAATTCACTTTTAAATTATAAATGCTAATAGTTTTGTTACAAGACTTAGGTAAGTCTTGTAACAAAACTATTAGCGTTTATAATATATTATATTTTGTTCGTTTATTAAAAAAAAAAAAAAAAAAACTAATGCTAAATTGCATACCCATTAAAATATTTTTTCTAGTAATTAACCGAGCATCTAGGATTATGACACTGGGCGACTATTACACTAACTTGGCGACTAAAGTTTGTATAAACATACCAAACCTAACTTAACCTAGTTTTCAGTCGCCCATTTAGTTTTTTTTTGTGGCTCATGGTATATTCCAATATTTTTGAGTCGAAAAATATATTGTTACCATCATACAGCAATCAAACTTTTAATTCAACCCATAACTGTATGGTAATTCAACTCATAATGTATGGTAGCTAAAACGAGCAGTCCAATAGCTATAAAACCAATTGACCGCCCTAGCGGGTGTGACCTCATTTGCGCTAACACCACCTATTTGTACCAAACGTTGAAACGCTTCTCTCTAAAAATGTAAAAAAGAGGGTTCAAAATGATTAGTTCCAGAATTAATAATATATGTAGTAGGTATACTCGTACCACATCCCGGCGACTCGATACAAATCTCGCGTTGTTAATTTCCTACATAAACAAATACAATGGGGTTTAGGTGGCTCTTCAGGATCATTAGAGCCATACCAGCCTCACCTGCACGTGGTCCCTGCCGACTAGCGAAAGAGGCTCTGACAAAACAGAGTTAGGGCTCGTGTACACGGCGCCGCCGCTGCGCCATCGGCGGCGCGGTGGCGGGCTTGGCGCGTCTCGTATACACAGCGTAGAGGTGAGGTGGCGGTGCGATGGCGGTGCGGTGGCGGTGCGGTGGCGGTGCGGTGGCGGCGCGGCGGCGGCGTCGTGTACACGAGCGCGCTTAGGGTAGCGTAATCATAAGCTGACTAACTGGGGACGTATTTCCATCTCAGAGAATACTGCAACCAAATAACCATTTCCATAAGGGTTGCTGTATCCCTGCGAGTGAATGAGGTCATCAGGAGTTGCAGCGGGGGTAGCGGCGCGCGAGCGATATTTAATGTTGCGTGTATAAGTCTGCGCTGAGCGGAAATGGTTTCAGAGTCCCCTCTGAACCATTTCCGCTCAGCACATCTCTCCCGAGATGAGGTCGATACGTGAGAGCGGAAGGGAGTGATCATTATGTACGTAGTATTATTACTTATACTGATTTCTATGGGCGGTGGTGATTAACTTTCCATCAGATGACCCACGTGATCGCTTGCCCCCCTCTCATATAATTTTTTTTTTTTTTTTTATACTATGACGGGTAGCAAGGAAGCATACGGTTCGCCTGATGTGAAGCGGTTACCGTCGCCATATTAACGCTCGCAACATAAAATATCGCTCGCGCGCCGCCACCCCCGCTGCCAACACAGCATCTCCTTCCTATCTGGTGACCTCACTCACTCGCAGGAACACAACAACCCTCAAGGGAATTGTTATTTGGCTGCGGTATTCTGTGAGGTGGAGGTACATTCACCAGTGGGGTAGCTTAATTACGCTCCCTACCTCTCTTTCGCCAGAGCTTCGTTTGTCAGTCAGCAGGGTGCACCGCGTGCAGGTGAAGTTGGCTTTGATTCAAAGATGTTGATGAACCCCTTACACCCCAAATAAAAATAGCATTAAGTCCGCCTTTGTACATTGTTTTATGTGCATGGAGATTAAATAAATAAATAAAAATCTTTCTACCTAAACATAGGTAGAACTAAATTAATTAAAATAATGCAGTTAAGTCTATATAAAAGCGACTGAAAAGTCATTGATGTTGCTGAAGTCTGCTGCTGGTGGTAAATACTTACCATCTGGTGACTGCATGCTTGATTGCTAAAATGAAATATTAAAGCATTGTGGTACCTGACACCCTGCTAACTGAGAAACGAGGTTCCGGCAAAAGAGAGGTAGAGCACAATACATTTATAGGCTGCCCCAAGTATCTACCTCCATCTCATAAAATAATAATTTCCTTGATGGTTGTTGTGTTCCTTCGAGTGAGTGAGATTATCAGGAAGGAAGGACATGCTGCTTTTCATGGGACTTATGCTTGTTTGCCACCCGACGAAGAATAAAAAGTAAAACCCGGTTTTCTTGACAATATTATATTTTTGCCGGAAGAATTAAGAATAGGTAATGGCTATTTTTGGCAGCTATGTCTCACAAATGAACGGAAAAATATATACTTACGTAACAAATGGGAATAGTATGCTCTTATGCACCAGTTCAAGGACCAGAAAAATATATACGTAACAAATGGGAATAGTATGCTCTTATCAACTCTTATGCAGCAGTTCAAGGTCGTGTTTTTGTTAATGGGCTATTTCGTTTCATTTTTATAGGAGATTTTTTATATACTTCAAAATATTAATGTACTTTATCGTACTGTAAGGGTTTAGAAGTCAACAAATCTCCTAAAAATACTCTTCGGCAATATTTTCAATAATAACCTTGATGAATGTACATAAATAGTCAACGGAGAATAACGAAATCATAACAAGTAGAGGACATTTAATTAATCTTATTAGTTTATTTGATATTACATTCGTTAGAAAACTAAATTAAACTAAAACTAATCTAAAAACCTACGTAAACTATAAACAAAAGAAAAAGTTACACGATAAAAAAAGAAACAGAAATTTACCTACAAATAAAAATTGTCCCCTAGATAAACATGTCTCACATTTAATGGCCTGTACTGCCATGCAGTGTCTCCAGAAGACTGGCAGCATTACCTGGCTGGATAGCGATACTAATTCTCTGAGCAACCAGCCTTCTGATGTCGACCTTATTTTCTTACAAGAATATCTATTATTTTTTAACTAGCTAACAAAGCATTCACTCCTATGCAAAGTAAATGGACGTACACTAAAGGTAAATAAAACAACGTAATTATAACTCTTCGTGTGAAACAGGGTCAGTTTTATTATTCGATTCAGCACCTCCATTCGCTGCACTCTGTTTCCATTTCTGAATGAATTGATCCCAGAACTGGAATCTACCTTTATATAAATCAGTTTTCACACCAATTTTCTTTGTTATATGTAGATATTCCTTAGTGTCTATGTTGAAAGGCGGCCATTTTAAATCTTGAAGGATATCGTCATTATCTGGGGTAGGATTTCTGTAAAAAAAAAGTCGAAGTTAAATTTTAGTGTTTAAGAATTATATTATTAGAAGCACAGATATTTTTTTATTTTGTTTCTGTACATTGGCGTAGCTTCATCTTACAGAATATTAACGGGTGGCAGACAAGCATACTTTATATCCAGCAGTGGGTAGATACCGGCTAATTATTATGATGATGATGATGAAACAAGCAAAACACTTTCCTGATGTGAAGCGGTGCTCGGGTGTCGCTACCCTCGCTGCTATCGCAGCAACTCCTTTTTCTGGTAACCTCATTCACAGCCAGGAACACAACAGGCCTCTAGGCCACTAGGAAATTGTTATTTCGGTGCGGTCTTCTATGAGGTGGAACCACTTCCCCAGTCCAAGGGCCGTACCTTTCTTTTGACCTCGTTAGTTAGTCAGCAAAGCGTACTACGTGCAGGTGAAGTTGGCTTTAGGTTAAAGATGATGGTGGGCCACTTATACCGCACACATATGTCCGGAACACACACTTTATTCATATGTAATGACAACATATTAGTATCACTGTGGGCGTCGCAGTTTTTGTCTGTATATCAGACTGCTTAGTGTGAGTTTTAAATTCATTAGAACGTGTTAACGTGTACAAGCCTACTAAATTGAGAATATGTTTCTAATGTTGAATTTTTCAGACGCGTGTTACGTATCAAAATTAGTCGCGTTGCTCACTTCAAACTGTGAGTAAGTAATCCACATAATTTTGATATGTAACATGCGTCTTATAAATTCACAATATGAGAATTCTTCTCTATTTGGTCGTTTTATTTACGTTGACATGATGGAACGCGAACAAGAAACTCGCTCTAAGCACTCAGAGTGTCGGTCATCTTATTCGGTCGCTTCGTGTGGTATAAAAAACACAGGCGAACACTATTTCTGCTATCATTTTCGAACACGTAGAACTATCATTTTATCTGTGCCGAAAGTAAGCAAATAGTATTTGTCCTATACAAATACTTTTTACTTACTTTCAGCACAGATTATATCTCATGTCTCATGAGGGTACTTACCCGTATTTAGCAAAATTAGCCCACAATCTAACCATTTTCCTCTGAATAGTCCTCACTTCAGATGAAGTGTCTGCATATTTCAAGTACGATGCCTCCAAATCTGGACATTTGAATAGATAACAAAGATCATCACCAGTCGCAGCCCCCCAAGTACCTTCCTTTACCGTAGACAATTTTAATATGTTATTCTTATTTTCGTTTAACTCACTAGAATAATCAAAATAATAGTAATAAACTGAATTCGATGATTTATTGCTGTATGTTTTAGCAGTGTAGTCTACATTGTAAGCGATTATTACATCACCAGTATAGGTGATGTAGTCAGGAATATTTTTTATCCTCATTACGTCAGTCTGAAAGTAAAATCGTCTTATTTCCTCTATGGCGTCATAGTAATCTTCTTTCAACGGGTCAAGTCTGAATTTTACACGCATTGGCAATATAAAATGAAAGTCTTTATCCAAAAAGCTGATATATCTCGGTTCAATAAGATATTCAAAAGCAGATTCTATACCTTCCCTAGAGTTAAATCCAATCATAATAGGAATGTTTATATCTTTAGTCGATTCTTCAGGATACTCTATTATTAGACCATTTGGTTGTTTCTCTACGATAGGACCGAATGTTGCAATACTTCTTTGATTGTCTTTATAATAATCATCAGGACTAGCGTGCGATTCTCTATGTAATAGTTCTGAAGGTGAATAATCTCTTAAAAAATTCAAAAGGCTAGTTGCACTGCTTGTACTAAACTTATAAATCTCACCCAATCGAAAAGCTCTTTCACGTGCACCTTCTTGTAAACAAGAAGTAGACAAGGCCGAACCACTTTGTAAAATTGCAGAGTTAAACAATACTTGAGCATCAGTGTGTATTAGTAAATCTACAATGGATGCACCGCTTTGTGATCCCATCAATGTTATTTTATTAGGATCACCACCAAAATTCTCAATGTTATTCTTAAACCACTTCAAGCCTTCTACTATATCTTTTAATCCTGCATTTCCGGGTACAATTTCATCTTCCAAAGAAAGGAATCCTAATGCGGATAATCTATGACTTATGGTAACAATAACTACATCTTCTTCAATAAAAAAATCTGGAGCATAATCTTTAGTTTTGTTATATGAATTTGCATAGTTGATACTGTAAAGAAAGACAATTACAGCACGTTTACTGTCGTCTGGCTTTGGTGTGAATATGTCGAGATATAAGCAATCTTCTGAACCGTAAGCTCCAAGTGGCTGACCTTTCTTTATATTTGTATTGTACTGAAAACACGCTGGCTTTTCTTTGGTAGCTGTTAGCTCTTCGTGCCATGGCTCTTTAGGCTGAGGTGGCTGAAAAAATATATTAATTGAAATTGAATTTGGTGTAATAAGTACAATTATTTGATTACTTTTATTAGGAAGTGGATAATATGTAACTACTTTGTTAAGTTTCATTCCAAAAAAAACTAATCTATATATAAGCAATCCTAAAAATAAAAAATAAAAAATTCCGGACAAATTACACACTCCGTGTAGTCCCAAACTAGGCAAAGCTTGTGCTATGGGTACTAGGTAACTGATATACTTAAATTATTTTTTTGTGAATACATAATATAATACATAGAAAACACCCAGACCAAGACAAATAGACATATTTATGCACAAAAATAATTGTCATGTGCCGGGATCGAACCCGAGACCTCGGAATCAAAGTGTCTATTGTTAGCCATTCGACCACCGAGCTCGTAATTAGTAAGTGGATTAGGAAGTCATCGTATTAGGAAGTGGATAATATGTCACTAATTTTATCCCAAAAAAAAAAACATGAATACTTACTAAAAACCTCAAATCTTTCACGGGGGGAACCGCATAAGGTATTCCCATAAATCCGAAATATTCCACATTTTCAATCAACGTCTTCAAGGCTTTTCCTTTAATCTTCCCATGGCTCGTTTCCACGACCGACTCCTCGCCGTTGGCAATAAACACAGAGGCCGTTAAAATAGCAATAATATTGCAAATATACATTACGCATAATAATTTTGGATGTTTGTTATTCTGATGGTCGGCTGTAACTGAGCCATAAGGATTATATCGACTATCAGAATTAATCTGTATGCTATAAAACATATTATTATAGATATTACGATACGCCTTGCTTCTGTCTTCGTGCATTTGGTTAGTGATTATATTTATTTTTATTAGAACTTATTTTTATCTTTTTTTTTTTTGACGTGAATACTTAAATTTAAATCTTTAAATTTGCTACCATACGAGGGCAATACAAAACATCGGACGCGCAGCATGCGCCACCATAGCGATTTTTTTTTTTCGTAATCCCGAATTGATATCGGAAAACCAAGGTCTCTTTCACTCTCACTTTACATTACTACTTTTTGATGCTCTACACGAATCCAAAGTCAGAATTTCGAAATTTTGAGTTTCATGGCAACGGACGGACAGACAGAACGACTTTTTTTCGGAAAACCAAGGTCACTTTACATTACTACTTTTTGATGCTCTACACGAATCCGAAGTCAGAATTTCTAAATTTTGAGTTTCATGGCAACGGACAGACAGAACGATCGGACGATTTTATAAGCTCAATGAATTTCGCTGAAAATTTTATGATAACAAAATCCAATACAGTTTGGCGTTGTAGTTTCGAATCTATTCTCTACATCCAAAATTCAATCACACCACTGGATAGATGAAGGATTAAAGAATTTATACTATAATATTACACTAAGTAGGGACTATTAGACTAAGTAGGGCTTAGTAGAATATCACGTGCGGGGAAGCGCTGCCATTTTGAGATAATTTTAGTGCATATTATTAGTACATATTCACGTACAACACATTGCCGTGTCCATGACACAGCCACGCCTGCTGTTGTTTTATGCTTTAATTTTCTTCTTTTCTAGTGCCTAAATATATCGATAGCAATATTCATATTCAAATTAATTTATTTCGAAACAATACAGTGTTGTGTTGAAAGTGCATAATGATAATTTTAAATAAAAGATAAATACAATTTATAACTAACACAATATTACTATAACATAAAATTTATATTATATTACACGGGTAGAAAGTGGTGTTTTATTTTCCTCGTAATTATTATGTCATTTCTCTCCATAAGAATTCTTCCTTAAAACAAAAATTAGCAGAATTGGGCCAGTTGTTCTCGAGTTTTGCGCTTAGCAACATTCATTTATATTTATATAGATAGATAACACCTGAATATTAACGAAAACGTATAAACGTATATTACTATACTCTGAACCAAATACAATATGTCGATTATCAAATGAATAATCATATAGAATTATTAATAAACAGTTTAATAATGACTATAATATATAATAATAATAGCGTCATGTCGTAGTCCAAGTGATCATCATATTAAAATTAATTAAAAGCTCATAAAATACTAACGGTCAATATGTTATAACAAATCCTAATATACTATTTTAATTAAATCTGTTTAATTGACACATAAATATGGCGAAACAATAGTGAGTATAAAAAAAAGGAAGTGGTTGTGTTTTCTGTTATTATTTAGTATTCGTCCACGGAAAAGTAGCACTTTTACAATACATATTATGCTACATGGAAATTTAGAATGAAGAAGAAGGAAGAAGACTCGTGTGTGTCATTGTTTCATATGAACAACTGATATTATATAATACAAGTATATAACTCATGATAATTGAAAAATCTACTTATTATCTACACAACAACATCTTGAAATCATAACAACTCTAGAATAATATCTTAGTTGCACGTTAGTCTAAAAGTCGACTTTGCCAGTTTGAAAGGGTTTTTCACCAGACAAAATGTAGCACAGTTATCCTTATTATTTTGCTGTGATCCTGAGCTTATTATCTATATACTTATCTATCGTTCGTCACTTTTATGAGGGCATTTTTATTGCAACATGAATAAAATTTTAACCACTGTTAAATCTTTAATGGACTATCCAATCCACCTATTTATTACTATGGGGCGAAGTATCTATTATGTAAATAATGACAGGAATTAACGCGATCATGCATAAGAGCATTTACATAACTAAGGGTAATTTGCATACAATTAGGTTGCATCGGTCGCGGCGCCCGTGGTCACGGGCTGACTTCAGTCAGCCTTTGCAACCCGCCCCCTTACACCATCTCTTATTGCGATTCAAGTGCATGTGCATGCATGATCATTATTTTATATATATAGATCACGAGAGAGGGTCGTGCTCCTGTAGTGGAGACAAAAATGACCTAATGATGATGATGTTCATCATTAGGTAATTTTAGTCTCCACTACAGGAGCACGACCCTCTCTCGTCCGTCCCAGACAGAAGGAGGATTTGGCCTACACTCCCCACGCTGGCCAGACGGGTTGGGGAGGCCAGAGCGATGTTTGATCATGTATTTTCCCTTAGTCGCCTTGTACGACATCCACGGGAAGAGACGGAGTGATTCCATTCTAGTCTGCCGGAAACCACACGGCCTTCAAGCAAAGCGAAATTTTAAAAGTTTATCTATTAAGTAATCTGTGCTATGGGTGCAACTTCGAAAACGAAATAGAATTGGTTTTCCGTACAAATTGCAATCAGCTTATCGAACAGTTTGTATACGGAAGGAGCAGATAGATATTCTTTACTTGCTTCCATAACGAAAGAAAGAAATGATTTATATAATACTAGCTTCCACCCCACGGCATCGCCAGCGTTTACTTTTTTTTAATAAAAAGTTATTTTTAGTAAGTATTCATATACTATGTCTCTCCTAATAATAATAAATAAATATTGTCAGACAAATTACACAGCGCCATCTAGCCCCAAAGTAAGCGAAGCTTGTGTTATGGGTACTAGACAACTAATAAACATACGTAAATACATTTTTTTTTTGTAAATACATATGTAGTTATGATACATAGAAAACACCCAGACTAAGACAAACAGACATGTTCATGCACACAAATGTTATCCTATCTAAGGTAATCCTATGTGGGAATCGAACCCATGAGCGTTGGTGTCGAAGCCTCGTCATTGACCGCTACGCCACCGAGCTCGTCACTTTGAGAATATGTGTACAAAGTTTCATTATGATCGGTTGAGTAGTTTCGGCGTGATAGTGTAACAAACAAACTCACATCCTACTAATATTATAAACGCGAAAGTTTGTATGTGTGGATGTATGGATGTTTGTTGTTCTTTCACGCAAAAACTACTGAAGGGATTGTGATGAAATTTAGTACACAGATAGAATATAATCTGGAATAACACATAGGGTACTTTTTATCGCGACATTCCCACGGGAACGGGAATAATGGGACTGAACGTGTAAATCACTAAGTACTGAAGGGATTATGATAAAATTTAGTACACGGGTAGAATATAATCTGGAATAACACATAAGGTACTTTTTATCTTGGAATTCCCACAGTAATGGGATTAATGGGATTGAACGTGTGAATCACTGACTACTGAAGGGATTGTGATGAAATTTAGTACACAGATAGAATATAATCTGGAATAACACATAGGGTACTTTTTATCGCGACATTCCCACGGGAACGGGAATAATGGGACTGAACGTGTAAATCACTAAGTACTGAAGGGATTATGATAAAATTTAGTACACGGGTAGAATATAATCTGGAATAACATATCAGGTACTTTTTATCTTGGAATTCCCACAGGAATGGGATTAATGGGACTGAACGTGTGAATCACTGACTACTGAAGGGATTGTGATGAAATTTGGTACACGGGTAGAATATAATCTGTAATAACACATAAGGTACTTTTTATCTTGGAATTCCCACAGGAATAGGAATAATAGGACTGAACGTGTAAATCACTGACTACTGAAGGGATTGTGTGAAATTTAGTACACAAAGGATAGTTTTTATCCCGGCAATCACACCGGGGACGGAAACAACGGGATTGCGCGGGTGAAACCGCGGGCGTTAGCTAGTTTATAATATTAGTGGGGATTCGTAGGGTTGATGATTACAAAAGATTGAAAATCAGTTTTTCTTTCTCTCTGTATAATTAGAATAGCATAAAAAAATAAATCAAGTAGGATAAAGGCAATGATAATTAGCTTAATAATTTATATTTAAAGAAATTTTAATTCGTATCTTTCCTATCATATAATATCTCTGTTTCTCTTGTATAAATTCACTACAGACGGTAATATTTTGAAAACATTTTCATGCATTTCAATTTGTTGATATGACGTGTCCTAAGATATTGACTGAGGTCAATTCTTATGTTAACTTAGACATGTATTACATATGTAACTATCGTGGAACTATAAAGTAGTAAATGATGTCCGTTTTGAATCTATGGCAAGTGCTTGTTATTGTTATCTTTATTTGTGATGGTGCTTCTGAAAGTGTATTTTTGCAACATAAAGACAGTATAATAATTGGCAGTAAATTGTTTACTGTCTTTGAAAATAAGCCGTATGTCGCGTTCTGGGAAATATTTTATGGCGTACCTCCGATTGGTGAATTAAGATTTAAGGTTTGTTAATTAAATGACTAGGCCGGATTCTAGCCCTCGGGGCCAAAATCGAGGTTGAATGGAGCGAGTAGATTCGCTGAGTGTATGTTTTCCATTGATTTCAATTGAAAATGTATTTGATGATCATTCCTCAACGACATGATCGATATCAATTTTTTTTCGGCTCAAACCTCAAGCATGTGTTAATTGTGAAAAGTTTCATCAAAATCGGTACAGTGATTTTGGAGCCTATTCATTTCCAAAATTGGCGTAAATAACGCGTTCCGGTCGCTCCACTCAATAATACAATATATTTAATTATAATCAAGTTACGTTGAATAAATAGATACCTATATCGAATTTATGCCTAATGTATATAAAATACCATATGCTGGTGGATGATGTAAAAATCCCCTTTTTGGTATAGTGAGAATAATAATATCTGGTTTATTTTGAAACTGAAAATTTTTAAATATTATATCCATTTAAAACGGCTGGGCGAGATTGTGAAATTCTTTTTTTGGGCAACAGCTATTTTAAAATATTAAACATTGCTAAACGCCACAGTAGTGAATAAAAATAAAACGAAAAGTCTTCTATGAAAAATAAATTTCGTTTTTCCAGCCACCGAATGCTGTGCAAGAATGGAATAATAACACTTATGACTATAGCAATAAAAATGAAAAGACACGCAAATTTAATTCATATGAAGATTGTCTGCATCTCTCTATATACATGCCATTTACAGATAACCAATCTTTAGAACTCCCAGTAATAGCTTGGACACATGAAAATAATATCAATCATGAACCCGATTTTCTCATAGACGAAGATATGGTAATAGTCGTAATTTCATATAGAACTTCTATTTTTGGATTTCTTAATACAGAAGACAGTTTTGCCGAGGGCAATATGGGTGCGAAAGATATATTATTGGCTTTGAAATGGATAAGGAATAATATAAGCTATTTTAACGGAGATCCTAATCGCGTAACAGTTATTGGAGTAGACAAAGCAGCTGTCATAGTCGCCTCAATGTTATTATCGTCTGCCGCTGAAGATTTATTCTCAAGAGTAATTATTCAAAGCGGTTCAGCACTTTCACCATCTGATTACAGAAATTATAATTTTGATGTCGTAAACAAATTGTATTGGAATCTAAATAAACCTTTCGATAAATTGAACAGGACAAATCTCTATAATATACTTAAAAATGCTTCAGTTCCTCTTCTATTATCAGCATCAGAAAATCTTTACGACAGTACTGAAGTCAGAGATAATCAAAGATTGATCAATACTTTTGGACCCACTGTGGAGGCATCAAGAAACGCTTTTATGAATAAGTCGCCTTTGGAAGTTTACAAAAGGAAACTCACAAATAACAATGTCGAAGTAATGATAGGATACACCAGTTTGGAATCTCTCTACAAATTACAGGGCTTTGCGGAAAACAGAAAACTTCTGAAGTATTTGAATTATAACTTTCAATATTTATTACCATTTGAGGGCATAAAAGATGATTACGGTTCTAAAAGATATTGGAAGATAAGAAGGAGAATAATGGATTTTTATTTCGTTAATGGGACAGTCGGGGAGCGAAGTCTGAGACGATATGCTAAGTACGTTTCTGATCAAGTTATTTATCCATTGCTCCGGCAAGCGCGGCTTCACACCGGCGTATCGTGCAATAATGTTTACCTGTACAGATTCTCATTCAGAGGTTCGCTCAATATCGTGTGGAATTCTTTAGTACCGAATCTGGATTGGTCTGGAGCGACGTCAGGGGACGAAATCTGCTACCTATTCAAATGCAAATCAGTAAACGACGCCTACAATAGCACTAAAGTGTCGAATGAAAGGCACTTCATTAAGAAGATTGCAAGATTATTGGCGAATTTCGCTAAATGCGGGTAAGGAGCTCATTCTCATTAGATTTACTTTGAATAATTTTGAATTTTGATCAGTTGTCTTTTGTCTTAGTTATTATATACATTTATTTAAGATTGACATTTAGACTCCATTGTTCTTTTTATACCACGTCGGGTAACAAACAAGCATACGGTACCCCTCATGTGAAGCAGTTACCATAGCCATGTACACGCTCGCAACATGTAATATCGTCCGCACGCCGCTACACCTACTGCGACTCCATCTTTCCTGGTGACCTTATTCACTCGCATGAACACAACAACCCTCAAGGGAATTGTTATTTGGCTGCGGTGTTCTTGTTGTGCCCACAGAAATCTACTTATCTTTTGTCAGAGCTTCCTACGCTAGTCAGCAGAGCGGTCCACGTGGAGGTGAGGTTGGTTTTAGCATTGTGATGAGATAAGATTGTGATGAGCCATTTACACCTCAAATATAAAATTAGCATGCTACTCATAATATAGTTGAACTACATCTATCTATGTCAGTTACAGTTTCACAGGTAAACGGCTTACCGAATCGTATGTCCTGTATCTTATGTTCTTGGTATCTTATGTTCTTGGTCTCTATCGTATGTTCTTGGTATTGTGTGCAGGGTCTGCATTACAAAAGTATGGATATTTGTTACTTTTACCACAGTATAAATCATAGCACTACGTTGACACTAGAGAGCGGCAGGGAGTGACCATACGTCACTCCCTGCCGCTCTCTAGTGTCGACCGCACCTCCCTCTGAGACAAATCTGGAACAGTTTGTATGGAGCCGCACGCACACACGCTCACTCACGTTCTGCACAGACGTCATTGTTTATGCAGTAGTAAACGACGCGACATTTGTATGGAGAGGCCGGGGTGTGCTTTTACCTACATTCACGTATAATCTATGGATATGGATCAAATTTGACACACTTGATTTGTATTACATCGCAGGCAAAGCCGCGGTTAGAAGCCATTCCAAAATAGTGGACCCAAAGGGATTCTTCGTCCTTTCGGTGACCAAAATAAAAGGAACGATTTACCTTATACGATCATTTATTAACTTATTCCCAAAAGAGCTATAAATGAGTATCAATTCTTACTCTTACCTAAATTTGGAGTGTAACTGGTTTACCGCGATCTTTAACCAATCTCAACTGCACGTGGTGCATCTTGCCGACTAACGGAAGACGCTCTGTGAAAAGAGAGGTAGGGTACAGCTTATTTGTAAACTGTCCGACTAATAATACTTTTTAGGGCTGTTGTGTTCCTGAGAGCGAATGAGGTTACCTACCAGAAAGCGATATTTCATGTTGCGAGCATTAATATGGGTACGTTAACCGCTTCACATCAGGCGGGCTACTACTTTATTTCTTTTGTTGTTCCAGTAATCCGACTCCGAATAAGAATGATGATATTTTGGAAAACCTGCAATGGCCTCCTCTGCGTAGAGACTCAGTTTTAAAAGCAATGAATTTGGATCAAAAAATAAAAATGGTAAACATTCCGGAACAGACAAGAATGGACTTTTGGGACGAGTTAAAAACTACTTTTTTCCCAAGCGAAGTTATAAAAGACGAACTTTAAGCGAAACTGTATTCTGAAATTAACTCGCAGTTGGAAATAGGTTTCGAAATAAATGAATTGGATATGTCGCATGCAGAGATACAAATGGATAAAACTTTTTTTTTTTTTTTTTTACTGTTAGATACTCTTATGCAAAAGGACTTTTATCTGGCTCATCTTTCATATAATTGTTCAGAAATTGCTGAAAATCACAAAACATTGGGGTGTAAGTGATTCATCAACATCTTTGAACCAAAGCCAACTTCACCTGCACGCGGTGCACCCTGCTGACTGACAAACGAAGCTCTGGCGAAAAGAGAGGTAGGGAGCGTAATTGTAAGCTACCCGACTGGGGAATGTACCTCCACCTCACAGAATACCGCAGCCAAATAACAATTCCCTTGAGGGTTGTTGTGTTCCTGCGAGTTAGTGAGCTCACCAGAAAGGAAGGAGATGCTGCGTTGGCAGCGGGGGTGGTGGAGCGCGAGCGACATTTTATGTTGCGAGCGTTAATATGGCTACGGTAACCGCTTCACATCAGGCGGGCCGTATGCTTGTCTGTCACCCGACGTAGTATAAAAAAAAATATATTAAATTATGTAAAAAAAAAATCACGGCAAAAAAATTATACTGTCAATCTCGCAAGATTTGTAAGAGTGAGACATTAAGACTTTTTAAACAGAGATCCTGGAGGTCGTGTGGTTTCCGAATTCCGAATAGAATCACTCCGTCTCTTTCCGTGGATGTCGTTCAAGGCGACTAAGGGACATTATAAAACATCGATCAGGCCTCCCCAACCCGTCTGGCCAGCGTGGGGAGTGTAGGCCAAATCCTCCTTCTGTCTGGGTCGTGCTCCTGTAGTGGAGACTAAAATGACCTGATGATGATGATGATGATGATGATGCGGGAGGTTGGTCGAGGCTTCATGCGAGCAGAGGACTGGCCATTACCTTGCTTAGAGGATTAGTATTGCTAGCTGGTACGCTACCGACGGGTAACGATTTGGGGGAATTTGTTTTTTTACTTAAAATTTTTGTTTTGTTTCTTCCTTTTTTTTCTACCTCTTCAATACATATTATAAAACAAAGTCCCCCACCGCGTCTGTCTGTTCGCGATAAACTCAAAAACTACTGAACCGATTTTCAAGCTGGTTTTACCACTCGATAGCGTGATTCTCGAGCAAGGTTTTTAGTATATAATTTGTTAAGCTTCTGTATTTATTTCTGTGTACATTAACGATATTTGTTGAAGATGTCGGGAAAAAATAAGCCGTCTGGGAGCTTTCAACGAAAACACTGCCTAAACTCTTTGAGATATAACAAAATAAGGTATGGTGGAATTGTGTATCTTATATAGGTCTATAGAAAAGTCCGCGGTGGCATATGTATGCAATTTCACGTAACCTATTTTATATTTGCTGTAAAGAACCCGTGCGAAGCCGGGACGGCAGCTAGTTGTAAATAATATAGATCATAGCGTAGTTTATATTGAATATATATATTTGAAAGCTAAAAAAAGAATGACAAGGAAATACATATAGACTAGTTAATATGTACGAGGAGTTCGATGGCGTCGTGTCAGTCTAATAGATCACGCAAGTTAAGCCACGTTGACTGTAGCCTGTCTATGGGTATATTTACCTCGGGCTCCTCCGTACTTCGGAGGGCACGTTAAGCCGTCGGTCCCGGTTGTTGTCATTAGATGACAGTCCTTAAGCCACAGATCTTTAGGCAGCTTGAAAGCACTGGCCTCCGCCAACTCGCAGTTGAGTAGGTGGTGGAATATGCTCTAATCCCTTTCGATTGAGGGGAGACACGTATCCCAACAATGGGATGATTATGCGTTGATGCATAAGTACTTGGGATCTGTTCTTCGAACTTCATTTCGGTGGCTTGGGCTAAGTGGCGTGAAACTGGTGTTAATGTTATCCCTAAATGCCGGTCAAGTTGAAAGGACAGACCTGTAAATCCATCATTAGATCTGCCCCCTTACCACCAACTCTTTTTGCGATTCAATAACTGAATAGAATGCTTATTCATACCAATGAATAAGCGACTTTATCCAATTTGAAATAGAGTCGCTTATTAATTGGTATGAAAAAGCATTCTATTCAGTTATTGAATCGCAATAAGAGTTGGTGGTAAGGGGACTGTTTTTTAATACGACAATGAAACGTCCCCAGTACTTGAGCGACACGTGCAGGAGCTGTGTGATCAAGTACTGGAATATGCTGCGCTGGATGTGCGGATTTTCAAAAATAAATTATATCAAAAAGCATGTATCTGTATAGCACAGTGTCGGCATGAATAATTATTTTGCATGTTCTAGACCGCCTAACAGATTTCAACATTTTTTAAATGTATTTATTTGAGGATTATTATTTTTTAAAATATATTAATCCTATCGCAACTTAGGCCTAATACACAACATAGTTAGAGCTCTTTTAGTTATGACAAGTAAGAAGAGCACTGTCGATCCATGAACTCGAACAACTCTCCGGTCATATGAGATGTCATTCAATTCATTTTAGTTGTGAAAGTGACATAGAGTATATGAGTTACGAGTATTTTGTTAACGATCCGCCAAAAAAAAGTATAGTATACTAGCTGACCTATACTATACTATGGCAGAACAACGGCTGCCATATAAATTTAAGGGTTAATGGTAGAAGGGTGAAAATTTAGGGTTATATGTATTTTTTAATGCCACATTATGAAATAAAATTTTTGTCCATAAAATAAAAAAAAATGTTAGGGGTGGACAACCCTTATCACTCTTAGGGGTATGAAAAATAGATAGTAGCCGATTCTCAGACCTACTGAATATGTATATAAAATTTCATAAAAATCGGTCAAGCCGTTTCGGAGGAGTATGGTGACACGACAATTTTATACATACATATTAGACAAGTACTATTACTTATACTGTGGTATACAAAAACAAAATATAATTTTCAGTCGGATTTTTTGTTTGTTCCAATAAATAATTAACTGTTCTATATTGTCAAAGAATTGGATATATAGTTACCTTTGATGAAATTCTGTCTTATTTCTTTGAAATCTTCCAAAATGCTGACACGAAAATCCCGCACATAGCTGTGTGGGAAGCTCGTTAACTAATTACGTCAATCAGCTAAACGAGAGGATTCAGTGGCTGAAAGAATGGGTTTTTATAATCATTTCTAATCATTTCTCTGAAGTAAAGATAGGGATTAGTAAAATAGGATTTTGTAATTGAGAAATGATTTTAAATTGACAGGTAAGACTCAAATCTTGGTATTCGGTAGGAATTTAGAAAACTCATTACTATTTATTACTTTATACTATATTTATTATAAAACGTAAAATATTATAAAGTTGATACTGTTGATTGTTGGCACTTGGTGGAACATTATTATCAATGGAAAACACCATCTGTTTACCTTGATGATACATTAGGGGCGAAACCAGTCGGTAATATTAGATATAATAACGTGGAACAGTACATATGCTTTATTTTAACATTATGATAAAACTTTATAACATAATTATTATAACATATGATTGAAACATAATATTTTATGTTTTCTAATAAATAAAGTATTTTGGGGTGTAAATGGTTCATCAACATCTTTGAACCAAAGCCAACTTCACCTGCACGCGGTGCACCCTGCTGACTGACAAACGAAACTCTGGCAATAAGAGAGGTAGGGAGCGTAATTGTAAGCTACCCGACTGGGGAATGTACCTCCACCTCACAGAATACCGCAGCCAAATAACAATTCCCTTGAGGGTTGTTGTGTACCTGCGAGTGAGTGAGGTCACCAGATGCTGCGTTGGCAGCGGGGGTGGTGGAGCGCGAGCGACATTTTATGTTGCGAGCGTTAATATGGCTACGGTAACCGCTTCACATCAAGCGGGCCGTATGCTTGTCTGTCACCCGACGTAGTATAAAAAAAAAATATATGTTATATTTGACATAATGCTGAATACATAGTTGAGTATGCTAGATGGCGCTACTGTCATGTACATAGCGAAAATAAAACAACTAGCCAAATTCACGATAAACAATTTAATTCCTTGAACTTACATAAGGAAAGCGAGAACGAAACGAAGTCATCAACGTTGTCATTAAACTAAGGTTAATTAACGCATTGGGACCAATCAGCTAATTGCTCGTTTATAGTACTGGAAGAGCTATAAAATAGTACCTTTTATGCTTTTGTCTAATGTAAGAACTTATAGTTAGCTGTAATTAACCAGAAATGGTTTTACTTGGCTTTGCCGCGTATATTGTTCATATGAAGTAATTAGATGACATATTATTATTTCTTTTCTTTTTAATCACGGGTCAAGCCCGGTAATTTGATAGGCGTGCGCGGGGATATGGATCCAACGCGTAGAGGCCCCTTTGAGAAGTTTGATGTAATGTTGTACGCCCGCCGTGACCCGCTCCAGGATATGTCAATGGAACGACATACCCATGAGCAGGTCTCGGCAGGCGTTGAGACTATTGCGAAGTGTGATGGAAAATAAATGGGCTATGGAGATGAGATCTGGGTGAACTTAATACCGGGCTATTACAGAAGAGGGACGGACGCCTGCCATAACATATATTATTATTTATTATTGTTTTTACTCTGCATTCTTGACTAGCTCGGTGGTCGAATGGTCAGCAATGGTCATGTTGACTCCGAGTTCGCGGGTTCGATCTCCGCACAAGATAAATATTTGTGTGCATGAATATGTCTGTTTGTCTTCGGCTGGGTGTTTGCTATGTCTTATATGTATGTATTTACAAAAAAATGTATTTAAGTATAATATCAGTTATCTAGTACCCATAGTACAAGCTTTGCTTAGTTTGGGACTAGATGGCCTTGTGTAATTTGGCCAGGAATAAATATTTATTTATTCCTTTCATATAATGTTATGTTACTTAATATATCGAAATTTCACTATGTATTCATTTCATAATGATAGACTAAAAATTATTTTACGAAGTGCAGAGAAATTTTGCGTTTATATTTATGAAACTGCCGTTTCCTCGAGTTACGAGCGCGTTGCATAAATTTTTTATTACTACAAAGTAGCAATACATTCATATTATGCGCCGTTTTATCTTTAAGCTATACCTACTAAACCTAACTCGGGTTCGCTGAGGCTTTCGTACAGATTAAAAATAGTTGTTGTTGTTGTTGTAAAGTTTCTATTGTACAAAAGAAATTACAAAAACATGATGATAAAAAGAGTTACATGTACAATGGCGGATTTATCCCATAAGGGATCTCTTCCAGTCAACCATTCAATGAGTAGTTGAAAAGATATCATATTTTGGCGAAATGTTAGGTACAATCTGATTATACAAATTGTTGGTAATAAAATAAAAATAATTATAAAAGAGGCAAACCATCTCAACAGATTACCCTTAGTCTCAACTAAGGGTATGTTGTTGAGATGGTTTGCCTCATTTTATTTTTTTTAATATTGTCAGTAGGCTTGCCAGATGGCCGGGAAATCCGGGATTGTCCCGGAATTTTGCATCTTGTCCCGTGTCCAGTAATTAGACCTTATTGTCCCGGATTCAGAAAACCTACTAGTTTTTAACTTTAAAATTTATAACTGGCATTAATTACCTACTAAGTATGTAGATACCTATCAAGTAAAAGTAAGTATTTGAAAATAAATGGTATTTTCCTTTTCAAATACAAATATAAATCATTTGAAAATATAAATAAAAACAAGATACTTTTTACTATGGCCATGAGCCGACACCGTTGTCCTAGAATTGTCCCGGATTTAATAAGTTTCTATGTGGCAACCCTAATTGTCAGACAAATTACACAGCGCCATCTAGCCCCAAAGTAAGCGAAGCTTGTGTTATGGGTACTAGACAACTGATAAACATACGTAAATACATTTTTTTTTTGTAAATACATACTTCATAGAAAACACCCAGACTAAGACAAACAGACATGTTCATGCACACAAATGTTTGTCCTATGTGGGAATCGAACCCACGAGCGTTCGTATCAACCCCGAGCTCGTCAAAAATCTCTCATACATACTGATAGGTCACAAATAGTGGTGGTCAATGGATTTGAATGTGATACTATACGCGTTGTGCCGTGTGGTTTCCGGCAGACTAGAATAGAATCACTCCGTCTCTTCCCGTGGATGTCGTACAACGCGACTAAGGGAAATACATGATCAAATATAGATCAGGCCTCCCCAACCCGTTTGGCCAGCGTGGGGAGTTTAGGCCAAATCCTCCTTCTGCCTAGGACGGACGAGAGAGGGTCGTGCTCCTGTTGTGGAAACAAAAATGGACCTGGTGATGATGCGTACATCCATCGAGCATCAAAGATCAATCTTGGGTCCTTTATTCGTCCTTATTTAAAAATTTATTATATGTACATTTAAAAATATATCGTTCTTACTGCTACTTAACCTTTCGTATGCCAAGGATTTTAGCGCTATTCATACGCTGTACCCACTATGGGACTATGGCACGCAATAGGTTAAACAAGCTACAGTTCAGCCTTCTTAAATGTGATGTTATCAATTTCACAAAAAATATTTTAATATTTTCCCGTCTATTCTATATCAAGCCGTGCAGGTCAATTCATATTGTAATTTTCTTATACGTATACACATTGTATTGCTAATTTTTTATCCCAATTATAAATAATAAATAATATAAAACACCACAACACGACTTCTTCATAGAGTATATCAATTGGTAATAGATATAATTACGCTGTGTCCTTCGTCTCATTTTACAGAGCTTCATCAGCCAATCAGCAAATAGTGAGAGTAGATACATACGTACGGAAATTATTTTTTGGGTACGTATTATGCAGATTGCGTAGGTTTGACGTAGGTACATATAATACATAGAAATGTGTGTGCGAGAATGGTACGCTTTCTATGAGTATTCGTGAAATGAATACGCAAAGTGTGCTCTCATGAAGATTGATTACTATTATTTTTTTACTGTGGCGCCGGCGTTGCGTCGTCGTCGGTCGTTCCAATATCGTCGGCGTGTCGATCCGGCATCTGTCAGCGCTCCACGTTATATAATATTCAGTCCATGTCCGGAATATTCACTCATATAGGGCGAGTATGATTTCTGTAGACTTCTCAGATATTTTATCTTGGAAGATATTTATAAAATATAGTTTTTTTCTGGATATAACTCTATTTTCTTTATGGAGGCTGCAGTTTTAGCATATTCGTTTTCGTTTTAACAGGTATGATTCAATTTGAAGTTTTCAATTCAACTTTTACATAGCCTGTCCTAGTGTCATAATAATAGTATTATCAGTATTATAGAGAAATGATTCTTCTATCACGCTAAGCCCGAACTGTATATTATCTAAAATATATACTTTTGGTATAAATATATATAACCAATAGAAGTTAAGAAAGAATTTAAGAAAATTTGTAGTGTCACCCCTGCGATGTTAGGGTGCATTTCTAGCACAGTAGAGGTAGAATAGTGCACAATCTCCCTACAAACATTCAATCACAGAAGCACACTACACTAGTTTGCAAAAAGAAAATAGCTTTATATGCGATGCATTTTATTTAGTGACACATGATACGATTCAGCGCTATCGTCCTACTTCCTTCCCTACTAATAGTAGGGAATATGAATAGGGGATAGTACCGTAGTATGGTAGTACTATCACTTATACTGTGCTATTACTATATAAAATGTGAAACTTTGTGATGATGAAGATGTACAGATCTACGATGTACGAATGTGTAGGTAGAAGCTCGATCAACCAGACGCTCTAAAGTTGAGGCATTATACATATCTACTGAGGTAATTATCAAACTTTTATTAGGTAAGTGAAATATTACACGAGTGTTTTAGATAGCTTAGGCACTATTTGCTAAACAAACAAGTTGGGATAGGGATTTAATAAATAAGGTAAATTAAATCTAACCTCTTGGATTATAAAAGATGATTGATATATTTAATGAACTGAAATTGAAACTCAAGTTCAAATCAAACCAAATAAAAATAATTTAATGGATTTTTTTTATGAATATGGATTCTAGTATAGGGCTTGTATTTTTTAATTGTTGTATTTAATTTGGGGTGTAACGGTTCATCAACATCTTTGAACCAAAGCCAACCTCACCTGCACGTGGTGCATTCTCCGACTGACAAACGAGGCTCTGGCGAAACGAAAGCTAGAGCATCGCGTATATTTTAAACTAGTGTCCGACCGAAACTGGTTTTTACGACCGAAACCGAAACCGAATTTCGGCAACGGTCTCAGTTTCGGCCGAAACCGAAACCGAAACTTTTACGAAACAATTATCTAACTGTAGGTACTTTTCTTATAATTACGTTACGTTACGTTATAATTGCTACTTGGTTATAATTATTTTTTTTTTATACGACGTCGGGCGGCAGACAAGCTTACGGCCCACCTGATGTGAAGCGGTTACCGTAGCCATATTAACGATCGCATGATAAAATATCGCTGGCGCGCCTCCATCCCCACTGCCATCGCAGCATCTCCTTCCTTTCTGGTGACTTCACTCACTCGCAGGAAACCCCAAGGAAATTGTTATTTGGCTGAGGTATTCTGTGAGGTGGAGGTACATTCCCCAGTCGGATAACTTACAATTACGCTCCCAACTCTCTTTTCGCCAGAGCTTCGTTTGTCAGTCAGCAGGGTGCACCGCGTGCAGGTGAAGCTGGCTTTGGCTCAAAGATGTTGATGAACCACTTACACCACAAAGAAAATAAAATTGAACGTTGAAACTCTAAATCTTTAATATTATCACCACTACAGTAAGTACCAAGTACCTAACTATTGTTTGTTTATCTACAGCATTAGCGAATGAGTTAAATTAACCACAAAATATTCAGATAGTTATGTTAAACATGAATCTACTATAATCTATGCATTAGTTTGTTATACTAAATTATTTTTAGATGTTTACTACCTACTCTTATACAATATCACAATGATAAAACTTACCGAATTTAAAACAAATCACACGTAAACTCACAAACAACAAACAAAACGCACTGCAAACACAAACAAGTCACGACCTGATTAGGCATTGTACGCGGCAAAATGTCTTCGTCGCTTGGATGGAATTTACCGAGCCGAACATGGCCGAGCACAGCGCGGGAACTCTCGAATGCAGTTTCGGTTTCGGTCGAGTTTCGGCAAAAAAGACGAGTTTCGGTTTAGTTTCGGTTTCGGCGGCAAACCTGCCGAAACTGCGACCGAAACCGAAACTGCGACCGAAACCGAATATTCGGTCGGACACTATTTTAAACTGCCCGACTGGGGAAGTACCTCCACCTCACAGAATACCGCAGCCAAATAACAATTCTCTTGAGGGTTGTTGTGTTCCTGCGAGTGAGTGAGGTCAACAGAAAGAAAGGAAGGAGTATAATCTCAACGAAACGACGACCCCTTGGTGTTGTTGATCTCCATGGGCGGTGGTGATTTTTAGGGTTCCGAACCTCAAAAGGAAAAACGGAACCCTTATAAGATCACTTTGTTGTCCGTCTGTCTGTCTGTCTGTCTGTCTGTCTGTCTGTCTGTCTGTCTGTCTGTCTGTCTGTCTGTCTGTCTGTCTGTCTGTCAAGAATTTCTATGTCGAGAATGCGTGGAGGTATCAAGCTGAAATTTGAACTGTATACTCAGGTCTACGGTCCCATGAAGTAAAAAAAAAATCAAACTGCTAAGTTTACGTAGAAAAAAGTTACGGCCGTTTATTCATCAAAAAACGCATATTTCGACACACTCAAGGGAATCAAAACCTATAGGGTACTTCCCGTTGACCTAGAACTATGAAATTTGGCAAGTAACATCGTCATAGACTACAAGTACAGGAATAAATCTCAAAACTATACATTTGTAAATAGATTTAAAAAAATAGGGGGTTTATTTTTTTTATAGGGTGTCGAAATTTTAAATTGAAACTACTAGTTCAAATGGGGTATCATATGAAAGGGCTTGATGTACACATTGCAAAATATATTTTATTTATTTTTTTCGACGCATTATTTCTTATTTATAATGAAAAATATCAAATTTAATAATGATATTACGTACCTACGGAACCCTCGGTGGGCGAGTCCGACTCGCACTTGTCCGGTTTTTTTTTCCATCAGGTGACCCACATACTCGTTTGTCCGAGCTTTTTTTACATATATGAGAGGGTTCTCATATATGTAAAAAAAGCTATTGGTAATGAGGAATTTTAGACGTAACATAACAGTTTTTTCAGTTGCATATGAACAAAATTATTGCAATAACATATGTGCAATAACTTCATTATAGGTAGGTTAAAGTAAGAGGTTTTATGAGCTAATGACAACCTGTATAATAGCCAATGTTTTTACGATCAAATAATTCCAAACAAAAGCAAATATCCCGACATTTTTGGTGACCCTATTCCAAAATAAACAAGTTGGAGATAATACTGTCACTTTTTCCCTTTACAAATCTAGTTTCACTTCTTTCATAAGTTGGGAAAACAACCAAACATGATTTGGAGGATATAATATTACAATCATGTTAACTTTTACTGGATGAGAATTGAACAAACTACTTTTGGTGATACCTTTTGTAGACAAACTCATGCCCAGGGGCGCCGGCTTTTAGAAAACCTCATACCCATGAGGTTTTCTAAAAGCTCATGCTCATTTGATGACTCGAAAAAAACGAAGTGTGAGACCCACAAACACCCAGACCCAACACAAATATCTGTTTCATCAGCAAACATTTGTGTTGGTGCGGGAATCGAACCCGCGACCCTTGCGTCTCAACCGGTGCTCTAAACCACTGCGCTAAACGGGTCGTCGGGTAATGAAAAAGCGCCCACCCCTAAAAGGCCATTACTGATCTGTTTCTTGATGACTATTCTCAGGGGGTGCTCGGCACCCACTGTTTATTTCTCATGGGTGCTCGAGCCCCCGAGCACCCACGGAGTCGGCGCACCTGCTCATTGCCTTGATTTTTTTGCTATGGTTATCATCATCAGACGTATCTACATACTGCTGAATATAGACCTTCCCCCATGCTTTCCACCAAAATGTGATTCTTCGCTTTCCTCACTTGCAGCCGCTTTTTTAAGGCCATCAGTCCATTTAAGGGGGAAGAGGGAGAAGGGAGGGCGGGACGCTTCGTCGTCCAACACGCGGCCTCCACTCTAGAGTCTTCCTACCCCCTCTGCTCTTCGATTCTTAAGTACCAGAGGAACAATTCAAGTAATTGAAATATAGTCAAAATTCAGTTTCGATCCAGTTTCGATCTTACAAATGTCAAATTTGGTATTCTCGTAACACAATATGAAATTTTTAAGTTTAATTATTGTGGGATTACATCTAAACATGACTAAACCGAAAATTAAACAAACTAAGAATGGTATTAAGTTAGCAATAAGAACTGATCATAATTAATTAATGAAATCAAGTATATAATTTTCAGTCAATTCACAATTCAATCTCGATTCGGTCAACTTTCAATCTGCGTTCGTAAAATAGTTACGAGATTGGCCTTCTGTTATTATAAATCAAGATACAAAAAACTAGGTACCTAGGTAGATGATAAATAATTTAGATAACCTGGCATATCCACGGACCTGTCCTAGGAAATCACAATTTGTATCAGTGATATTTTTACCCGCGACGGAACTGAGACGGTATATGTGTTTGGGGTGCTAGGATGTTTGTGCAAATCAATGTTGTCATTTATCTCCAAAACCACGAGTCCGATTTTAATGCGGTTTTCAGTGATGGGTTCGGTTTTGATTGGTGCATGTTCTTAGATACGTGTTACGGTGACAGCTCAACAGGGGGCGCAGCAGTAAACACTTGTTTGTGCAACCAATGTTGCCATTTATCTCCAAAACTACTGGTTCGATTTTGATGCGGATTTCAGTGATGGGTTCGGGTTTGATTGGAGCATGTTCTTAGATAGGTGTTACAGTGACAACTCACCAGAGGGCGCTGCAGTAAACATTTGTTTGTGCAAAACCAAAACTACTAGTCTGATTCTGATGCGGTTTTTATTTGTAATACCTATGCTTGCTCTGTAAAAAGTTTAAAATAAAAACAAAATTAAAAATTTTGGAAAAACCCATGACGGTTAAAACGTAATTGAAAAAGGATAGAATAATTTTGAAACCCCCGACTTAAAGAATTTATGCTATGAACTTTATAAAAAACCCAAGAAAATCCGTCGGGGGCTGCCATCTCTATTTTAAATTTTAACATAAATATAAGTATACAAATTACTATAAAACTGCCAAACTAGTTCATTTTAGTTGTTTCAAAATTATTTTATCCTTTTTCAAAATGTTGGAAAAAATAATAATTTTGTTTTTATTATATGTTTTATTTATTAATTTGGACCACAAACAGGTTCACAAGCTCGACTTATTATTAATGTCCGACCGAAACTGGTTTTTACGACCGAAACCGAAACCGAAACCGAATTTCGGCAACAGTCTCAGTTTCGGCCGAAACCGAAACCGAAACCGAAACTTTTACGAAACAATTATCTAACTTACACCCCACCCACTTATACCCCCAATTATAAGAAAAGTACCTACACTTTTCTTATAATTGGGGGTGTAAGTGGTCCATAAACATCTCTGAATCAAAGCCAACTTTCGGGGGTGTAAGAGGTTCATCAACATCTTTGAACGAAAGCCAACTTCACCTGCACGCGGTGCACCCTGCTGACTGACAAACGAAGCTCTGGCGAAAAGAGAGGTAGGGAGCGTAATTGTAAGCTACCCGACTGGTGAATGTATCTTCACCTCACAGAATACCGCAGTCAAATAACGATTCCCTTGAGGGCTGGTGTGTTCCTGCGAGTGAGTGAGGTCACCAGAAAGGAAGGAGATGCTGCGGCGGCATGCAGCGGGGGTGGCGGCGCGCGAGCGATATTTTATGTTGCGAGCGTTAATATGACTACGGTAACCGCTTCACATCAGGCGGGCCGTATGCTTGTCTGCCACCCGACGTAGTATAAAAAAAAAACTTCACCTGCACGCGGTGCACCCTGCTAACTGACAAACGAAGCTCTGGCGAAAAGAGAGGTAGGGAGCGTAATTGTAAGCTACCCGACTGGGGAATGTACCTCCACCTCACAGAATACCGCAGCCAAATAACAAATCCCTTGAGGGTTGTCGTGTTCCTGCGAGTGAGTGAGGTCACCAGAAAGGGAGGAGATGCTACGTCTGCAGCGGGGGTGGCAGCGCGCGAGCGATATTCTATGTTGCGATCGTTAATATGGCTACGGTAACCGCTTCACATCAGGCGGGCCGTATGTTTGTCTGCTACCCGACGTATTATAAAAATAATAATAATAATTACGTTATAATTGCTAGATACTTGGTTATAATTATTAAATTGAACGTTAAAACTCTAAATCTTTAATATTTTCACCACTAATGCACTATAGTAAGTACCAAGTACCTAACTATTGTTTGTTTACGTATAGCATTACCGAATGAGTTAAATTAACCACAAAATATTCAGTTAGTTATGTTAGACTTGATTCTACTATAATCTACGCATTAGTTTGGGGTGTAAGTGGATCATCAACACCTTTGAACCAAAGCCAACTTCACCTGCGCGCGGTGCACCCTGCTGACTGACAAACGAAGCTCTGGCGAAAAGAGAGGTAGGGAGCGTAATTGTAAGCTACCCGACTGGGGAATGTACCTCCTCCTCACAGAATACCGCAGCCAAATAACAATTCCCTTGAGGGTTGTTGTGTTCCTGCGAGTAAGTAAGGTCACCAGAAAGGAAGGATATGTTGCGTTGGCAGCGCGGGTGGCGGTGCGCGAGCGATATTTTATGTTGCGAGCGTTAATATGGCTACGGCAACCGCTTCACATCAGGCGGGCCGTATGCTTGTCTGCCAACCGAAGGAGTATAAAAAAAAAAGTATGTTATACTAAATTATTATGTTTACTACCTACCCTTAATACAATATCACATGATAAAACTTACCGAATTCAAAACAAATCACACGAAAACTCACAAACAACAAACAAAACGCACTGCAAACGCAAACAAGTCACGACATGATTAGGCACGTGGACGCGGCAAAATGTCTTCGTCGCTTGGATGGAATTTACTGCGCCGAACATGATCGAGCACAGCGCGGGAACTCCCGAATGAAGTTTCGGTTTCGGTCGTAGTTTCGGCAGGTTTGCCGCCGAAACCGAAACTAAACCGAAACTCGTTATTTTTGCCGAAATTCGACCGAAACCGAAACCGAAACCGAATATTCGGTCGGACACTACTTATTATATATAATAGTAACAATGAACGATATATATTATTGTGAACCCAACACAGTAGGTCACATTATTATTAAAGTATAATATTATATGTGGAGCGTTACACAAACAAGATATGTTCCAGATATTTCATAGAATATTGTATACATTAATCTTACATCAGCCATGCTTATCAGGATAATGTTAGTTAATAAAGCGAACAATATTTTCTGTCACCTAAGTTTACGAGTAGATGTGTCACTAATCTACAGTGCCCTAATAATAATATCTATCCCCAAAAAATATATTAGTCATCATTTTAATCAAGACTGTCTCTAAATATAAATCATCGGCTTAATGTAAATATGTATCTTAAATTATAGTTTGATAAGTTTTTTTATATAGCCTGAATATAAGATCTGTCCTCTAAAAAGTAAGCCACGAGCTTCAATAATACATACCATATAAATCTAATCAACAAACTGTTAGTAGGTATCATTTAATTCGTTTGATCATCAAAATAATAGATCTGTGATCTGTCACCTAATAAATAGATCAGCTCCTTAATTTAATGAAAAAAATGGCTAATAGGGGCGGAGTCAAATTGGCGTCATATACACTGACGAGTCTTACCAATACTTGGTCAATATAATAAATCATGTTTTGGTTAGATTTGAGTTGATTTTTGGTTAGGGTAGGGTTTTCTTGTGTCCTATCATAGGAAATATACCATGCGTCAACCTAGATCATATTGTATGGTGATTCTGTTTCAGTGACAATTTCATTATTTTGAAATCCCAGTATAATAATTTCATTATTGATATTATTTCCAAGTAATTATTAATTGATATTTAAGTAAGTAATTTAAGTGTTAAATCTACTATTATAGGAACAAATATAATTTATTGGGTCACTGAAAATGCATTTTTAGGTAATTGATAAAATCATACCCGTTAATAATAATTTAATGTTGCTAAGGATACAATAACAAATATTAATAACAATATTGTTGGCGTTATAACATTTACAGAAGGAACCCCTTAAATAAGGCTACGTGTATCGTTCGCCTGTTAGCAACCATATCTAAAGGTTATAAAAACGCCAGTAAAAAATATACGGGCAAATAAAACAAGCTCTATGTGAATATGAGTGTGTGTAAAAGTTTTTTCGTGTAAATAATCGGTATTAATGTTTGTACGTGTGTACGACCACCCCTTGACGGGGATGATGGAGTGGGCGAACTTTCTGTTTATGGGTTTATGGACATGCGAGTAATAACTGTGGACTCTGGGAGGAAATGGAGTAAGAGTCAACGTGTGTTTAAGGGGACCATAGTATTTAGGTTACAACATGTTATGTTATAATTTTTATTTTTATTGTATATTTTTAATAATTCTTTTCATTATGTTCAATTGATAATTAATTAAGAACGATTTTAAAATAAAAGTAAATTTTTGCGCCAAATTTGGTAAGATGATATCTTTAGTAAAATTACCAAATCGACCATTCATTAATAATGCACGACAAAATTGAAAAGGTAATTCTAAAGTAACTGTAAAATTTAAAGACTTGCCACTCGTTTATACGAATTAATTTAATGCCGCGGCTTTACATTTAAAATATATATTTATTTGATAGTTAATTGATTCAGGTTTTCAGGTGTTATTTTGCGGAAGTCAAATTTACTCTACACTACTTTGCGTGCTTCCGCCATCAATTCATTCATGCAAACCTCTGCCGGCCGACACCCACCCACTACCGTTAGTAGATGCATGCTATTGCCGTGGCTGCTTTGGTCGTCTCTGCTTCAGCTGCTGCGGTCGTCTCGGCGAATTATATTTTTATATAATTACTAGCTGACCACTACTTTTGCCATATAAATTTATGTGGTTGATGGTGGAACGATGAAAATTTTAAGTAAGTTAAAATAAAATAAAAAAATTATGTCAATAAAATAAAATAAAGTTTTTAGGGGTGGGTCTTCCCTTATTATTACGGGGTTATGAAAAATAGATGTTGGCCGATTCTCAGACCTAGCCGATGTGTACATAAAAATTCATAAAAATCGGTTTAGCCGTTTCGGAGGAGTTTGGCAACAGACACCGCGACTCGAGAATTTTATATGTTAGAAGATTTACATTTCGGGTCGTGTTTTAATTCATTCCAATCCCCCTCGTCGATTGTCCATTATTCCGTTTATTCCTTATCAATATTGACAAGGAATAAAAGGAATAATGTAAGTTAATAAGTATTAGTACGTTAGTACTATTATTACTTATACTATGGTATTAGTTAGTTCTTTGTCGGTGGCCAGTTGCGAGGCTGCCTACTAAAGAGTCCGCAAAAGTAACCAAGTACCCTCATTTTCAGCGAAATTTATTGAGCTTATAAAATCGTCCGGTCGTTCTGTCTGTCGAATTTTCGAAATTCTGATTCGTGTAGAGCATCAAAAAGTAGTAATGTAAAGTGTAAAATCAAAAAGTAGTAAACTTTGGTTTTCCGATATCAATTCGGGAAAGTGGCCAAAATAAATAAATAAACAAAATAAATAAATTTCGCTATGGTGGCGCATGCTGCGCGTCCGATGTTTTTTAATATAACACAAGAAAATGTTGGCAAATATAAATTACCATAATATTAGTAAATATACCAGAACAGTTTTTTTTTTCGAAGCCAATCGCAATCTGCGCACATTAGACGGTGTAAAGTGCCGCGATCTTCTAAGCCAACCTGCATATGGTCACAGTATTACTATTTTTCATACAGTAGGGAATCGCCTTTGACGTGGCACGATGCCGCCGCCTGCGTAGGTATCCACGCGGTCGTTCGCCGATATGCAAGGGTTGTCACAAAATTCGAAATCAAATAATCTTTAATATTTTTATAATCATTTATCAACAAGAATATAATATACATATTTACAAATGTTGCACTGCTAAATATTTACGTGAAGGTTTATTTTTAGATTTCAATTTTCTATCATTAAATTTAACAATATAATGAATTCGCATTCGGATAAACAATTTGATCATGAAAATATGGGGGAAACATAAGCATGGCTGTGATATAAACTGTACTTGTTTTAATAATACCTACCTATAATTTATCTAAAAATATTGTTTCCTACAGCACCTGGTTGGTGTTGGTATGTTAACTTATTATGGCGAAGACAAAAGTCCCTATGTTCATTCGTAACTAATAAACGGCTGAACCAATTTTGATTAGTTGTAAAAATTTCCTTTATTGCGCCAGTGTCACGGAGTATATCAAAATTAAAAAAAAAAATAGCGGATTTCTGGTGCCAGCCAAGTTGATGTAGGTACCAAACAATAAAATTAACGATTTAAATTTGATTACGACTTTACTCACTTCATTTTCGCAAGATACTTAATAATAGAAACTAGGAATATCAATACCCAAAATGCAATGACTGGATAGCAAAATTTACTGTATATATATATAACTAAAATGTGTAAAATAAAAAAGTAAATAAAAATTATCAAAAAACGTGATTGCTTAAAAAAATTTAAAAAAAGAAACTAGCCCTGAAGCAAAGATCTTAACTACTAGGTATGGATAGGTCATTCTAAGGAGATAATTTGTCACGAACCGATGAGTCATTTGGCTTTTCGACAGCGAAAATAATAAATATGAGAGTGTAAGTTAAAAATTGGTGTCCCATTTGTTTATAAAGTTTATAGTGTACATTTACGTAACATAAACATACACATAGGTTCGTCCCACACACAGCACGTGCATATAGTCGCAGAGACAAATTTTATGTTAGAAATGGCACAGCCATACGTAGTAATTAATATCTTTGCCCAGAAATCTTGAATATAGGTGAATATAGAACCTTGTCTTTTTCTGTCGGTTTAAATAAAATCATAACAGTTGGATATTAGACAAATACCTACTCCTTCTGTGTCCGACTTCCCAACTATTAAGAAGGTGTAAACATAATAATTACACTTTGGGCAAGAGCATGCGCCGTAAAGAATATATATACCTACATATTTACACTTGAAAACCCCGCTAGGTTGGAGTTCGAGTTACGAAGTACTTAACTATTTAGTCATCTGTCGTTGGAGCACAAGAATTCGGTTATTTGTTGTATACTTATAGTTGGAGTACCTTGCACTTCACCAACAATATAGCTACATACATTTCAACAAAGACAAAGTAGGTAGGTTTTTACGAAATTATAGAAAAAACTTACCTTGCGTCACGGGGAAATCTATAAAATTTTAAATTCTTGATGTGTTCCGACATCGAGTTACAACCGTATACAGAACAATTTGTATTCACCATCATAATAAATAGGAATCACTGAACGTAATTTAAAAAAAAACGTTTAAAACACTCAGTACGCGCACGTGACTGCCTTTCACGATGGCTCCCACAAACTACGCTTGTTTGTGGGACGCTGACCGCACCGCCCGCTTCTCCGCGGGTTCCCCTCCCTTGCTCTGCGCAAGTACCTTCGCTTCCCAACTGTATGCTTTTAAAACTGTGATATGGTGCACCCGGCCGACTAGCGAAAGAGGCTCTGGCAAAAGAGCGATAGGGTACAGCGTATTTGTAAGCTGCCCGACTGAGGACTAGTCCCCTTGATGACATGACTTCATTTACTGAAAAATGAAAATGTTCTATCTAATTAGGTAAAAGTTTTGTGTTAAATAACCTGTAGGTATGTGTACATGTAAGTTATTAATTCAGTATTGTGTGGATACAGTAGCCGGTTAAAAAACTGGTATTATTAATTTTATACCAACACTTGTTTGGTAACTGAGAATTATATAGTTGTCTTATATCCCTAATAAATAAAATAAAATAAACATGTTCACATAATTATCATCGAATTTTACAAGTAAGTTCGTTTCATTTATAATAAATAAATAAATATTTCTGGACAATTTACACAGCGCCATCTAGTCCCAAATTATGCGCAAAGCTTGTGTTATGGGTACTAGACAACTGATAAATGTACTTAAATACATATTTTTTTTTGTAAATACATACATATAATACATATAAAATACCCAGACCAAGACAAACAGACATGTTCATGCACACAAATGTTTGTCATGTGCGGGGATTGAACCCGCGACCTCGGAGTCTAAGTGGCCATTGCTAACCATTCGACCACCGAGCTCGTCAATTTATATTTGTAACACTCGTTGAAGTCGCGTCATTTTTGATCAGCTAAGGTATTGATCGCGAAAATAGAACTTTGGTTTAACTTTATGATAAACATCTTCAACTTATTCACATTATCCGATCCGATATCCGTGTAGGACGACGACAGCCGATATCCGACAGCCGACACCATGTGATGTTTTCACATATTTCCGATAAAATCGTTCCAATACGGCCATTTGTTCGATAGCTTAGTGCGGGCAGGTCATAATAGCAGACTATAATAGAAAACTTTATTTGCTGTATCTATTATATTTGAGACGCAAAAAAGGAACTATCCACAGACAGTACTGGATACATCCCATTGTGAAAGCTAAATATTCAGAGGGAGCATTTTATACTCTTTTTAGCAAGCTAAAAAAAAGGAACCTAGAAAGTTTTTTAAATACTTTCAATTATTCAACTACACACAGAGACAATATAGATACACGTATAGCACACATACAAACATTATCGTCCGACAGCCCACGGGCGTCCGATGGTGCCGCCAACATATCGGCACATGAGTAGAGATATCGGTGTCGGCTCCGATATCCGATATCGGGCCGGACAATATGAAAGACAGGTACATATTTCATACATTTTAAATGCCCCGATATCGTATCGGCGACCGATACCGATATCGGATCGGATAATCTTGAAAAACGCCCTTGGTAGAGCTCTATGGTTTCCACCAGCTAAGCTAAATACAATTACCGCCAAATAAGCTAAAGTTTGATTTTTAGTTCGAGTAAAAGGTTATCTTAGGAAAGCACTTTCTTAGTAAAGTTTAATAAATACGTGTGCGCGATAATCTCGGCAAAAAAGAATAAACTGAAACATAACTGGTTACCGCGTTCTAAGAGAAACATAAACTTTTATATGCATCTTAAAAATAACGACCATCTTGATAAATTATATATTTAGTGAATAAACTTTTTTAATAATGTGATTTTATCACAAAGACGTTATCTTTTATCACGAGACTCTCAGGGCATACTCGTCTTATCGCAGCCCTTTATGCACTTCACCCCCAACCCTAAATGTATAAACCAGGGATGTTAAGGATATGAAATTTCGGATTCGGATATGTAAATAATATTATATCGGTTTCGGTTACGGTTACGGATATGAAATTATTTCGGATTATCCGATAGTTACGAATAGTTTCAGATACGGATGTTATTTTTTTTAGGAATTGTTTATGAAAATTTGAATACAAGGTAAACTTAAAAAAAAAAAGAAACCTTGTTCAAGTAAATCCAAAATCAGCAAATCACGAGTAGCAACTTTTGGACTAAGGAAAAATCATATCATCTATAACTCCTCCAATGTCACTTGACATTGGAGGAGTTATAGATGATATTCCTAACACAAGCTTTGCTTACTTTGCGGCTAGATGGCGCTGTGTAATTTGTCTGATAATACATATTTATTATTAAAAGGTACAAGGAAACCAGAGTTTATTAAGAAAATCTCATACTATGCACCCAAAATTAGGGATGAAAGTTTAATTAAAATTAAAATTACAAGGAGTATAGGCAGGCACCGTATCGGCGACCTTTATTTCTTTCTGGTGACCTCACTCGCAGGAACACAACAACCCTTAATGGAATTGTTATTTGGCTGCGGTATTCTGTGAGGTACTTCCCCAGTCGGGCAGCATAAAAAATTCACTATGGCCCTCTTTTCGCCAGAACCACATTTGACATTATGCTGGGTGCATCACGTGCAGGTGAGGTTAACTTTGGTTCAAAGATGTTGATGAACCACTTACACCCCAAAATAATATGAAAATCTCATCATCAATAAAGGGTATATGAAAATCAAGCATATTACTCTAAAAATACTATGAACATATAAAATAAAGCATTCAGATAATTTTGTGAATTTTACTAACGAGTTGTTCTATGTATTTGGCGACAGAACATTTAGCAGTGGTTGGCTGCCGACGCTGCCTTCCGTGCATTGATCAAAGGGACATTGGAGCAGCGCTGACACTTACTAGGGCTGTCAACTTGGATGCTCCCTCTGAGAAATTTTATTAAGATAACAAATTGTATTTTCGAATTAGCAAATGTCTTAAATAATACTGTGGCTCATCGTCAATCATTAAAGTAGCATGGTTTAAATTAAAATTCTTGGCTGGTATTACATAAAACAGCTCTTTTGCGCACTCCCACTTGTAATCTAGATATAATTAATTTCAATCAGAAGTCAATGAGTTATCGACATTTCGGACCGTTTTGATTTGTATGTGCTCAATAGAGCAAGAAAATACGGGACAAAAATATGGGATAAAACTACGACTATTAGTATGACGACGAGTGCAAAACAAGCGCATGGCCCGCCTAATATAAAACGGTGACCGTAATCACATAGATCACACATCGCAATTGTATTTGTGTTATTGGATGACCTCATACACAGTCGGCGCGTTCGCTGCCGTTAGGGGCCGTCCATTAATCACGTGAGGCTCGAAAGAGGGGGGAGGGGGTTCGGCAAAAATCACGAAACATCACAAGGGGGGAGGGAGATGTAGTAAGATATCACGTGTATTTATTTTTTTAAGTGCTTTTCATCAGGCGGACTGTATGCTTGTTTGTCACCTTAGTGGTGTAACAAAAATCCTTATTAATATTCTGAAAATTTTAAGATTCTTTGTAAATACAAAAATACACGTGATTTGAGGGGGGGGGGGGTTTAGCCTTACACCTCACCAAGTATCACCAAGGGGGTGGAGGGGTGTTAAAAATGCAAAAATAAACCTCACGTGATTAATGGACGGCCCCTTAAGGGAGTATAACTAACTGGCTTAATTTTAGAGATAAAGACAACCTCACTTGGTGCAGATTGCTATTAAGCAGAGGGTCTGGAAAAAGAGAGATATGGCATATCGCATAGCCCTGCGAGCTAAAGAAATCCTCAGAGGTATTCATATTTGGCTGCGGAAATCTGTGAATTGGAGGTACTTTCCCCGTAGGGCACGATATGCCATATCTCTCTTTTTCCAGACCCTCTGCTTAATAGCAATCTGCACCAAGTGAGGTTGTCTTTATCTCTAAAATTAAGCCAGTTATACTCCCTTAACGGCAGCGAACGCGCCGACTGTTATGATTTACCAGAAATATTTACAGTTGATGAATCGACTGACAGATTCCGGAGTTGCCAGCCCTAGGAGTCGGGCGGTAAACAGCTGTGGAGCGGCGCCTGCCGTCCGCCGCCCGTTCATATACCGCGCACGCCACGTTATGTATGTGCAAGTAACTCGTTTGTACAGGAAAGTAGACCAGAGAATACTACAGTATGCTCTACATTCATGAAATACATTTCATAGCAGTTGCTCTACGTGAGAACTTAAGCCAATTTCATCAACATTTGGACTGTAAGTGGCTTACCACTATCTATTCAGCCAAATCTAAACTCACCTGCCGTTCAACAAATGAGGATCTAGCTAGGTAGGTAGGTAACATGTCGAGCTTGATTGTGGTATTCATTACCTGACTGAATCGAGATTTAATTATGAATTAATTGAAAACTGTATACTTATACAGGTTTCAATTAATTCATAATTAATCTCGATTCAGTCACCTTTATTTCTGAGAGACTTGGCCCTCTAATGAAAGGAGCTGGATACTTGTTGATAATAATAATAATATATAAGTGAGATATTTAATATATAATAATAATATTTGTCAGACAAATTACACAGCGCCATCTAGCCCCAAAGTAAGCTAAGCTTGTGTTATGGGCACTAGACAACTGATAAACATACGTAAATACATTTTTTTTTGTAAATACATACTTATGATACATAGAAAACACCCAGACCAAGACAAACAGACATGTTCATGCACACAAATGTTTGTCCTGTGTGGGAATCGAACCCACGAGCGTTGGTGTCGAAGCCGCGTCATTGACCGCTACGCCACCGAGCTCGTCAAACTCGGTCTATTTAAAATAATATATCTATTCAAACGAAAGCTTTAATAATTTTCAAGTTGCATTACTGTTTTGATTACCCCGGCTTTCACACTCGGGATCACTGTGTCGTGAGTCATAATTGGATACCCTGCGATGAAAGAGGTAAAGTAGGTAATGAGTATTGCTCACATGCATCCTCAGTTCTCAAGCCACCTCTCCTCACGTCTGATAACCTCACTCGTAAGAACATAACAATCCTCAAGGATGTCTCTTTGGCATTTGGCATAGTAATAATAAAATTTGACAGTTGAAAAAAAAATACATTTGAAAACATCGGACGCGCAGCATGCGCCACCATAGCGAATTTTTTTTTTCGAAATCCCGAATTGATATCGGAAAACCAAGGTCACTTTACAGTACTACTTTTTGATGCTCTACACGAATCCGAAGTCAGAATTTCGAAATTTTGAGTTTCATGGCAACGGACAGACAGAACGACCGGACGATTTCATAAGCTCAATGAATTTCGCTGAAAATCCTTTTATATATTAAAGAGTACCTCACAATACCATTGTTGTATTCGTCTCCTATAATATTGTATCCTCTCAGATAATTTAAGGGTTGGCTGGAAGAGATCCCTGTGATGGATAAATCCGCTTTTGTACTTTACATTTAACTTCAGTAGTTAAAGGAAAAGTACAAAGGCGGACTTATCCATCACAGGAATCTGATAGATATAAATATATAGAGATATATATATATAGAGGGATGTTGTAAATACATTTCATGTACAAGAAAGATATATAATAAAGATATTAGAAACAAACTATTATCTTAATCTTTGAAATATAATAAAACATCATCAGTTCTGATCAGCTGACGTAGGTATGCACTAAACGCATCAAAGTACCAGGCAATAAAAAATCTTTCTTAGATTTTGGATGATAAATCATATTTTCAGATAACGAGAAATTAGCTGAATCACCGAAATATTTAGTAGCAAATATTCCACATGAGCACGGACTATGACGTGGAGAATTCCGTCGTAGGAAAGGATAAGTAAGCAAAAACGTCAGAATTAGGGAGCTCCCGATGAGAATTTCTGTCGCGTTTATAGGTAGGTATGATGAAAACGATCGTACGTCGTTAACATGATCGATTCCAGTAAATTTGACGTTATCTTGCCTGAATATGCCTTGCCTGATAGGCTTACACGACCTCAACCCTAAACGTGCAAAGGCCACACTATAGATATATGCATAGTGGCGATATGTTAGTTGCTGATTTATATATAAGATTTAAGAGATAAATGGCTGACTACCATCTTTGAGTTAAAGGCAACCTCACTTGCTCATTGTACACCTTACTGAGTAACTAACGAGGCTCTGGTAATAGAGAGTTCTGGTAGGACATGGCGAATGGGGAAATACCTCCACCTCATTGAAGGAATGGCCGTGGCCAGCTAACAATTTGCTAGGCATCTAGAGGTTTTTTGTATTCCTGCGACTGAGATCACCAGGAAGGAAGGCGTTGCTGCATTAGCAGTGGAGGTGTCGATGCCCATCGTATCCTAGTGAATCAACATTTATTTTGAGGCTTACTGTCTTGATCAATGATTACTTTAATTGATTGTTGAGCGCTTAAATGGTTAGCAACACGAAAGGACAAGTCTATTATTTGCAGAATCACTGGGTTGAATAATGGAGAAAATGTAATATATACATAATTGGATTATATTAGTCTCCATTAAAATACGGCTATTGCGATTTCCATCACATGTTATATATAAAAATGAAGGTTTGTAATTTTATTGTACAAAATTTTAAATTTTTCTTCAGTAACATAATATAATAGCGTTTTTTGATCCATTTTACCACCACAATATATACGACTATTATCATTGTACCTCATCGTGCATCTAGGTAACAGTTTTGTCACTATATACTGAAATTAAGAGACCATTAAGCATGCCTCCTAGTCAGTGCCGGATTAGCCCTAAAGCAAATTAAGTACATCTGGCTAGATTTGGAATAAGATGGCACGATTAGTGTGACAAAGTTAACCATATATCCACTTTGTCATCTTCCATTTCTGATGCCATCTCTTACTGAAGGAAAGGAGGCGACCGTAATATTTATTTCGATTTTGTACCTTCATACTGCAGTTCTAAAGAAAAATCTGGTACTTAACCCAAACTACTCCTTTTTCAGGGTCAGCCTTGAAGTAAAGCGCCGCCAGCACTCTCGAAAATATTCTGTACCTACACGGTTATCAACTAAACTTAATAATAAATAAATAAATATTCCTGGACAAATTACACACGGCCATCCAGCCCCAAACTAAGCAAAGCTTGTACTATGGGTACTAGATAACTGATATAATACTTAAATACATTTTTTTTTTGTAAATATATACAATATAATACATAGAAAATACCCAGACAGGACAAACAGACATGTTCATGCACACAAATATTTGTCTTGTGCGAGAATCGAACCCGCAACCTCGGACCAACTTACTTAATGTCCATGTATCTCGCTGTAGGTACCCAGGAAAAAGACGACCGAATTCTATCGACAAAAAATAAAGAGGTTCCCGATTTCGTCACATATCGCCAGATGAACATATGTTCATCTGTCCCCGAGCAATCCTTGTTTTGTGCCCGATTGAAGAGGTCTATAATTAATTTTTGCTATAGATTTAGGTACCAAAACAGATGGGTTATATTTGCGAACCGCTTTTGTTGGGATACATGAATGCTATTGTTTGCAAATGGTGACTCGTTCGTGGAATAAAGTTCGATCTGTGACAACAGAGACTACCAACAATGGTAGTTCACTTTTGTTCGTTTTATGGGGAGTTAATGTCAAATTAAACATTTTGTGATTCTAAATATCGGAAGACAAATGTGATAAGAAAAATCTAAAGACTTAAGAATCCATTCATCGTCAAGTCTCGCTAGTTTAACTCGTCTTTGTTTCATGATCACATCCGACTTGTTTCTATGGATGAGTGGATTTCGAAATGAAATTTTAACTTTAAATCAGTTTTTAAGGTTATATACATAAAAAGGAATCCTTAGGGTCACTTTGAAGTCCGTCTGTATTTGTACTGTAGTGATTTTTTCTCAAAATCGCATAGAGACATACCGTTTATGCAGCTTATTTTGCCACTCGCAAGGAAATCAAAACCTATAGGGTAATTTTATATTTTACTGAGTTTTTTTATGTTGCAATTATGGCTACGGTAACCGCTTTATATCATATTGGTCTTATGCTTGTTTGTCAGCTGATGTAGTATTAGTACAAAAAAATCAAAAAACCAAACTACCCCATAGGTATTGATTTTGCTGCAATAGATTTTGTACAGCACAATTAAATGTAAAAAATTGAAAATTTACAATTTCAAATATCATCATCAAATATCATGACCTGACTAAAGTTGCTGGGTGCGCAATGTGCATAAGCTACTTTTTATCCCAATGGTGAAGTGAGCGAAGCCGCTGGCGGAAGTAAGCTACTTATGAATATCTTAGTTTTCTATTAAAATATTCGTACATCGTAGTTTTTCATGAGCCTTTTGTTCAACGTATCATTATCATCATCATTATCAGCCTGTTCCACTGCAGGACATAAATAGGTCACCTCTAATGCTTTCCACTTCAGCTTACTGAGTTTGATAGCTATGTCGACAACTTTGGTGCTTTGGTTTGGTTCTCTGATTTCCTCGTTCTGAATTCGATCCCTGAGAGAAAATTCGAACATAGCTCTCTCCATAGCTCGCTGTGCAACTTTTAGCTTGTCATATCTTCAAAGTATATTTTTTAAATACAAAATATTGACAAAAGTAAAAGCCAAAGTTTATGCGTAATTTTTGAAACGACTTTAGTTTTTTTAGACCTTCAAGGTGGAAATGGCTTATAATACACAATATAATCCGGGCACAACTAGTATTAAATATAGCAAAAACACGGAGCCTTAATCAGAGGTCTTCCATTACACTCTCAGTAAATGTTGACGTGTTGATAATTCATGATCAGCGCACACGTGAAAAGGGTCAGAATGTCTAATGTTGTGTTGTATGGTGTGGCCTGATTGTAGTGACGGGACAAGGAGACATGCGTCCTTTTGAGGTTTAGATGGTAGAAAAAAAAACAATTCTCGTAATTGAAATATATACCTACATAATTCAATTCCGATCTAGTTTCAACCACGGAAAAATGAGTGCGACGCTGTTATACGCTGTGTGCTTTGTAAGATCGAGACGGGATCGGAACTGAATCTTGACTACATTTTAATTATGAGAATTGTGCCTCTTAATGTAAAAATAGTATTTGTTTTTACAAATACATTAGATTGAAAATCGATAGTAATGTCGGCTACTATTGTTCTTCACATTTGCAAAACACGAATTCGTAATCTCGATAAATCTGATTGGTTTTGACAATGGACCTGCTAATTCTGATCCGAGAATAATTTTCGACGACAAACAATAACATTTTGCACATCACTATCATGTGTGCGTGATACATGAATACGTACCTACATGATTTGTGATAACTCTACCCACTGTTGTCGAGATTTTGTGTGTAACGATAAACCATTTCCGGTTGAATGTTATCCGGATCGTAAACTCTTGCTGCTATTTGTTACTGAGTAGGTATTTGAGTAATATAATAAAGTTGGGCAGAAAAAATGTTCATGTTATGGAACGGACGTTCGTTACGGAATTTAGAATCTTAAGTACTGAACGCACGTAATTGCATATCAATCACCTCTTCATATCTCCTAGTCTCCACGCACATGCAGATTTTTTCAGATCGAACATCAGAAGTGAACATCAGATTGTTCACCAATATTATGAAATTAAGATTCTGAGTACAAATAACAATTCTCGTAATTGAAATATATACCTACATAATTCAATTCCGATCTAGTTTCAACCACGGAAAAATGAGTGCGACGCTGTTATACGCTGTGTGCTTTGTAAGATCGAGACGGGATCGGAACTGAATTTTGACTACATTTTAATTATGAGAATTGTGCCTCTTAATGTAAAAATAGTATTTGTTTTTACAAATACATTAGATTGAAAAATTACCTTCCAATTTTCCATACATTGCGAGCATATGGTGCGAATTCACTCGCATCTCGGATTTTGAATTCGTGACTTGTTGTCGTTGAAATACATATTTACCTAAAAGGTTAAATAAAATACGGATGGAAAATGAAATTTGGGATCTATAGAAGAGAAATAAAATAAAAAGAATTTAGAATTTTGTTGTTTTGGTCCTACATCACGTAATAAATATCTCTCGTATTTGGACGGCGTTTCCATAGATTAGGTTCGTCGATAGACTAACATCACCACGAGCTTGATCGTACCAAAAGATTTGAATATTATATAATTTTCCTTAATTTTATAATCGGCAACTAAGTGCTTCAATAATTGAAGCTTAAATAAGGGTCAATTCGAATTGTACATTAACACGGAAATTGTGCATCTGTAATTGGTATTATTGGCTATTAATGCGACGGGGCTAATTGCCGATTGAGTTCAGAAATGTAGCCATACATACGCGCATAGTATATTAGGTACACTGTTATATAACGTTTCCGTGTATTAGGTAACTAGTTAGTGATATAACATTAAGTACATTAAAGTATTTAATTTATATAATAACTAAAATGAAATGAAAATTATATTTATTTTAAGTCTTACTTAGTTTTAGTAGTTGGTTTCGGCCAACTTGACGGAAATTATGTTTTCAATTTGTTTTGTTATGAAGTTTACGAGGTAACAAAACAAATGTAGGTAATTCTTTGATGTACCAGGATACCATAGATCTTCAAAGACGAGCTATGATAATCGTCGACGACCCTAAACTTACATATGATATTGAACCTTTAAGTTTAAGGAGCGACTTTGCCCTTTGTATGCTCTACCAATTAAATAATAAGTTTTGTTCGGAAGAGTTGTTTGATATGATGTTTACTTCCTCCTTCTACAGTCCCACCGGTAGGAAATTCATCCTCACACATTGGAGTTAAGATGGTCGCAAACTGTGCGGTTCCAGGGAGGTTTCTTTCGCGCACTCTCCGGTTGTGGAATGAAAATCTGCCGAGGTTTTCCCAAGAGACTACAGCATGGGTTCTTCAAGAAAGCCGTGAAGGGGTTTTTTTACATGGTCGGCAACGCATGAGTGATATTTCTGGTGTTGCGAGCGTCCATAAGCTGTAATGACTACCCTTACCCCCAGGCAGGTAGTAGGTATGCTTGTTTGCCACCTTAGTTGTATAAAAAAAATGTTACTTGCATGATATAGACAATAATGTAAAGTAAGTTGAATCAGAAGTTCTTGTCTACTGTCATATTGAATGACGAGAATTCGTTAACATGCATGCTAACATGTATAGAGTTACTACTGACATAGAAAGTAATAAACAAAGTGAAGTCGGCTGGAAACTCGGGTCTGAGCGATTACTGCTCAAGACAGGGTTGGTCGGACGGCCTTGGAGACCGGTGTCATGCACACGGCGCGGTTGTGTTCCCTTCCGGAATTGAATTTCATGGACCCCTGCGAGGGCTCTGAGTCTACTTCAATATGTAAATCCTAAGTTTCGGTCGAAAGTTCGGATTTGGAAAACGTCTTCTTGCGTATTTAACAAAACAAATAACTTTATGTTTCTGTTATTTAGGTATTAAGTAAGACCAATCGAAACATTATATTAATACGTGAAGCAAAAACGAAACGAAACGAAACATTATATTAATTTGTACACCTTCTTATGAAAATTGCGAGAACGGTGGAGTATGAAATTTCGTACACTTATAGTTTATAGTTTAACTATACATATATAGAGAAGGAGTGCAGGATGCTAATATATTTTTTAAATTGTACATAAAAATAGATTAAATCTATAAATAAAACATCGGACGCGCAGCATGCACCACCATAGCGAAATTTATTTATTTTATTTATTTTGGCCACTTTTCCGAATTGATATCGGAAAACCAAGGTCACTTTACATTACTACTTTTTGATGCTCTACACGAATCTGATGTCAGAAATTCGAAATTTTGAGTTTCATGGCAACGGACGGACAGAGAGAACGATCGGACGATTTTATAAGCTCAATAAATTTCACTGAAAATACACACACTAAGTACATACCATTTATTTAACACAGACACGCATAATACTCTTTTGTTTATTGTTAAAGTCATGTCATGTCATTATGGTCAAAGTTCGACCAATGGGCGACCACTAGTAAAAATAAATTCGTATCTGATAATTTCCGAACTTATCCACGAATTTTGAGATTTTTATGTATGAGCATACTCTCAGATTGATCGATCTTTCCTATTACTATACAATAATAAGGAAATGCGGGCGATGCCGCAGGCATTAACTGGGTCAGCGGCTTCGTTAGCATGGAGTTCAACACAATACTCTTTGTAATATAAATATTACAAAGGACAAAGTAGCATATTAAAACACAACAGGAGGCTTTACTGTTACACAATCTTTCCAGGCAGCCTCTGGGTACAGGATTCAGTTTGGTTACAAACTGAATCCTGTATTATATATTGTTAAAAAATATATTTCTTACCAAGGTCGAATAAATGTATTTCATTAGAGGTAGCTTCAAAATAACACCTATAATCGAAAAGCTGGCAGAAACACGACTAAGCTGCCCCCTTACCACCATCTCTTATTGCGACTCAATAATTGAATAGATTGCTTATTCATAGCAATGAATAAGCGACTCTATTGTATTTGAAATAGAGTCGCTTATTCAGTGGTATGATTAAGCAATCTATTCAGTTATTGAGTGGCAATAAGAGATGGTGGTAAGGGGGCTGGTATGGTCATGTGATGAGGAGACCAGAGAACCACATGACGAGAAAAGTGCTCGAACTGAAGTCGGCGCGGGGTCGAAACCAAGACGCCACAATGTCGATAGTTAATATTACTTATTTTTACAATAACGTAAGTTAAATAAAGTAGCCCTTGTGAGCTCGGTCAATGAGCAACAGAATACATCCACGGCATTAGCAACACCGTTAAGTGTCCTCAGAGTGCTGAGTGCGAGATTTTTATTCACGCTCGTTAATGTCAACGTAAACAAACCGACCAAAAAAATAAGTAGGTACTCTGGGCTCTTATAAATGGCGCCTGGTTCATGACGTTAGTTCGCACGCATGGAACTGCGAACAGCGGAGTTAGCTACGTTTCCGAAACACATCTCATGACGCCCGGGTTGAACACCCGACCCCGTTTAATAACTTAAACAAATATGTAGCAGGACTAAACTAAACTAAAGGCCACGTCTCACTTCCAGCGTGTTATACCCCACCATTTCTAGTACGAACAGCGTGCGTGGGGTACATTAACGGGTAAAACGGGTACACACCATATAATTTTAGATACATAAATCTAATGTATTTATTCTGTATCCGTTCTAGAATCAACTTATATTTGGTTTCATGGGTATTGATTAATTGATTGTATACATGAATAAATTAACAAATTAGTAACAATATTTCTTCTAATATAGGTATTGTGTAATGACTAAAAGTGTCATTAATTTCATACATTATTTATATTTATTCTAATTATGTACTATTAAAAATATATCATATTACTGTTAAACGTACCAGGAATTCAAGTTTGATGAAAACATTAGTGCCTTATTCCCATTTAGTATTTACATACATTTGTTAGTACTTTCCTCCTGTGGCACTAAAGGGAATTTCTGAGGACGCGACACGCGACATCAAGGTTGGAGGCCATTTTCATTCTATAATTTGTATTTAAATCACTGAGGATGAACCTTAAAGCTGTGTATTTGTCAGTTAGGTTGGATATGATGCGACAAGATATTTAATATAGTTTATGTTTTAATTCAACAAACTGTTAATACATTCAAAATACATACATGTAAGTATTTTCATATCAACCTGCACATTTAATTTATTTAGATTGTTCGATCGAAGGAAGACGTCCACTAACGATATCATAACAATTATTAAAATTTCTTTGGTGGATGCAACTATTTGCTTATTAGCTCCTCGTTTACGTGGTAGGAGACAACTTTAATAAATAAACTAATTTTCAACCCAAATTTTAACTAGAACATGAACTAGTCTTATTCTGTTACATACATACACATTACTGGTTTATAGTATTTTTTGACGATGAAAAGTAGACATTGTACATTAGTCAGTGTGTTTGGTAATAAATATTGACAAAATAATGTTTAAATAGAACAGTGTAACCAGTGCATGATATCAACAAATATTTTATTCATTAAAAAAGCAAGTAGGTAATAAATATCGTATTAATTTGAAGTTCATAGACAGTAAATACAGTCACTATAAGTAATAGTAATTAAGTAAGAGAAGATCTTGCTTCACACTTTCATTGAAGTCCGATATATTTTCTTTACAAAGGTCAGAGTGTCTAGCTTGACGTAATGTAGCATAAATGTCACCAGAAAATAATACTCATTGACAGTTGATTTGTAAAGATTTTTAGTTATATAATTTCAATATTTACTTTACACTAATTATGTTCCTCGTTCTTGAAAACACAGCTTATTATTATGTACATGTAAGGATGGAAATGGAAACATCAAAGGACCAGAGATGTAAATAACGAAATTACTTATTTATGTAGTTTTGGAGACGCTTATGATGCTGGAATTATGAAGTAACTTTAACATATATTTTGATATATTTGGGTGTATTCACAAATCAAGGTAGGGCAAAGTCACACCTTGGCCACTCCATACAATAAATTATCAGGTCATTTTAGTCTCCATTGCAGGAGCACGACCCTCTCTCGACTATCCCAGACAGGAGGGGGGTTGGCCTATACTCCCCACGCGCTGGCCAAACGGGTTGGGGAGGCCTGATCGATGTTTGATAATTTATTTCCCTTAGTCGCCTTGTACGACATCCACGGGAAGAGATGGAGTGATTCTATTCTAGTCTGCCGGAAACCACACGGCTAAACAATAAAAACAAAATTAAAAATTTTGAAAGAACTAACGACAGTTAAAACGTAGTTGAAAAAGAATAAAATAATTTTGAAACCCCCGACTTAAAGAATTTATGCTATGAACTTAATTAAAAAAATCCAAGAAAATCCGTTGGGGCTGCCATGAAATGAACTAGTTTGGCAGTTTTATAGTAACTTGTATACTTATTTATATTTATGTTGAAATTTAAAATAGAGATGCCAGCCCCCGACGGATTTTCTTGGGTTTTTTAATTAAGTTTATAGCATACATTCTTTAAGTCGGGGGTCTCAAAATTTTCAATTTTGTTTTTATTTCAAACTTTTTAGAGAGCAAGCATAGGTATTACAAATAATAACCGCATCAGAATCAGACTAGTAGTTTTGGTTTTGCACAAACAAATGTTTACCGCAGCACCCTCTGGTGAGTTGTCACTGTAACACCTACCTAAGAACATGATCCAATCAAATCCGAACCCATCACTGAAATCCGCATCAAAATCTGACTAGTAGTTTTGGAGATAAATGACAACATTGGTTGCACAAACAAATGTATACTGCAGCGCCCCCTGGTAAGTTGTCACATTAACCCCTAGCTAAGAACATGCACCAATCAAACCCGAACCCATCACTGAAAACCGCATTAAAATCGAACTCGTAGTTTTGGAGATAAATGGAAACATTGGTTGCACAAACAAATGTTTACTGCAGCGCCCCCTGGTGAGTTGTCACTGTAACACCTATCTTAGAACATACACCAATAAAACCAGAACCCATCACTGAAAACCGCATCAAAATCGGACTCGTAGTTTTGGAGCTAGCACTCCAAACGCATATACCGTCTCCGTTCCGTCGTGGGTAAAAAACTACTACTTATACGTTCGTACAAGTATCCCTACATATGTGTGTGCCTTAGGATTGACTGCATAACAAAATAGGTACCGCGCGTTGTGACGTAAGGTGTTATACTTTAAATATTAATAAACTTTAAATATTAATATTCATATTCATATTTATTTATTGCTTTCATGTGGTAATTACATTGATCTTTAGAGAAAAACAGGATCCTTACATGAGCCCTGCAAGGGCGTTGCAACAGTATGTCTTACATTAATACTTTGATTTCAACAAAATTTATGACTTAATTAATTATACATTATTATTATTTATATAAATTAATTAATTATACATTATTATTATTAAGTACAATATTCTTATTATTACATTACTATTATTATGTATCTCTTTTTAATCACGGGTCAAGCCCGGTCATTTGATAGGCATGCGCGGGGATATGGATCCAACGCGTAGAGGCCCCTTTGAGAAGTTTGATGTAATGTTGTACGCCCGCCGTGACCCGCTCCAGGATATGTCAATGGAACGACATACCCATGAGCAGGTCTCGGCAGGCGTTGAGACTATTGGAAGTGTGATGGAAAATAAATGGGCTATGGAGATGAGATCTTGATGAACTTAATACCGGGCTATTACAGAAGAGGGACGGACGCCTGCCATAACTGCTTTTATTGCTAGTTATTTGCGGCAGGCGGTGGCTTGCCACTCACTAGATGGGCCCCCGAAATGCCAGGAAAACGGCCGGGGGCAACACCGGTGTGAGTGACTCAGGGATGTCGAGAGGTGTGCTGCGCTTTCTCCGAAGTTACTCGCGGCGTGATGCCCTTTAACACTTCCACATATAGCTCTAGCGGCTCCTCTCTGGACGACCAATGAAGGCAAGCCAGAGCTGAGAGTCCTGCGGGCCTTCTTGTGTTTACACTCCGACCGATGAAGACACGCCGGAGACGAAGGCCCTGACCGACTCTCTGGAGACTCGGGTCCGTGGTGTCGCTACTCACACAACAGCTCGCCACACAAGCTGCCCTGCGGACCTATTATTATTATCATTATTACATTTTTCACATAACTAATCAATAGAAAAACATATATATTAACATAATTATATATTACTGACGATAGAATCTGGCTCGTATCACCGCAATAACATGTGGCAAAGGTACAAAAGACTTGGAACACTAAGTGTTAAAAAATTCGCCCAATGTATAGAAGCATTTTTTTGATAAATATTGTTTTAGTTTTTTACTAAATAGATTGTAGTTATGTAGGTTTTTTATGTCCAATGGTAACTTGTTATATATTTTTACTGCCATATAGTACGGGCTACAGTTGAGCATCTTTATTCTAGAGGATATTGCATTAATATATATTATATAATTAAACATTTATTTTGAATGATTATGATTAACAGACTGTATTAAATTCATTTACCGTGATACACTAAATGTTTCTTGAGTTGTAATTGGTATAATGACCAATTACAACTCATTATATATTTAGGTATAATGAATAATTTAGCGTCGTGGTCGTCTTTTGAAAACGTCGAATAAATATCAAAATTCAACTTCCGAAAATTCCAAAAACGTCGAACTAGCAAACCAACGATTTCTAAGATACAATATGGAAAATTCTTTGTAAAAACTGAAAACATAAATAGATTTTCTAATGAGACGGCAAATAGTTCAATGATAATAATTAAATAATAAGAAATAAATATTCTTAATTTATTATTATAATCTGTTCATTTGAGAATAGATTATATACTACGAAGGAACTTTCGTATTATGCGGCGCCGCGTGGCAGCCCTTGCGATCGGTTTCACATTCTACTCAGAGGAGAGGTGAGGTCGCTTGTGGTGTGTGATCTGTGATCACACACCACAAGTAGTGATCACTGATCACTAGGCGATCTGTAGATGTTGATGGTTAGTACAACAACCTAGTAATGACAAATGGAAAATGACAGCAGTCGCATCTACTAACGCTAGTGCGTGGGTGCTGGCCGGTAATAGTTCGCATGAACTAATTGGTGGCGGAAGCACGCAAAGTAATGTAGATCAAATTGCCTGTATAGTGGATATATTTTGTTACAAACGCATAATATTGTCACAAGCAATCCTCAATATTGGAATTATTTTGTATTGGAAAAAGAAACAAAAAAAATGCTTTACAAAAACCGCCACTTTTCATTATATGAACCTCGTATCAACTTCAGACTACCAATTTCGATGGCCATTGATAAAATATAAAATATTTTTTGTTTATTTCAAAACATTCGGATATCGTAAAACAAATTCTGTTGATAGTCGAACAGGGCTGTCTATTAATTTGTAGTAATTGGCTGTTGCACAATCAAAATGAATAAATAAATATTTCTGGACTATGTACACAGCGTCATCTAGTCTCAAATGCAAAGCTTGTACTATGGGGACTAGACAACTGATAAATGTACTTAAATACATTTTTTTTTGTAAATATGTATATGTTATGGCTAAAGGTGGGTGTGAACATAAACTTAAGATTAGCCGGCTAAACTTAGGTCTAACTTCGAGGAGATGTTAATGTTAGTTTCTTCTATCTTTAGCCGGCTAAATTACCTTTCATATTTCATAGACTGTGGTGCTATTTCGAAGGAGCCCCGCTTCGCGGGGCTCCTTCGAAAACAAAAACAAAACCTAACCTCAGGGTGCCCTTCGCTCGCTCTTGCATCCTACGTCGTAATTCATTAAAATAGTATTCTATTCGGAAGTTTCATTGCCACGTGTGCTCGCATTATCTCCCCACCGCCCCCTCAAGCCCTCCGCCGCCGGCCCGGCGCGTCCATCGAATACATTTTTAGCCGTTTCGTTTCGGTTAATGTGCACATTAGCCGGCTAATCTTATGTTTATGTTCACACCCACCTTTAGCCGTAACATATACACTTATAATACATAGAAAATATCCAGACCAAGACAAACTGAATTAACCTTTACAAAAAGTATCTTAAAATTATTATTATTTATTAATTATTTTTTTGTAATTCTTTTAGATTCTTTTATACTATGTCGACATATAATATTTACTATATGTCGGATGGAAAAGAAGCATACGACCCTCCCGTCCTGATCTGAAGCGGTTAGGTTAGCGTAGTCATGTCTCTCGGAACATGCAATATTGTTCCCGCGATGGATAGACCCATGCAGTCGACGTAGAAACTCCTTCCTTTCTGAGAACCTCAATTACACGCAGGAACAACGAAAGAAAGAAATAAAATATGTTTATTAACATAATAATATGACACAATAATTGAAACAATTCACAATAACATATAACATTTCAAACACAATACATAATCATGATGTTAATTTGGCCATCGTTCGGCATTAACACACAGCGCCAGTATTCTGCGACAGCTAACATGTACCGACATTGTAGGGCGAGATAGGTACCTTTCAAAAATCCCTGCATCTATGGCCATGAGGCGATCTAGCGTATAATGGGGACAGTTCCCCATAACACATTGCTTCTTGCCATTGACAAGAAGCGTGAAAACTCCGGATTTTGAATGTTAAAACCCGGACATGTCATCAGTGTTTTTTAGTACTAGTACCTACTATTTTTTTGGCCGTGTGGTTTCCGGCAGACTAGAATAGAATCACTCCGTTTCTTCCCGTGGATGTCGTACAAGGCGACTAAGGGAAGTACATTATCAAATATCGATCAGGCCTCCCCAACCCGTTTGGCCAGCGTGGGGAGTGTAGGCCAAATCCTCCTTCCGTCTAGGACGGACGAGAGAGGGTCGTGCTCCTGTAGTGGAGACTAAAATGGACCTGATGATGACGACTATTATTTATTCTGTGACAAGACGGTCATTCGCAGCATGGAGCGGCGGTAGTGATTTAAAACTGTTAACCCTGGAATACAAATGAAACCCCGCCTGGTCGCTCCCTGGACTCCGGGCTCCAAACTAGGAGACATCTGGGGAAACCCGGACGGGTGGTAATCCTACACATACCGAACAGACCGACAGCACCGGATGGTACAGTGTGTGGCACAGACACTAGAGGCACACCTCGGCCACTCCATACAAAAATGTCGCGTCGTTTACCTAAACAAAGACGTTTGTCTAAAGCGTGGATGAGCATGTGTGCGTGCAGCGCCATACAAACTGTTCCAGATTTGTCTCAGAGGGGAGGTGAGGTCGACACGAAAGAGCGGCATGGAGTGGCCATACTGTACGTAGTACTATTACTTATACTATGCTAGAGGCTACATTATTTGTATCGTCGAAGGTGTAATTATATTATATTAAATTATATTATATTCCAGTGGAAACCCATTCCGAGGATTACACAGGACTTACAAAAACAGATTCGTCAATCTTATGGAAAGTCTACAAATAGAGTTGTTGTGCAAAAACCATTCTTTGTATGTTTGTATGGATGTAACTCTTGAACTCGCCGTTCGATTTTGTTGACATTTGATGAGTATGTAGGAAATATAAATACAATTTATAAATACTTTATGCAACGAAATCGGTTCAGTAGTTTTTGACATATTTGTGTAATTGTGAAATTAAATTGCAGGCGACTCCCAAACGACTGATCCGGTTATGAACTGGTACTGAAATGGTAAAACTTGGTAGATAGGTAACTCATATACATACATAATTCACATAAGTCTAAGGCATAGTCAGTTTAGCAGTTTTTAAGATATCGGAAATAATTTGAAAAAGTAATTTGACGAGCTCGGTGGCGTAGCGGTCAAAGACGCGGCTTCGACACCAACGCTCGTGGGTTCGATTCCCACATAGGACAAACATTTGTGTGCATGTGCATGAACATGTCTGTTTGTCTTAGTCTGGGTGTTTTCTATGTATCATAAGTATGTATTTACAAAAAAAAATGTATTTACATATGTTTATCAGTTGTCAAGTACCCATAACACAAGCTTCGCTTACTTTGGGGCTAGATGGCGCTGTGTAATTTGTCTGACAATATTTATTTATTAATTGCGAGGTTTTAGTTCGCGACGAGTGACTCGTTTATAATAGGTAAAGAATGTACAGATGAACTCATATCTACACAGTATATCTACATGTATCTATAGGGTACTATTACTTATATTGTGCTATAGGTTAGATTATATTTCTGTAAAACACTGTATAATGTTAGCTATGACAGGAAAGTCCCAGGATTATACAATTACATGTCGCTAGCTAAGATGTTTTACTTGTAGATGCGTTCTACTTGCCCCTATTGTGGCAAAAAGAAAGCAAGCAAAATTGCCCGGCATTTATTTACTCTCGTGCCACTTACCATTGCAGCAGGACGTTAGCGCTAATCAAAAACAGTCGGTGAAAATTTGTTGATAAAATGCTTTCCTGTGTGTTCTATCCACGTTCTTTCTTTGAGTACTGCATGAAGTTGCAGTACGCCAACTCTGGTGTTGCAGGCGTTCATACTGCGGTAATTGCCTCCATCAGGGTCATATAGTTGTTTTCCACCTTAGTCGTATAATAAAATGTTCACATGCTAAGGCATGGAGTAAGCGCTTTGTACCCAATTCTTACTGCTGTAATGTTCGCATATAGCCCGTCTATATATAAAATATCATAGCCACAAGGCCGGGCGTCACCGCGCCGACGGAATGCCAACAACATAGGATTTATTCGTTTAAAAACGGACCCAGGCACCACGGTCCAGTACATGAGATGAAATTTAAAATATTTCATGAAAGACCTTCTGTCATCCACTCATTCTGCAGTTAGACATATTTTATCCTTTGAGTTAGGTCAGTTGTAAGGTTAGGCCGGTCGAGGTCTGCGAACTTTTTTACTCATTTTATTTTAGCTAAAATTTCATATCTACTGGTTTATTCTGGTAAAAATGTATGATTTTATAGAATTTATGTCATAAGGCGATAGTAAAAGTACTGATTAAAAATTATAGTTAGCAAATTAATATAGACACAATTTTATTTTACATACTTAAGATTATAAATGTGAAAGTGTGTTTATTTGTTAGTTTCTCATTCTTTCACATCAAAAAGAACCAATAGATAATTATTTATTTTTAGTTTAACATCCGGTGAGTGGATATTGGCTCCCGGGAAAATTTCATATTCCCATGGGGAAAAACTTTAATTAAAATAAGGACTACGCAGTGTAAGCAGATAGTATAATATAATATAAGTATACAACGTGTAACTCCAAGTACGCAAAACCTCAAACACCCCAACTGAGTTTTATTATTATAAATTGATATATCTAAGTAATAATTTCGAAAAAAAATTTTTCTCGGAGATATGAACACTTTTTTGTTTTCCTAATAATTCTAATAGTTTCTGAGCTCTGTGGCGCTTGCTTATCATAAAAACAAAATTAAAAATTTTGAAAAAACCCACGACGGTTAAAACGTAGTTGAAAAAGGATAAAATAATTTTGAAACCCCCGACTTAAAGAATTTATGCTATGAACTTGATAAAAAAACCCAAGAAAATCCGTTGGGCTGCCATTACGTGAACTAGTTTGGCAGTTTTATAGTCACTTGTAAACTTATTTATATTTATATTGAAAGCAGCCCCAGACGGATTTTCTTGGGTTTTTTTATTAAGTTCATAGCATAAATTCCTTAAGTCGGGGGTTTCAAAAATATTCTAATTATTAGGAGGAATATGCTCCAATCAAACCCAAACCCATCACTGAAATCCGCATCAAAATCAGACTAGTAGTTTTGGAGATAAATGGCAACATTGGTTGCACAAATAAATGTTTACTGCAGCGCCCCCTGGTGAGTTGTCATCGTAACACCTATCTAAGAACATGCACCTATCAAATCCGAACCCATCACTGAAAACCGCATCAAAATCGGACTCGTTGTTTTGGAGATAATTGGCAACATTGATTTGCACAAACATCCTAGCACCCCAAACGCATTACCGTCTCCGTTCCATCGCGGGTAAAAAAGACGCGCCAGTGGCTACGATAGGCAAATATTAATATTAAAGAGCGAGCATCGCGTCAATGACACGTAAGCGCCGCTCTCTGCACGGCGCCTAGGACTTTTTGGACGCGGCGGTATTACCTTTGTTTACCTATTTCACATTTTCTCGCTTGATTGTCGAGCGCAATTTAATAATAGACATGGCAATTAAAAATAATGATAATTATTTTTCAAAACCTTAAAAATGGATGAAAATGGAATTGATTCTACTCATGATTCTGAACAATCTATTTTCAGGTTTTGCGTACTTTAAATTACACGTTTATAACTACTCGTAGCTAACTCGCGCAACTTCGTCTGCATGTGACAGAGCGTTGAGAGTGCTGCGTAAGGTTACCATTTGAAAGGTTATAGTGAGCCAATATTAAAAGATAGACATAATTATGCTATCACGGACTTTTTTTTAGAACTTTTTAAGATGAATAATTCCGCCTTATATATGTAATTGTTGCGTAACTTGAACCGTTTACGCAGTGCCCGCAACGGAAGCTCACAAAAGGATTATTATTACCCATTTTTGCAAAATTTTTCATTGGTGCTCCGCTCCTATTGGTGGTAGCGTGATGTTATATAGACTTCCTCCAAAAATAGGCTATCTAACACTAAAAAATTTTTCAATTCGAATGAGTAGTTCCTGAGATTAGCGCGCAACCAAACAAACAAACTCTTCAGCTATATAATATTAACTAGCTGTTGCACGCGACTTCGTCCGCGTGAATATCAGTTATCGTGGTAAGACGATAGGAAATCAAGTACTTAACATAACCGTATATTTAAGAAAAAAAACTTACAGTGAATAATTTACCTACTAATTTTATACCTGCTTTCAAATTTGTTTGCAAATAGTGCATTAATTGCAAACAAATTTGATTACCATAAAAAAGGTTATAGTGAGTCCATCTTAAAAGATAGACATATTTTTTTTTAAACTTTTAAAGAGGAACAATTTCATCATACATGATTTTGCGTAATTTCAACTGTTTACACAGCGCACGCAACGAAAGTCTTCAAAAGACACGTTTTTTTCTCATTTTTCATTGGTGGAACATTTTTCATTGGTGCTCCGCTCCTATTGGATTGGCGTGATGTTATATAGTCTATGCCTTCCTTGAAATATAGGCTATCTAACACTAAAATATTTTTTCAATTCTGATGAGTAGTTCTTGAGAATAGCGCGTTCAACCAAACACACTCTTCAGCTTTTTAATATTGGTATGGATATAGTTTAGGGTCTCTACTCGGCAATAGACGATACTATATGTCACTTTATTTAATTATGGGAAAATTCGTTTCTCCCAAAAAAAAAAAAAAACAAGCACCTGACATACATACCATTACCCTCAAAGTACACATAATTGAAAGTCAAAAAGTTTAGAATTACAAGTTACTTGATGCCGCTACAAGATTACCCGCATTCAAATATTTGCGAACATTTTTGCGTTTTACCTAGAAATTGAAGCCTCCTCCACGTCGCTTTACTTGGACGGCGAACTAAGTGTCTTGCATTATGGCTGTTGACAGAGCGGAGTGCTATCTCTACGCTCCAAGGTTTCGATAAAATGCAAAGGCATTGCTCAGTCTCATTTTATGACACGACTAAGTAGGAAGTGTAGTCTAATTGACCGAGCAAGTGAAGCGAGTCAGTTTTATGATGCGACTAAACCTGAATGCACATCTATCCGAGCCTATCGCGTCCAACGAATCGAATTTTAGAATTCTTTATATGAAATCTTATGACACCTCGCACTCGCAATCGTCCGAATTGGGTATGGCGGGCAGGTGTGCGAGGTGTCATAAGATTTCATACAAAGAATTCTAAAATTCGATTTGTTCCATTCGTTCGGCGCGTTCGGCTCGGATAAATGGACCCTGTTATGCAGAATAGATCCAACCGACAAACTATGGCAAATTGAGTGATATACATAGTGAGAAACTTCAAATCGAGTTTTATATATTCGCAACAGATTTTAGCAGTTTGATGATACTCGTATATGCTTTCCAAAACTTATACTGCGTGATATTTTTATTCATATTAATAAATAAATATTGTCAAACAAATTACACAGCGCCATCTAGCCCCAAAGTAAGCGAAGCTTGTGTTATGGGTACTAGATAACTGATAAACATACGTAAATACATTTTTTTTGTAAATACTTACTAATGGTACATAGAAAACACCCAGACCAAGACAAACAGGCATGTTCATGCACACAAATGTTTGTCCTGTGTGGGAATCGAACCCACGAGCGTTGGTGTCGAAGCCGCGTCATTGACCGCTACGCCACCGAGCTCGTCCTGAGTTTATATTATATTAAACTTTAAATAGCTTTAACTTAAAAGTAACAAAATGTCGGTTGAATCTACTCTGCATAACAGAGTCCAAATGTGTGTTCACCTTTAGTAGAAAATGTAGTATAATTGACCGAGCAAGTGAAGAGAGCCAATTTTTCAAATCGAGTTGGAGCCTTGGGTCTAAAAAAGTAAGTATCTTTATTTTCCTTCCGGCTGTGTACGAAACTGGCGTTTCGTAACCAGTTGCGATAGAAACCTTTTTCGTCCTTATACAAATTATACAAAAACAACAGCATATGCCCCGCCAGATGTAAGGCTTGTTACAGTAACATATAGATAGATGCTTGTAATATAAAAGTATTGCCTCCACTGCTAACGCAGCATCTCATCGTGACCTCACTCATTCACATGAACACAACAATTAACTATTCAAAGCAATGTTGGTGGCTGTGGTAGTATCGCCTCTTATTCTCATGTTGCTAAGCTTGTGGAGATAGAGCGGGATTTAGGGTACAATAATTGGTTGGCAAGGTCGCCCCCTCATACTACCTCTTTGGGGCGGCCCTATTTCACGTGGGATTGATTAAATCGGGACAATGCGCTTATATGCGTGATCCCCAATAGGGAGGGATTAATCTTTCATATTGAATGGAAACAGGCCAATTTTGTTTGAGTAATTAGTACTTTAGTCTTAGAATTATCTCTCAAAGAGAACATTCAATACGTGTCAGATTTGGGTCTTTCTACGTCGTGGCAACATTTTGTTGATTACGATGGTGGTATGTCACTTCTCATTAGTTATAAACACACTAACTGACAAAATATATTCTAGTAGATAACTTAAAATACTATGTATTGATCGAAGTTACAACATTGCAGCTGTGGATGGAACGAATATTTCATCGCATCGTGCCACAGTATTTGTAATATCGTGCTAATGTGTTTAAATTGAAAGATAAAAAATATGAAACTCTATTATGGCGGAGAAAGGCTCATGACAGCAGTTTTTGACCAGAGTACGTCTTTAAAACTGCTGCCATAGGGAGGCAATTCAAAAAAACCGGACAAGTGCGAGTCGGACTCGCCCACCGAGGGTTCCGTAGGTACGTAGTATCATTATTAAATTTGATATTTTTCATTATAAATAAGAAATAATGCGTCGACAAAAATAAATAAAATATATTTTGCAATGTGTACATCAAGCCTTTTCATATGATACCCCATTTGAACTAGTAGTTTCAATTTGAAATTTCGACACCCTATAAAAATATAGACCCCCTATTTTTTAAGATCTATTTACAAATGTATAGTTTTAAGATTTATTCCTATACTTGTAGTCTATAACGATGTTACTTGCCAAATTTCATAGTTCTAGGTCAACGGGAAGTACCCTATAGGTTTTGATTTCCTTGAGTGTGTCGAAATATGCGTTTTTTGCTGAATAAACGGCCGTAACTTTTTTCTACGTAAACTTAGCAGTTTTATTTTTTTACGACTTCATGGGACCGTAGACCTGAGTATACAGTTCAAATTTCAGCTTGATACCTCCACGCATTCTCGACATAGAAATTCTTGACAGACAGACAGACAGACAGACAGACGGACAACAAAGTGATCTTATAAGGGTTCCGTTTTTCCTTTTGAGGTACGGAACCCTAAAAACGAATGGTAACAAAATCGGGATACACAGTTTGGTGTTGCAGCTACATATCTATCACCTACATCGAAAATTTAATCACACCACTGGATAGATGAAGGATCAATGAATTTATTACGCTAAGTAAGGCCTCATAAAATCCCACCACCTCCCATGTCTCCTCCGACCTCACGGTCATATGAGCCGAATCGCGAGATATGCGCGCAGCACCATTGCTCTAAGGCTCTTTTGTGCCGCGGGCAATTCTTGACTCTCTACAAATTAATTAATCTACATCCGTGTTCTTTCTTGGCCCTCTCCCCCTTCTGGCGCGGCGACGACCACAGCAACGACTTCGCTTCTTTCCTCTTGCGCTGGACTGTCTGGATCATCTTCCGTGCCTCCCGCTCCCTCGGTCCCGGCAGCGCGGTTAAGTAAGGCCTATGGAACATCGCGTGCAGGGCAGAGGGAAGCGCTGTCATTTTGTGATAACTTTAGTGCATATAACGTATTCACGTACAACACACGGCCATGTCCATAACACAGTCACCCCCATTTTTTTAATCTGGGGTCTTTATGGTACTTATAATAATATGGCAATTTATTGGTTGCAAACAACCAAAGTAGAAATGGAAATGGGTGTAAGAGTTTCGTCGATGTCTTTGAGCCACAGTCAACATGCAGGTGGTGTAACTTGCTGACTAACAAACGAGGTTTTGCGAAAGAGGTCAGTCAGGCATAACGTATAGGTACGTAGACCGACTGGTGACCTAAATCTCACAGAATAGCGCAGCCTTAGAAGATACTCTAGGATTCTCTAAAGTCATCACCATCATCAGGTCATTTTAGTCTCCACTACAGGATGACCCTCCCTCGTCCGTCCCAGACAGGAGGATTTGGCCTACACTCCCCACGCTGGCCAGACGGGTTGGGGAGGCCCGATCGATGTTTTACAATGCATTTCCCTTAGTCGCCTTGTACGACATCCACTTGAAGAGAAGGAGTGATTCTATTCAAGTCTGCCGGAAACCACACGGCCAAGAGCACTCTCTAGAGTAGGGTGGCATTTTTTAATCCTCTAGGATCAGAGGCGGATTTTTTTTCTTCTCAGCTAAACCGCTATGGCAGACCGTAAGTTGTAGGAATTACCCTTCCTGAATACCCTACGCCGGCCGCCCTTAACATTTGGCCGCCCTAGGCCCAAGCCTAATCAGCCTTAAGGAAAATCCGCCATTGTCTAGGATTGTTGTCTTCCTGCGAGTGAGTGAGGTCACTAGGAAGGAAGGAGTTGCTGCCTTGGCAGCGGGAGTGGCCGACGGCGAAGGATATTTCGATACCTCCAATGAACACTACGCCAACTCAAAACATACACATCCACATACACACCGCTAATATGCGTTATACATGTACTTAGACGTTTGTATTTGTCGATTTAGTTGTGTCTGTGTGTCTTTTATAAATAAAATTCAGGTAGCATAATGTTAGTGAAGTAATTAATTGATTTAGATAAAAAAAGAAAACTATCGAAATTTTATTTGGCGTAGTGTTCCTTGGAGGCATCGATTTTATGTTGCGAGCATTTAGGTTAGCTGTGGTAACCGCCCTTACTTGTCTGTCACCCGACTTATTATTCTGTGGTAGTATAAAAAAATGTTGGTTTTGTGGTAATCATTTTGCGAGCTTATGCACTAACGCCATCTATTGGTGTATAACTGAATGATGTCGGTAACTGTAGGGGTCATGTCGGTTTCTTCGATATCCTATCACCTTGATAGTTTTATCGCCGTAATTTATCCAATTCGCGCAGTAATAGCACATTTTGTGAACTGCGGTATATAAACCAAAGGGTCCGAAAGGTTTAATGGCGTCAATTTGGCAGTGTAATGTCCATGTTGTAGATGCTTTTTAGTAGTTCGATTGGTTTGGAATTTTTAGCTATGTACTTTTACACTTGATAAAGTATGAGAAGTCAAGAAAATCATGCTAGTGTGATTGCTTTGGAATATATTTCTAGTTTTCGCACGTGGCGAAACAGGGGCCGTATCGGACCCCATATATTTAGCCTCGCTTAGACAGAGAGCTCGTTAGGGAGTTCTGTGGAAATGGATTAGCGGAGCGAGATTTCTGTACAGACAAAACAAACGAAGGATGTATGCAAGGAATATATTGCGAGGATGTGATGCGAAGTATGTATTGAAACGATGTGTGCGACGGATACGAGTTTTTTTTTATACTACGTAGGGTGGCAAACAAGCATACGGCCTGCCTGATGTGAAGGGATTACCGTAGCCATATTAACGCTCGCAACATGAAATATCGATCGCGCGCCGCCACCCTCCGCTGGCAACGCAGAATCTCCTTCCCTTCTGGTGACCTCACTCACTCGCAGGAACAAACCCTCAAGGGAATTGTTATTTGGCTGCGGTATTCTGTGAGGTGGAGGTACATTCCCCAGTCGGGTAGTTTACAATTACGCTCCCTACCTCTCTTTTCGTCAGAGCTTCGTTTATCAGTCAGCAGGGTGCACCGCGTGCAGATAAAGTTGACTTCGGTTCAAAGATGTGGATGAACCACTTACACCCCAAACGAGCGAGTCAGAAACTATAATTCAGCCAGACGGTACACCGCTCGTAAAGAGCGCATTTGCGCACCGTTTCACAGGGTCGTGATCCTCAACACACAGATAACATTCAGAGACATCATCGCACCACTAAGTTTGCTCAGTACATCTCTGGTGGAACTACCCACATCGTTTCACAGTGTCGTTGCGCATCTTTGTACCGCTCAGCTATCTCGCACATCACTAGTGGAAAGACCGCCTAATTTAAAAGACATCTGAGAACCCTTTTCTTTATATAACTAATACTTTTTTATAACCGGACATGTTGAAGTTATGACAAGTAACACGTGTGTAGTGTACGTTGTCTACTTCTTTTATGATGTTTTTAGGGATCCAGTTGTCGGAAATAGATTCCGCAACATACTTCTACAGATTATGAATTAATTTAAACATCAAAGTCCGTTCAGTATAACCAGTATATTATTGTGTAAAGGTCGTTTGATCATTTGATGCTGGCTGACATAGTGACAATGAAAACAAACTCAAGACCATCCCAAGACCGACCCAAGAGCACCCTTCACAGGCTATCGAAGTCCATTCAGTGAATTGGAAAGGCTTTGAGCTGTCTTCACTATATCGGCTGTTTTGCTTTGGTGAGCACTCATCTGTTTGATGGTCCAACATGGAGTGGTTCAATTGAGATATACTCATCTAAGATTCGTCCGTGGTCATGCGTAGATAATAAATTATATTGATTAATAAATTATGTATTCACATTTTAATGTATCATATGCACGCTGTAAATTATGTATCTCTCAAGAGAATTGCTATTTGATTGCGGTATTCTGTGAGGTGAATGTACCTACTTCCCCGTCGGGCAGCTTAAAAAATACGCTGTACCCTATCTCTCCTAATCCTCAAAGTTATTTTTATCAAAGTTAAATAAATAAATACTGTCAGACAAATTACACAGCGCCATCTAGCCCCAAAGTTAGCGAAGCTGGTGTTATGGGTACTAGACAACTGATAAACATACGTGAATACATTTTTTTTTTGTAAATACATACTTATGATACATAGAAAACACCCAGACCAAGACAAACAGACATGTTCATGCACACAAATGTTTGTCCTGTGTGGGAATCGAACCCACGAGCGTTGGTGTCGAAGCCGCGTCATTGACCACTACGCCACCGAGCTCGTCAAGTTAAAAAAATATTTTTTTTCAAAGTCCTATTGTTATACTGAAAATAAAAGTACTTACGATGGATTTAAGTATAACTATTCAGTGAGTCCTGAAAATTAATTAAATCCGGGTACAGGAAGGTCTAAAAACGTTTTCCTGTAAGAGCCTTACCAGCATTAAGGGCTTCCAGTATATCGAGGGCGAATCGGAACATTCGTTTTTATATGTAATTTATTGCCTCGGCAAAAGAATGTAAGCCTTTAGGCTTTCGCCTTTGTTTTGTGGAGTTGTATTTACTATTTTAGTGTAATAGTGTGAGGTTTTTGGTTTGCTCTATATTGGAAATAACACTGAGTGATGGAACATAAAGATAACTTGTTGTTTACAAAAACAAGTAGGCATTGAATATATATGTTTTAATTTTTTGTACTGCGTCGGGTGGCAGACAAACAAGCGGTTACCGTAGCCATATTAACGCTCGCAACATAAAAATCTCTCATCATAAATATCATAAGTAATCTTGAGCAGCGTGGTGGAGTATGGTCTAAACCCCTTCTATGGAGGGGTAACCCAGCAGTTGGATGAATAAGGATTGATAATAATATCGGGGGTGTAGGTGGTTCATCACCATCTTTGAACCAAAGCCAACTTCACCTGCACGCGGTGCACCCTGCTAACTGACAAATGAAGCTCTGGCGAAAAGAGAGGTAGGGAGCGTAATTGTAAACTACCCGACTGGGGAATGTACCTCCACCTCACAGAATACCTCAGCCAAATAACAATTCCCTTGAGGGTTGTTGTGTTCCTGCGAGTGAGTGAGGTCACCAGAAAGATAGGAGATGCTGCATTGGCAGCGGGGGTGGCGGCGCGTGAGTGATATTTTATGTTGTGAGCTTTAATATGGCTACGGTAACCGCTTCACATCAAGCGGGCCGTATGCTTGTCTGCCGCCCGACGTAGTATAAAAAAAAATCGCTCACGTGCCACCACCCCCTACCAACGCAGCATCCCCTCCCTTTCTGGTGACCTCACTCACTCGCAGGAACACAACAACCCTCAAGAGAATTGTTATTTGGCTGCGGTATTCTGTGAGGTGGAGGTACATTCCCCAGTCGTGTAGCTAAAATTACGCTCCCTACCTCTCTTTTCGCCAGAGCTTCGTTTGTCAGTCAGCAGGGTGCACCGCGTGCATATCGCGACCTCAGAGTCAAAGTAGCCATTGCTATGCATTCGACCACCGGTCAATAGGCTTGTTGCCCATGTTACAAAATTATAAAAACTCTCTATCAGTAACGTAAAATACATAAAACTAGAACGATCTGCGATCTTAAAATTTTAATAACTTATGTCCGACGTGTTTTATGTGCGGTCAAAGTTTGGTGGGAAAGTCCATTTTAAAGGTATGAAATTATAAAAAATAAATATTACCGTTGTAGAAACGATAAAAAATACTATAACTTTTGTTACGGCACTGGCTACATAAACGCAATATTTAACATAGCTGTCGTACAAATTTCTGATTTAATGCATATAAAATAGCACGGTGTGACGTCATAACGTGGTGGCCTTTTGTATGGAGCGTTTTCGGGATAGTCCAAAATTGTGATCTTCAAATTATCATATCTCGAGAAGTTTTTATGCAATCGAAGTAATTATTTCACCTATATTTATATTATTGTGACGTCTTTAAATAACAAATCGAAAAAAAAAAAATGGGATACAAGCCTATTGTATTCATTTGACGAGTCCGATGGTCGAATAGCAAATAGTCGAAGGTCGACTAGCAATGGCTACTTTGACTTCGAGGTCGCGGGTTCGAGCCCCGTACAAGACAAATTTTTGTGTGTATGAACATTTCTGTTGATTTTGGTCTGATTGTTTTGAAATGTATTTAAGTAATCAGTTATGTCCAGTAATATCCATAGCACAAGCTTTGCTTATTTTGGGACTAGATGGCAGTGTGTAAGTTGCCGAGGATTATTTACTTATTTATTCTTTGTATCGGAATCCACATTAGGGCAGCTTTCAACTAGAGTTATAGAAGGAAAGCTGAACGGTTCGTGATTGCGTAGGAAAACGATGTGATTCTTGAGCACGTGACGTGTTACCTACGTGTCTGGGGCCGGTAAACAGGGTGCGGAATCGGCGTGAAAAAGCCAGTAGCAGCGTTTATTCTTCGCACAAAGACTGTACTCCCAATTTACTGACAAAGTACTCCCAATTTTGTAAGGATGCTCTCAGTGGAAAAATATTTTATACTACCTATATTATATTTAATTATTTAAACACTTTATTGACCACAGTAAGACGAATGGTACAAAAGGCGGATAAGTCCGCCTTTTGTACAAGTGCAGACATCCACGAATGCGGTTTAAAAATATATTAACAATAAACATGAAAATATACATATTTACTATCCTTAAACATACACATATTACATTTATACATACATATTGTATCATACATACATATCCATATATAGATATATATATATTTTATATATAGAGTTTATATATATCAAATAATGAGCAAGTTTTAGATACTGCATAGATAATGTAAAGTCCGTGGACGTCAGTGTGCGATTACTCCATCCGTACTCTTCAAATGGGACAGGGTCCCTCCGACTACACATTCCCACCACTGTGTCTACTGTGTAGCTAGGATTAACAAAGGAGATCATCAGTAAAGGCAGTGAACAATGATGCCACGATTCTCAAGTTCTTTGGACACATAACCCGCAACTAGGACTCAATGGAACGATTGGTGGTGCAGGGGAAAGTGGTGGGCAGGAGATCACGTGCGCGTTCTCCAACACGATGGACAGATCTCATTAAATCTCTGATGCACTCCACTATCAACGATTGCTCCAGTTCCGCTTTACATGGACTGAATGGAGAACTGCATGGCGGCGAATCGCAAGAACAGCGGTTACACATGAATCGACCGAGTTGTGACCACGTGGAGAGTGGTTGTGGTCACAACTCGGTCGATTCATGTGCAACCGCTGTTCTTGTCAAGAGTGCAAGACTAAGAAGAACAATGAAGTCCATTGCAGTCCCGGGGGTAATACTACTTTGCCTTGGAACTCACAACGAGTTTAATCCGAAGAAATTAGTAAAGCTTTTTTCTAAAAGTTTTGACTTATCCTCTTAACAACGTGAGACACAGCAATATGACAAATAAGACATTAAAAGCCTAAAGAGATGGCTTGTCAAGTGAAGCTCAACTGCCGTTCACCATAGATTTTAAGAATCTAACACTATTGGGGAAGAATCTAAAACATTGAGTTGTTACCTAACACATCCATTCCAATAATATGACATGCAAAATCGTCTGAACGCTTGGTAATTTTCCATTGTTGTTACCAAATCAGAATAGTGTACTACCGTACTCTTCATGAAATTCTTTAAGGGCGGTAACATTCGATTATAATCGAATGTTACCGGGCGGGTGGTAGACAAGAATACGGCCCGTCAGATGTAAAGCGGTTACCCTAGCCATCTTAACGCTAGCAATATTAAATACCGCTCGCGTGCCGCTGTCCCCACTGCCGCCCAACAAGGAGTTGCCCGCAGCAACTCCTTGTTGGGCGGCCTTTCTGGTGAACACGCTGGTCTCGCCAACTCGCCAACAACCCTCAAGGGAATCGTTATTTAGCTGCGGTATTCTGTGAAGTGGAGCTGCTTCCCCGCAAGTTACAAATACGCTGTACCCTGCCCCTCTTTTGCCAGAGCCTCTTCCGCTAACCGGCAAGGTGCACCACGTGCAGACGAGGTTGGTTTTGACTGTAAAGATCGTGTTAAACCCAAAAGACCCACAACACACTGAAGGCTTTGCCCACGCTATGTCTCGAAACACGTTTGAATACACTCGAATAAAGACATTAAGCAATGGAAAACTTCACACTATCTTGTCTGCCTACTTTTTTTTTTTTTTTTTATACTACGTCGGGTGGTAGACAAGCATACGGCCCGCCTGATGTGAAGCGGTTGCCGTAGCCATATTAAAGCTGGCAACATAAAATATCGCTCGCGCGCCGCCACCCCGCTGCCAACGCAGCATATCCTTCCTTTCTGGTCACCTGACTCACTCGCAGGAACACAACAACCCTCCAACCAAGGGAATTGTTATTTGGCTGCGGTATTCTGTAAGGTGGAGGTACATTCCCCAGTCGGGTAACTTACAATTACGCTCCCTACCTCTCTTTTCGCCAGAGCTTCGTTTGTCAGTCAGCAGGGTGCACCGCGTGCAGGTTAAGTTGGCTTTGGTTCAAAGGTGTTTTTGAACCACTTACACCCCAAAAATTTAAGTCTGTGGTCGTTAGAATGCGTTTGCTCTAGTCGGTATTCGCGTGATCCCACAAGATTGATGCTAGTGTGCAACGTTCTATGATTACACTGCGGGTAGATTCACAAGAACGTTACTCAGTGGACATTTCATACTACGTATTGTAAAGGTAGTATCTAGTCTACTTTAAGTCTGTGCTCGTCAGCGTACCCCGTCGGTATCCTTCACGTGATCCTTCAAGATTGATGTTAGTGTCCCACGCTATGCGATCACATTACACAGCGGGTACAAAGTGCTCGATAGATTTACAAGGCCAGTCCCTGGAAATATATCTCAGTCTATGCTTTCACGTTTTACTGGAATTCGATATGATTTATGACCATACGTGTTATACGTAGACAGGGAAAGCTATAGACAAATTGACAGTTTCCAACGCATTCGCATTAGAAAAAGACCTACTTACGCTATCATCGTCTAATTTTTTTTTTCCAAATTTATTTCATCATTTATTTAGTAATAAAATATCATAATACAAAATAGGTATCATATTACATTGCATTATCGACACCCTGTATAGGTGAGCGGGACTGGTATTAGCTGCGGCAATCGTTCATACGTTCATACGGCGATGCGTAATAATTTTATTAATTGCTACCTACATCAGTAAGTACACCACTCGTATGATGGTAATATATATATATATTGGTAGTGGGTATATATGTAGAATACATTTTAGCTAAATTGCGAATGTGGAACGCTAGACAAACCCTAACGGTTTTTAGGCGTCAAGAAATAATTGTGATATTATTTTTTATGTTTAATAAATAAATAAAGTAAAAAAAGGAAAAAGTCAGATTGTCACGATGCTTTGTTTAGCGTCTCGTCCAGGGGCACTACCGCTGAAGCTGAAGCTGATTATCATCGTGAATGCGAAATTTAAACTACCACTTATATTGTCCGTAATTATGTTTAGCTTAGAAACCCTAAAGCTCTACCTACTAAGCTGAAGATATTTGTCAATAACCACAGCATAGGTAATACTACTACATACATACAGTATGGGCCCTGTGGTTTCCGGCAGACTAGAATAGAATCACTTCGTCTCTTCCCGTGGATGTCGTACAAGGCGACTAAGGGAAATACATTATAAAACATCGATCAGGCCTCCCCAACCCGTCTGGCCAGCGTGGGGAGTGTAGGCCAAATCCTCCTTCTGTCTGGGACGGACGAGAGAGGGTCGTGCTCCTGTAGTGGAGACTAAAATGACCTGATGATGATGATATATACATTACCTCGCTTATTCTTTGAGTAAGGTAACTGTTGGATTTAAAACCGACCTCTGCAGAGAGTTAGTTGTGAATGCTCAACTAACTCGACGCGATTCGACATTTATCGATCTTAATATCGATACGGTCATTCATTAGCTGGTAATACTATTACTCTGCCCCAGTCACTCAGAGATGGCGGCGCGGCGGGTAGATATTATTGGTTTAATGTTATAAAATCTGGTATTTATAGTCTAAGTGGTGTTCTGGATTAACACCTGTTGGTTAATCAGTTAAATAGTGTCATAGGAAATAAAGTGATATTGTCGTCGCACATTTGGAGTCCGTAGCAGGATAAGTCGGGCGCTCTGGTAAGCGTATTTCCACCAATTCCTCGTACAAACCCTATATATTCCTCAAAACGCTGACCGGTTAGAGCGTCCCATCGACGTCGGGACACGTCAACACAGAAACCATAAGATAATTAGAATTAAGTTTTGTTAGTTTTTAAGGTTATTGTTAAGTTATATATGTACTTGTGGCGAGGTAAAAGTTGTTTCAAATCAAATCAAAATATCTTTATTCCTTGGACTTTATAGAGCACTTAGAAACGTCATATAAATTAAATATAAGAACATGTATCTAAATCATTACTACTCTAAATCCGCAGAGCTTAGATTCATTGTTTATTTATCTTAACATGGGCTCAGCACGCCTCCACACACAGCGCACTTCTTAACAGTAACAATAACCAGCCCTCAGGTCACAAGACATCCCCACCAATCCTTTCGAGATTCCTTCGAAAAGTTTGTGGGCTGAAATAGGTATGTAATTATAATAGTCTCATAAAACACACTTCAAACTACCCACTCCGTGCCAACATTGCCAACTGCCAATATATTACCTACTGACAAAAGACATTGTACCTATGAACTGAAAGTAATCACCTGAAATGTTTCCCAAGCTCCCTCTGTTCAGAAATCAGAGCCGAATGAGCGATTACAGACAAGCGTCGGTCGGGTCGGGACTTCAGATAAAGAATATAGGGATCCTTCTATTTGTTCGGATTTGGTGAACAAGACGTAGTACAATTTATGTAATTTCAGAAGAGGTTTCGTATCTTAAATAATATTGGATTGTACGTTTGTAGAGTTATAAAAATTATTTTCTAATAAGCTCATGGGGTAATTTAAAAAGACAATCGTTATCACCTGTGTGTAACTAATTACATTAATTACAAGTACATTAGGGTTGCCCACATTTTTTGGGCTGATTCTGTAAAATTTTTAGGGTTCCGTACCCAAAGGGTAAAATGTAACCGTATTACTAAGGTTCCGCTGTCCGTCCGTTCGTCTGTTCGTCCGTCCGTCCGTCCGTCCATCTGTCTGTCACCAGGCTGTATCTCATGAACCGTGATAGTTAGACAGTTGACATTTTCACAGATGATGTATTTCTGTTGCCGATATAACAACAAGTATTAAAAAACAGAATAAAATAAATATTTAAGAGGGCTCCCATACAAGTAACGTGATTTTATTGCTCGTTTTTGCTCGCAATTGATGAAGGCAATAGGTAGACGCTTGAAATACTCACATAATATTTAGTTATATATTCACTTTAAAAATAAATAATGAAATAAAAATAAAACAAATATTAAAGCTCCCATATAACAAACGTGATTTTTTTTGCCGTTTTTATAAATCATGGTACGGAACGCTTCGTGTGCGAGTCCGACTCGCACTTGACTGGTTTTTTTATATACTATGACGGGTGGCAGAGAAGCATATGGCCCTCCTGATGTGAAGCGGTTAATATGAAATATTGTTCGCGCGCCGCCACCCTCGCTGCATGCAGGAATCCTTTTCTTTCTGGTGACCTCACTCATTCGCAGGTACAAATTCAAGGGAATTGTTATTATTTATTTGGTTGTGGTATTCTCTGTAGTGGAGGTACTTCTGCTTACAAGTACGCTGAACCCTACTTCTCTTTTGCCAGAGCCTATTTCGCTAGTCGGCAGGGTGCACCACATGCAGGTGAGGCTGGCTTTGGGTCTAAAGAAAGATGAGATATTTTTCAAAATATTTTTAAATTTATTTATTTATTAAACTAAACTTACAAGTTGTGGCAGACAAGCATACCGCCTTTGTGAAGCGGCTACCGTAGCCATATTAAATCTCGCAACATAAAATATTGCTCGCGCGCCACCACCCCAGCTGCCAACGCAGCATCTCCTTCCTTTCTGGTGACCTCACTCACTCGCAGGCATACAATAACCCTCAAGGGAATTGTTATTTGGCTGCGGTATTCTGTCAGGTGGAGGTACATTCCTCAGTCTGTCATTTTGCACTGCAACTACCATTGCCATTCCAGTAGAAATCTAATTGTACGTATGGCGTACTGTCATACGTACTACACCAAAAAGAAATCTATTTTGATGGTCTTATTTTATATGGGGAAATCCGTTATTGATACTACGCTACCTATCGGAACAGTGTGGTGCTGTTGGAGTCTGCTGCCATGGGGAAGAGGCAGCCATACCGACTAAAACCCCACGATCTCCACTCCGCCGATTGGCGTGGCCACGGGAACTGCGGAGGCATTACATCCGCGACCCTACCGACAGTTGTCCCTGAGGACAACAGTGAGGAGGCAAGATCTCGCATATTTTAGGTGAATTTCATATTTTTGCAAAAAAAAATCTGATTTAACTGAACATCAGCGGCTGGTTCATGGACACTTTCTCTGTTTTTATCCAGTTATTCTTATTAAATATGCCAATATATCATTAAAGGTGTGAACATTATAGGTGGTGGGTCACGAGCAAGGCACGTCGCATTGACAAATGAGTCGTATAATACATCGGACCCATAAGATTCGGTTTGCTTGCTAACTTCGTTTACTTAGGTCTCTAGCTGGAAGATTTACAGGCAAACTTGGAAAATTTATATTAGCTTCTGTGAATCCCGATACAGTTATCGGGATTCTGGTTGATTTTTATTGGCATTGAAAAAAAATTTTTTTATAGGGGCTGTTATCCTCGGTAATTGTAGATGGCCCAGAGTGCAGAACATGCTAAGGGCTAACGAGATCATGAAACATTTGATGTGTCAATGCGACGTTCTAGCCAGCAAACGAATGGAAATCCTTGGAAAGTCATAACCGGACCTGGAGGACTACAGGCTCTTCCCAATAAGCGGTATACTACACTAGTACATGGAACATGTCTCCAGACAGGCAGCGGAGAGTGACTGATTAGGGAGTGCACAAATGATCCATGACGGTCGACGTATCACCGGTGCTGCAGCACTGGACCCACTCTAAGATGAGATAGCCGCGGTAAAAACATTTTAGTTCAGGATCTCATCAATTACGCTAAACTTGATTACCAGTACGCCTAACTCATGCCAAAGTCTAATTTTCTCGTTAGAAAAATCCAATTTGAATCGGCTTTAGCTTAACCACGCTTAACGGTAGGGCTCCTCATGACGTTCGTGATCTTAAACTGTCAAAATTCAAATTTAGAAATTTATTTCTTAAGTAGACCGCCAGTCGAGCCAGTGTTGCCAGTGGCAATAAAAGCCTTTACAGCCGGGATTATACGATCGTGTAATCTGGTTATTATGACGTCATCGTCGCCTCGGTTACACTTTATTAAAGAAAACTGTCCGCTCGTTACGACGAAGTCGCGGTACGGAACATAATTTTACGGCTCTATTAAATTTAACATGCTTACCTACGTATTTCAAGAACTACCTTAAGTTAAAGGAAATAAATTTATTAAAGGTCGAAAAGTAAAATTTGTTAATGATTAAAAAGCTTATATATTACGTACATATATACTGATTTTGTATTGCTGTACTCATAATTGTGGACAAGGTTTGTATATAAATACCGGTAATCCAATTTCGGTCGCTATTGTATTATAGAAAAGTAAATGATACAGGCAGACAAAAATATTGCTCTTAAAAAGATGCATAATGAAGTTGGATTAAAATGCGTGTAACTTTTTAATTACGCATCGACCAGTTGTGTTTTATATCCGACAAATTTCGACAAATTCAAGGATTCTGGTTGAAATCAGATTTTCGCTAGGTGGTGTAGTTTTTTTGGGCAGTGCCGAAATAAGGCTTATTTCGGCACTGCCACAAAGAAGTACTTATAACTTTTTAACGAGACGTCGACTAATTCTGATACTTGGTGTCTGAATTCGACAAATTGACGACTAATTCTGGGGAAAATCATATCTTCGCTATGTTTTGTAGTTTAATAGATCGCGAGTGGGCAGTGCCGAAATAAGCTTATTTCGGCACTGCCACAAAAAAAACCTTATAACTCTTTACCGGGAGACCGACAAATTTTTTGCTTTGGGCGACAAATTTCGACAAATTAACGACTAATTTTTTGTCTAGTTAAAATCAAGATCTGAGACCTGGGCAGTGCCGAAATAAGGCACACCCTGAAGGCCAATTCTCGTAATTTTTCTACGAACGCAGATTGAAAGTCGACCGAATCGAGATTGAATTGTGAATTGATTAAAATTATATACTTGATTTCATTAATTAATTATTTATCAATTCTTGTTGTTGGCAAAGTAACATTCTTAGTTTGTTTATTTTCACTCATATTTCGATATAATCCCGCTTAAATTTAATTTTGATGTTACATATTGTGTTACGAGAATACCAAATGTGACATTTGTGAGATCGAGACTGGATCGAAACTGAATTTTGACTATATTTTAATTACGAGTATTGCCCAATTCTCGTAGCAGTAGTAGTGCAATTTTTCGTACCACTCATATAAAAAAGGGGGTGTGGCTATGTCATGGACACGGCAGTGTGTTGTACGTGAAAATGTTATATGCACTAAAATTATCTCAAAATGTCAGCGCTTCCCCCTCCCCCGCACGCGATGTTCCATAGTCCTTACTTAGCGAAATAAATTCTTTGATCCTTCATCTCTCCAGTGGTGTGATTGAATTTTGGAAGGAGATGATAGATTTGTAGCTGCAACACTAATGTGTCTGTACCTGGCGATTGACCATACCCTGCGGTTTAAACGAATGCACAAACAAAAAACAAATAAACAAACAAACAGGTCAAGCTAAATAACACCGTTTAAAAATGTTCTATATTTGTTCTATCGACATACACATAAAAAGTAATTTGTTCCGTTTCAGTATTTATAAAAATTACTACGTACTTTAAAATTATACTCGTTAGGAAAGTAAAATCTACCTAGGCGATTAGTTCTATGTCAACTCTAATTATATATTTACTTTTTTACTCGTTCAATTCATTGCATTATCAAAATAAATAATACAAACAAAATGAAATCTAGCGATATTCACGTCAAAAAAACCAAAAGACTAAAATGCTTGAAACAAATCGTTATAATTTATCACTAAAATCCTTCTGCATTCTCCATTTTGAACAGCAGCGACGACAACGGGATCCAAATAAATCAGTTTTTATTCGCTTGACGAGTTTCTGAGTAGACAAGAGCTGTCTGTCCTGCCTTCAAGTTGTTGCTTTATTACTGAGAGCATTCTGTATTTAATGTTGTCTTACTAGATATATACTTATTTTTTAGAGTTTTTTCACGATTATTAAAAAAAAAATATAAATACAAACATACAAAATACACTACAACTAAAGTAAATAATGATAATCTAATCCTAAAATTACTTAAAAAATAAACTAATAAAAAGAAAAAAAAATACTAATCTATTCCTCAAAAATATCGGTCCCATGCGGCATGGAGGCAAAAACACGGCTGCGTTTCCTCGCTGAATTGCAATACTGACTTTTTGAGCGAAGAAAGAGCCAGCCCTCCTCTCTCTGATACTCGTATATACTTAGTTTTTTTATGGATTCGTAGTAAACTAGGAACTCTTACTAGTTTTGCCATGTTCGTCTGTCTGCCTGTCCATCCTTATACACTTAGCTCAGAGACTATTAGTACTAGAAAGCTAAACATATTAATGACGCCTACAAAATGGTAAAATTAAATCTTTATTATTTTTAAGGTACATCCCCTAAACGTAAAGTGGTAATGATTTTATTTTTCCTTGGCTCGAAGTACCTCCACCTCACAGAACACCGCAGCCAAGCAACAATTTCTTTGCGGGTTGTTGTGTTCCTGCGAATGAGTGACGTTTCCATGAAGGAAGGAGTTGCGCGTTCGATATTTCATGTTATAGCGTTTATATGGCTACGGTAACCGCTTCACATCAGGCGGGCCCGCGGGCCATATGCTTGTGTGCCCATGCGACGTAGTATAAAAATAGTTACTAAGTTATGTTTATATATTCCTGAGCAATTTATTGAATTTTGTTCGCTTTTGTTTCAGTATCGGCTATATAACTTCGTAGTTATAAGCATACGATTAGATTTGAAGCGGTGACGATATCCTATTGGGGCTTGCAACATAAAGTGTCGCTTGCGCGCCACCACCCCATCTGTTATCGCAGTAGCTCCTCTCTTTTTGATAGCCTCACTGACTCACAGGAACACCTCTAGGCCACTAAGATATTTTATATTGGACGGGTCTTCTGTGAGATACTTCCCTAATGGTTCCTTATCCTTACCGCATAATAACTTTTTGCTGCGAACTTGTTATAGATAGATATTTTTTATAGATAGATATTTTCGTTTTATTTGCTCACTACAATACATCATACACATTTCCATATATATATAGTTGTACCACTAGGCAAGTAATAATAATAAAACATATGGTTCGCTACTACAATTCGGAATATAATATACACACTGAGATAAATTAATATTAATATAATATTAATTCTACACTAGAATTTATTGCATATTTCAAAAACTAACTAAGTTTTTGAAATATGCAATAAATTATGTTCATAATAACCTAGCCGATACAATAAAAACGACATTATAAATGTATAGAACAAATTTCTTTTTGTTATATTTTCTCTGATCAGAGGAAGGATCTGTTATATTATGGATATTATAGATCTTTTATATTCATGCACATTTTTTAACAAACACGACGTCTTTATACGATTCTAAAAATACACAGAATCCTGCCGATCTCCTTTTACGAAAAGAAATTCACGAGCAATATCGTTATTAAGGTGATTCATTGAACATCATAATATTCCTCGATTTGTTTATTTCATGAGAAAAAGTGTTCTTCATTGTTTTCATGTGACTACAGTTGGTGGTGGTACCTGGTTTCGTCCTCATAAAAAAAAATAAGCTATTTTAAAATAATCAACTGGCATTTTAAAAATTCAATTGTATTCTTAAACTGACTTATGTAGGAAATTTAGAGGAGTTTCTCTGTCCATGCGATGTTTTTTTCTGTTAAGTTAACAATTCGTGTAACTGCTATTGATAAAATGAAGCTGAAGAAGAAGAACAAAAATTATGTTAAGTTATGTAATTGCCGAGAGACACCCAGGTCCGGATTTTGTGTATTATTGGTGCAAGGTGTTTTTGCCTGTAAATGTTTGTTGCATTTAGCTTCAATAAGTATAACAGATATCTAACCTAACCTAACTGAGGTTAGGTTAGATATCTGTAACCTAACTGAGGTTAGGTTAGATATCTGTTATACTTATTGAAGAAAATAAAAAAAAATGTTTTATTTTATTCGCCAACACATCTCATTTCATACATTATCACTATATCAGTGATCGGCGTTGGTAGTGCCATTACGCGGGATTTGTGACCGTTGTTTGAATATGGATATGCCTCCCAAATCCCGGCAATTTCATTAAACAATTTTATTTAACTTTGAATTATTTTAGTACTATTTGTATTTTACGTACCTATTTATATGCTTTACCATGCTATTATTTTACTTAACTTTTATTTTATTGTTTTTCTTAACTGTTCGTCTGGAGAATTTCTTTTTCTAATTTCTATATAATCGAATTTTCACGTATTACATACTTAACGATACAGCGACAACTGGAAAAATATAATGTACCACTAAACTAGACTAAACGTAATCCCGGAATCCCGTGGTCATATCCATATTAACATCAACATTCAAGTCCATTGACCCCAAATGGTACTACTAACGCCGATCAGTGATTATCACACATATATTATGACAAAAAACCGAAATCTCTTGCGAGATTTTAAAAAAATATAACAAGATGGCTTGTAATTTTTTTTTTATTAGTTGTAAAAAATCCTTGCCTTCAAAATTTCCAAGGCGTCGCCTTAAAAGTTCTTTAAGTGAAACACGATGGAAATAAATTAAATTAATAAACAGTTCTCTTTGACAAAGAAGCGCAATATGCATGCATCCAATTCTCAGCGCATTTATTTTGCGCTGGAAATGCAGTCTCGAGCTGCAATTATTGTGTGTGTACACAATCCATCCCGTTGAAGGAGTGTATGAAGACTTTGAACAGGTAATTATACTCTGAAGGTACGTGATATTGTGTAAATATGTGAAGATTCACTTCTATATTATCAAGAAAAAGTTTAATAAACTGTAACCCGACTACGGAATAAAACTTAGTGTATAATAATAACAGAATAAGTATTCTTGCCGTAGGCGGTTCCGTAGTCGTAGTTCTATTACTTATACTGTGGTCGTAGGTGAGGTTGAAATTGACTCCCTATTAAAATTATAATAATTACGGGAATTACGCGATCATGCATGTAATGTACTTTTATCTAATCTCATACTGAAATTTAGAGATTAAAAAATTAAACACAGAATCTTAAAGTCAGTCTTTTCAAGTAAGTTCATGGTTTCCTTTAAAATATTATTGTCATTTATTTCATGAGATTTGATAAAGTAGTGAATGAAACTGCACATAATTAGGTCTTAAAATACTCGTGTGATCTATTATCACTTCGGCTCATGTGATAAACTCACACTCGTATTTTAAGAACCCTTATTATGCAACAGTTTCATAAACTACTATTACATAACTTTATTTTTTTTTTCGACCAGGTTGCACCGTCCGTGGTCACAGGCTGACTGTCTGGTACTCCCTATTTTCATGCCACCTAAAGGTCACTGGCTTAACGACTTGGCTTAACGACTGTCGCCTAAAGACAACAACCGGGACTGACGGCTTAACGTGCCCTCCGAAGTACGCGTAATGTCCGTAAGCCTGTCTATAGATGGGTTTATTTATCGCCGTGCTCCTCCGTACTTAGAAGGGCACATTATTCCGTCGGTCCCGGCTGTTGTCATTAGATGACAGTCGTTTAGTCAAGTCAGTGACCTAGGCGGCTTGAAAACACTGGCCTTCGCTAAACCGCAGTTGTGCAGTATGGTGGAGAATGCTCTAATCACCCTTCGATTGTAGGGTAAACTGTATCCCAAAATTTTGGCAACTCCTATCTATGTCGCACCATTAAAAAGTGGAACGCATATGCCGTATTTCCTTCTTCATACAACATGGGATCATTCAAGCGAAGCGTGAAGAAGCATCTTGTAGGCCAGCATGGCGGCATCAACTGACAAGACATTATGGTCTCTTGTCCGTTGACGATGGGATTGGGCGAAGGGGAGCCAATGTGCTGAGCTAATATAAATATATATGTATATATATAAAGTGGAATGATTATGATTGATGCCGAAATTTAATAAATCGAGACGAAACTAAATCAAAATCGTCTCGTCTATTTTCAAATTGATAACAGAAGGTATAACCTTTGATCCTGATAAATCTTTTAATGGCCGTCCAATAAAATATTTAGTTGGGTAGCACTGTCGTCGCGTCGGTTTACGAAATGGCTCCCATTCCGCTATTTCATTAACTTACAATAGCTGGACTGCAACTGAAATAGCCAGTCAGGTTTCAGCTATCGTTGAAAATGTCTGGGGACTCTACAACTAGATGTAAAATGAAATTACACTGATTGAACTTCTTTTCAAATATATTCATTATACGTAGGTATATATATAATTATTATTTAAATAGTTGTTTTCTTGCCAGAATATTATAAATTTAAAAAAAAATGAAATAAATTACCTTTCCGCCTAGGTGGGATTCCAATCCCACCTAGGCGGAAAGGTAATTTTTTATATGGGTTCCAACCCACGATGACTTGATAACCGGTCGAATGCTCATCCAAGTGAGCTACCAGGAAGGTTTGTGCCGGTGACGAATTTTTGCATTTTTATATCGAATCTTTGGGATAATTTTAGTGCACATAACGTATTCACGTACAAGACATACATATATCCATGACATACCCCGTTTTTTTTGCACCTATTTTCTTTTTCGTTTTTATTTTTATATAATGTCATTATCTATCATCCATTATGTATTGTGCAATCGAAAAGAGTAGAAATTAAATGAGGGCGCCACTATCGTTTAGTGGGTCACATCGATTAATACGACAATAAAGTTTTGATACTTGACCATTATTTATTTAATTCGGTATTTGTTATGATTTATTTTGTATCTTAAAGTCGCGATTGAATATCTCTTTGACCATAGCAAAATATCGAGCGAATTTGTAATTACAGAGTTTATGTGAAATTACTATTTTGATATTATTATTTTATTACTGCCATAGCTTCTTTGGATAATTTTAGTGCACATAACGTATTCACGTACAAGACACTACCTTGTCCATGACATACCCCATTTTTTATGCACCAATTTTCTTTTCTGTTTTTATTTTTATATAATGTTATTATCTATCATCCATTATGTATTGTGCAATCGAAAAGAGTAGAAATTAAATGAGGGCGCCACTATCGTTTAGTGGGTCACATCGATTAATACGACAATAAAGTTTTGATACTTGACCATTATTTATTTAGTTCGGTATTTGTTATGATTTATTTTGTATCTTAAAGTCGCGATTGAATATCTCTTTGACCATAGCAAAATATCGAGCGAATTTGTAATTACAGAGTTTATGTGAAATTACTATTTTGATATTATTATTTTATTACTACCATAGCCATTGAAGAGCTATTATTCAATAATAAAAAACATGGTTTTATACATCCATACAAATAAAGTACATACTAGCAAATATTAGAGGTCTATTGAAACGCCATGAAGTAAAAAAAATCTCTTATGTTTTAACATAAGAGATTTTTTTTTGCGGTAAGTGTTTCAAAATCGCCCAAAAATTCCTGGAAAGGCTTTTGTGTTCTTATCCTTAAACATCCTTAAACAATAGCTAAAGGCTCTCTAGGAAGAAGTTTCTGCGTAGCATTGAAATATTTATTTTAAGCTACTCTATAGTTACACTACAGTTCTCAGTACTCTACAGTTACTTATCAAAGCTATGGAACCAGTAAAGTGAAGTGCTTTTTCCTAGATCCAGCATATCGTAAAACCTCGAAAACTAATTTGCAGGTTAGTACTCAGTCGTAAATCCGCTCTTCGTAAAGTTAGTTTATATCGAATTTTACGGTAAGCCATTGATTTGGTGAAAAATTTACAAAGTGTCCAAAAGTTTATTTTAACCCGATTATTTTGTACAAAGCATGAATGAATACGTTGGCTACGTATTCATTCATGCTTTACATATACCAGATTTTGAAAAAACGTTTTCGCCAACCCGCAGTTGAGGTCGTCGTTAAACCTTATTCATGCCACTGCTGGGATTATGGGTCTCCCATCAATTGATGGGGGTTAGAGCATACTCCACTACGCTGTTCAACTGCGGGTTGGCGAAGGACAGTGTTTTCAAGTTACCTAAAGGCCGCTGGCTTGGCCGAAAGTTTGTCATCTACAATGACAATCGCCGGGACCGACGGATTAACATGTCCTCCAAAGTACGCAGGAGCTCGAGATAAATAAACCTATCCATGGACAGGCTACGGTCGGCATTGCTTGACTTGCGTGTTCGATTAGACTGACACACGCAACGACGCCACTGAGCTCCACAGTTGAGGAGCGTGCGCTAAACCAGGGGGCTTACCACCAACTCTTATTGCGATTCAAAGACTGATTAGATTGCTTATTCATACCAATGAATAAGCGACTCTATTCAATTTGATATAGAGACGCTTATTCATTGGTATAAATAAGCATTCTATTTAGTTATTGAATCGCAATAAGAGTTGGTGGTAAAGGCAGGTCCTTATTCCAGCAATGGGATGAATATAGATTGATGTCGCGGAGTAAACAGAATGCCGGCATTCTAAACGATGTTGGGAACCAAGCAAGCGAATGGTCCGCTTGATATAAAGTAGGTAACCGTAATTTACCGCCCATATCTATTTTGGAGTGTAAGTGGTTCATCAAGATCTTTGAACCAAAGCCAACTTCACCTGCACGAAGCTCTGGGGAAAAGAGAGGTAGGGAGCGTAATTGTAAGCTACCCGACTGGGGAATGTACCTCCACCTCACAGAATACCGCAGCCAAATAACAATTCCCTTGAGGGTTGTTGTGTTCCTGCGAGTGAGTGAGGTCACCAGAAAGGATGGAGATGCTGCATTGGCAGTGGGGGTGGCGGCGCGCGAGCAATATTTTATGTTGCGAGCGTGAATATGGCTACGGTAACTGCTTCACATCAGGCGGGCCGTATGCTTGTCTGCCACCCGTCGTAGTATATAAAAAAAAAAATACCACCTAACCAAAACCTGTATATCATGTGTTCTGTATGTTACAAACCTATGTGAATAAATAAATACGAGTATGAACATAGTCATAGCCGCAATATGAGGGATATTGCCTGCGCCCTGGTACCCTTGCTGCTAACGCAGTGTCTCGTTGTGTCTCTCTCGCAGAACTTTATAATTCTCGAGTGTGTTGTTGAAATGTTGTAGATAAAATGCCTTTCTGAGTGTTCACATTTTTCTATATAATAATAATCATACAATAATTACAATTTAATTTGTATTTCATTTTCAGGAATTTATATATCAAGTATTGGTTTTAGATATTGTTATTTTTCCCATGTCTGTGCTGTTTCATTCCTTACATCGTTGTCTGATCTGTGTTGATTTTTTAATATATTTCTTGAATATAAATATATTCAAGAAATATATTAAAAAACCAAAATGAATTTGAAATTGTCCGATACAGTCCTTTCCTTACCGGAAAGGACTGTATCGGACAATTTTGAATCGAATGCAACTTACAACAAACAAAAAACCTACCGGTTCTAGCAAGTCGGTGAATTGGTATACGCAGTTTATATTTGTTTCTAAGATTTACAGTTGTACAGTCCTCGAATTTTAAAAGAGAATTTTAAGATTTTACAAGCATACATAATGTTTTCATAAATATACTTACAGAGAAGCGACAGTGAGGATATTTATATTTTTGAAAACTTCTCTTAGTGATTCTCAAGAACCCAGATTATAAATAGAAAGGATAGCTCTTTTTTGTAAAATAAAAATGTTTCAATATCAGCTGTCTTTCTCCACAACAGTATACAATACGACATAATGTTGTGAAAGTAGCTAAAACAGACTATGCGCGAAGTAACGTTCGTCAATTGTCTAATTCTTCTAACAGCATACGCGGCGGAGCAAATCTTGCCGGATAATTTACTTGTATGAGGGCCCCACTGTAATTTTAAGTCCACTGTAAGTCCAAGAAATGCCTTGTCATTGACAAAATCTATATTTATTATTATCAATAAGGAGTTTTGTATTGGAAGAGATTATTATATGTAAACCGATCTATTTTTACATTGTTTTTTTTTGTTACAGGACTCACCAGACATTCCCTCCGCTGTGTCTTCTGTGTAGCTAGAAATAACAGCGCTGTCCACCAAAAAACGCAATGAACAATGAAATCCTTTGCAGCCCAGGGGGTTACACTACGGCTGCCTTGGAACTCACAACGAATTTAATCAGAAGAAATTAGGAGTAAGAAGCTTTTGGAATTTGACTTCTCCTCTTAGCAATGGAAGAGACAGCAATATGGCAAATAAGGCACTAAAAGTATAAAGAAATGGCTAGTCAAGTGAAGCTCAACTGCCGTGCACGAACACTATTGGATAATTTTACTACTTATTAGTTATTGCTGCTGTGATGTCTCGCTTATGGCCCTTAATTTTATAAGTTTATACAAAAGGAACACGAGTTTAATTGCAAATGACCATAACGTCACATAAATGAACTGCCCTGCGAAATTCAAAATTAATTTTGTGGTACTGTGTGCACGTAGCACTGGTGTATGTTATGCACGAATGAATAAAGTACTTCTCTGTTAGTCATCCACTATAACTTGATCCTCTTTGCTTCTCAAACATACATAGTTTTGTCCCAAAACGGGGTAACTACAAATAACTTCATAGCTCAAACAGTTTTGGCTGTGTTGAAATTCGTCTAGTATGCATTGCGTCTGGTTTGACAATCCCATTTTCGACGTGTTTGTGTGAGAGGTGACTAATTCTAATAAGTTGTTTGTTCTGTCCAATATGAAGTCAGTAAATGAACGAATAATGGGTAAGTTAGGGGTTTTAATAATGTTAATATATTTTTAATTATCGCGTATTTTAATTTCATAAACTTATGCGTCTTCAGACCAGTCATCAGACATATAGGAGCTGAAGTCTGTATAGTAAGGCCAGCTCGACCACTGCCTTAGGCAAGCTAAACAATGCACAGCGAGCCTGGGGGCGTACTTCTTAAGTTGAAGCCGATTTTTCATCGGGTTTAGATTGCAAAAATCGGACTTCTATTTAAATATCTCATAAACAACTTCAGTTTAATCAATAGAGCGTCTCATCCCTACCGGCTAAGCTATTTTTAATATAAGCACTAAACGCGAGGTGAAGTCAGATTTTCGCAGTTTTTCTCGGCGCTTTTAAGAGAAAACTATTTTTCCCAGACCTAGCTAGATTAATTTTTTGCCTTGTAGCCTAAGTCTAGGTATATTTTAAGCCCGTATTATAAATATTTTAATTTTCATCGAGATTTACTACATCGCGTAATTTTATACTACAACCAGCTGACCCGGCAAACGTCATTATTCCCGGTATTGCCATATAAAATAATGAAATATATATTTTATTATGAGGAACTCGAAGGCGTCGTTATGCATGCCAGTTTAATCGATCACGCAAGTTAAACAACGAGGTCTTCCGTGGTTGGGATGGCACGTTAAGCTGTCGGTGCCGACTATTGTCACCAGATAACAGTCGTTAAGCCAAAGTCAGTGGCTTTTCCGCCAACCCGCAGTTGAACAGCGTGGTGGAGTATGCTCTAAACTCTTTCAATTGAGGGGAAACCCGCGTCCCAACAGTGGTATGATAATGGGTTGATGAAGATAGCGACTTTATAACCTATTCTCATATCAACCAAATGTACATACATTTCATAAAACTCTTTTGGGAGGACGTTTGGGAGGACGTTTGGGAGGACGTTTGGGAGGACGTTTGGGAGGAGTGCGACCACAAACACCGTGACACGTGATTTTTATATACATAGGGATCGGGACGGGGGTCCACCACAAAAATGGCATTGAACAGTGAAGTCTATTGCAGTCCCGTGGTTAAAGAAAGAAAGGAAGGAGTATAGGCTAGCAACGGTTCGGCGACACCTCGGTGTTGCTGATTTCCATGCGATTGCTTTCCATCAGGTGACCCACATGCTCGTTTGCCCCCCTCTCATAATAAAAAAACTTCTTCATATTTTATATTCATAGACTACAGCATAGGGTTCTTCAAGAAAGGCGTTGAAGGACCCCAAGCTGTAGTTTATTGTGAAAACTTATAAAAAAATGTGTAGAATTCTTGGATATGATTATAGTAATCCTCTGTTGGATGGGATGTAGCAACGGGAGATTAGCGAGAGAGTCCCAGCGTTAATTGATGAAATAAAAATAAAACGACCTAGAGCAAGTTGTACACATATACTTAAGGTTCTGTAGCACACAATCAAAAGGCAGAAAAGAGCCATGTCGTCTAGTTTCGAACAAATAAAAAATCTTTTATCACATCCAACAGTGTATAAAGAATATAAATTATTCTATCGCAACTACGACTAAGTAAGAGTAAGGAAAAATCCCCAAGAAAAAACACATTTGTTGTATAAGAGGGATAATTATTGACGTAATTTTATTTTAATCATTGGTTGATAAAGCAGCAATACGCACAAGGGTTCCGTTTAGGCTCGCCAGGGGCCCAAGTCTGTAACTTTTAGTTAAGCAACACGCCATTGACTCTCTATCGACACACTATAGACATTATATTGCCATTGTTGCAAATTCACCAAAGATGTCCGGCTTACGTCGCACGAGAGAATAGCCCCCTTACCACCATCTCTTATTGCGATTCAATAACTGAATAGAATGCTTATTCATACCAATGAATAAGCGACTCTAATCTATTTCAAATAGAGTCGCTTATTCATTGGTAGGAATAAGCATATTATTCAGTTATTGAATCGCAATAAGAGATGGTGGTACGGGGGCAGGCGTGAAAGCCTTAGGAGACAAAGTCTTTAAAATTGCTTCGGTAGGGAGGCAATTCAAAAAAACTAAGATTACAAAATCTGCGGATAAAGTTTGCTGTTTCAGTTACAAATCTATCATCTCCATCCAAAATTCAATCATACCGTTGGATAGATGAAGGATCAAATAATTTATTACACTAAGTTAGGACTATTGAACATCGTGTGTGGGGGAGGGAGAAGCGCTGCCAATTTTAGATAATTTTAGTACATATAACGTATTCACGTATCATCATTCAACACACGGCCGTGTCCATTACACACCCACATCCTGTTTTTTTACTCTGTAATTTAATTTCAGATTAAAAAATATATACCCGCCATTTAGAACCAAGAGGTTAGCTAAATGTTGCACCGGGTCCGGCTTTGGAATTTTATACCAACCTTTGGGTTTAGAACAACCTTTGGGTACTGATCCCTAAGATGAACACAGTACACGACAGCGAAAGACAAACGATGTACTTCTGCAAAGGCTGCTGGAAATTCAATTCCACGACTGTAAACATAATACTTTGAAATAAATGCTTCACTCTGCCGACACGTAAATCTCGCTCGAAGATTGATTGTACGACACAACTTTTATAAGATTTCTATTTTATTTGCACAGTACTTATTTATCTTTTAAATTGGTGAAACAATTCACTCCTAAACCGTGGTACTGAACAAAGTTTTAAAGTATCTTGGATAGAAATTATATTTATAAAATAGTAAATAGATGCCCTATCTATTTACTATTTTATACTATAGGTTCACAAACTAAAAGTCGCACAGCGAGCAACGACCGCATACCTACAGCTAATGCGCGCCTGTGTACGAATGTACCCGGCACTCACAGTGGCGGACTAAGGCTGATGCGGGCCCTTGGTAACATTTTATTTGAGGGCCAACTAAAGAAGTTTTCCTTTCAAAAATAAAAATTATAAACCTAATTTTCGGGCCCCAAAAATTACGGGCCTTAGGCACGTGCCTAGGTTACCTAGGCCTTAATCCGCCCCTGGGCACTCAAGCGGATTGGTAGTAAGTAGGTCTTACTCCTTTTCACCTGCAAGCGGGCTACTAGGGAACTCTTAAGTCGAGTCGCACAGTGAGCAATGCTTGGAGTTTCTATAAAGGTTCGAATCCGGAACGAAGAAATTCGACGGCGAACCAAAGTGGTAGACATAGCTCTCTGAGTCAGCAAGCTGAAGTAGCAGTGGGCTGGCCACATCTGCCGAGTCGCACGCATCTATAGGTAAAAACATCTTAGTTTCCAGTACAAGTTTGTAATTGCTATATAACCGTCCTTGCTTTTTTTTTTTCATTCAAATGTGAAGAAAAACATTATTTTTTGTCTTATAGTGTCGACGATTCTCCTCTTATAATTAGATTTTGGAGGTCATCTGTAAGCTCATATAGGTGCCGGAACGATCAAGATGTTGGGCATGTGGGGGGAGCACAGCAAGTAGGTGATCTATAGACTAAAACAAATTACATTTTTTTTTATTATACTACGTCGGGTGGCAAACAAGCATACGGTCTACCTGTTGATTGAAGCGGTTATCTCCATGTAAGCGATCGTAACGAGAAATATCACTCGCGCGGCACCAACCCTGCTTCTAACGCGTCAACTACTTCCTCGTTTGTCAGTCTGCATGCACCACGTGCAGATGAGGTTGGCTTTGGCTTAAAGATAGCGTGGGCCACTTACACCCCAAATTAGGCTCAGCAATTCGACTTGCCCTATATCTGATTGGACAGAGTCTCGTTTGCTGTTGATTTTAAAGGTCCTAAATTATGCGCCGTATATAGGATAGCGTATGTAATCGAATACCGGCTACTATACCAAAATATTGATAATCGATAATTCGTGTAAGCGAGTCAACTGAATTAACTGAATTATGTTATAAATGGACCAACCACGCAACGCGACGGGAATGCAGTTAGTTCATCAATGTTCACAAATAACTTTACATTACCACCAATTTGACATTTTATTAGATTCCGTGTCAATGATGTTATAAATAATATGGATATGCCACCAGGGTCGGACTGGGCCGGAAGGGCCCGGGTGGCTGGCAAGCCCGGGGCCCGAGACGGTAGATGATGGTAGATGGTATATTATCCTACGGTTGCCGCAAGCCCCGCAAGCCAGGCCCGTGGGAGGCCCGCGCAGGCTGGGGCCCGGCTGGCAAATGCCGCCCCGACTATATAGCCAGTCCGACGCTGTATGCCACAATCATCACAAACATATACCCGAAAAGGGCCCCAATTGTCTCACCTCGCAATTAGTTCGCGCAATCAAACCGGCGAATATGACGTTTGTAACAATTGCTTGAAATAGTTAAAACGTCGTCTTCTGTTAATACAGTTCATAATCAATTCATAATCGAAGATGCACAATTTATGACCACCATCTCTTATTGCGATTCAATAACTGAATAGAATGCTTATTCATACCAATAAATAAGCGACTCTATTGGAATAGAGTAAAAATAACTACTACCTACTCTATTCCAATAGAGTGGCTTATTCATTGGTATGAATTAGCATTCTATTCACCCCCCTTCTAGCCAAGTGGAATTCGTAGCGTAACGAACGTTAGATAGATCACGTGACATTTGTCAATTCGAACATTTTAGCTAGAACGCTGCAGATGAAATTCGACAATTTTTTGATAACACCAAACTTATTAAAATAATAATTTAGTATGGGTGCCATATCTATCAAAACTTCATGTTCTGAGCACTATGCATGGAGCAGACCGCAGCACTTCACAAACAACCACAATTGCTCACAAAATCACAAGTTACGTTATTTCTACATTTATTATTGTCCCTACTTAATATTTTAGATAAGTAATAAATAAATATTTCTGGACAATTTACACAGCGCCATCTAGTCCCAAATTAAGCGTAAAGCTTGTGTTATGGGTACTAGACAACTGATAAATTGTACTTAAATACTTCTTTTTGTAAATACATACTTATAATACATAGAGAACACCCAGACCAAGACAAACAGACATGTTCTTGCACACAAATGTTTGTCTTGTGCGGGATCGAACCCGCGACCTCGGAGTCAAAGTGGCCATTGCCATTGCTAACAATTCGACCACCAAGCTCGACTCAATATCTCTCGCTGATATGTATGTACGTAAAAGATTCGAGAATGATTGTTATCTTAGAAAGTTTGCGGTAGATTTGCTAATGCACGGAACCATTCTGAGGACTGCATTAGTGCACAAAATATTCAAAATGGCGGCAAGCTTTTAACAGTGCCCAGCTAGTATAAAAACTCCCAGCGTATCTCTCAAATTAAGGCAGTTATGCAAACTTATGTTGATGTGCACTTTTTGTTATCCCTATGCGATTATAGATTACGTAGGTACTTACTTGAAATTTTCTACGAAAATTGCTTTTTAATTTGTTAGTAAGTAATTATTTTTCGCATATATCCATTTTTGTCTCTTTTACATAGTATGCACAGTCAATAAGGGCGATAATTAGGCCTTTACAAAACTACAAATTGTTGCATTTATATTAGTTCTAAGAATTTTTATATTGTGTTTGTTTGTAACAGTTACGCTTGTTATGTATTTTATTTATATGCAATAAAGATTATATTTAAATAATGGGGTTATAAGTTTGAATTAAGATTTTTAAAAGCTAATTAAAAGTTATTATGCCAGTTTGAACTTATGAAGTACAGTTATGGGGCTGTACGAAACAGAGTAACAAATCAATTATTCAGGGAAGATCCAGAATAAAGATAGAATATGCTTCATTTGCCTAATTTAAATTTAAAGTACATTGAATCAATAAATTATTACAGAATGAGGGTCTTTTGGCAGCACTGTAGCGTAGGGTCCAATCATTTGTGAATTTATAGCATCTTATCAAATGTCTTGTTGACGTCTTGTCGTCTTAAAGTTTCACTGTCAAAAAATTCAGTACATTTGTCAATCTGGACCCGACGCCTACCTAGCGACATCTACTGTCAGAAAAATATCAAACATCCCCATTGTATACTTATATACAACAAGACGGCCTTATTGCTGAGAGCAATCTTTTCAAGGCAACCTTAAGGTAATGAATTTGTGCATGGAGTGGGCAGGATTCGCAAATCAAAAGAAATTAAAGAAAAGTACTTACTCAGGGGCATGAGGAGTTCGAAGGCGTCGTTGCATGTGTTAAAATAATCAATCACGCAAGTTAAGCAACGTCGATTGTAGCCTGTCTGTGGATAGGCTTATTTATGTCAAGTTCCTCCGTGCTTCGGAGGGCACGTTAAGCCGTCGGTCCCGGTTGTTGTCTTTAGACGAGAGTCGTTAAGTTTTGCAACGTGGTGGAGTAAGCTCTAAACCCGTTCGATTGAGGGGATACCGTATCATAAAATTAATATATTTATATTAACTTTATGAAAATTACTGTTTCTTTAAAGTAGAGTTTATGGACAAAGTGATAAAAAAATATGCAGAATCTCACAGACTTCATCACCATGTGACTCCAGAGCTAGTCAAAATTTTCGATGTCACAGACAAGCATACAGCCCGCCTGATGTGAAGCGGCTACCGTAGCCATATTAACGCTTGCGACATAAAATATCGCTCGCTCGCCGGCACCCCCGCTGCCAACTCAGCAGCAACAGCTTCCTTTCTGGTGACCTCACTGACTTGCAGGAACACAACAACCCTCAAGGGAATTGTTATTTGGCTGCAGTATTCTGTGAGGTGAAGGTACATTCCCCGGTCGGGTAGTTTACAATTACGTTCCCTACCTCTCTTTTCGCCAGAGCTTCGTTTGTCAGTTAGCAGGGTGCACCGCGTGCAAGTGAAGTTGGCTTTGGTTCAAAGATGTTGATGATCCACTTACATGCCATAAGTGAGACAATATTAGTGATAGTGTATTAAATTATAACACAACATGGAAGACTCATTCTTTAACATGGAACATTCATTCTTTAACTTATAATATTTAGAAGTTTATGTCAACTTATTATTAACTACACAATTTGAAGAATATTGTTTTAAATCCGCGTGCCAAATTACCAAATAAATTGCCTGGAAAGCCAGGCAATTTATTACAAGCCCCAGTACTAATAAAAATATTAATCTACAGATTTTCAGGCATTTCGCAAAATTAAAAATAAATATGGTCACCACCTGTAAGTTTGCTGTCTGTAGTCAGCTGAAAAGTTATAAAGTAGCTATGCTCAGCGCAAGACAAAACTCCCGTAAGGTAGACGGAGAAATAATAAATCTTTTGAACCATTCTAAAGTTACACTCTTTGATCTGGAAAGGGAAGATATAAACTAAGTTCTGAAATGTAATACTGTAAATCTTTTGTACTTAAAATTATAGAAGTGCATAAAGTTGTAAAGGGAACATACTTAACCTAAATAACGGCAATAGCTACACAAATCCATACAAGTATTATAAATGTGTTTGCTTTTTTTTTATTTTTTGCTAACCAAAGGTCACTTTGACTCCGAGGTTGCGGTCAATCCCCGCACAAGACAAAAAATTGTGTGCATGGGCATGTCTGTTTGTCTTGATCTGGGTGATTTCTTTGCTACGTTTACACTCAGCCCCTGCTACTCGTCCTGCCGCTGCCGGGAATACTTCCGCGGCAGTGTCGACACGAATGAGTGTTCACACTCAGCCTTCATACTTCTTTTATTGAACGACGTCAACAATGGCTGACGTCGAGTTTGTTGCGGCGACAGCATTATATCTGATCAGTTTATCTAACTATTTATGTGTTTTGAAAAGAAAGAAAAGACGACGTGATATTTATCATGATTTTTATCATGTGGATTCCATATTACTCGCTCAATTTCGTAAAGCTCCAAAAAAATTATTATTTTCTCATTACTCCACTCCATAATGTCGACTCCCAATAGAATACGCAAAGAAAGAATACGAAGCACAGAATAATAAATTAATTGCCGTAGTACAAATAGAGGACACGTGAGCCAGAGTGCTGAATATAATGTATGAACTCACTCGCGCTCGCGCTGCCCGTCCTTTGCTTCCGCGCGAAAAACCGACAATCGAGGGAGCGCCGGGCAATGGCAGCAGCATGAGCAGGAGCTCAGCGCGAGTGACCTGTTTACATACTCGCGCTGCCCACTTCCCTGTTTACTTGCCTGTCCAACAGGGCTGAGTGTTAACGTGGTATATGTGTTATATGTACATACATACAAATGTATTTAAGTATATTAACAGTTATCTAGTACCCATAGTACACGCTTTGCTTAGTTTGGGACTAGATGACCGTGTGTTTATTTATTCATGTTTGTCCTCCTTTCAAGTCGAAATAATTCAACGGATTGACATCATTTTTAGTTGGGATAGTTCAAAGTTTGGAGAGTGACTTAGACGTCCACTTTCTATCCCAGAAAAACACATTGTTACTACGGCTGAAAAGTTTAGTTAGAATTTTAATAAAACAATGACAACGCAGGCGATGCCGCGGGTCACAGCTAGTATATATATAAACAAAAGTACCTATATACTTAGGTAATTTTTCTCAAAGTAACCCAAAAATCCCCGAATCTTTTTTATAACCAATATCCGTTCATTATAAATTCAAAAGGCGTCACGGCTGGGCCAATTCTCAATATCTTAGCTCAATATCGCTTCTCGTATGTCCGGAATATCACGGCGCCGCGCAAAAACGTTTTTCTTGTAGTTACTTTCATCCGTATTAGATGAGAGTACGGTGACCTCATTGTAATAGGTATCAATTTAATAGGTACAATAGGCTTGTTGCCCATGTTATAAAATTATAAAAACTCTTTAACAGTAACGTAAAATACATAAAACTAGACCGATCTGCGATCTTAAAATTTTAATAACTTATTTCCGACGTGTTTTATCGTCGATCAAAGTTTGGTGGGAAAGTCCATTTTAAAGGTATGAAATTATAAAAAATAAATATTACCATTGTAGAAACAATAAAAAATACTATAACTTTTGTTACGGCACTGGCTACATAAACGCAATATTTAACATAGCTGTCGTACAAATTTCTGATTTAATGCATATAAAATAGCATGGTGTGACGTCATAACGTGGTGGCCTTTTGTATGGAGCGTTTTCGGGATAGTCCAAAATTGTGATCTTCAAGTTATCATATCTCGAGAAGTTTTTATGCTATCGAAGTAATTATTTCACCTATATTTATATTATTGTGACGTCTTTAAATAACAAATCGAAAAAAAAAAATGGGATACAAGCCTATTGGTGAACAAGTTTTATTTTATTTTCTTTACCAACAGCTTATATATTCTAAAAAAAAATCTTACTTTATATAACAGATAATCTAATACATATATAAAATTCTCCTGTCTCGGAGTTCGTTACCAAACTTCCTAACTGTCCTTCGAAACGGCTGGACAATTTTTTTATGAAATATTATATACATATACAGTAGGTCTGAGAATAGGTTGTTATCTATTTTTTATAGCAAAACAACGTTTGCCGAGTCAGCTAGTCTAATATATAAAATTCTCCTGTCTCTGTGTTTGTTACCAAACTTCTCCGAAACCGCTGGACCGATTTTTATGAAATTTTGTGTGTATATCGGGTAGGTCTGGGTGTTTTCTATGTATCATAAGTATGTATTTACAAAAAAAAATGTATTTACGTATGTTTATCAGTTGTCTAGTGCCCATAACACAAGCTTCTCTTACTTTGGGGCTAGGTGGCGCTGTGTATGTAATTTGCCTGACATTTTTTTTTATTATAACTAAACCGCGTCGTTAAATTCCGCATTAGTTACAAGGCATCGTGCCCAGAAGGCTGGCAGCATTGCCACGCTGAAATGCAATGTTTATACGTTGTGCCAAATAAAAGGCCAGCCATTCACGGGAAGTGTCGACCAAGCGCTTTGCTACTTCACTAAATAGAAGCCATGCACTCGGACATCACGGGCCAAGCGTTTCAGCCCCAAACGGCTTAAATATATAATTACTTACTTGTAAGATATTCGCGCCGCTTAAGGGTGAGGCCAAACAAGCGTAATTTTGTGAGTTGTGAGTCGCGTAATTAACGTCGGTTTCATACAAATAGTGGAGACATTTTGCGTCGCCACTGCACATTTATATGAAAACGATGTGAATTACGCGACTCACAACTCACAAAAGTACGCTCGTTTGGCTTCACCCTAAGAATCTCCGCTGACGCAGCAGCCGCCCGCAGATCCGGACGTGTCAGGGAGATGAGAAGGCGCCATGGTATCGACGCAGGTTGCATCAATAGGAACAAATTGACCATAATATAGTTCTGTAATTACATCGAATGCGTTTGTTATACTACGTCGGGTGGCAAACAAACATACGGCTCACAGTGGCGTAACTATACCACCTGGGGCTCGTGGCAAATTCAGCAGATGGGCCCTCAGAGAATTGGGCCCTATCTAATAAATCATCTAAGTAACCAACACTAAGATTCTTTTTAGATAGGATAATTTACTATGACAGATCCCGTATGCGGGACGAAAAACGCATGGCTTTAAAAAGACCCTAAAGAAGTCTTTAGTACATTTTTGGTTAATAATCTATAATTTTACTTTCAAGAAATTTTGTATGTTGTATATTTATAAATTAAAAACTTAACTTAGAAATACTATAAAGCTCTCGAGCCTGGGGCCCCCTTGGTCCGGGGGCCAGTGGCATTTTGCCCACCCAGTAGTTACGCGTTATGCTACTGACGGCTCATCTGATGTAAATCAGTTAACGTAGCTACACTAACGCTTGCAACATACTACTGACTTACTGAGTGCTGAGTGCGAGTTTTTTATTCCCGTTCGATAATGTCAACGTAAACAAACCGACCAAATAGATAAGTACTCTCATGTTGTGAATTTATATGACGCGTGTTACATATCAAAATTATATAGCTTACCCGCTCACATTTCGAAGTGAGCAACCCGGCTAAATTGGATTTGTAACACGCGTCTGGTAAATTCACTACATGAGAGTACTTCTCTATTTGGTCGGTTTGTTTACGTTAACATGATCGAACTGGAATAAAAAACTCGAACTCAGTACTCTGAAGTGCTATTCGTGGAACAATATTTAACATTCAACAACATTCTGCCATTATATTAATAGGTGTTGTTTGTAGAATAGCTTAGGTGCTATCCGCGCACGTGCAATTCACATGGGGTTCTTCATGGAATACGGATTGTGTAAGTGGCTCATCATCATAATTTGGGCTTGGGCCTCGCCTTCACGTGGTGCACCCTGCTGTTATACAAAAGAGGCTCTGGGGTAAAGAGAGCTACAGCATGTTGTGCCTGACTGGGGAAGTACCTCCACCTCAAAGTAAACTGCAGACGAAATTACAACTAACTATAAATATATAAATAATAAATATATTTAGACAATTTACACAGCGCCATCTAGTCCCAAATTAAGCGTAAAACTTGTGTTATGGGTACTAGACAACTGATAAATGTACTTAAATACATTTTTTTTTGTAAATACATACTTATAATACATAGAAAACACCCAGACCAAGACAGATTCATGTTCATGCACACAAATGTTGGTCTTGTGCGGGAATCGAACCTCGGAGTCAATGTGGCCATTGCTAACCATTCGACCACCGAGCTCGTCAAATTAACGACTAAGTAAAAGTAAACTAACTACTACAATAGAAGTAATTGTACTACGTACAGTCTGACCATTCGATACCGCTCTGTCGTGACGATCTCATCTCCTCTCTGAGACAAATCTGGAACAACGTACCCTATATACCTAAAGGCTAATGCGCCCCGTGTGCCAACCTTCCGTTTATATCAGGGGTTGCGAGTCTCTCGTCCAGTAAATCAACCAGACGAGAGGACCTTTACCTGCACCGCTTTTGCGCTCAGTAAACCAACCGAGCACGCAAGCGTAGCAGTAGCAGGTCCTTACTCCGCTTTCACCTGCATGCAGGCTACTTACGTACTCTTAAGTCGAGTAGCTCGTGGCGACCGATGCTCAGAGAACCCAAGCATCGGGGCCCTACTACCACTCCCCAATCTCCATGATGGGTACCGGAGCTGTATGGCACGCTCACTTCCCGGTGCACAAGTACAAGTACAAGCGCGCCTAGTGTTTCTGTACCCACACTGGGGCGCCTTTCCTTGACAGGTACCGGAGCTGTATAAGGTGCGCTCACTTCCCGACGTCCTTCAAAGAAGAAACGCCTACCCCGGGCCTACGGTAGGGTGACCGGGGTGACGGAAGTGATCGCCCGTCATCCTCCTTGCTCAGCAGGCAAGTACCCGAGCTGCGACGTCAGCTGGAAAGCCAACGGCCGCTGTAAGGGCCGCTCCAAGCCCCGTTGAGAACCACTGTGGCGGCCCTTCGCCTTAGGCCAGTGATAACCAACTCGCTACGCGCGAGGTCGAACCGACAATTTGGCAAGGCAGACGAACATGCCCGACCTCTGTAGCTACACCACATGCACGTGAGTGATTACACGCACATATAGCCACCTCGAATCCGAACCCATGACTGGCAAATTGGGCTGCCGCCAGTCCCCGAGGTACCCTGATCCAAACAGGGGGACCCGTAGTTCCCCCTTGCGAACTCCCCACAGTCGGGTACTCTGTGAGGAGTAATCAAAACAAATCTGGAACAGTTTGTATGGCGTCGCACGCACACACACGCTCATTCACGCTGTGCACAGACGTCATTATTTATGTACATACTGTATATGTATGGGGTGGCCGGGGTGTGACAATACCTTAAATGAGGTTCGCTGTATTGTTGTTAGTCGATGAGGTCACCAGACACACGACGCGCTTTACGCCAGGCGGTCTTGGCACCCGACGTTGTAAAAAATATATAAGCGACTTTTCCTTTTCTCAGGAAGTAAAAAGCGCTGTAAAACGTTTACATCCCTTTATTTTTGTAACTTAATTAAAGAGAATATTAAATTTCCCAATAAACAGGTGCCCGTGGCATCAGCGATATTTCCCCTGTAATGTACCTAATAATCGAGGGTGAACCTTCGAAAGGAGCTGAAATTACAGTCGACCGCAGAAATTACAGCTTGCGGGAATACCGCGGCACGTCGCGCAACACTTAATTATAATTAAAACCGCAATATGCGCGTCTTCCCGTCGGTCGCAATCTCGCAAAATGGCGTTTTATGAACTCTATTATATGCTACTAAGTTGTCCTAATTTGGTTATTTTGATGCTACTATACATAATAGTAGTTTATTTTTGATTCCTAATAGTAGTTTATGCAACTGTCATATAAGGGGTATTAAAACACGAGAGTCTGTTTATCGTATGAGGCGAAGCCGAATGCGATAATAGGTTGATTCGAGTGTTTTAATACCTAAGTTATATGCAGTTTCATACACTACTTTATCTTCACTCATAGGAAAAATTGAAATTAAACAAAGTAGGTAGGTTGTTTTCTGGCAGGAGACTTTCAGTTAACGCCGCCGATGCCGCGTCTAGAATATCTGGCGGAGTGAAAATCTCGCCGTCACTACTTTCTTCTCCAATCATCTTTTAATCACTTACAGGATTTTAGTAAACTTTTTTTGGAATCCCGAATACAAAAACACACTCGGCAAAAAAATGTATTGGAAGCGCGGGAAATTTAGTTCAAACTACTCGTGCGTGCGCCATTTTTTTCACAGTTCGAACAGCGCATGCGTGCGCCTTTTTTTCATATTAAGCCTAAAACCATAGACTAGTTTAATGAATTAATAAAAAAAAAAAAGATTGCGGTACTGTAATGAGTTTTATCTAATCTCATACTGAAATTTACACATTAAAAAACTGAACACAGTATCATAATGACAGTCTTTACGCACAAGCTATCAAAATAAATTTAAAAAGTTATTTTTCGATACAGTTCTTCTATGGACAACTGTATCGTAAAATAACTTTTTTGCCATTTCGATACAGCTTCAGCCCTGGATACAGGTATTTTAAACAGGTTTCAATGCAAATACATTGCAACTATGCAAAATTTTTCTACATAATCTGTGAACGCGGCGCCGCGCGGCGCGTCGCGCATGCGCACTACGCATGCTCGATCTTCAAATGGATTTATAGGTAAGAATTATAGCTGTTAAATTAACTTCATGGTTGTATTTAAAATATTATTATCATATATTTCATGAGATTAGATAAAGTAGTGTATGAAACTGCACATAATTAGGCTCATGTTTTAAACTCACACTCGTATTTTAATAACCCTTATTATGCAACAGTTTCATAAACTACTATTATGATCAGTGATCGGCGTTAGTAGAGCCATTTGGGGTCAATGGACTTCAATGTTGATGTTAGTATGGATATGACCACGGGATTCCGGGATTACGTTTATTCTACATTCTATTTTTCCAAATGTCGCTGTAATAAATAAAGGTAAACAGTTTGATATATCGTAAGTACAACCAGAATTACTTTTCAATGATCGTCAGTCCTACTAATATTATAAATGTGAAAATTTGTAAGTTTTTTGTTTGTTATTCAATAACGCGTAATAATGAACGCGTAAACGACTAAACGGATTTGAATGAAATAGATAGACGATAACTGAGGATGTAGGATATTTTTTATTCCGAAATTTCTATGGGAGAAATAACTAGTATGAAATAAACATAACAAATCTTAAGAAATCAATCACCTTATGTGTAGTGTAGTTCTTTCGTTCGTATGTTACGTATTTTTTAATTCTGAATTCTTTTATTCTGAATCTGCTCAATATAATATTTTAATAAGTACTTTTTTAATAAAATTATATTGTAAAATTTGAAAATTTTGAAATAATAAAGATAAAAATAAAAGAAATATTCAAAACATGACAATATTTATTATATCTTTCAAAATCAACAGCATTAAAAAAATGTGACATTAACAGTAATTTACAGAGTTAAAATAAATAACCATATTTTTTTCTAAATTCTCCAGTTTTAGTCTATTCCTTTTGATACTTAATATCCACTTATAAACCGAAAATGATCTCTCGACATCTACTGAAGTGAGTGGGGCGAATTTGTACTGTAAAATGTCGTTATCAATATCTACTTCACGTGACAGTATCTCACTGTATGTTCTCAAAATATCTTAGTCCGGATTCCTTGACATGACATTCTCTACTTTTTGTTTTACGGATTCGGTTGAACTCCAATTAATTAAAGCCCTTACCTCATCGAATATTTCGAATGATTCCACTATCGCTAGATTTGAGTTTTGTAAATTTAGAATTGCAAATTCAATTGAGCCAAAATATTCAGCAATGTATCTCAAATCGTTTTCGATATTTGGTTTTTCACACATTTGTTTAGCGACTCGAATTGATAATGCTTCTGGTGCCCTCAAATGTGTTAAAACTGTTTTTATTTCATTAAAATATTTTAGGTAATACGAAACAGCATGCAACCAAGTTCCCCACCGTGTTATTACGGGTTCTGGAGGTAAAGGCATGTTGGGGTATAGATCTTTCAATATCTTAACTCTACTAGGAGCCTTTAAAAAAATTTTTTTCACATTAGAAATTAGGCAGTCTATGTCAGGGTATTCGGAACGAATCGTTTCTGAAACTCTATGCAGAGCGTGGGCTAAACATGTCACGTGTTTCATATTTGGTAAAAATTGTTTTAATAAACGTCCAGCTAATAGCATGTATGCCACACTGTCCGTGCATAATACTAATATGTTTCCAACATTAGCGTCACTAGATTCACCCCACATGTTTTCTAAACATTCGATTACAAAATTTGAAATCGTCCTACCGTTAACTTGCTCTAACATTTTACATGCAATTAAGTATGGTTTATTCATATTTTCTAAATTTAGTGGCTTGACTAAAAAATTTACAATATATCTGCCTAAACAGTCAGTAGTTTCGTCAAGAGAGATCCACAATTTTTCATGACGAATCACATTATATATGGTATTCATTTTCTCTTTATATAACTTATCTACATATGTTTTTCTTAGAATTGTCTCGGATGGTAGTTTAGGGCGATTAGCGCAATGACAGCATAAATACTTGGTAAAGAAATATTTAAAAGCCGGGTTATTCATTTGAGACCAAGGAATATTGCACAATATGAAAAACTCTATGAGATCAAAGTAAAATCTTTCATAGGGTTTTTTGGATATCCCTTGGTGTACGGGTCCCTCTATGTGCCTTTTCACATTGCTTTTCTTACATGCAATATTAGTTTCACATTTTGTACAATATATTGATTTATCGGTAAATTCGTACAATAATTCAGGATGATCCTCAATCCATGTCAGTACCGTTTCTTCTTTCACTTGCCGTGCCATCTTGTATCGATCTTCACAATAGAATTCCAATTCACAGAAATGAAGCAATCGTCACCTAAACAATCAAGATAGAAAGAATAAAAAAATGTATCTCGGTTACTTTACTCTTTTTTTTATAATACGTCGGGTGGGAAACAAGAGGTCACCGTAGCCTATGTAGGCGTGCAACATAAAATGTGTCGCTCGCGTGTTGTCACCCCCTTTGCTAACGCAGCAACTTCTTCCTCTTTCTGGAGACTTCACTCACTCGCAGAAACACAACAATCCTCCAGGGAACTGTTATTTGACTGCAGTCTTCTGTGTGGTGGAAGTACTTTCCCGGTCGGGCTATCTTTGTGCCCTACTTCTCTTTCGCCAGAGCCTCATTAGTTAATTGGCAGGGTGCACCACGTGCAGATGAGGTTATCTTTGGCTTTTAAGGTGATATTGAACTTACACCCAATTTACTAAGCTCAAAAGACTAAAGAAAGGTGACCAAAATTCAGCTTACCGTATCATAAAGAATTCAGGTGCCAGCTTAAAGTCCAACCAATCAGTATCAAATCGTAGTCTGGTAATTGATGTGTGGATTACTGCAACGTACTCATTTTCGAAATGTAAGAACGGAGCAACCGTCACCTGAATAATAAACGTATGACTGTTGAAAGTATATCGAGCACATCCTTTTTAACTTTTCAGAATACTGTAAAAACTAGTCGACCAAGTTGAATAGACAATGTATTCTGCTTTTTTCTTTACCCGCTTAGGTACCGCCTAGGCTCAGGTCTAGGAGCACATGCGGATGACGTCACGTTTGACAGTGGTTTAGTTAACTCGGTTGACTAGTATACACCGTGTTCTTATGGATATACATTAACTTTGCAAAACACTACTAAACATATAGTGAAAAAATCTTACAAGGGATGTAGTACTTAAAAATGCTTCGTTGCAAGGTTATGTTTACCTTTATTTTATTACATTTTAATTAAGTTCAATAAGAAAGGATCTTTGTTCGGGCCATATTGCCGCTTAATGCAATTAAAATGAGAATCTATCAAACTGCTATCTCTAGGCCTGCACGGCAACCGCGCCTTATATCGTGGGCTTCGAGCCTTCGATTAATAGATGCAGGGAATGCTATATACGACGTTTATATATATATAAACGTCGTACAGCCGAGCCGCGAGGCGAAATTGCCGTGTAGACATGCGGATCTTATGCTTGTTTGTCATACGACGTAGAATAAAAAAAAGGAAAAATGAATTTCATACACAACTTCTTGGTAAATGTAAGAAAAAAGATCATGACGAAGATCATTTTTTTCGTCATGATCTTTTTTCTTACATTTACCAAGAAGTTGTGTATGAAATTCATTTTTCCTTTTTTTTATTCTACGTCGTATGACAAACAAGCATAAGATCCGCATGTCTACACGGCAATTTAAAATAACGAGATCAAACAATCAAAGAGTATTTCAAACATTTAGCTTTAGAAATAAAAATGCAACGTTGCAATTTTGGATAAAAAGTCATGCAATATCGTATGATTTACGGAAAACATTTAAATTGTATGAAAATTTAAAATATAAATTGATATTTGTGTCCATAATTTAAAAAAAAATAGGTTCGATTATCTGAATTGCAAGCCGAAGTAAATGTATATCCTTAGGAATACGCCGTATATTGGATCGATATTGTTGTTGAAAAAATAGGACGAACTAAATGAAAGAGAAACTTGGTGAGCAAACTTCATAAATAAAGAAGCGAAACTCTATAAGTTATTCAAACAAATGTTAAAAATCAGCTTACCGTATCGCTTATGATGAAAAATACAGGTCCCAGCAAAAAGTTTAACAGAATCACAAAATCAAATCGTTGTCCAGTAAAGCAAGCCAAAATTGTACGTTAGAGAAAATTCAGAAATCCGTTAAACTAGCCAAGGTCAAAGAAAGGTATCACAGTATCACTTAGATCACTCAAAGAACCGAAGAACAAGTGAGCAGTAGTCGACCGAGACAATAGACGCAGCGAATGCTATCAACGTAGATAGCATTCGCTGCGTCTATTGGTCAAAATGTCACCCCGCGCGCTATGACGAATACATCCCTTCCCACCCCTCACCCCTCACGCTTAGGTACCAAAATGGCTTTAGTTCTAAGAAAACAAGCCAATAACGCGAAATTTTATACTTGCCTAATTGGGCAACTAGAAATTATCATCCACCACAGTCTGCCGACTGTGGTGGAAGACAATTGCTAGATTATCGTATGAAAATATAAATAGAAAGTTTCTTTTATCTAATCAAAATCTTCGTAACAATGTAGGTTTTGTAGACAGCATTAAGTAATGGAACACTAATAAACCAGAAACTTGTAGAACTAACTATTTTCTATGTTATTTCACCATTTTTTTTCATCTAATATAATATTGATCTTTTTACTATGTACTGGTGTAAATTTTATCAAACATAATGTTGATATACAACGTGTAACTTCAAGTACGCAAAACCTAAAAATAGTTTGTTCAGAATCATAAGTAGAATCAATTCCATAATTTTCATCCATTTTTAAAATAACTGGTATTGAAAAACAATTTTTTTTTTTTTTAATTACCGTGTCTATTATTAAATTGCGCTCGACAATCAAGCTAGAAAATGTGAAGTAGGTAAACAAACGTAATACCGCCGTAATAGTGCAAAGAGCGGCGCTTACGCGTCATTGACGCGATGTCCGCTCTTTAATATTAATATTTGCCTATCATTGCCATTGGCGCGTCTTTTTGATAAGAAAGCGCCACAGAGCTCAAAAACTATTAGAATTATTAGGAAAACAAAAAAAGTGTTCAAATCTCCGAGAATTTTTTTTTTTTCGAAATTATTACTTAGATTTATCATTTATAATAATAAAACTCAGTTGGGGAGTTTGAAGTTTTGCGTACTTGGAGTTACTAGGGAATGAAATCTCACGCGGCGGGGCGCGGCGGGGCCTGAGGTAGCGGTCGGGGGACGAGGTCTCGCTCAGATTCGCTTGTTGCGTACATTTTTTTGCATAAATAACCACAAAAATACTTGAACGTAATGAACTCGTTGACAACAATTATTACCTACTAGTAAACAAACAAACACAGCAAGTAGACGCAACAAGCGAATCTGAGCGAGACCTCGTCCACCGACCGCTACCTCAGGCCCCGTCGCCGCCGCGCGAGATCTCGCGAGAACGAGATTGCATTCACTAGGAGTTACACGTTGTCTAAGATGTTACACCATGATACTCTGCCTCCTCGTAAGTAAGCGTGAAGATATTTAGTATGTTATATACATACTGTAATCTAACACTGAATATAGGTGACAATTCGATTAGAAAGAAATTAGAAAAAAAATCTCCAGACATACAGTTCAGAAAAATAATTAAATAAAAGATTTATTTATTTATTAAATGATAATAAAAGCATGGTAAAACAAAATGAATGTTAATTAATGAATGTTAAACAAAATCGTTGAATGAAAATGCCGGGATTTGGGAGGCGTATCCATATTAAGACAACGGTCACAAATCCCGCGTAATGGCTCTACTAACGCCGATCACTGATTATGATACAGTTGGTTGTACTATAATGAGTTTTATTTTTAATTTTATGTATATGCGTTTTTAAACTGCGTCTTTATAGAACCGTCTTTAAATTCGTAATTAGAATTTTTCGATTTGAATAGTACTAACGTACAGTATGGACACTCTCTGCCGCTCTCACTAGTCGACCTCACCTCCCCTATGGAACCGACTTGGAACCGTTCGCAAGGAATGCCACAACGTACGAATTGACGTCGCTTGTATTTTATTCTCCATTCAGTTTAAAATAATATGCGAGTATGTAAAAGATGAGAGTTATTTGTGCAGTGGATGGATGTCTCAACACATGGAAAGTAAAAAAAAAAACAATTTGGATGGATGGATGGATGGACGAACGGACGGACGGACGGATTGATGGATGGATGGATGGTAGGATGGATTGATGGATTGATGGATGGATGGATGAATTGATGGATGGATGGATGGATGGATGGGTGGATGGGTGGATGGATGGGTGGATGGGTGGATGGAAGGTTGGGTGGGTGGATGGGTGGATGGAATTTGGTTGGATGGATGGATGGGTGGATGGATGGATGGATGGATGGGTGGGTGGATGGATGGATGGATGGATGGATGGATGGATGGATGGATGGATGGATGGATGGATGGATGGATGGATGGATGGATGGATGGATGGATGGATGGATGGATGGATGGATGGATGGATGGATGGATGGATGGATGGATGGGTGGATGGATGGATGGGTGGATGGGTGGATGAATGAATGCGGCAGTGCCCGAGTGTCACACGTTTTTTTTTCTTCACTACGCCACCTGATGTGAAGCGGTTACCGTAACCATATTAACGCTCGCAACATTAAATATCGCTCGCGCGCTGCTATCCCCGCTGCCAACGCAGCAACTCCATCCTCTCTGGTGACCTCACTCACTCGCAGGAACACAACAACCCTCAAGGAAATTGTTATTTGACTGCGGTATTCTGTGAGGTGGTGGTACTTCGTCAGTCGGGCTGCTTAAAAAATACGCTACGTCCTACCTCTCTTTTCGTCAGAGCCCCGTCTGTCAGTCAGCAGGGTGTACCCCGTGCAGGTAAGATTGACTTTGGTTCAAAGATGTTGATGAACCCCCCCTCACATGTCCAACTAATAATTGTATAATGTCAGCCCTAGAGAACGTCACTCAAACATAAACACGTGTACAGACGTCATTTGGTTACTACATGCAAAAGCGCCATTTTTGTATGGAGTGGCCGGGGTTTGGTATATATAAAGATATTTAGATTGATAGATTTTATAGGATTCTTTCTACTTAATTATAAAAAAAACGGGTTGCACTCCGGGAGTGCCGGCGAAGTGAAAACTTGAACATTAACATTGTGCATTTTTGAATATTTTGGAATGATTAGGGAATAATTTCGCACGCACGAATTGCTCTATTTATCAGTATCAGTAAAAGTACGATCATTTATGTGGTAAAATACAATATTTATTTATTGCGCTATCGTACAAACATGTCAATTTATATTACATTAAAAATAAACAGCAGGAGCATGCATACATTTTCGCCGCGCGGTAGAAAGAGAGCCTCTCCTACGCCGCGCCGGAGGTCTACACTCCCTCCGTCTTACTAATTTTCGATCAGGCCACGTCCTGATGAGAGTTTAACATTATTTACCTATCAAACTGCAATGTGTGCATCTTCCCGTCGGACTCAATGTCGCAAAAAGGCGTTTTATGAACTCTATTATATGTCATTCCTTTACTCTATGATTATATTAAAAGTTGTTAAGTTATCCCATATTCGGTAAGGGAAAGAGCTTGTATATTTAAACGCCGAGATGATAAGGATAGCTATAGTCATGTATCTCCCCGGCGATGGGAACCGTTTTCTGACCCAATTTAGTATGGGTCTGCCAGGTCTACAGTGTTTATATCATTGGATGAAAATAAAAGAAAGATTATACAACAAATAAATATATTTTCCATTAAGTTCCATGTATAAATTTTAAAATTACTTTTTAAATAACATTCATGACAACAATATCTCAATAATGTTATTTTACAATATTTTGGAAGTTGAAAATTGAAATCACAATGTTCCTATATAATTATAATAGTAAGTTACAATTTTCCCTTCTATATAATCAAGTTCAGTAATATGTATAAGTATAATATGGTATACAATAATTTCATAATTTGGTATAATTTAATGTAGGTACTTCCGACTACATAATTCTTTAGTTTTTTTCTATTTATTTTATTATTTACATAAAGATGGTCAGTGCGGCGAGATTTTATATATCATAATACTTTTTATTCAATTATAAAGAAAATTAATATGTTTACGTGTTTATAAATATTATACTATTACTAAAAAAACATCGAATAATGGTCCACATGAAATTTTAACTTACAATAAAGCATTTACAACATCATAACTAGATACCTACTTAAACAAATATGTAAATAACATATGTAAAGGGTAATAATGCAAAGAAGGTAGAAACGACGTCGATTTCAGCTTTTTTTAAAAAAAATATAGTATAGCATTTTTGTTTACTGTAATCATACAGGGTTACGGTTAAGTCGGCCTAGATCCTTTAGGTCTCTGAAACACCATACCCCAAATTTGTCAGTTTTCAAGATATTGTAATAATAAGTTTTTATTTATTTATAAAATATGACTTTCTTGTGTCTATTGTATTACGTTTTTAACTTGTGCAGTTAGTTACCTTATGATTTTTGTATACTAAATAAGTTGTTTTATTAGTCTCAACATCAAAATTTTACGTAAATAAATAAACTGACGGATTGACAGTTAATTTTTTTTTATCCTTTTGAAGAGTATTAAAAATAAATGCATGGCAATTAAATTGCAGATATACTTAAAATATCTACGTTTGTTCAGCTATCCAGTCTAAGATGTTTGCAGATTTCCTAAGAAAAAAATTGATGAAAGGCTTATAGGTATGTAGATAAAAGATAAAGATGCTTATAGGACAAATTTCTCACTCGGCCATAGAAGGCAAAAAAAAAGTTCGGGATATAGTGTTTCATAGTCAAATCAGTTAGTAATGGTGGAACCTACAACCTCTTAGTGTCAAGGTCGAATTAACATGTAACCCTGTATATTACAGCTGAAGATAGATGTGGAAATAAATTTGAGTTTAGCCGGCTAATCTACAGTTTTGCCGCAGCTTCTCGGCTAAAAATGTTTGTTTTATATTATATAATAATTGAAATACATAATGAACGGTTTATCGACATAGTTTGGTTAGGTTAGGTTATTCTTGTGATTACAAAACTTGACTTATTTTCGGCTTTTAGTAATAAGCTTAAGTATACCTAACGTAGACCAAATATGTCGATAAACCGTTTATTATATTGCATTAGGAACATTTTTAGCCAGGGGGCTGCAGCTAAACTTAAGATTAGCTGGTCAAATTTAGGTTTATTTCCACACCTATCTTTAGACGTAACCTATAAGTCAGGTATGCGGAGGAACGTGTAGATTTTCTTTATAGATGCAAAAGAAAATATGCGTTCCTAGTCGCAACGTACGGGCCAGCCCTAACAATATCCTCAAAATTATTGCGGACAGAGTGGACTACGCTATTGTCACACTTACCCAGTTAATCTTAGTAAAGATTGATCAGCGTTTATGTTATTATTTTGCTAACACTCTACAATACATGTAACTTCATTAATACATACTAGGCGTTCGTCGCCAACTTTACGACTATTTTTTACCTTACTATTTTTACCTTTCGATATCTCATAAACTACTGAACTGATTACAATGCTCAATAAACACGTGAACTGTATGTATATTATCTACTTATTCACTAAATTTCATCAAAATTAGGTTAGCCGTTCGCGAGTAATAGTGAAATATTTAATTTCACACTAATACCACCAAAATCTACTGAACCGACTTCTTTGTTTATTGAGCTTTGAAATTTTTATTTAGGTTTCCTCCATACCTTTAAAAATTTATGAAACACGGAGCGGCGATTTAAAAATTATCACGACATAAACAACACGACATACAAAAAAATAATAAATGATTTTTCGCCCCAATGCGATTAAAAAAAAATGTAATGTTAAAATGATGATTAAGTTATCATTTATTATCATCGATAATAAATACAGTAATGTCGTATATATTTTGGCACTGTGAAAGACTATGGCAGCTCTGTTAATATGTACGTATTATAGTTATTTTTAACATATTCGGGTGTTAAATTAGCTTGTCTCACACCCCGGCCACTCCATACAAAAGTCGCGTTGTTTACTTCTACATAAATAATGGTGTCTGTGTAGAGCGAGAATGAGCGTGAGTACATGCGGCGCCATACAAACTGTTCCAGATTCTCAATGGAGAGGTGAGGTCGATACTAGAGAGCGACAGGGAGTGGCCAGACGTAGTACTATTACTTATACCACAGTATGGCCATACGTAGTACTATCACTTAGGCCACAGTATAAGTAATACGACTCGTGTCGACCTCACCTCCCCTTTGAGACGAATCTGGAACAGTAGGGGCCATCCATAAATTACGTCACACGTTAAGGGGGAGGGAGGGGGTCGACGAAGTGTGACATTGTGTGACGGGGGGACGGGGGTCCTAAATTTTGTGACGTAACATTTCAAAATCTATTATAATCTAAGTGTTAAAACACGAACTTTGAACTATTAAAGAAAAACTTAACATTTGCAACTCTAGGTGTAAAATTTCAAAATATGTGACGTCACACTAGGGAGGAGGGGAGCAAACCCTCCACCTCCCATGGCTCCACCGACCTCGCGGTCATATGAGCCGAATCGCGGGAGATGCGCGCGGCACTTTGCTCTGAGGCTCTTTCGTGCCGCAAGCAATTCTTGACTCCCTACAAATTATTTAACTCTATATCCTTTGTCCCTCATTGAAGCTCTCTCCCCCTTCTGGGGCAGCTACATATACGCCTACGCCTTCGCTTTCTCCCACATGCTCTCCTCCTCCTCTCTTTTCTTCTCTCTCCTCCGCGCTCCTGCGCGCATGCCAACCGTGGGCGAACCTGCGTAGAGCTGCGAAATTCGCCGCCGAGGAAACGAGATCTTGCATCTTGAAGATCTTGAGCATCTAGAAGATGTTTGGCGGACAACCCCCCCTTTTCGCCTTAAGCAACATCATGGGCCACCAGGCGTTGTCAAGGGCGCCAGAGATGTCCAAGAATATAAACTGTACATACTTACATACAGACTCTTTAGCCGTGCTTAACATTTCTTGTCAAAGTCAAAATTCTTTATTCTGTGGGCCCTCGCGGGCACTTAGACACGTCTTTTACAATTAGGTATATTTTTTTATCTACCAGCATTTCGGAATGACCATTGACGAGAAGAAATGCCGAAAGAAACTCTGTCAATATAGGTCTTTTTTTTTTTTTTGTAGTGCCGTGACTGTTGATTTTCCCGGAGAAAACCCGTGCTGGTACACCGAGATTCCAGAACTGATCTCCGGAGCGCACCTCAGCATAACGCGCTCTAACAGTTTACCGAAAATAGAGAGGAGCGTAATCGGACGGTACACCTTTGGATCGCTGAGTGGTCTGTCGTTCCCCTTAGGCATGATTACGACGCGTCCATCCTTGCAGGCGTTTGGAAAAACTCCCTCAGTGACACACTGCGTTACGACCCCATAGAACTCCCTAGGCGCCGCGACCCACACGTGCTTAAGGATCCTTGAGCTGATGCCGTCTAACCCCGTCGCAGTATTAGGCAAGGCCTTGACTATCCCTTCCAGGTCCTTGTAGGTCGGAGCGGACGCAGCCTGACCCGAGGACATGAAGGTCGCCACTAACCTCACTCGCCTCTGATGTTCTGTGTCCCTAGACATGTCGTCGTCAGGACACAGACCATGCAGAAGGTTGTGCATAGCTTCCTCCAGGCCCCCAGGATTACCCTCAGTGTACTTGGCCCCGTTAACAACGTTACTGGGAGGCCTAAATCTCCCACTAGCAAACCTGTAGGCCTGGCCCCACGGGTCGGTGTTGCCTGCCTCTGCAATATTGCGGAAGAAGTCTAGCTGCGTCCGCTCCATAGCCCTTCTATACTTAAGCCTAGCCTCATGGTATTCCAAGCGCGCACTCTCCTCAACCATTCCTCCTCTTTTCCTACGGCGTTGCCACGCATGGCGAAGCCTATTGTTTGACTTTCTGAGCTGGTTGAGATCATTATTCCACCATTCATACCCAGCAGCGGGCCTTGCACACTTCACACATAAGCATTCATCCGCAGTTCTCTTAATTACATTCAGAAATATCTCACACAATTTGCCCGCATTCTGCCGCATATCCAAGTAGCCCATTCTTTCCTGGATCCGAGCTTCAAACCCGAGCCAGTCGACTCCACGATCACGATAACGCGGCGGCTCCTCGATTGTAGTCAGTCGCTCCGGCTCGCCCACCGTCCGGTCCCAAGTCGCCACGAAGGTGACTAGCCTGTGGTCTGAGCTACTGTTTGTGGTATTGACGGTCCATCGCTGTATGCATATACTGCCTGTTGACAGGGTAACGACTATGTCGATGGTACCTACGTATAAAGCGACATGTCATTTCAGACATGTCTGCTTATACTACGACATAGTAATTAAAGAATATTATTATTGGACAAATGAGTTAATTTCTTACTTTTTAATTATATATATAATCAATAAAAAAAAAGAAAATATTTTTTTTACGGACAATTCTATAGCAATTTATGCAATAAAAAAATTGCCATTTTTGACATGTCGCTTTATACGTAGGGACCGTCGATGTTGCTTGAGCCATTGGGACCGCAAAACGTGTGCGGTTGGCCTTCCGTGTTGTTAATCTTCAACCGTAATGCGTTGACGAAGCCCTCAAGCTGTTGCCTCCTATGCTCTGGACCCGGGCCCCGACCAACATAGTGTCTTCTGTCGCTGAACCAAAGCGGAGAGTGCGTGTTCGTATCCACCCCGATAATCACATCCTTACCTCTGAGGGCTCCTAACGTTCGTTCCAGATTACTGATGTGGCCCTCGATATCATGCGAGTACTGGAAGTAAGCCGAGATAAGGAAGAGACAAGGACAGGGGGAGGGGTAAAAAATCATGAAATTCGTGTGACGTAATTTATGGATGGCCCCGTATGTATGGCACCTCAAGAACTAACGCTCATTTCCGCTCTGCACTGACGTCATTATTTATGTAGTAGTAAACGACGCGACTTTTGTATGGAGTGGTCGATGTGTGCCTATACTGTGCTTGTGTATTGTGTGCTCCATCTGAATACGTATATATAAATAAATTATTACTATTGCATATACAGAATGTTGCACCAACATTGTTATAAAAGTCTTATGTAATGCACATAAATATTCGCAGTAGAGTTATGCTTTCAAATGTAGAGCTGGCCGTATTGCACATTGCTGACTTGTGAAATATACCTCAAATAACTTTGTCGACGAGACTTCTGCCTTATATTTGCATTGTGGAATACAAAACTGTCTTTTAAGCATGTCGTACAGCCGCCGACACAATTACTTGTCCTATTTCAAATAGTGCATACTATCCCATTTACAAAATATTTTATGCTAACTTAAAGTGGCTATTGACTTGTGTTTGCGACTGTACTCAAATTAAGTACACAAACTTAGATCACTGTATTAATTAATAATACAATTAAATAAATAATATAATATGCCGCAAGATTTTTTTAAGCACACTTATCGTAAAATTTACTATCAAAACGTTTTGCAGTCAGGTGAAGGGAACATTTATGTTAATAATGTTAATATATAATATTATTACTATTATTTAAACGTTAGGTCTGGCTTTAGGTTGTGCGTTAATATTCGTTAAAATATATAAGTAAATATCCATTTAATAATGTTGAACCTTATAATCTTATGAAACTTTGATGAATTAGGAATAGAAAGTAGGTGAAATCTTAAATATGAGTTTTAAATTTCATAAAAATATTAAACAGCACATTGTCATTGCGATGGCTATATTCGAAATGTAATAAAATGTATATACTGGAAAATACAAAGATATTTAAAAAATGGTGGGAATCTTGTAAAAATCAATAGAACTTTACTTTTTGTAATAAGTAAAGTTCTATTGATTAAAATCAAACTGCATTTTCGGACGCATTATTCATTGATTCTAACTACAAAATTGCAATGCTTTTAACGCAATAAAGGTAGCATATTGTTGGCTTACTAAAATGATAAGCATTATAGCTGTATTTTTATAAAATAGTATTAAAATATATAATTTACGAAAGGATAATAATCGTTAAAATTACACATTTAAATCAACTGGCTATATCTCCTTTAAAATAAATAACTGGAAGTTTCCTTATCAAACTACTAAACAAGAGCTTCGAGCCCGTAATAAATATATTTTAATGTCTAAATATTAAAAACATAGTTAAAATTTGAAATCATGGAAAATTGGCACATTTTTAATATAAACCTAATACAATACAGTACATAAAATCATGTTAAGTTCTACTGTACAAAGTAACACGAATATTTTTTTCAGCAAAATACGCGCTACAATAATATGTTATTACAAAGTTAAAATGTTAGCTATAACGTATTGGAATAAACTACAAACACTTAAACGCCGATACTTAGGCCAATATCATTTTAGCCGAAATTCCGCCACCGATTTTCCGTTGCGGAATATAAAACTGTATTTAAGCATGTCGTACAGCCGCTGACACAATTGTTTGTCCTATTTCAAATAGTGCATACTATCTTATTTCCAAAATATTTTATTCTAACTTAAAGTGGCTATTCACACTCACTAGCAGGAACACATATTATAACATAACAATAATGTTGGAGCATTATTGTTGTATGTTTTTATATTTTTCACAACACAAACGAAGTGAAAATAGCTTTGCGTGAAATGTATAAAATCACACACAATTCTCTGGCCAGCTCCGATTCAGTGAAACCACACCTTTGGGAATTGATATTTCACTGCTGTTTGTGTTTAAACTTGAACTATTTCCCTAGTGTATTTCGTTATTCACTATTCGTACCTACTTTTGTCAGAGCTTCATTTCCAATTTCAAAGAATTGCAAGTCCCTGTTTATTCAAAGATAATAATAATCAGTATGTTTTATGTTCACTTACTGATCGACTGTGGGGATAGTCCGCATGTTGCAAATTTATGTTACATATTTCATTTATTATTTGTATTATTACACTGACTGTTAATAATAAAGAATATTTCAAACTAACAGTTCAATTTATATATATATAGTACTTATATATTGTTGAATTCTATATTGTTGAATTTAAAAAAGGTGGAAATTACATTAAACCTAAATTGTTGTATTTTTATAAATGTTGAATTATTTTAGTAGCATTTGAAATTCGTAATTTTGTAGCCTGTCAAATACAATTAAAACATTAGCATCCACTTTTTATTAGATACATTTTTGAGTATCTACTCAAAAACCTCATTGCCTATCTAGCTGATATACGAGAAGAAAGGGAAATATTTAGGTAAAAAATTCGATTCTCAACTTCTTAAATTCAACCATGTAAAAAAATGTTTAATATTATGCATATTAAATTTTATGGAAATCAATATTTCGCGAAGTCACCATTTTGGTAACTCAACATTATAAGAATTCAGCTTTGTGTCCGAAAAGTCTAATTTTATGTAACCCGCAGATAGAAAATCGGCTTAAGGAACCCCGCTAATATGACACTGGCGTTAAGGTACTTAATGTTGTGAAGTTATCGCATCCATGGAATAAAAAATTGCAAACAGCAATTAAAATACAAACACGAAGAATTCAACAGGATCGCTACTGTCACAACATTATATGCCGTAATGAACACCAAAACATTAACATAAAGCTTTTTTATAATAAACCTTTTGGAAGAATTATGCATGGGAATAATATTTTACCATTCACACATTTCAGTCTGCAAAATCGAGGGAGTACTCCGCTCCACAAATGAAAAGGTACTGTGCATACAATCGCTCTTTAGGACAGTATAAAAATCACATAAAACTCCCAAAACCAATTTGTTCAAATACTAACTAGTTACGCTAACGCCTCCGTACCTATACTATTTCCACAACGGGCAACAATACAGACCACTTTAAAAAAAAATTGCAACAAAAAATCCAGTAAGATAAGACACAATTAATAAACAATTTTGTATGTAAGTATACAAAATGATACATGTAGGTATAATCATTTCGTAGAATGCAACCAAAAGATATTGCCCGTTGCTGGATAGGTCTACAACATAAGGCTTCATGCATCGCTTGTTACATAATATTTGCGATGATTATAATCCATCTTACACTGAGCCTACCATAGCCTAAGCATATTTCAGAGCGAGCATCAGTGTAAGACGTCAAAATGTATTTTAATAGCTAAACGATGACCCTGTGTCAGTCGTGGACTGCGACCGGGGCGCCTGTGGCGAGCCCCGGGATCGATTTCTATCTACAAGTTTTAGAATCTACGCTCTACGCACGTAGTAAGTCCTAGGCACCGCCTATCTAATGCCGAATAGACGGCTCTACACTATAAATACTCAATTATAAGTAGAAATTGTAATTAATACGATCCGTTTAGAAAATTTGGCAGTTACGGTAAGGTGAACAGCGAAGAGTTAGGGTTCGTACATCACGCGAGGAGATCCGACGACGCTAAAGGAACGGAGGGCTCTAAGCTATACCTACAAGGAGCCCATGACTAACCCTGAGTACGATACGAGTATCTAAGCTATCGAGAAAGAGAGTGCGAGTACGCGGACGTCGCGGGGCGTGCAGCGCGCGCGGCTGTCGGTAGAGAAGGCACGAGGGGGAGACGCGGCACGGCGGGGGGGCCGGTGCCGCCGAGAGCGAGGGGCGCGGCTGCAGCGGCGGCGCGGCGGGAGGCCCGGCGCCGGCGCTGCAGTCAGGGCAGGAGGCGCGGCGGCGGCTGCGGCGCGGCGGTGGGGCCGGCGCCGCCGTCCGCAGTCAGAGCGGGAAACATCGCGACGTCCGCCGCGGCGGCTCACTGGCTCCGCGCCGCCTCCTCGTTGCGCTCACCGTCGTCCCCGCCCCGCTCGTCGCCGCTGATCGAATGCTGTTCGCATCGCCATCGCTGCTGCCGGCTCGCCCGCCTCCGCCGCACAATCGCTCGGGCTCGATCGGCTCCAGTTTATGCATAGACGGTCGGCTCGATAGTCTGGCTCCGTCGGCGACGGGAGTTAAAGCGATCCTCTCCGATAATGCATCGTCATCGAGATCGATGGGACCCAGCTTTAGAGCTAGCACGTATTCTGAACGCTCTATGACGCTCGGAACTTCCTCTTCGACTACGGTGGTATCGGCGAGAGTCGAATCAGCCGCTGCTGAGTCGGCTCGAGGTGACTCTCCCGCGATTGCAGCCGAACGGCGCGTGTCTATAGACGACGGTGACGATATTTCTGCTAATCGTCGCTCCGGGGTTGCAAACACGGAATCGGACGCCCAACTTCGGGATTCTGAGTTTTGACGCAATGTATCATCAACG